>JAIXMG010000018.1:0-727233 GCA_025201345.1 Thamnidium elegans
TACGTGTAACGATCAATCACAATAGTGTGACCACTATTGCAAAAGACTATAAATAAGAAATCATAGTTAGCAATCCCTTTTACCGGGATTGATTTTTACAATTAAAATAAGAAATAAACGTTATTAGACATTTAATCTTATTGACCTGTTTCTATTAATTTTTCTGTGTTAAATCAAAGTATTTCTCCACAACATTATATACAGTGGGTGGAAAAATGGTCCGGATGTTTTATATTTTTTCACCTTCGTACTTGTAACTCTACAACCAAGAATAGGATTAAGTTGAAATAAAATACAATAGAAGAGGGAAATCGTTTACTTTCAAATAGGTAAAAAGTTGGGATAAAAACATTATATGTGGTTAAAATAATTTTATTTAAAAATGACATATACATCCGGACCATTTTTCAGGGTCAAATTTAAAATATTTAATATTTAGTTGGACCTCCTTTAGCCTTAATAACAGCTTCTATTCTTTTAGGCATACTATCTATATATCTTTGACAATCTTCTTTTGTAAACGTTGCCCATTGTTCTTCAACTCTTTCCCACAATTCATGTACTCCTACTGCCTTTGTTGGGTAAGAGCTTAACTTTAACTTTAAGTGATGCCATATGTGTTCTATAGGATTTAAATCGGGGCTTTGAGAAGGCCAACTGTATGTCCAATCGGTATTAAATTTATTTTCATTTAACCAGGTCTTTGTTGCCTTCGAAGTATGTTTCGGATCCTTATCTTGTTGAAAATATATAGCTTTCGGATTGTAACCATACCACTCCATCGTGTCTTTCAAAGTCGTACTTAAAATATGGATATATTCCTCTTTTTTCATACTTCCATCATATATCTGGCACGCATATCCTGGACCGTCATATGTTATACAACCCCACATCATAATACCGCCTCCACCATGCTTCAATGTCATTTCAATATGATGAAATCGAAGTATATCATCAGGTCTTTTCCAATAGTACTTGCACCCATCAGAACCCCAAACATTAATTTTTGTTTCGTCAGAGAATACCATTCGTCTCTAATCGTCGGATGTCCAATTTCTATGAGCTTTGGCCCAACGTAGCCTGTTTTTTCTATGCTCGGCTTTAAGGAAAGGTTTTTTCTTTTTTATATACGCTTGGAACCCTATAGATTTTAGCACCTTAAGGCATGTACTATACTCCATTTTAATATCAATAGATTCCAGGTACCTCTGAACGTCTTTTCCAGTCTTTAGTTTACCCAAAATTAAGCTCTTTCGAATGTAGTTTTGCGTAGTATTGCCTAAAAGAGCGGGTCTCCCTGGGTTGTTGATCGGTGAATTAGGATACCACTTCCGCTTGTAGTCACTAATTGTACTTTTTTTAATTCCAGGAATTCGTTTCATGATCTGAGAGTAGGAATAACCAGATTGAAGCAAATTTTGTAACCTATTTTGAGTATCTTTGGGAAGAGATCGAACCATAATTTAAAAAAAAAAAGAAAGAATAAAAGAATGAAAAGCGATTTTGAAAAAGTCTTCCTTTTATATGAATATGCAATACATACCTCGGAAAGATACCTACATACCGTAGCAAATACATATTAATTGTTAATACTTTCATTCTCCCAATATTTCGGAACTTTTCATGTTTTAAATTTGACCCTGAAAAATGGTCCGGATGTATATGTCATTTTTAAATAAAATTATTTTAACCACATATAATGTTTTTATCCCAACTTTTTACCTATTTGAAAGTAAACGATTTCCCTCTTCTATTGTATTTTATTTCAACTTAATCCTATTCTTGGTTGTAGAGTTACAAGTACGAAGGTGAAAAAATATAAAACATCCGGACCATTTTTCCACCCACTGTAATATGTTTATAGAGTCATATCAAAATTTGAAGCATATATTTGACAATGAAAATAACGCATTAAATTACTTAATAGAAAATAAGTATGTGAATAAGTTTGATAAGCACTATGGCGGAACCGTTGTACTCAAAATAATATTATGGTAACAATTATACCAATTTTTTTACGTATAGCCAATCATATTTAAGAATGGCTTGTTACCATAAAGGTAACAATGGTAACAAGTTTTTTGAATGAGAAATACTCATCTCATAAGCAAAAGCTAGCCAAAAGAATCTCGAAAACCTTTTAAGGAAGGCTTTAGATACATGTATATATATTTTTTTTGTATTCTTTTTAATTTTTTTTTATTATTATAATTGAAATGGTTTTTTTAAAAAGAAAATATGGTCTCCAACACCATATATGGAATAAATGTTACTATATCTTTTTTGATTTATACATTTTTTTTTTTTTACTGAGAAACATTTATGTTAGAAATGTTTTTTTTGATTTTAATGTATATTAAAATAATTATAAAAACAAGCTTCGCTATTTTTATTTATTTTAATTACGTTTCATCAAAAACCATAAATACACAAATAAAAAATAAAATAAAATTACATTTTATTTTCAATTTTATTTATATATTTATTAACATCCGAAACATAAAGGTTTCTCAACATAAGCATTTTTTTTTTTAAAAAAAAAAGATTTTGGAGTTGGAAGTAGGGAGTCCTATACATGAGGACGTGTTGTAAGTTAATTTCATTGTTTATACACTTCTTTATTCTAATTTATGTTACTTTTATTTTATTTTACCTTAGTACTTCTTTTCTCGCTGACACTGAATAGTTCTCTGTAGAGTTTGCTCCAGTAGCAAAACATGCTAGAAGAAAAGCCTAATAAGCAGATGAGCTTTTGATTGGCCAACTCCTCTGTTAGGCTATGTTTTTAGCGTAATAGCTACGGGAAATAGTCTTTTTTTTTTTTTTCCTTTATTTTTCTCCCTTTATTTTTCTTTTTCTTTTTTTTCACTTTCAGTAAACAGATTTTACAATTTCAACACTTATAATATTTGCCTCTATGTTCGGTTAATTATGAAGAGTTTATTTTAAGATGCTCATTCAACTACATTGCCTCTTTCAGTTTATATTTTAAGAAACAACGCTCATTTCAGAAAGGTATAACATCGTTACATTTTTTTTCTTTTTTTTTCTTTTTTTTTTTCTTTTTTTTTTTCTTTTTTTTTTTCTTTTTTATATTCTTTTTTCTTTCTTTTTTACTCTGTTAACTTAACTGTTATTCTTTATAGTAAAGATTACCGGAATGACTAAATGACTTGACAACTTCCTTCTTTTATTTTCATTTTATCTATGTAGGGCGTTAACCAAGCTAGGCTGAATAAAAAAAAAAGGTATGTCATAATTTATTTTTACTCTTCTAGTCTTAACGTCGTTTTGTATATTTAGCTTTGGTCCTTGAAGGGGTTCTATGTAATTGTTAAATGGCTTAACGGGTTTCGTTTTTTTTAAGGATACATTAATCGCGATTTATATTACTGTG
Source organism: Thamnidium elegans (assembly GCA_025201345.1). NCBI lineage: Eukaryota > Fungi > Mucoromycota > Mucoromycetes > Mucorales > Mucoraceae > Thamnidium > Thamnidium elegans. Next base: position 3,398 of record JAIXMG010000018.1, read on the forward strand.
TATAAAAAGGTACAGAGCTAAAGTTTTACAATGTTTAAATTACATTCATTTAGCCTAAATTATTCTTTTTAGATAGTCAACTTTGGTTGTTTTTTTTCTTTGGTGGGATAAAGGAACTTCAAAATTTCCCCAAACATAAAGGTATATATTTACATATTTGTATTGTCTCTTTCTAAAACTGTTACTTAATATAGTTGACTCTACATTGATAAACGTTTCTGCACCTTTTTTTTTTTTTTTTTTTTCGTAAATGTATAATTTGATACAAAATAAAGAGATAATTATTTGGTTTGCCATAAGAATGATTATAAATGATGAAAGTAACAATGAGACCATAATACAATAATTATATATGGGAAAAAAGAGGACATAATATAACATTGATACCATATATATCATATCGTAACAAATAGACCATAATAGGCTATACGTTACCAAATTTCTTATAGTAACATATAGGCGATAATAGGAAATAAGAGCCCATATAAAATATGGTCTCATGTTACCGTATACACCACTATACTAACTCATATTTACCATATCTGACTTAATAAATTATGGTCACAGAATCGTCTCATATGGTAAAAAATTTACCATAACCTCCGCCTTAGTGCTAAACTTGGTAAAAGAAAAAATGAAACTGGAAGTCGCGTAGAAGGTAACATTTTAACATGTAAAATAAAAATAAAAATAAATTACAGTATGCGGCAAAAGTGTCCGCATGTTATTTACCTCTTTGGTTTTTATGTAATATCTGATGGTATTCGTATCCAAATAAAATGAGTAATATACCAATTGAAAGCCCTTCAAAAAGTAAAAAGCACAATTTAAATTTAACAGCTGTAAATAATAAAAACTCCGATCAAAATAAATTTTAAATTAAGAGGTGCATGCGGACACTTTTGCCTCTTTCAAGATTTTTATTTGTATGATTTATAAGAAAGCAACTAATGCTTTGTCCAACATCCTTTTTCTTTAATAACTTCACTACACCTCTTATGCATGCTAAGCATATAAGGTCTTACTTCTTCCGGGGTAATACTATACCAAATATCTACTATTCTTTTTCTGAGTTCTTTCATTGATGATGGTGATGTAGTATAGTTGGAATACAATCGATTTTTCAATAAAGCCCAAATGTTTTCAGTTGGATTCAAATCAGGTGACTGTGCTGGCCAGTTTACAGTCTCAATTTTTTGATTTCTGAGCCAATCAGTAACTATATTGGCGGTATGTTTTCTATCATTGTCATGCATAAAAAGAATATCTTCTTGAGATCGTAATAGTCGATTGTTTCAATCAAGTCTTCTTCAAGAATATTTTTATAAAGATGCTTGTTCATTGTTGTGTCAATAAAGACGAGGTATCCAGCTCCTTCCCAAGTAATACAGCTCCAAATCATAACACTACCACCTCCGTGTTTTACCGTTTGATTTACTTGCTCTGGTCTAACACCTTCATCATATCTTTTGTAGCACCAATTTACACCATCTGAGCCAAAACGATTAATTTTAGTCTCGTCAGACCAAATAACGTTTTTCCAGTCAATATCTGTCCAGTCAACGTAACTTTTACCAAACTCTAATCGCAATTTTCGATTGACAGGAGAAATTTTAGGTCTGCTGGGTTTCTTAAAAGGAACAATGCCTCGCGACAAAAGGTAGCGACGGATAGAACGAGTACTTAATGAGATTTCTAGATCCTTTAATAGTAGTCTTGACAAAACAGTAGCTGATTGGACCTTCCCCTTGGTCACCTGATAAACCATAAAGTCAATTGTAGATTTCATAACTTTCTTATTTCGGCCTTTTAATTGGATATTTCGATCCGATAATTTTTCCTTTCCTATTTTAGCAACCGTTGACTTGCTTTCATTCGTTCTACTTGATGTTTCACGGACACTCATTCCATTTGTCAAGCATTGTACGACATTATCGATTTTGGAAGTTGAAGTTTTGCGCATCTTGATGGTTTGAGTTTTTTCTACACTTACTAGTTTTTCAAATTATTAGAGATATAGTGGCCGCAAAAAATTATAATTATATATATCAAATTTAGTAACAAGTGCAGTTGTGGTATAAAAAAATATAAAAAATAAAAAAATAAAAAAAGCGGCAAAAGTGCCCGCATATGCTCTCTACTTTTGTCGAAGGGTTTAATAGCACTATCATTATTTTAATCTAAAAAAAACTACTGTATATTAAGTAGATTTTAAAAGGCTTTTAAATGGTACTAGACTTGTAAGCTTTAATAAAGTTTTCCGCTAGTCATAGCGCCAATAATGGAAAAAATAAAAACATGCGGACACTTTTGCCGCATACTGTAACACGTGTTTTAATTCGTAGGTGTCTGGATTTTTGGTATGGTAGAGTGTTTGGACTACCCCATAGGTCAACCTCAAACATATACTTATGTTGACAACACTCTTGGTATTAATGAACAAAGGTACCGTTACAAGGCTGGTAGAAGAATATTTATTGCTCTTCCCGACCGTACTGTTGTTACCCTTTTGCCACTTATATATAAGTATTGTAAACCTGGATCAATTATTAGATCATATGGTTGGAGAGCTTATAATGGTCTTCATAGTCTTGATATTCAAAACAGGGTTGTTTCTAGAATGTCTTTAAATGGATTTAATTTCGAACAAGAAAGCATTGACAGTAATGAGTTATTTTTTCGTGGTCATCAAGTTGTTAAGCATTCGGAAGGATTTGCTACTTTGGATCAAAATACAACTAGTAGTAGAATTACCCAAGTTCCAGCATCAGGAAGACTACATACGAATGTTATTGAAAGTATTTGGAGAGACTTGAAGTCGAACATTGCACCTCGTCATCGTAATAAAAAAGATGCCCCTGGAAAATTATTGGAGCATTTATGGACAGTAGAAAACAGAAATGATTTGATAGGAGGAATGTTTCGTATGATGAAGGAGGTATCTTTCTCATCAGATAGTAATAATAGTGACCAATTGGATCCGTATATGTTTACAGAAGCAGAAACAGGTGAAACACCAGATGAACAACTATTACGTGAGCAAAGAGAATTGAGAAGTTTTCAAGTATGGAATGATCGTCGTTGTAACTTTGATGTTATTGAAGAAGATGAAGACGACGAAACTAATGATGTTACTTATGTTGAAATACCTCATCGCCATAGACCAAATAACCGTAACTTACAATTGTAAAACAACTATGTAATTACTTTTTTTTTTTTTATATATACTGTAATAACTATCTAAAAACATCATTTCCCAATTTTCCTATTTCTTTTATACTTTAAGTAAAACCACTTTAAACCAATTTAGCTATAGTCTTCTTACCTAATAAATTAATTGCAGCTGATGACTCGTTACCGAAAGCTTATAGCCTCGCATACGTCTTTCGCATTGGGTTTTACTAGTGTGACAGTTTTCAAACTTATTTTACTACACATTGATTTAATAAGCTTAAAATTTTAAAATTAGTTATAAATGTAAAAACATTTTTTCTTTCGAATGGTGCTAGTCCCATCCAAATTGAGATTATAATAGATGATTTATGATGCTATATGTAAACCAACTACACAGAATTCCGCCGTCACGGGTGGAGTTCTAAAGATAGCGAGATATAAATACTATCATTACATCCGCATAAATTTTTTGACCTATAAATCTATTATTTATACTCCGTTAGGTTTATTATTACGACCTCTAGGCTCCTGGGACCTATCTCATACATTAGCCGTTATTTCTTTAATTTGTCTGTATTTTATATGCATATATGTCACAAATATAACAGGTACTAGGTCAGACATTAAAGCAATATTTAATGAAAGATGATCAAAAACATTAGCAATCTAAATTAGTTACAAATAGGGATAAAACTCCGGAAATAATTCAGACGAATCCCTAATGTATTTTCACTACTCGCGTATTTCATTTGTTTATATATTTACAACAAAACCAAATTAAAGTGACGTTTGAAATTACAATAACTAAACAACACTGTAATTTTTATTTTTTTAATTTAAACACTAAATTATAATAGTATTTGCTTTAATTTATTTTCAAATTAGTTTTTGTTAAAAATTTATATCAATCTGTCGCTATATAAAAGGCTGCAAAAAGACGCTGTTTAATTATTTCGCTTAAATACTTGGGCTGAAATTTAGGAAAAGACCCATGAAACGACGGCCGAACCTGAAGCAGTATGTACCTGAAATTCTGGGAAAAACATTTAAAAATCCTATATAAATTTCATTCCTCGGAGATCAAAACGGCGGAAGTTTAAATAGTAAAAGTTATGCTGCATATATTATGGTAAATATCAGGCTATAACTTGCGAATCACGCTTGGATAAGCTCTCAGTTTTTGTAGTAATAGTTAGAACTATTACCTAACGTCACTCAGAAATTCTCAAACAGTTTAACAGAATCAAGTTTAAATTGATATTTTATATAACAGTTTATCAGATATGCACTATGGCGAGAAAAAATGATAAATTTAATCATCAATGATTGCAGAATCAGTGGACTGATTACAGCGTCAGTAATAATTCATATTAAGCTGTACAGAAATAAAATTATCAGTGAGATTGAAGCTCCTCTAAATTAAGCACAGATTTACTTTTTTTTCTCACTTTTTTTTTTTTTTTTTTTTTTTTTTTTTTTGCTAACAAAAAATCGTTGTTTGAAATAAAAGTGATCTCAATCGCTAGACAATCACTGATGATAAGTTTATCAGTTAATAATATTTTTCTTTTCATATCAATGACTTACCGTTATATTTAATATTCTGTCCAGTGAAATACTATATATACGAGCTTTTTTTTTTGAAGCATCATTGTAACTTCTTTATTTTATTTTTTCTTAATTCTAAATTAATACTGCCGTCAACCACAATCGTAAAATAACTTCCACGGATTATTCTATTAGGAACATCGAGACTTTCATTAACTTCAGCACTACAAATATTCACAATAAACATCACTTAAGAAATCGCAAGTCACGATCAAAGTAAATAAATCTTTTTTTGGCAAAACTGTTTTTTTTTTTGAGACAAAATAATCTTTTTATTAACCTTTTATTATTATTATCATTAAACGACGAAAAAAAAATAGTACTATTACAACAAGTCGTTAATCTTGCCTGCATTTGTCGACATGTCTTTATGGAATGCTGTGGAAGGAGAAATCACGTAGAACCAGTTAGATGACTCAACCTGGTTATTTTTCAGGTCTGTTTTTTGTATTAAACCGACTGTAGAAACTATATCGGCAACGTCTATCACCGCGTACTTTTTATTTTCTGTTTCACTAAATGACTGAACCGTTGGTATAGATTTTGAATGAAGAGCAGTGTCAGGAACTGGGCTTGACCTATATTATACAATAATATCAGAGGATACCTACTAGTTACTGGGGACAGGATCGTAGTGTTCAAGAGTAGTTTATTATATCAAGTAAAAGAGTATACAAGATAATCGACAATGGGAAGAAAAGGGGAAGGGAAAAGGTGTGTATTTATATCTTTTAGATATAACATGGGTTCGCATAAGATAGAACATAGTCCCATCTTATGGGATACATGAGTCATCCTGCATGACTGAAACTTTAGTCATCTTACGTGTTTGAAACATGAGTCACAATGCATGGGTTGGTCTTGATTGGATATGCGCTGCATGAATAGGAATAGCCTATTCATGGAACGTCGTAGAATCTAATGGTCACGAGACTGGTTCATGACAAGCAGTTTTGTGCGATTCCATGACCTCAACAACAGCATAGAAACTTCCATGGGGTCTACTTTCTTCAAGTTCCAAGTCAATTTCAAAAAAGAATAAGAGCTTACCGAGATACCAGTTTGGAATAGATTGTAAACGATTATTGACCCTAGTAGTCATTAGAAAAGTGGAAACGTCAGCAATGGTAAATAAACATATATAAATAAAACGTACCTTTTTTTTTTACATTCGACTCAAACATTACAAACTCTCCGCCTCTTTTAGTATAGCTTGCTGGTAATTTGGATTTAAAAAGAACAGAAGTAAATACATGGGAATCACGCCATAGTTTTGCTGCTGGCGTTATTATCAAGTCCAAGTTCAACACTAGTGGACGGCCTTTGTTGATACCCAAGAAGCGACGCTTGTAAGATGCTATTGCTAGAATCAACGAATCCATTCTAACCAAACCTTCAGCAGTAAGGTCACCAGAATAACCCTTAGATATCAAAACGGGAGAAGAAAATGGTTCCCATAGTTGTGGATAGTCATCGCAATTGTCTATATACGTAGCTGGATGCTTGACGAAGCCTGTCTTGTTGCTTTCCGGGTTTCTATTATACAAAACAGAGAAATCAATCATACCGGTAGCTTCTAAAAATTTGAACCGTGTGATCCTTTCAAGAACATTTATTGCATTCGCATCCACATTCACTCTTGCTCTCATCTTCTTTTTGTAATTTCCAATCTCGCGCTCCATACTTCTAACACTAATGTTTCTTAAAGAAGAGCATTGTTCGATAATATGGGGGATGTGAAAAAGGTGATGCATCGACGACTTGTAAATAGAATTTGAAATAGCTTTTGCGGTAATTTGTCTATCAATATAGCGATACCAAGTTTCAAGAGAACTATATTGTTTAATCAAATAAGTAAGTTAAATAACAACAAACTAAAATTTACTTCTCGCTGAATACTCACTCCTTAATTTCGCCAATGTCAGCTTTAGATACTTCCCACTGTAAGGACAATGCGCATGCCCTAGTCAAAGCTAAAATGGCTGCTTTGATGGATGGATCTTCAAATAGACTGACAACTAGAACAGGTACAATATATATAAGCCACTGTATCCAGTCGATACTTCTATAAAAACCTTTTACATTTAACGGGTTGACAGGATGAAAGCCACCTTGGAATACCCCGGCCGGGCACTAAGGCGGAAGTTATGGTAAATTTTTTACCATATGAGACGATTCTGTGACCATAATTTATTAAGTCAGATATGGTAAATATGAGTTAGTATAGTGGTGTATACGGTAACATGAAACCATATTTTATATGGGCTCTTATTTCCTATTATCGCCTATATGTTACTATAAGAAATTTGGTAACGTATAGCCTATTATGGTCTATTTGTTACGATATGATATATAAGGTATCAATGTTATATTATGTCCTCTTTTTTCCCATATATAATTATTGTATTATGGTCAATTTGGTACCATATACGTTATAGGAACTAATATTGTATTATGGTCTCATTGTTACTTTCATCATTTATAATCATTCTTATGGCAAACCAAATAATTATCTCTTTATTTTGTATCAAATTATACATTTACGAAAAAAAAAAAAAAAAAAAAGGTGCAGAAACGTTTATCAATATAGAGTCAACTATATTACGTAACAGTTTTAGAAAGAGACAATACAAATATGTAAATATATACCTTTATGTTTGGGGAAATTTTGAAGTCCCTTTATCCCACCAAAGAAAAAAAACAACCAAAGTTGACTATCTAAAAAGAATAATTTAGGCTAAATGAATGTAATTTAAACATTTTAAAACTTTAGCTCTGTACCTTTTTATACACAGTAATATAAATCGCGATTAATGTATCCTTAAAAAAAAACGAAACCCGTTAAGCCATTTAACAATTACATAGAACCCCATCAAGAACCAAAGCTAAATATATAAAACGACGTTAAGATTAGAAAAGTAAAAATAAATTATGACATACCTTTTTTTTTATTCAGCCTAGCTTGGTTAGCGCCCTACATAGATAAAATGAAAATAAAAGAAGGGTGAACAATTGCTTATAATGAAATGTATAACTTTAGCAAAATATATTCTGAATTCAAAAAGTAAAAGTTCATCAAAATAATATAATACAAACGAGAATATGTTTCTTAGAATTAACAATGCTTACTAATCAATTTTTGATGTAAAAAATAAATAATATTTGTTTCTAAGAATTATATTATCACATGACCATAAAAAAGATTATTGTAATAACTAATCGTTTTTGTCACACTTATAAATCAGACCCATTTGAAATGTGATGGTCATGTGATAATATAATTCTTAGAAACAAATATTATTTATTTTTTACATCAAAAATTGATTAGTAAGCATTGTTAATTCTAAGAAACATATTCTCGTTTGTATTATATTATTTTGATGAACTTTTACTTTTTGAATTCAGAATATATTTTGCTAAAGTTATACATTTCATTATAAGCAATTGTTCACCTTACCTATTTTTCTGATAAAAGCGATTCAAAATTAACATTAAAACCAAAATATAATAAGAAGGAGAACATTTTGTATTGCTCTAAATTTTATTTTTTTCGCAGTTTATTGATTTTCCATGTTATGCATATAATCATCAATAAATGCTGTATCATTGAAATCTTCTTGCCAAATCCATTCATTATATGTATCATCATATCCTTTCCATTTAACATAAAATTTAATTTTTTTTTTAAATTTTCTATGCTTTAAAATTCTTTCAACCTCAAAACTATCTTCATCTGTATAATTATTATCTTCTATATCCATATTATTTATTGTTAAATTACCACCGTTATTATCATTAAAATAATTTCTAATAAATTCATCTTGTTGATTAGTCATATCTGTAATCCTTAAAATATCAAATTCATATATAATGTTATTTATATTATTATTTTGAAAAACTGAAAAAGATTCAATATAATAAAATGGATGTCATTATTAATAATGAGCTTACAAAGATTAATATCAAATATTGGCAATTTTTGGATAGAAACTACCCAATAAAAATATCTAATTACAAACATAGAGAAGAAATTAAGAATATTACAAATATACAGAGAATTAAAAAGGAATTAGTTGAAAAGTTAGGTTACACTGCTGTATTCTTTTTCTTAATTAATATTTTTGTTAAATATGATTATAAAGGTCCATATGTATTTATGGAAAAAGGTCTATGTATATTATATCATTTAGTTACAGGAAAATCTATTCGAGATATGAATGATTATATACCTTATACATCTTTTCATGCAATTTATAAGGAATTTTGGGACAATAACAAGAACGAATTAAATAGAAATATAACAGAATTATTAGAAAACATGTTTTCATCCACTACTTTAAGAATTATAAATGCTAAAAAAATAAATCCAATAGGTTTTAAAAATATCACATTATTTTTAGATGGTCATGATAGTAGAATAGATTACAAAGAAAAAGATATAAAGAAAAGAAATTTTTATTCTTATAAGTTCAAGAACTCAGGTTTAAGGACGCAAGTCATATATGATGTAAATGAGTTTGCAATTTATGTTTCCGATAGCAAACCATGCAAAAATTATAACGATGGACAAATGTTTTTAGATATGAAATTAGAGAATAAACTAAGTCAAAATGATTGTATAGCATTTGATGGCGGCTATTATTATTATATTGAAAAATTTATTGAGAATTGTGATAGAAAAGGAAATGATAAAATAAATATAAATAATTTTACTTTCCCAATAAGAAAAAATAGAAATGTTGATTTAAATGATAGTGAAATACTATATAATGAGACATTTGGCAGCTTCAGAAGTAAAATCGAATCATGCTTTGGATATCTTGGTAATAAGTTTAAAAAATTTAATAATAATGAGAGCTCAACCAAAGTGACTGATATAAAAATCTATAACTTACAGTTAAAATTATCGCTGCTATTACTAAATATTAGAAAGTTTTGTGAGTTATATAATATACCTGCAAAACCTAACCATTTATTGTGGATTAATGATAACTTTGATTATCCTAATCCTAATAAAAATAATAATATAAATAACATTATATATGAATTTGATATTTTAAGGATTACAGATATGACTAATCAACAAGATGAATTTATTAGGAATTATTTTAATGATAATAACGGTGGTAATTTAACAATAAATAATATGGATATAGAAGATAATAATTATACAGATGAAGATAGTTTTGAGGTTGAAAGAATTTTAAAGCATAGAAAATTTAAAAAAAAAATTAAATTTTATGTTAAATGGAAAGGATATGATGATACATATAATGAATGGATTTGGCAAGAAGATTTCAATGATACAGCATTTATTGATGATTATATGCATAACATGGAAAATCAATAAACTGCGAAAAAAATAAAATTTAGAGCAATACAAAATGTTCTCCAAGGAAGTTGTCAAGTCATTTAGTCATTCCGGTAATCTTTACTATAAAGAATAACAGTTAAGTTAACAGAGAGTAAAAAAGAAAGAAAAAAGAATATAAAAAAAGAAAAAAAAAAAGAAAAAAAAAGAAAAAACTGTAACGATGTTATACCTTTCTGAAATGAGCGTTGTTTCTTAAAATATAAACTGAAAGAGGCAATGTAGTTGAATGAGCATCTTAAAATAAACTCTTTGTAATTAACCGAACATAGAGGCAGATTTAATTAGTGTTGAAATTGTAAAATCTGTTTATTGAAAGTGAAAAAAAAGAAAGAGAAAAAAAAAGAGAGAAAAAAAAAGATTATTTTCCGTAGTTATTACGCTAAAAACATAGCCTAACGAAGGAATTGGCCAATCAAAAGCTCATCTGCTTATTAGGCTCTTCTTCTAGCACGTTTTGTTACTGGAGCAGACTCTACAGAGAACTCTTCAGTGTCAGCGAGAAAAGAAGTACTAAGGTAAAATAAAATAAAAGTAACATAAATTAGAATAAAAAAGGTGTATAAACAATGAAATTAACTTACAGCACGTCCTCATTTATAGGACTCCCTACTTCGTTCTCGGAAGACATAGCGGAATCCTCATTGTCCAGCTCCAAAATCTTTTTTTTTTTTAAAAAAAAAAAGCTTATGTTAATAAAGAAAAATAAAAAATCCACATAGTTATATTTAAATATTGTACCTTATCAAGTTGAGAAGATTGCTCGTCTCTTCTTTTTCTAGCATAGTTACTTGCTTTTAACGCTTCTTGTAACATATTTTTTGCTACCCACATATCTTTACATAAATAAATATTGAAGCCTTTATGGAATGCCTTTTCTTCAAAAATCAATTGATAATATTGTTGGTCAATTGCAGGAATACTTGACCACTTTTTGTCGACCTGAGGATGATCTTCGTCAATAAAATTGGCTCTGATGAGGCGAGCCATTCTTTTTAACTCCAAACGAAGGGTATCCAATTTGGATTCTGACAGATCGACTGCATTGTCACCAAGTGCCCTTTTATTAAGAATCTGCAGCATGTAATTGTAACGAGACTTTAAAGAAACCTGTTTGTTTGTCATTTTGTCAACACTAAAACTAGTGACTGTTCTACTGCCGCAATAATCAGGATTTAAAACCAACCTATTCCTTTGGATTGCTTTACTCAAACCGCTAATAGCTAAATAAAGAATATTAATGAAACTATAACAGACGATCTTAACTCTATTATACCTGTTTGATGACAATCTTCTTCAATCCAAGACATATCTCTTTCAGATATATGTGGAGAAAATTGTTGATCAAATTGTGCTTTCAATCTTGTCATATCACTTCTCATAGATAATACTTCATTTTTAATTATATATAAAGTTTCTTCAATATTCTTGATGGCAGAGTTGAGGTTACTAGTATTATGGTTAGACATGTTTGAATAGGGTAAAAAAAAAATTTAGTTTTTAAATATGAACGTAAATAGTAGTGTAAAATTCAATTATATGGCCTTTATATATTTACTCTTTTCTTATATCAAATATCCAGCCATGACGTGATAATTCGTATAGGTATATTACTGAACTTTATCATACAATTTTCTACTAAAAAAAAAAAACGCTATGAACAAGTATACAATTTAAGTACTGTCGTATAATGATGTAATGCATTTTTTTTTTATGATAGTAAGCGTTTTCTTGGAATAACACCATTTATATATACCTATTATTCAAAGTTCAATCAAAATTGACATTAAAGTATACCATCACTTTATAAATATGTAAAATAAAATTACAAGCTTTTTTTGTCACAGTTAAAACTGAAAATGCAAAAAACAAAGAAAAAAAAAGAACGATGTCATTTTTCACGTATACATGAAATACACAAGAGCAATGAGATCATAATATAATCTAACCCTTATATTCTGCATTATCACTTCGACATGACACCATTTTAATTATATATTTCGTAATAGTTAGTTACGTACAGTTTTTTCTCTTTAAAAAATACTGACATTGAACCGTCATCGCCATACATTATCATTTAGTGTCTACCAAACAGCTTTTAGATCAATTAACCAAAGCCTATAATAGATCCTACTTATAATTACCGTCATCGTCATCATAACCTACAATATTTAATATAAATACGTGTAAATTAATACAGATTCCATCCCATCAAGTTTTTAAAAAAAATTACTTTTCTTGAAAAAAATGTCTTTTAATTTATCATCATCCACAAGCCGTGCTACCAAACGATTAAGAATATCCCATAATAACTATGTTTGCGATACCTGTGATATATCTTTTGAAACATACAGACAGTTGAATAATCATAAAAGAAATCATTCCTCTATGGTGTCTCGTCCCGTTATTGATATTGATGATATGCCAACCCAAGAAGAAGAGAATAACTACTTTATCGACGATAATGCAGATATTGGTAATACATATAATTTTATTATTAGTTGGTGTTGTAAACTTACTCTCCTTTTTTTTTTTTTTTTACTTACATGTCTACTATTGTAGCTGATTTTGACGATCTTCATTTAAGCCATCATAACGAAGAAGAAAGATCGTATAAATCTAGTTGTGAATTTTCTGATGGTGATCGATCCCATTTATATGGTTGTAATGATATTAGTGAAAATAGCTTTACTAAAACCCAGTTGTTGAGTATTCACCTCTCACAAATCATTACCAGAAACCAAATTTCAAGAGCTGCATATAGAGAAATAGTTATGTTTGTCAATACTACCCTTCGTGACTATGAAGAACTTAAGTTAGGTAATAAAATAAAAAAATATATTCAGTTGTATAAATACCGCAATGCTTACTATGAACAATATCCTTTTAAATAGAAGAGACACCTGTAATAGTATCTCATGGTGATGTCGTTGATGATTTATTGAAATCAAAGCTAGAGAACATTAAAGGTCATGAATACACTGTTTGTCAAACAGGATGTAAGTTGTATGGATTACATGAAACGACAGCTACATGCGAACACTGTAATGCAAACCGTTATAGAGAAAATTCTCAGCAGATTCCAAAAGCGGTTATGAATATAATGTCCATTGGCGATCTTCTTGCACAGATGATATCAGATCCAAAAACCAATGAGTTATTGAAGTATCGAGCTGAACGAGAGGCAAGTGATATCTTTGATGGCCAGAACTATAAGGACTTGATCAGAAAAGGGTTTTTCACCAACCCTAATGATATTGCTATTGGTCTTTTTACGGATGGTTTTGTCAATCAAAAAAAAGGAAAAAATACTTATACAATTATCCACGTAATTGTGTTTAATTTCGATCCATCTATAAGGTAAATGTCATTGTCAGTACGTATGTTATTTATACTGATTTTTTTTTTTTTTTTAGATATACAAACGAATATTTATTACAATTAGCAATCCTTCCTGGAACCACAAAACCGAAGGATCTTGATTCTTTCTTAACACCTATTGTCGACGAAATTAAGGACTTGTCCGAAAAAGGTCTTGTTATCAAAAATCGGCTCGAAGAAATTGTTCGCTGTAAAGTGCATCTCTTGCTTGCTTCTGGTGATATACCAGCTGTTGCCGAAATGGCTCACCTGGGATCCCACAACTCACGATTTGGATGCCGGGTATGTGAAACCCCTGATAATCGCTCTCATGGTATGTACTTCCCAGACAACAATGCACCCATGAGACCTATAAATGATTTTATCCGTGGTAATCCTGTAAGTAATAATATAGACGCTTTTTTTTTTTAAAAAAATACTAACCACAGCTTGTTGGAATAATTACAGAAAAAATCAATACGTCGCCCAAGTATATTTTCTACTATAACCACTTTCTCTGGTTCTAGTATGTTCGGACTCGATGAGTTGCATTTGATAGCAAGAGGTATCGGTAAACAGGTGTACGAGTTGATCACTATTGCTAACCTTCCAGCAAGTCAAGGATCTTTATTTTACTACACTAACGATGACGGAACGAAGAATACCCAAGATTACCCCTTTTACATTAACAGAAATGACCTAAAAGCAATTGGTGAGAGTATTGCAAAATCAAGAAAATTTATACCTACATCTTTTCAAGGAAGTTTTGATAATGTAATTGAAAAAGTTGATGGTACAAGACACGTAGATTGGTTGGATTTTCTATTAAGTTGCATTCACACCATTGTAATCCCATATATTGCTGACATCGCTACTAAAAAGGCATTATTATCTTTGGTAAAAGGATGTGCTTTGTCCCTTCAATGGCACTTGACAGAAAACATGCTACATGAAATACAAAAGTAAGTACAAAATCAAACTATTATATTTTATTCCTTTCAATTACCTAACATTCTTTTTTTTTCTTTTTTTCTTTTTTTTTACCTAACAGTCATTTTGAACACTGGCATAAATATCTCGCTGATCAAGTAGACCAAAAGAAGTTATCAAGAAGGGTGTTTAGACCTGTTCAACATTACCTGATCCATATTCCTTTCAGATCCGTAGACAAGCACTAAGGCGAGCAGAAATGATAAATTTATCATCACTGCTAATCAGTGATGATTGAATTATCATTGCTGATAAATTTATCATTAATGATTAAGATTTATCACTGAAGATTAGGATTATCATTGATGATTGGGACTATCATCAGTGCTTGATTTATCATCAGTGATAATAATTTATCATTAATGATTCAGCTATCAATATCGCTAGTTTAACCTTAATAAAATTTATTTGTAAAAAAAAAAATTACAGCCCTTATTGGATCATTAAAAGGTCATTACATAAAATATTTATTCAATAATAGGGTATCGATAGCACATGTTGAGATACATTTATATATAGAAAATAAGGAATTGTTGGAATTGAAGTAAATTAGACGATAAATTATCGAGATAAAACTTAGAGAAATTTATTAATTAAAAATAAACTAAAGAATTCTGCTAAACTAAATAATAATCCCTTTTATACTTCTTGACAACCGTAATCGGTACCTGATCTTATTGTTATGATAGGTTCGGGTCAATATCTAGACTCAACCTTCTCACTTTCAAATATATATATTCTACTCTTTCGAATTGACTATAAATATTCTTTGATCCAATCCCCTTGATCGGATAACATGTCCTTCCGGTAATCTCCACCTTGTTTTTAATAATGACAGGGTGGTCGAATCGTCCTTATTGGATATGTTATGAGTAGGTTGATGAAACGTTCCTTATATTTTATTTATATATTTCTGACTAGAACTTTTTCCCGTATAATTATATTTTATATAATTAAAGGATTGTAATTACAAGATATAGAGTATTGTTACTGTATATTTGTTTTATTATTATAAAGGAGATATTTTCTATATGTCCTAGAGTATATTATTTATACTATATTCATATCATTGATGTGAGTTAATGTATTGCTTATAACAATGGGTGTTCCTTTCTTTTATCCAGAGTAGCTAGTTCTGGATCAAGACCAATGTTATTACAATATCTCTTATCTCGCATTAATGTTATTGGATTAAAATTTTTATATTTTAAGTCAGAAGTAGGAACCGTTTTCACTAGAAATGTCCGTATTGATTTCGGTGTTTAATAATAATGTATCGGGATGCATTATTATTGAAATATTAGAAGTTTTTTATTATTAAGCTTGTTTTTATTCACAATATTGATGTGATCAAGCATATACAAATATATATTCTCATATATATTTACACATACATGATTATCTCACACGTCTTTATCCCTTTATGACTAATTCATATTTATTTTAACTAAGCCTTACCGACATCGTCCAGTAATAACTGTTGTCTGAGTAATGATTAGAGGATTGACCATAATTATATATCTTGACCGAAGACTAGGTTAGATAAGCACGGCTCGTAATTATATAAGGAAACTGTAGCACTTATTGTGATACAGCACACTACCAGAATTGTACTTAAACTCAGATATAAAAAAGCTATATAAACAGACACCTTTTTTATTTAATAAAACGAAAATTCCTATTTTGCGACTGATTACTTTTTAGTATCTTTTTGTTTTTATTTTAATTTTTGAATCTTCACTATTTCATAGCTCGGATTCCACAAATATGATTATTTATATGTTTTATATAAATATCAACCTCAAATACGACAACAACAAGTAAGAGCTCTTCTGTTGTATTTGTTGTATTTGTGACATATATACATATAAAATGCATACAAATTAAAGAAATAACTAATACTACATTAAAAACCTAATAAAAATCTTCTTAATAAAATGACATATATAATGTCATATTATTAATAATATCCTGAAACAAAGGAATTCAACTATATTAAAATGCTGTGTAACTGGAATCAAAATCAATGATCGGTAGATCAAAATAAAAAGAAGCTCAATCATATTAACAAATAAATAAAATAATTCACTAAACTTGGATTTAATATAAGTCTAGCTAACTTATATTAAATAAAGAACGACCATGATTAGCATAGAACAGTTTTATTCATTTGATAATATAACATTAACATCATATGCCCAATAATCTAAAAATGATAACATTGAGATAGAATAAAAATCTCAATTGCTATCTATACATCTTGTATCGATAATTGGTACAAGATTACCTTAATTTTAGAACAATAAGAAAAAGGTCGAGGTCATACGATAAGAAAATTAGTTCAATTCCAGTAAATATTAAATGCATGCATAACCAATTATATCTGTAAGGATGAACCTGAATAAAAGATGATCCAGTAAACAAAGAGTTAACAGGATCATCATTTAGGAGCAATATCGTTATCCAATCGGTTATGATGGATCAAACGGAAGATGGGGGTCAATTCTTACGAGTAGAAACCCATCATTCAAAAGCAGATAGGATCGGGTATAGATGATTTAAACCTATTAGAAAATATAGCCCTTTAAAATCAATTAGGATATTCAAGATATAAAAAGGAAATGTAATTTTAGTTTTAGAGAGTTTTTTTTTCAGTTTTATTTTTTTAATAAAAAATACCCCAAGTCTTTTTTCATTAATTTTACGTTGTAATTTTGTCAAATCCCACAGTATTCCATCCAGAACCTCTTCCGGAACTTGTAGAAGCTGTAGCAGAATTGTTAAAGTTGATAGTACTGAACATTGATGTTTAAGTTAATATGAAAATAATTGCGAGGGTTTTATTTTAGTTTTGAATAACAACAAAAAAAGAAAGTTATTACAAATAATTTAGTTTAGTATTTTTTTATTCACGCACTTATTACGTCAGACGGGTGTTCTTTTCTTTTTTTGTAGATACACCACCCTCCAGACGGTGGTGTATTTACAAAAACAGAAAAGGCAGTCAAACGGCATTTTTTGGCTGAGGAGTATGAATTTTTAAGGCTATAATTTCCTTTTTAATGGGGGAGTATTTTTTTTCCAAAAAGAGGGGGAACAGCCATAATATATTTTTTTTTATGTGGATTATTTTGTTAAAATTAATATTCCGCTCTAGTGAGCTCTTATATAAAGCAAGTATTTTTTTTTTAATAAACGCTCGTACAGTGGGTGGAAAAATGGTCCGGATGTTTTATATTTTTTCACCTTCGTACTTGTAACTCTACAACCAAGAATAGGATTAAGTTGAAATAAAATACAATAGAAGAGGGAAATCGTTTACTTTCAAATAGGTAAAAAGTTGGGATAAAAACATTATATGTGGTTAAAATAATTTTATTTAAAAATGACATATACATCCGGACCATTTTTCAGGGTCAAATTTAAAATATTTAATATTTAGTTGGACCTCCTTTAGCCTTAATAACAGCTTCTATTCTTTTAGGCATACTATCTATATATCTTTGACAATCTTCTTTTGTAAACGTTGCCCATTGTTCTTCAACTCTTTCCCACAATTCATGTACTCCTACTGCCTTTGTTGGGTAAGAGCTTAACTCTAACTTTAAGTGATGCCATATGTGTTCTATAGGATTTAAATCGGGGCTTTGAGAAGGCCAACTATATGTCCAATCGGTATTAAATTTATTTTCATTTAACCAGGTCTTTGTTGCCTTCGAAGTATGTTTCGGATCCTTATCCTGTTGAAAATATATAGCTTTTGGGTTGTAACCATACCACTCCATCGTGTCTTTTAAAGTCGTACTTAAAATATGGATATAGTCCTCTTTTTTCATATTCCCATCATATATCTGGCACGCATATCCTGGACCGTCATATGTTATACAACCCCACATCATAATACCGCCTCCACCATGCTTCAATGTCATTTCAATATGATGAAATCGAAGTATATCATCAGGTTTTTTCCAATAGTACTTGCACCCATCAGAACCCCAAACATTAATTTTTGTTTCGTCAGAGAATACCATTCGTCTCCAATCGTCGGATGTCCAATTTCTATGAGCTTTGGCCCAACGTAGCCTGTTTTTTCTATGCTCGGCTTTAAGGAAAGGTTTTTTCTTTTTTATATACGCTTGGAACCCCATAGATTTTAGCACCTTAAGGCATGTACTATACTCCATTTTAATATCAATAGATTCCAGGTACCTCTGAACGTCTTTTCCAGTCTTTAGTTTACCCAAAATTAAGCTCTTTCGAATGTAGTTTTGCGTAGTATTGCCTAAAAGAGCGGGTCTCCCTGGGTTGTTGATCGGTGAATTAGGATACCACTTTCGCTTGTAGTCACTAATTGTGCTTTTTTTAATTCCAGGAATTCGTTTCATGATCTGAGAGTAGGAATAACCAGATTGAAGCAAATTTTGTAGACTATTTTGAGTATCTTTGGGAAGAGATCGAACCATAATTTAAAAAAAAAAAAGAAAGAATAAAAGAATGAAAAACAATTTTGAAAAAGTCTTCCTTTTATATGTATATGCAATACATACCTCGGAAAGATACCTACATACCGTAGCAAATACATATTAATTGTTAATACTTTCATTATCCCAATATTTCGGAACTTTTCATATTTTAAATTTGACCCTGAAAAATGGTCCGGATGTATATGTCATTTTTAAATAAAATTATTTTAACCACATATAATGTTTTTATCCCAACTTTTTACCTATTTGAAAGTAAACGATTTCCCTCTTCTATTGTATTTTATTTCAACTTAATCCTATTCTTGGTTGTAGAGTTACAAGTACGAAGGTGAAAAAATATAAAACATCCGGACCATTTTTCCACCCACTGTATATCCTACTACTTTTTTTTTTTTCGTCACTTCCTTTTCTTTTTTCTTCTTTTCGATAAAATAAAATAAAAGTTCTTTTGCTCTTGGACTTTGTACATCTTGTCATGTCAGTCATGTCATAATTTTTTGAAATGAGGTAAGATGAATAGTCATTTACTATAATTAAATAGCTATAACACTAAATTATTCTTACTTTATCTATCTAGTATTTTTGTTACTACTTACAATATATAGGGCTTTACTATAAGTCCTTTTGCTATCGGCCAGACTAATTTGGTTCTAATAATGTAACTATATGCTTAAATTTAAACTTACACTGTATTCTGACGCTTTTTTTTTTACTCAATACATTGATAGCTTATTTCTCAAGGGTATTGCTTTTACCTTCTACGTTGTTGGCCGTGCTCTATTTACTTTTTGCCTATATAAAAAATAAGACCGAACTATAAAATACATATACCTTCCTCTTCTGTATACAATGTAGAATAACAACAAAATCGACATATAAATAATAGATTGCACTTTTTTTTTCATATAATTCTTTTTTTTATATAATAAATCTATATTACCCAATGTACTATAATATTGCCGTTTTATTAAATAACTATTTTATTCCATAACCTTTTAATGGATCCGATATATACTGCAATGCTTTTTTTTTATTAATGGACAAAAATTATTGTGATTTAAATAAACTCAAACGATAAAGCTGTGTTTTAACACCATCAATAATTGTAGCGTTATCGCTGTTTTTTAGCGATGCCGATTAGCGGTAGCGTTAAACGAAGCGATGTGATTGCTGGGGCTCGCCTTAGTGCTGGCTCCGATTACCATACGTTTCCAACAAGACAAAGCAATTCCGCACACTTCTGTAACTGCTAAACAGTGGTTTATTGACAACAGATTCTCTGTAGATACTGTGCTAGGCTGGCCTGCGCAAAATCCGGCTTTAAATCTTATAGATCATGTGTGGTATCGACTAAAGCGGAGGTCAGACTATTACGCAACAAGACCAGCAACAAAAGAAGAACTAGCAGACCGAATTGAGAAGTAATGGTATGGATTTACTCAAGAGGACTGTCTTAAATATATGGACAATATGCCAGCTCGAATTGAAGCAGTGGTCAAGGCCAAAGGAGGAGCAACTCGCTATTGAGATATTTTCCTATTTTACTTTATTCATTAAAATTTTGTACTATACTAAATATTCTTTTACAAATACTATGTCACTTTAAAGCCTCTTTAATTCTGAAGATTTGATACTAGCACTATGGCGAGAAAAAATGATAAATTTAATCATCAATGATTGCAGAATCAGTGGACTGATTACAGCGTCAGTAATGATTCAAATTAAGCTGTGCAGAAATAAAATTATCAGTGAGATTGAAGCCCCTCTAAATTAAGCACAGATTTACTTTTTTTTCTCACTTTTTTTTTTTTTTTTTTTTTTTTTTTTTGCTAACAAAAAATCGTCGTTTGAAATAAAAGTGATCTCAATCGTTAGACAATCATTGATGATAAGTTTATCAGTGAATAATATTTTTCTTTTCATAACACTGACTTACCGTTATATTTAATATTCCGCCCAGTGAAATACTCTATATACGAGCATTTTTTTTTTGAAGCATCATTGTAACTTCTTTATTTTATTTTTTCTTAATTCTAAATTAATACTGCCGTCAACCAGAATCGTAAAATAACTTTCACGGATTATTCTATTAGGAACATCGAGACTTTCGCTAACTTCAGCACTACAAATATTCACAATAAACATCACTTAAGAAACGAAGAAAAAAAATAGTACTACTACAACAACTCGTTAATCTTGCCTGCATTTGTCGACATGTCTTTATGGAATGCTGTGGAAGGAGAAATCACGTACCTATCCGTAACGAAGGTTCAAGAAAGGCCGGAAGGAAATCCAACGTAAGCTATTTTATTACTTTTTTTTATTCGTATTATTAACTTTTTTTTTTGGGATTGACATAATAGGTCGCTATTGAAGTCGACGAGTATTCAATCGCTGATATGGTAGAAGAAATTGAATTATCACAGGTAAGTATTGATGGTGTTAATCAGGTATTAGGAGAGAAGAGAAAAAGAGGTTAAACCAATAGAATCTTTGCCTTTCTTTTCTTTTCTTTTTTTTTTTTATATAAATAGCTTGTTTTTTTCTTTATTTTACTTTTCCTTTCGTTTTTTATTTTACTTTTCCTTCCTTTTTTCTTTTTTTTTTTTACAAATAAATAAAAGTTCTTTTTTTCTGAACTTTGTGTACAATTGTTCCCAATCATGTTGTAATTCATCCCATTCTTCGAGATCAGGTAATGTTCTGTCAAGTATATAATTTATTTAGCTCTAACACTATTGTTTTTATTTTATAAAGCTTGTATTTCTATTACTACTCACTCTAAGGCTTTTTTGCCTTTTGTAAAGCTAAATGGTAATTATATCACTTGATTCAGACTTAATATTTTATTCAGGGTATTAGCTTCTTTCATGTGTGTATTATCCTCTTACTTTACTATACCCTAATTAATTCCTGTACATACTAGAAGATAATAGCAGACTATTATATAAACATATACCCTTTCCCTTAATATACATAAATCCCACAAAAAATCATTTGTAAATAATAAAAAATTTCGCTTTATTTTATAATTCCTGTCGTATTTGAGGTTGATATTTATATAAAACATATAAACAATCATATTGTGAATAAAAACAAGCTTAATAATAAAAAACTTCTAATATTTCAATAATAATGCATCCCGATACATTATTATTAAACACCGAAATCAATACGGACATTTCTAGTGAAAACGGTTCCTACTTCTGACTTAAAATATAAAAATTTTAATCCAATAACATTAATGCGAGATAAGAGATATTGTAATAACATTGGTCTTGATCCAGAACTAGCTACTCTGGATAAAAGAAAGGAACACCCATTGTTATAAGCAATACATTAACTCACATCAATGATATGAATATAGTATAAATAATATACTCTAGGACATATAGAAAATATCTCCTTTATAATAATAAAACAAATATACAGTAACAATACTCTATATCTTGTAATTACAATCCTTTAATTATATAAAATATAATTATACGGGAAAAAGTTCTAGTCAGAAATATATAAATAAAATATAAGGAACGTTTCATCAACCTACTCATAACATATCCAATAAGGACGATTCGACCACCCTGTCATTATTAAGAACAAGGTGGAGATTACCGGAAGGACATGTTATCCGATCAAGGGGATTGGATCAAAGAATATTTATAGTCAATTCGAAAGAGTAGAATATATATATTTGAAAGTGAGAAGGTTGAGTCTAGATATTGACCCGAACCTATCATAACAATAAGATCAGGTACCGATTACGGTTGTCAAGAAGTATAAAAAGGGATTATTATTTAGTTGGGTCATTATGTATTAAGGTCTCACATATTTTCTATAACGTGTTTTTCTAATAAATTTATAAAATTGTCAATAGATGATTTTTTTATGCTATTAAATGTGTATAGTGGAAATACATAATTACTATTATATATTCTATCACTGGAACATATTTTAAAACTAATTTCTAAGTTTTTCATAAACCTTGATTTATTTTTATCATAAATTTCATAAATATTATTAATATAGTCTTCCTTAATTTCTTTTTTCATGTGTTTTATATATATATCATTAAATAATTTTAATGTATTTCTATTATTTAATTTTATATCTTCAATTAAATGATCTTTTTCATTCTTAGTTATATTAATATAGTTCTTATTTAGTTTATTTATTACTTTTATATTTTCTTCATTCTCATTTAATTTATTATAATTTTTTCTATTTTTACTTGTTTTAGATGAGTTTTCATTATAGAATTCTTCTTCCATTTCAATATCACTTAAAGTATGTGACTCTTCGCACAGTTCATCTACCTCTTCATCTAATTTATTTTTACATATATTACATATTTCATTATACTCATCTTCGTCATAATTTTCACAATCTTCATTTTTACATATATCAGGACAAATACATCCATTTTCATTAATTTCAAATCCACAATCTTCGCATATATCAGTTTCTTTACCATCATCTATATCAATTTCTTTAATATCATCTATATCTAATTCTAATGTATTTATATTATTTAGTCTCTCTTCTAAATGTTTGTTTATTTTATCGTCAATATTATTATTTATTTTTTCTTTATTTAATGATTTGTAATAAGTATTTTCTTCTTTTAATTTATTAATTCTTTTTTCTAATTTCATAACTTTAGTTACTAAATAAATATACTTTTGTTTTTTAATTTTAATGTACAAAGAGTTATAAGAAGGCATTGTTTAATTTTTATTTATATCTAAATTCAATTTTTGATCTTTTAAAAAGATTTTCCAAATATTATATTTATTCTTTTTTCTCTATTGATGTAATTTAATATATATATTTTATTTATAATATGTTTTTCAATTTTACAAGAAATTAAATTAGTCGGAGCTTAAATATAATCTGAGACCTATATGCAGATACATCCATTTAGTTTTATTTTTAATTAATAAATTTCTCTAAGTTTTATCTCGATAATTTATCGTCTAATTTACTTCAATTCCAACAGTTGCGTCGTATGCCAAATATTTTGATTCACGTCAAACAACTACCAGCGACTTCGAAAAGGGTGAAATTTACCTTAATATATCTAATTATTACAATCAGAAAGCCATTGAGCAAAGTTTGATGTATTGTTCTTCTGATGAACAAAAAGGTAAGTGGAAACGCATGGTAAGTCTCTTCGAAACCGAGTTTACTAGACGTCGCTCAACTGGCGAAGCTGGTTTTGAAGATGATATTGCGTATAATAAGCTAGAAGAACTTCTGAAGAACTATCCAACCATCTTGCCACCATTCACGTACAGCTCCCACCGAAGACAATTTTCTGACAACTTGCATACCTCTTCTGCTCCTGAGCACGAGCATCCTGATGCTCCTCAAGGTTCAGAACCACCATTAACTAGAAGAAGAATGGAAACATCTCCCCTCGCTCCTATCTCTTCTACTCCCACACCTACCGCTCCTTTTGTACGACCATCTCGACCTGTAAGAAACATTACACGTTCTCAAGCAAACAACCTGTCCGATGCGGAAACTATTATTGAACGTATCGTTGATAGAGAACACAGTTTTAGACAAGGCCAATTACAGGAATTTTCGAGAGTATATGGCCATACGTGCGGATAGAAGTGATTCTTTAATAGAAGCTTTACTTGTTTCTCGTAGAGAGTCTAATGCTCTTATTGCACAAAATATTGCAAGATCAAATACGTCAACAAGGACCCCATCAATAAAAAAAAAATCAAAACAATCAATAATCTTATATTCATGTACAAATTATATGTGATATTGACGGTTATAAAATAAAAGTAAATATCAAAATACAAAAAATAAAATATAATAACAGAAAATTATCAGACTTTAAAAAGGTAATGGTTTTTATTATAAGAAAATGTGTGTGCCTTATATACATATTGGATTTAAATGGACGCTTATCATAAGATGTGAAACTTAGACAGTGTTAGCAAGCCATTCAAATATGAGCAATTTGAATATAGAAATAGTTTCTTCAGAAGGTTAATTATAATAGCAGCGATGCCTATTATCTTTCTAATTGGCTTCACGGCTAAATAATAACAGATAGAGGCTTGTGGATTATAAATGATGTGACAATTATTTATGTAAACCAGTTATCTTAGTTATTCAATTAGTATTAACAGTCTTTAATAAATTTATATTAAATCGATAGAACGCTAAGAGGTATCTGAGTCATATAAGTAGAAATAGTCTAATTGTATATAGATTGTGTAAGTGACTATATGAGAATATGAGTACTTGTATAATCTATGTCTAATTCGATATTGTTACATATATTACGTAGATACAACATTATTCCTTTTTTATTATAATTATAAAGGGTTAAACCATCTATTTAACTCGTCTCTTCTGGTACGAGCAGACTCACGGATTGTACCCTCATTTTCGTCTTCTCCTCCGTTTGATATTACTTCTTCAATATCAAAATCGGGATCATCGAAGTTGATGCATATGTTACGCAATATACATGCAGCAGTGATAGTTTGACAGATATCTTTGATATCTCTTATATAAACATGTTTACCGATAAATCTCCATCTTGCTGAAAGTAGTCCAAAAGCCCTTTCAATCGACATTCTTGCCGATGAATGGACCTTCACCTAGGCTAAATAAAACCGTTATTTTTTTTTAAATCAGGCGAACAGTCGTTCCTCAGCGAATAAACGCTTATTTTTTAGTAACTGTTTACCTCTCAGCGACTAGCCGCTCAATTTAAGATGGATAAAGCGAACAAAAATAAAAATAAAGCTGAATTTTAAAAAAAGGCGGTCTATCCCGGATAGAGCGCCTTTTTGTTCTTTTTTTTTTTTGGGCGAACAGTCGTTCCACAGCGAACAGTCGTTGAATTTTAAGTAACTGTTTATCTATCAGCGTCTATTTACTGTTTTTGAGCGAGTATCCGCTGTGTTTTTATATATCTACTCCGTTTACGATGGATAAAGCGATTTTTTTTTGAAATCCACTTTTTTTTTATTTATTCGTTAACGGAGCAAATATTCCCTCAAAATAACGATCTCGTTCAAAACCAGTGGATACTCGCTCAAAAACAATGGATACTCGTTCGAAAACAGTGGATACTCATGGATAAAATAAATCCACTCAAGGAAAGTAAATCCATTCAAGAAAAAAAAAAGTTCATATAAGTCTAGTGAATAAAAAAAAAACCTGATTTTCTACTGTCATGAACATTTAAAGTTATATATCTCGTCGAGTTTTTTATATTGTATTGGGTCAAGTTGTTTTCATACGAGCTGTATGTGGTAAAATCACACATAAAATAAAATATATAATAATCGATGAACCATCGATTATAAAACATAACAAACGTTAGGTATCAAAATGAACCTTATATATAAAAAAAAAAGCACAGGATCTAGAAACCAAGATCCTCAGGCTATAAAAATCACTAGATCAAATCTACGTGTAACGATCAATCACAATAGTGTAACCACTATTGCAAAAGACTATAAATAAGAAATCATAGTTAGCAATCCCTTTTACCGGGATTGATTTTTACAATTAAAATAAGAAATAAACGTTATTAGACATTTAATCTTATTCACCTGTTTTTATTAATTTTTCTGTGTTAAATCAAAGTATTTCTCCACAGCGCTATCGCTTCCTTGACCGCTGAATCTTTTTTTTAAAAAAAATCGGAATTTTGTTAGCATTCTTTTTTTTTCTATTTGGAGGAAACGAGCAAAAGCTGTAATTGGAAAGAAGGAAATTGATAATTTTTTTTCCCTGCCAAATTTTAGCGATACCGCTTGTGTAAGCGGTACAACGCTTCCGCAACCGCCACCGCTTAGATATTATCGCTCTGGCTCGCCTTAGTGTGAAAGCGTATTTCTTTTCTCCACTTGATTGTTGTTCCAAGTGCTTGAGTGTTGATGGTAGTCTGATGGCTTTGAGGATGATGTCTCTAGCGTCAGATTCTTGTAATCTTGCTGATCCATATCCATAGACTGCAAGTCGTCGGAGTGATTCAACTTCTTTAGTAATGACAGGTCCATCTTCTGTTTGGAGGCCACGGGTACAAATAAACTTGAGCTTTTCGTATATTTGAGTTGCTGCTCTGGCTTGAGCTCTTGTAGTCTCAGTGAGTTTATATATGGTGGTGGTGAGTTGTAAAGAATCCACCTTGTGTTGTTTAAGGTCCGTAATCACCAAGGCGAGAAAGAGCGCTAAATTTAGCGCTGTTGCTAAGCACTGGTGCTTGGTTTAGCGCAAGCGCTTCAGTTACGACTGATGCTTGGTCTAGCGCTAGCGCTAGATTAAGCGTTGGCGCACATTTAAAAAAAAACAGCATTACGACGGTATGGAATTAATCAGGTCATGGTATAAAAATATTTATTCAATAATATAATAATTATAGCACATTTTGTAATAAATATTTATATATTCAGGTATATAAAAAAAAAGAGATTCTGAAAAAAAAAGCGAGCATTTTTATTATTTATTTATATGTGAATGTATATATTAAGAAATGGAAGAGTATATGTGTATATTATAGTTTGTTATTATATTTTGATACGGACAATAATAAGAAAAAGAAAAAAAAAAGGGAATGGACACTTGTGGAATAAGACAATACCTATAAAAAAAAAAGAGTCAGAATAAGCTATTATTAAGTTTGAATCAAATGAAATAATTACCTTTTAGCAAAATTTATTAAAGTAAACACCCTTTAAGCAAGCAGTAATAAAAATAATAGAATATTAGATATATGAAGTTGTCTTCATAGTTTATACTTAATAGCATTACCTGATTTCAAAGAATGAGATGAGTTACAACATGGCGAAAACCTATATAAGTAAAGTTCAAAAGAACTCTTATTTTATTTTATTAAGAAAAATTGATAAAAGAAAAAAAATAAAAGGAAAGGAAAAGCAATTAAAAAAAAACGAAATATTTATACTAAAAAAAAACGAATCCCCAGTGTTATTAATCTGGGGATTCGCCGACATTATTTCAACTGTTGGTTTAATTCAAAAGACTGACTTGATAAATAAACAAATTGGGTCGTCTAATTGGTACTATGTCATTTTGTCTTCGACAGCTTTCGACCAAGACATGTTCAAAAAATGCCAGCAAGATAAACGACTTGTAATAGTAGTGTAAATTATTTCGTTTGTCTTCAAAAAAAAAAGGATATATTTTGGCTTTTAAAAAAAAGGAGCTTCTACTTCGATAGTGATTTGCAAATTATTACGAGATAGGCTTATTATGAAAAATTCAGTATATGTACAATAAATTAGAATTACATCTTTATTATTTACCATATTTTATAGAGTTAGCAGTAGGGTCTTTTTTTATTGTTGTAACTAACGGTCGTAATATTCATTTAAAAAAGTAAAATAGTTATAAAGTAGTTGAATAGAGTGAAGCTTGAAAAAAAAAAGCATAGTTTATAAAGTCTTTTATTAAGCGGAAGATAAAATAACAATATGTCAAATGGCTCATAAAAAAAAAAAAATCCAGCACTAAATTTAGCGCTAGCGCTTCACCAAGCGTTGAAATGGTTTTTTTTTCAAAAACATAATTTTTACTAGTATTTCTTTTTTATTTTATTTTATTTTTTTGTGAAAAAAAGTTAACCCTGAGCTTGAAAAGATGGGGTTCCAATTTCCAGTGATTATTTTTTTTTTCACCTGCTTAAAATTAGCGCTAGTGCTTCCCCAAGCATTCCAGTGCTTGTACAAGCACCAGTGCTTAAGATTTAGCGCTATTTCTCTCCGTGGTGAATGAATTATGAATTTCTTTTTTAAATTTTTGGATCGCTTTTTGTAAGTTGTCTGTGTCGGCGTAATGATCCAATTCTTCGAGGATATTGGTAGGCAATACGTTTCCTCGTAAACGTTCTTCTGTTTCTTGTTGTTGGTTCTCTCGAACTCGTCTGGCGACGCGTTCGATGATTTCTTCCACCTGTGTTTGAGTAAAAATCGGTTGTTCGACATTAATCTCTGTTTGATCACTCATAGTTTTGTCCACGAATGCGCGGCTTAGAAAGATCTGAGGAAATAGGGATTATTATTTTTTTATTATTATATTACTGAAAATAAAGCGCGGCTTGGAGAGCTTGTACCACTTCGGAGTCCAAAGCGAAGGCAACAAGTATTGTGTTAGGCACAACATACAATAAGCGATGAATTTTTCCAAAACTTTTTTTTATTTTTTACAAGAAATTAAAACATATTTTCTTTTGCCGTACAAATGTTTACTTCGGCAGGCTCACTGTGCTTTTGATATAAGTTAACATATACCTCTTAAGTAACTATTTCATTCTCCTCTAGTATAGATATTTTGTTTATAAACGTGTCAAAGTTTATTTTTTGTAGAAATAGTAACAGGCATTGGAAAAATTAAAAAAAGTTTTGGAAAAATTCATCGCCTATTTCTGGAAAAAATTGTAGCCACTTCTGGAAAAATAGTGAAAAAATACGCTCATTTTTGGAAAATGAGGTGGGAAACCCAGTATGTCACGAATTTCATGTCGCTGTTTAAATGTCGTGCGCCAAGTTTCTCTCATGATTTAATCCCATCAAAAAAAAAAAAAAAAAAATGAATTAATTGGAAATAGGGATTACTATTATATTTTGTTATTCTATTATCTGAAAATAAAGCGTGGCTCAGAGAGCTTCTGTCACTTCTTCATCCATCGCTTCGGCAACTATAGTAATTATAAATGATGTGACAATTATTTACGTAAACCAGTTATCTTAGTTATTCAATTAATATTAACAGTCGTTTATAAATTTATATTCAATCGATAGAACGTTAAGAGATACCTGGGTAATATAAGTAAAAATAGTCTAATTGTGTACAGATTATTTAAGTGACTATATGAGAATATGAGTACTTGTATAAGCTATGTCTAATTCGATATTGTTAGCATATATTACGTAGATACAACAGCTATCAACCATACACCTTTTATTTTGAACACTACTGTAAACAAAATAACAGCACATATCTCACTCTTGTTAGACAAGCCAATTATTCACTAAAAATAGTTCCCTATCTCCTTCTCAAAGATGCAGATTTTCTACCTTTATTTTCCCCTCTACTTTTAAAGTTCCACTTCTCCGATGATGTGTGACCTCAAGATAATAAAAATCTTACGAAAAGAAAAAAAAAAGATTCTTTTCTATTTTACACACAATATGGCAACACGATTTATTCCTAGAACTCATTTCCCATATGACAGAGTTATCAATTGGTTTCCAGGTCACATGGCCAAAGGTTTAAGATTGATATCCGAACGTTTAAATTCTGTCGATCTAGTAGTTGAAGTTCGCGATGCTCGTATTCCTTTATCTTCAGTCAATCCCAGTTTTGAAAAGGTAGTTGGTCGAAGACCTCGCTTGATTGTATACAACAAGTTTGATTTAGCTGATCAATCAACAAGTAAACCAATTACGGAAGCGTTTGCTAAACATGCGCCTACAACACCAGTTGTTTTCACTAGCTGTCAAACCGATGATAATATTAAAACCATTTTAGATCATGCTTCCAAATTAGCAGATCCTATACCCCAAGTGACGCTTATGGTTGTTGGTATGCCTAATGTTGGAAAATCATCGTTGATCAATTCGCTTCGAAGAGTAGGGGTGGGAAAAGGAAAAGCCGCTGCGACAGGAGCTCAACCTGGTATTACAAGGACTGTGATTGGCACTGTTAAAGTGTTGGAGGATCCTACAGTTTATTTAGTGGATACGCCTGGCGTGATGGTACCCCATATTGCAGATCCAGTTAGAAGTTTAAAGGTTGCTTTAACCGGTGGTATTCGTGATCATTTATCAGATGAACAAGTGATGGTAGATTATTTACTTTATAGATTAAATGGATTTAACGATTATGAATATGCAAAATGGTTCAAGTTACCAAACAATGAACCAACAAATAATGTGGATGAATTATTACAAGGTGTTGCTCGTCGTATTGGTGCCATTGTGAAAGGTGGTGAATTGGATTTAAATATGGCAGCCAAATTTTTCCTTAAACATTATAGAACAGGGAAATTAGGCCAACATACGTTAGATGATGTGAGTCCTGAGGCACTGGAATCCTTTTTTGAATCACAAAAAATGTATAATGCTAGTACTGGTGTTAGTAGACGACAAGAAAAGAAAATCGCTAAAATAGAACAAAGAAAAAACTCCAGAAGAGTTTCAAAGGCTGAAGAATAAAATATTTATTTATATACGTATTTTTTTTTGTGTATTATTATCACTTTTTTGATTTTTCGGTCCTTTTCTTTTGGCTTGTTTGCGGCATACGATAGCTTTTTTATATTCTTCAATGATATGATTTAAGCAGTATGAGAGTTTAGCATATCTAGAATGTTTCTTACTAAATGCATCCAAAAAGGCTTGAAATAACAGTCGTAACATCTTGTCGAAAGAGAATCCATCGGGAGTCAATGTCTTTATACTATTACCAACGCGCATAATCGTTTCTAAAAGGGGTTAAATATAATAGCATGTATGTAAAGAAAAATACAACTTACGAAATAAAAAATCATCATTACTCGATTTAATTACTCCCTTTGATAACGCAGTCGCTTGCGTTTCCATTCGTAATGCAGCCACGTAAAAGTTATTATACAGATTACGGCTAATAGCATTTGGAGAATTAAATTTAGAATTAAAAAGTATATCCGAATATTGAGATTTGATAGACCTACAATTAAAAAAAAACATCAACGTAAAATACCAAGTGAATATATACATTTATACTTACATGATGCAATCTGTATATAGTTTATTTCCTGGATTTTGAACGAAACTGGTCTTTACAGAAGACTTTATATCTATATATCTGTCAACAAAATGAAACGGATGGTTACACGTATATATGTATATATAAATATATATTACCATTTGGCTGTCCTATATCTAAATATACATCCAAGTTTTCTGTATTAAGTAGGTATCCCAACCAAGGAAACTCTATATCATATTTTATCAGATAACTACAGAATATATATGTATATATATATTTAAAAGAAAAGTACCATTCATATCTTGATCCACATTAGAAACACATTTACTCTTATTGACTTTTAGTCCATATTTCTTCGTTTCTAATATAAATCTGTTATAAATATATCATGCTTTATTTATTTCACTTACCATAAATCATGACATTCAAAAACCATTTTGCATAATCACAGCTCTTGGTAATGTAGAGAAAATCATCAACGTACGTAAATAGGATCTAGAAAATGTTACATTTAGTACTACAAAAAAAAAAGCCTATTATTTCTACATATTACCCCTGTAGGATCGTTCTTGGTAAAAGATAGTTTATCTTGTTCAAACTTTCCAAGAAAGAGACTAAACCAGATAAAGAAGTTAAATAGTTATTCGTTTTGAAAACTCCCGAGTTATTTTTTGATGTACCTGCATAATAAAGTGGATAGATTCGAGCCTTGTGGAATACCATTATTACGCCTGTAATAGTTATCGCCGACCTATAGTATATATATATATATATTTAATTAAAGTCAAAACATTATATATATATATAAACGTACCTTTACTGTATTCATAGAAATACTTTCTTCTGTTAAAGCAATTATTTTCTCCAAGGAATCAACACTGTAATCATTCTATTCGCCAAAGAGTGAGTATAATATATAATCATATGTGTCCCTTTTAATATTTTATAAATTCAATACCTGATCAACTATAATTGACCCAAAATGTATTTTTTTAAGTTGTTTAACTTGATCATAAATATACACCATTTGACCTATATATGTTGGTTAAACCCATAAATAACAAACAAAGCTCTTCTTTTTTTTTTTTTAAAAAAAAAAAAACTTACCGGAAGGGGTGGAGAAACCAAAGTCTTCTTTTACCAGCGTATTACCAAATGGACGTATAACACTCACCTTTGTTTTTACATAGCCATCCTTCTACAAACATCTTAATATAAAAACTAGATGTTCAATCAAACTTTACTTACCGACTTTAGAATATCCTTTAATATTCCTATCAGCTTTTCTTGATCAATGGTATCGAAACAATTTTGAATATCGGCTTTTACAAAATAAAGTCTAATAGAATAATTAAAAAAAAATATTTTTACTTTTTCAGTAGGAGGGAGTTTTTTCTTTTACTTTTCTTTATTCACTTGTTTGCTTTTATACTCTTTTAATCGATTATAAAATAAATTCTTTCCTAGTACAGAACTTCCCATTAATTCAGGGTTTCGCTCCTAACAATAAAGTTTGGTTAATAGCACTAGAAGCATACTACATATATAATTTACCTTTTCAAATTTCAATACGTTAAATACAGGACGCAAAGTTTCATTAGGTGAAGCTAAATATTTATAATTACTTTCTTTGGCCTAGTTCACAAACATTTAGATATATACTTATTATTATTATTATTACTTACATCTGTTGTGCTACTACTCATATCCGTAATTGCTCTAAACCCGGTATCCTTCGGTAACAAGCGAACTGTTGCTGATCCTATTTTTGCGTCTTTAAAAGAACTCTAGAAAAAAGAAGAGTTAAGACGGGAAAAGCAAAACAAGAAAAAAAAAAGGTTACCTTGTCGACAAGAACATAGTTTTTTTCCATCAATGAGGGTATTGCATCTCGAGATAATTTGTTCCAAATATCTTGTCGAAAATATAATAATCTATTGGGGTTTTTGGCTGATTCTGTAACATAAAACATGGACTATATATTGATTGTTTTTAAAGACTAATATATATATAATGCATATATAGGAATTACCTTTACAACAGGAATTATATAGGATCGAAATAACCAATTTAACATTTGGTAAAGTACTTGTTGTCGTCTTTTAAAATCAGAGGGTACGAATACGTCAGTTTTCGATGGAGGTTCTAACCACTGACATTCCTTGATCTATAAAAAAAAACTATCAACACTTTTTGTATTGATTTAAATGAAATAAAATAAAAATACTTGCTTTGAACTTGTGCATCACTTCTTTCAAAGTAAGTAACTCTTTCTTTTGTCTCGCTATAAAATGGTACATAACTATAATTAAATATTTAGTATCTTGTGCATACAACAGCAAAACAAAAAAAATAAAAAAAATAAATACCATTTTGTACCACTTCAAAATTACGCTTTGAACCCCAAAATGAAATAGGAAATACTTTTTTCAATTGAGCCGTAACAAATCGTACAATCTCCTTGTATGTTGAAGCAGCATCAACAATATTTATAGCTGCAGTCTATATATATTTATTAGAAGCAGTTAAATAGTACTTACTTAAATTTTTACCTTTGTAGGACAAGTTTTATTGAGGATATCAATACATGATGTTTTGGAGTGACGTTTATGAATATGTTCAATCAAGTAAGGAATTTGTTCAAACCTTTTAAGAAACGCTTTCTATTTGTAATATATAAGAAAAAAAAAAAAGAGAAAAAAAAGTATAAAACTTACTCCTTTTCGTTCATTTTCAAAGTCTTTTGAAAATATTATGGACGTACAAGATACAGCGTATCTAATGCCCGTTTCTTGGTTTGGGTGAAACATGTCTACAAAAAAAAAAAAAAGGTTAAAGTATGATGGTTTATATATATATATATATATATGTGCGTGTGTGTGTGTGTGTATTTACGTGATCTTGGTAATGCCATCAATGGTTTATTTGTTTTTGAATTCATAATACTATCAACAAAAAACATTTTTGAACGTTCAATAGTATCAATGTTTTTCGTTCTTTCAGTTTGGCATACTTTTTCTTTTGTCATCTTGAGCTTCTTTCTAACTCTTCTCGGTGTCTTTGTTGTCTTATCCCTCTGTCTCTTTTTTGTAGAGATGAGTTTATTCAAGTATTCAGAAAGGCTGCTTTTATTAGACTTGATATCATGTAAAAATGCAGATTTATATTGAACTATTTGTTTTGGTTCTTTTTTCGGTTGTTTTGTACTTTTTGAAAGCCGAAGGTTGGTTGAGATCAATTGACCTGTTGGTGGTTAATGTATAAAGTATATTTATATATATATATATATATGTGTGTGTAGTACCTGAAACCTGATAAAATGTATTATTTGGTAATTTTTGCAGTATAATATAATCCAGTAATAATTTACAGAATAATTCCTCGCCCAAACTATTTAAAAAAGTTTAATCAAGAGAATCAAAGTTTAAAAAACTTATATACCAAGATAAAATAGAATTCCAAGCTTCACTGTCCTTCATTTGATTTAAAACTGTATTCTCAATCTTATGCGATAATACCTCAACGTTAAACGGGCTTATAATATCGATCCCAGAACTCAAAGCATTATTCACTTTCCAATCTTTCTTCATGTAAAAAACCAAACTGTCCAAAACCTATCAAAAAATGTTTTTGTTTTAGTTCATGTAAAGAAAGGTACTTTTTTTTTCTTACGTACATTAGATAGTTCTGGAAAACGCTTTGGTTCTATGCAAGGTAATGGAGGTTTCTTATTAGCAATAAACTTTTGCCACCTTGAAAAATTATCACAATCACGATTGGATTTAATGATTAAAAGTGTTTGCAGTAAGGTGATTTGGTCTGCTGTTTTACATTGATCAATACTCTTCCCAAGATAATCTTCGAGTGTTCGTACTGATTTAAATAATCGATAAAAATAGTCAGGTACTTGACACATTTCTTTTTATTTATTTTTTTGAGAACGATAAAGAAACCCTCTATTTTTTTTTGTTCGGCATTCAAAAATATAGTGCCATATTGTAGACCAACAAGATATACAATAAAAATGTCCAAAAATATGGACGGATAAATACGGTACAAGGCGAACATCACTCATATATAAAATAGAGAGAGAGAGAGAGTGTGTGTGTGTGTGAATGCGTGTGGCTTTATGTTTAATAGTTATTAAATTATAGTAGATAAATATACTTGTTTATTTTATGTTGGAGTATGACGACTAATCAATCGAGTAACTCGACCTATACATTTTGATTTCCCTTGCATGAATAATATTTGAGCACCAATTTTCATATAGCAAGGTTCATACATGTACTTGAACGTACATTTTCCTTGAGTTCCTGATAAAAGGATTAGACCATCTCGATTTTGATTTAAATTGGATTCTTCTTGATTTAAAACTAAATTTTGCGCACTAGTATTTAATTGATCAAACTTATCTACCAGCATAACAGAAGTAACTTTGGCATTTTGTCGTATTGATCCACAGTTAATCATACCATACGTCCCTTTAGTGATACCTGTTACATGAAATAAAACCATCACATCCGCTTCAAATTCAATATAGCACTGAGGATTTTCCGTTTCTAATAGTGCCATCCCTTTATGTATTTTCCAATTATTTTCATTGAATCCATCTAATGCTAAAGTTGCTGTTTGACCGCAATGAACATAAAGACCTGAAACTCTATACCTATGAATAGATATCACTTTAACCTTTGTAAATTCACCTAGAGCATTTGGACCCAAATAATATTGACAGCTATCTCTGATATTTATACGACCTTGTGCTAACACACCACCAATTACTATACCCACTTCTATTATATAAATGTCAGCAACATATTTTATATTACAGTTTAGTTTTTGTTTTTACCAGATATACTATAAACTTCTTCTATTTGAAATTCAGCAGGTTCTTCTAATAATTCATCATAATTTAAAGTTATTGGTTTTGGAAGGTAATTAAAGAACTTTAAAAGAAAATTCATATTTAAACCAGTGACATTTGATACCATAAATATAGGTAATTCAGGTCCACGATTTGAAAAATGAGAAGCACAAGTGATTAAGTCATTGACAGTTTGTACGACTACTGGTACTTTACTCATCCATCGAGATTTTAAAATGGTTAATAGAGAACTCAAGGTACTCCGTAGTTGATCTTGAGTGGCTAAATCACTTTTTGTAATTACTACAAATACGGGTACACCCAACATAACAGCAATATATAAATGTTCTTTTGTCATATCAGTTATACCACCTGCATTACCAGCAATAACTAAACAAGCATAATCAGGTGCATAGCCCATTAAACCGGAAATAGTAGTTCGAAGATATTTCGGATACCCGCATGTATCCAAAAAGGTAACAATCTTACTACTAGATTCACATATTTGTTCCCATGTACTAACATTCGTTGTAGCATAATTTATTAATTGTCCTTCCAAGTCATAACCAATAATTTCATGTGATATAGATGAACTTCTTCCCGTTTCTAGTTCATGTCGATGCCGCAGTAAATTCAATCTTGCTCGTCCTCTACCATTATCTTTGATACCATGTGATATATGACCTAATAATGTAGATTTACCTGCACCTAATCCGCCTACAAGTACTACTCGAATATCAGTGAGTTGTTGTGACTCATCATCGTTTGGTCTTTGTTGTACTAGAATCTCTGCTACTTGATAGTTTGATTCTGGCAACGTGATTTCCCTCATAATAGAAATTTCGGCTCCTAAAGCTTCTGCCATTTTACGTAAGGTGTCTATTGAATCATTCATATCGCTTACTGACAAGCCTTTAATCGTACCATCATCGTCAACTCCAATTTCATATAATGCTTCTCCATTTCCTTCAGATAATCTAAATACTTACAGGTTAAACACTACATTATCATTATCATTATTATTATTATTATTATTTTTTTTTTTTGGCTTTTTATTATTACCTCCATTTCATTTGAGTAATCAAGTGTTCCAGTCGTTCAAGTGGAGGGTTTATTAATTTAAGCTATTTCTATTCAAGATAAGTAAAATAAAATTCTTGACATTATGTCCCTTTTTGTTTACCTTGTATTCAATATTTCCTTCATGGTCAACTTCTGGAGGTAAGGATCCATAAGAGTAACATTTAGTTAGTAAAGATACACCAAGCTCATTAGAATCTTTTGCCATTTATAAATATTTAAACGAGGAATTTTTTTTTTTGTTAAAATGCATTTTTTTTTTTCATGCCTTTTTTACTTTGAACATAAACAGGTCCTATAATTTGATTGGATGATAAATTGCAGCCTTTTTATGAGGCTGAAAAGCGGGAATAAAATAATCCATAAATGGACGTACTTTCTCAGCCATTTTTTTTCTTTCTTCCTGTAACTTCGAAGTTTTACATTCACTTGACTAATTAACAACTCCTTTTATAAAAAAAAAGTCATGTTTCTCGCATCTATCTTTGAAACCTTTTTAGGTTGCTGTATATCAAGCTCTAATCTCAGTATTAATGGAAGAGCTTACCGTATTGTCAAGCTGTTAGGAGAAGGGTACTGCAAAAAAAAAAAAAAAAAAATCTAACAGCAATGTTTAAACTAACTCATTATTTTGAAGTGGATTTTCGTTTGTTTATTTAGCTCAAGACGGATCCGGTAACTTGTATGCTTTAAAAAAGATTCGATGTACGCTAGGCACAGAGGAAGCCGAAGCTGCTCAAAAAGAAGTTGAAATATATCAGCTATTTTCGCACAAGAATATAATTAAATTATTGGCAAGTATTTTTATATATATATATGCGTGTGTGTGTGTGTGTGTGTGTGTAAATATAAATGTATAACAACTAATATATGATATTTATATAGGATTCTAGTACTATTACAGAATCAGATGGCAGTAAGACAATTTATATATTTTTACCGTATTACAAGGTACGTCAGGAACAATAATAATAAATAAAATCAAACTTATTAAAGTAATCCATTTTTTAGAGAGGTAATTTACAGGATGTTATCAATAAACATAATTTAAATAAGACACACTTTCCTGAGGATGAAATGATGCGTATGTTTCGAGAAATCTGTGTAGCTGTCAAAGCAATGCATACATATAAAGCAAAAGGTGGAGCCCGTGCCATGTATGAACCAAGTCAAGTAATTACAACAGAAGATGAAAACAGACAAGATGAAGCATTATTAAGTCGTAACCCTCAAGATGATTCAACGGGTGATCAAGTAGCTTTAGGTAAAAGAGGTGAAATGGTTCCTTGGGCGCACAGAGATATCAAACCTGGGTAAATAATAATAATATGGATACTGTGTGAACTTTTAAACCTAATATGTACAATTTAGCAACGTTTTAATTGCTGATGATGGAGAAACACCTATTTTAATGGATTTTGGCTCTGCTTGTCCAGCAAGAATTCATATTTCAAATAGACAAGAAGCATTATCACAACAAGACATTGCAGCTGAACAATGTACAATGCCTTATAGAGCACCAGAATTATTTGATGTAAAGACTGGTATTACACTAGACGAAAAAATTGATATTTGGTCATTGGGTTGTACACTTTATGCTATGGCTTACGGTCAATCTCCATTTGAAGTAAATTTAGATCAAGGTGGTTCTGTAGCATTAGCTGTACTTAATAATCAATATAAATTCCCTGCTAAAGAAGATTATTATTCACAAGACGTGAAAGATATTATTCAGTGGATGCTGACTACAGATCCTGTGCACCGTCCTAATATTCACCAGGTACGTACTATATGGTATGTATGAATTACACGTAAAACATGTGTTAATTTTTTTTTATTGTAGGTTTTGCAAAGAATAGATGATTTGTCAAAAGAACCTGTATCATTAAATACAGTGGTTCCACTACCAATTTAAGGATTTAGTGAGGAATGTAAAAAACTTTTGAAATTCAAAGTTAAATTCATAGACTCTTATAAAATAAAATTGCTTATATATATATTATAAGCGGCAAAGGGCTTTATTTTTATTGTGGATAATGTTAGAAGTCTGGTCAAAACTAGATATTCCTGCTAAGTGTCTTCTGGGCGGCGTCAGCCGCGGGGAGGCAAACTGTCCTTGGTGAAAAGCACAAAATTTTGTCCATTTGGGGGACGAGGCTTCTTCGAGTGACTTCCTTCTTAATACATGCCTTTAAAGCTACATACGGAATTACAACTGGAAGGAGGTTATTATCATACACAGTTTCTTTTTTCTGAAGAGATTTAGTTTTTTTTTTCCTTGTCTTCACTAAATCCTTAAATTGGTAGTAAAATAACTATCCTTCATTTTTATCTGTACTATTATAGACAAAATTCAGGTACAGTTTTCTTTTTTTGTGATAAGAATGTATGTATTTTTGTTTATTGTGTAATTTGATAAGAGTTTTATTTTAATAAAAAAAAGATAAGCAAGCCTTATCTATATAAAAACAGAAAGTTATATGTATATATATTTTAGAGAGAGGATGAAGATGACGATGATAATTGATACTTTGATAAATATGTAGAGGATGATGATTTAGGTGATAAAGAAGACCTTGGTGGTGGTGAAGATGATGATTCATAAAGGGATGGTATAGCCTCAAATAAGGGAGGTATACTCTTTTTTTTTGGTAATGACGTTTTATCTACATTGGCTGCTATACCCAACATCATTAAAGAAGCTAACAAATTCTTTTCTGGATGACTAGTATTATTTTCTAAACTTGTTGGTGATGATGATGATGACTGAAGGTTCAATATGTTTATAATGGATTCAACCGACTTTAATATTCCGGTAGTTTGTGAAAGTAAACTAGTTATATGTTGAATCTCTTTTTGAAGGTGATCTCTACGTGTTTCTAATGACTTTTTAAAATTTGATGGTTCTAATATCATTTTTGATAATATAGAGGTAATAGAAAAAGCTGTATTATTGTCGTCTTCTTGTGACGCCTCAGTATTTGTAGATATATTTATGAGTGAACGCAATGTAGATAATAATATATGTTCATTATTTGCTTTTGTAGTTTCTTCCTGCCTCTTTAAATTGGTTGATAGTGATTCATTTATCATGAAAAGTGAAGTAGGTGGTGATGGAGGAAATAAAGAAGAAGAATAATTATGACGTTTTCGCTTTGGTTTTTGTTCTTGATGATGGCCATTACTACTAGTGGTAGAAGTAGTGCCTAAACCAATTTGTTGTGATAAACTATTAAATCTTTTCCTCCTTTTAATAACATTTCTTTTCATCGTAATAGGCCTTTGTACATTATGAAGTTTAAAATATAGTCCACAAGCGTTACAAATTGTGTTTCCAGTTTCATCTCTTCTCCATAAAGGAGTAGTAGTTGTTTCACAATTATAACATTGAATAACAGGTGGTGTCCATCTTATACTACTATGTTGCCAACAACGACGACAACCGTGACAATTATCGTCTGAATGCTCTACAGCAGTTGTATTCGAATTATCTGAAGGAGATAACATTACTTAAATAAATAAAAATAATAATAATAAAGAGGAACTGAAAAAAAAAATACTATTTATATTAAATTGGCGTATGATAAAGCCAACATTTCTTAAGCTAGTTTAGGTAATGATAAATACAAACCTTCTCTATCCGCCCCACAAATGAATTGACTGATAAAGATTGTGCAACAATCTGTAAAACGTGTGACTTGATTCACCTTATCCCCCCCTTCTTTTTTGTTTTGTTCGCACGCTCTTTTTCTTTCTTTTTTTTTAGCAGCAAAATAACAATGATTATAATCATTATAATATTTATCTTCTTGATATGTCATTCTATAGCAGTTAAAGACCAGCATATATTTAATTCTATAACAACAAATTCGACTTTTAAAAATTATCGTATGAGAGTAAAGAAACCTATATCGTGCGAAAAAAATATTCAAGTAAGATAGGCTTTCTCGATTACACACTTTATTATTAGATACTAAATTTTTGTAACAAGTACTCCGGTTACATTGATAATCTTGTTACCAATGAGCACATTTTCTTTATTTTTTTGGAATCTCGTTTTGCACCCAGCACTGATCCTGTTGTACTTTCTTTAAATGGTCAACTTGGTTGCTCATCTATAACAAACTCTTGGTTTGAAACTGGGTATATATACATATAATATCTTTAAAAAAAGTCACTTCGTTATTTTTTCATGCATTATAAATATAATAAATTTCTAAATAAGGCGATTATTGTTCGTTTTAGGTTAT
The DNA here is from genome assembly GCA_025201345.1 of Thamnidium elegans. Taxonomy (NCBI): domain Eukaryota; kingdom Fungi; phylum Mucoromycota; class Mucoromycetes; order Mucorales; family Mucoraceae; genus Thamnidium; species Thamnidium elegans. The sequence goes on from JAIXMG010000018.1 coordinate 45,335, forward strand.
GCTTGGTTCAAAAATCCGGTATTGAAACAAATCCGTTTAGTTTTAATAATGTAGCTAGTATACTTTATATTGATCAAGTAAGATACCAAAAAGCCAAAAAGCTAAAAAAAAAAAAAAAAAAAAAAAAAAACTCTCACTAATATATGTTTATGTATAAGCCAACAGATGTAGGTTATAGTTACTCTACAGGCTCAAAATTACCTTCAACTACAGATGAAGTGATAGATAGTATTTATTGGTTTTTACAATTTTTTTTTAATGAATTTAAACAATTTGCAAAAAATGATTTTCATATAGCCGGAACTTCCTTTGGTGAGCAGTAAAATATATATATATATATATATATATAGATATTTAACTATTTTTTTATATGTAGCTAGTCAGTATGTTCCTTCGTTAGCTACTCGTATTATTAGAGAAAATCGTTTTGCGATGTCAACTGATAAAATCCCTATCGAATTAGTTTCTATTATACTTGGTAATGGATTAATTCATCCTCATATACAACAATTATCAAATGCGGCGTATTCGTGTGATACTGAAGATAATCTATGTAAAATGCTTATAAAAAATGTATGAGAATGTATATTCATCCTTTTTATCTTGTTATTTACCCCTAGATAAACCTATCTTTGATAAATCAACTTGTCAAAAAATGATTACCCATCGTGGACAATGTAATTACTTGACTGGAAAATGTAACGCTTGTAAACCTGCCAATATGTATTGTAAAAGAACATTGGAGGACCCATTTTATAAAAAAACACATTTAAATCCGTACGATATTAGAAAGAATTGTATTCCTAATATTCATATTGATTCTTGTTATTCAGTTATAAAAGATATAGTAAGTCATCTTAATCGTCAACATGTTAAAACTGAATATGGTGTCGATTATAAAGTGGGTGAATTTTTAAATTGTAACAAACATGTGAAATCCCGTTTTAAAATGAACAAGAATGAGTAAATGCATAACCCTCTTTTCTTTTTTCTTAAATCTAATAGTTTTTATTAGATTAATGGATACAATATATCATATTGAAAAGTTATTAGCCACTAATGTTCGTATCCTTGTTTATGCGGGTGATATGAATTGGTATAATAATTGGCACGGACAAATAGACTGGCTTTCACAATTGGATTGGATCGGCCAATTTCAATTTAATGAAGCAAAGTATAAAGATTGGTATAGTTATGTTTCTGGTCAAAAAGCTGGTACTGTCAAAACATTTTTAAACCTTGCATTCGTTAAAGTTTATAACGCCGGCTACTATGTAAGTTTTTTCTTTTTTTTAAAAAAAAATAAAATAAAATAAAAAAAGTACGTATCACCATTAATATATGTATGCATATTAGACAATTTATGATCAACCAGCCAGTATGATTGACTTGTATTCGAGGTGGTTATTAAATATATCGTTAAGCTATTAATATATATATTTATATATATTGTGTATTATAAATGTTTATTACGTAAATTTAATTATATGTGAATGTTATAATGAAAGCATAAATACAAAACTTGCTAAAATTGTAACCAAGATAGTGATAGATAAATAAATAAATGAATGCGCATTACTAGAACTCTTAGGAAATCTACCGGAAGATATTTGGTTATCGAGACCACCAGGTGTTTTAGGTTCAGGCATAACTATAAATAAAATGTATTTAGTTTCAATTCTAAAAAGAAAAATAATAATAAACATACCAGAGTTAGCGCCAACGATACGTAAATTACCAGAATTACAATGATAAGGAGCATCACCTAACGTCATATAATCTATAATAAAAAATAAATGCTTAATGACATTGCAATATACATACATACATATATATATATATATATATATACTTGCATGCGTTGGACGGAATAAGGTTTCTAGGTAACTCGACAATAATTTTGCCTGAATCAGTGATTACATCAGAAGCAAGAATAATTGGCTTGTTATTACCATCTGACTGAACTAAATAAATACTAGGAAATGTCCCTACATGTGAATTCGTCCTAGATAACAATTAAATTAGGGCATAATATTATCTTATCAATTTTTTTTTACCACATAATTTTCATTTTTTCTCCGGCTGTAACGATAGTATTACCGATAGGGTTCGTAACTAGATAACAATAGGGTCAATATTACAAGCCATTATCTTTTTATCTATTTTTTTTTTTTTTTTTTTTTTTTTTTTGTAGGTTTACTCATGCAATCTTCTTGAACGTCATTTACAAGTGCATTGATACACGCAGTAAAAGTAAAGAATAATAAAAATGTTCTCATTGTAATCCTGATTTTATTAAAAGTAAAAGAGCAAGTCTACTTTTTTCTATCAGTGGGTTTGTATCATTTATATTCGAAGGATAATTTTGAGACAAGGAATAAATATGGAATAAGTTTGTATTGAGATTATAAATTAATACAATACTATCCTTTTATGCATCCCCTTCCCCACCCTCTTTTTTTTTTCAAAATAAATAAAGTATTTACGTGTTAAATTAAGCTATAACTCTTGTACTGTCACAAGTACTCAATTTTATGTATTTGATACGCTTTTTTTTTTTAAGTTGCAAAAAATAAAAATAAATAAAAGTCTAGTAACAAACAAATGTATTTATTTCGGGGAGTTTGTTGTTATAACGATGGTTTATTCCGGGTCTTGATTTAAGACTCTTTGCCTTTATTTATAAAACAGGCTTAAATTGATCAAATTACTTGGTTCATCATATAGAAAGTTACTCAAAAAAAAAAAAAAAAAAAAAAAATGCAAACAGACAGAAGAAATAAAAAAGTAAAAAGGTTAGTATATGAAAGAATGAAAGGAAAAATTTGAGCTTATATCTCGGGTTAACACAAGCGATTACAAGATTGGAATATGTAGTTGAGTATATATGCAATATTCTGCCTTAAAGTTTGATTTGTACATATGGTCTGCAAAGGTACGTAGTAACAATTCGTGTAAATTAAAATACTTTATACTTTGATACAAAAATAAAACTTTAAGGTAGGCCATTGAAGTATTGTTGACTGTTCCAGTTGACGTACTTATACGCATGTATACTTTCATCACTTTCACCACTTACACCGCTTACGCCACTTACATTCTGTAGACCGATGTCACTGATCCCACTAATAGCACCAACTCTTCTGACCTTGTTATCGCTTGTGTCTACCCGAGATGCATCTCATCCTACCATGTAGGGCGGGTAAGCTCAATTCATTCGCTTCATTCTTTCATATACTAGCCTTTTTATTTCTTCATTTCCTTCATTCTGTCTCTTCATTATGGCTCCTCATTCTGTCTTTGTTCTGTCTGTCCCTTTATTTTTTTTCGGACTATTTTTTTTTCCTTCCAAAAGTGACGAATAATTTATAAATAAAATCCCCTCTTCCCCCTTTTTTTTTCTTAAATACATATACTTTCTCTTTTGTACATACATAAATAATTTCAATGAGCAGGTTCCCTTCTGGCTGGTTTTTCATTCAGTCCAAGTGTCCTCATAAAATGGTCCTTGAAGTCTATCAAGACTCTTTAAAGGTAATATCAACATAATCCCATATATTCAAATATATTAAAGTTTTCGGTTAAAAGGCCACTGCAAAGGTAGTTGTTTGGCCCATGAAGACAAAAGATGTCGATAATCAGTTATGGATGTACGATCACGGTTATATAATTAACAAAAACTCAGGCATGGGTAAAGTATATATATATATATATATATATGTAAAGAGAGTTAGAAACGCGATATTAACTAGAGAGAGAAAACAGTTCTAGACGTCCACGGAGGTATTTTAGAAAGCGATAAACCAATTATTCAATATAAACGAAAAATGCTGGAAGATGCACAAAACCAAAGATGGTATTATCGAGAAGACGGTGTTATATACCCACAGGTTGACCCCAACTTAGTTCTTGATATTAGAGTAAGTTTGGAACCTTTTAAAAATATATATATATATGTATAAAGGCCTAATATCTGTTTAGGGTAACTGGAATAAAAAAGGTACAGTCGTATTACTCTATGAACGAAAATATGAAGATAATTTGAATCAGCTGTGGGATTTAGTACCTTATCAATCTGATAGTGTCAGTATATTAAGTTCAACACATACTTCTTTTACTGAAGAAGAAGATGAATATTCATTTAGTTCTGCAACTTATGCTTTGTAATAATAGTAATAATAATAAAAAAAAATATCTGATTTTAATTTATTTGCTTCTTTCTTCCCTTCTTGGTAACAACCTTAAATTCAGAAGATATAACGTTATTTTTGGGTAACACGACGTTTAATTTTCCATCTAAATCGGCTTTTCTACGACTGATAAAGTCGTTGGCAAAACGGCGTCCGTCCATTGATAACGAGTTTGTATAGATAATGTCTTGTATAATTTCTAAACAACTGTCGTCTACAGGGAAACTAAGCAACATTTGTAATATAACATCGACTATTATTTTTTTTTAAAAAAAAACAAACAATTGAGTTATATAAATATAAATAAAATATTGCAGTATCGTATTATTTTTTTTACCATTGACGCCAGCATTTAACTCTCGTAAAGATAATTTACACCATTTTAAAAATTCTTCGCTAGGGCCCTTTGGTGGACTTTTAATAGTATGATGTTTACTGGGTGATTTAGGTGATGTGATGTCAACAAATGACATGTTGGGAGTAGAAATTCGTTTTTGTCTTACTGGAGTTTCCCAGACATTACTTTTAACTTGTTGGTTACGAGTTGATTTGGTTGAATAAGATGTAGGCTTGGTAGCGGCTGAAACAGCTGACCAAGTGTTTGATCGAGAAGGCATTGTCTTTGAGCATAGAAAAAAATTAATTAGTACATAAAAGTGATAAATTATATATTTACTTTACCTTTTTATTATGAGATACTTCTTCTGACTGAATTTCTTGTAAGGTTTTTTTCTGTGAAGTAGATGAACCCCAAGCAGAAAAATTAGGTACGGTATTGGGCTCACTTACTAGGATGTTGGTATTTGTTAGTGGCAAATATTTGCAACTTGTAGATTCAAGACTTACGTTGTTTTGTAAGTTCAATAGTTTTAACATTAGTATTAGTAACATTAGTATTAGAGGTAGAAGTAGACGGAATAGTTATAGTATTATCATTAGTAAGAGTAGAAATCATTCGTAGCGACTCAATAGAGATTTCATTATCGACAATTGACATACTGTTTAAAGTAAAAGCCAATTGAGTTTCCTCTTCAACTTGGGTCTTTGAAGGTGACCTTGACCAATGAGGAGAAGGAAAAAATGGTTCATCTCGCTTATTAATAGCGCACCAAGAGTTTTGAGCGATATTAATAATACTCGGTGTACCAGGTGTATAATTACATCCTCTATTGATAGATTGTTGTGAGACAGTCGGGGAGACGATACGTTCATAATTTTGAGTATTTATAAACATGAGTTGTTGTTGTTGTTGTTGTTGTTGTTGTTGTACCATTCTTTGTTGCAATTGAAAGTGATGTTGTTGGTTTTGATGTAACATGGATAGATACTGTTGCTCCATTTGTTGGTTCATAGCCAATTGTTGATGCTCTGCATCTTTACCATATATATTATCCCTTTGGGATAATTTTCCAACAACAGAATGTGGCCTAGTATTATTATTATTGCTATTATATAGTGGACCATTTTGACTACTCAACCAAGAAGAAGAATAGAAGGAGGAGGGGGAGGGGGAGGAGAGGGGGACATGGTTATTTCCCCAAGATAAAGATCTATTACTAACTCTTGGAAGAGCTGAAGGTAAAAATGTAGGATTACCGAAAGGAGGTTGTTGTGTAGTCGTTTTTAAATTAAATGTGTCTAAGTTATTCGTTGTTGGTGGCCATGGAGATAAAAACGGTATTTTACAATTATTGACTTTAAGAATTAAATCATCCAACGATTCGAAAAAATTAACATCTTCTCGTTTTACAAGCAAAAAGTTCTCAAAGAAACCAGCTTCATACCAGCCTTGCATCTCTAAAGCGGTAAATGGACCTTGAATGATACCAGTAGGATCACGATAAATCCATTGGTAGTTTCTAGTTGAATCATCAACTATACCAAAATTAGATTTTTGACTAATCTCTCTAAAATCAAAATTAAAATCTTTTTCATTTTCTGGCTCTAATGAGCTTTCAATCGAATTATCAAGATATGCACCAAAACTGTCAAAGTTACCAACGTCACATTTATCTATTCCCCCACTCCAAAGAGGTACTTCTTCCTTATTCGATCTATAACCTATAAAATAGTTAAAAAAAGGCACATGTCAATTTATTAAATTATACCTTACCACTAATAAAAGGATCATTCCCTGTATTTATAGATAAAGTTGAAATTAATAGGCTAGAAATTACTCTCGTTTTTTTTTGTACCTTTCGATTTCGGTGTGAAATTCTCGAATGAAAAGCCCTTATCGGAATTACTAATATGAAGGTACTTAAGAGAAATATTAAAGCAACTACTACTGGTTTTTTTTTTTTTTTTTTTTTTTTACCTCCTTTTCCAAGAATGAAAGCGAACTATTTTCTTCATTATTTACCAAATAATCACGTTGGATACTGCTAGTAACAGTATCGACTGGCTCGTACATATTTAACATATGTTTTTTTGGATACTTAAAAGAGTTATCGTCATTTTTATTAGGCTGTTGAGTGTTAAAATTAGAATATTGATTATTTCGTTTAGGAACTTCTCCACGCATCCTAAACAAAATATTAAGTTACAGGTCTCGGAGTAGTTTTCTTCTTCTTCTCTTATTTTTACCATTCAGGTCCAAAATTCATTTGAGTAGTCATGGTTTGCTTTTTTGTTTTTTAATATTATTTAAAACGAAGAAAATAAGATGAGAAGAAGTGAGAAAATAATATATATATATATATTTTCCTTTATACACTGTTTATTAATGACCCAATCATATTGTACGAAAAGCATGATCAGAGCCTCCTTATTTCCCCATTGAATAAGCATAGAAAAAACTGGTCTTACCATTAAGAGGTTCTAAAGCTGAACAAGCAGCTATTGAACGGCTCTAAGTTCCAAATATTTTCTCATAGTTGCGTAAGCCTAGAAATAGCGTTAAATACTATAAAAAAAAGTTGACATTAGTATAAATGTATTATCCAGATAATTGTTTTATTACGTCACCCAATCATAGACAAATGAGTTTTGTTCATACTAAGTCTTGGTATCCGTAAAAAACCTTTCGCGAGGAAAGATAACCAAAGGTAGCATCAGCTTGAAAGTACATCCACAACAAGTTGTCACCAAAAACCATAAAAACATTAATACCGCCATTCAGGATCCAAGCAGAGCAAGAGTTTCAGCAGACTTTTAAGAAATGTAATAAAAAGTTCATATCCTGAGATTGGTTTATTATAAATAATGATAGACATTTTACCAAGAGTGCTATAGCCTTTTTGTGTGATACATGATAATACCTATTACATATTTCATTTCGGCAACCATCCTGATTACCAGAGCAGCATATTTCTATAAAATAAATAAAATTGTGTATCAAATATGAAAACTATATTTTCCTCTTTTTTCTTTCTTGCTCAATATAGAGATATTAATATGAATTTACTAATTAATTGTAAGAAAAAAAACAGAAGGACATATAGTTATTTATACTTTGGGTACGATTTATCCAGTTGTCGATTGCTAATATATAGCAACAAAATACAAAAGAAAAAAAGAAAAAGGAAGAAATTGTTATCAAATTATAACGTATTTTATGGTCAAATCTAAAAAAAAAAAAAAAAAAAAAAAAAAAAAAAAGTATGCAAAGATTTACGTATATTCGTTTTTTCTAAAAAAAACAATAAACAATACTGAAAAAGCAGAGTATTTTGTTGTTTGTGTTTTATTCCTCGCTTATTTGATGGCGAAATAAATGGATGTCATGATCAAACAGACATCACTTTATCATGATGTAAAGTAACACTTTTCGGTTGGTGATAATATATTGACGGCTCTCTTTAAATCGTTCACAGATACAATGATATTTGCAGTCATAAACGTACTCAGATAAAACATATTGATATTGGCCTCAATCGATAACGGTTTCGAAATGTATCTAACAATACCACAACGTTCAACATTGGAGCCTGAGAAATGCACTTGGATCACTCGTAAATTAGACCCATCTTCTTCTTTCATTAATAAATTCTCATCAATTGATTCTACTATATGTGTATCGGCAATAAGTGAAATATCTTGACTGGTTGCAACAAATGAACAAAATCGTTTATGATTTTGACTGATTGGTTTTATTAGTTGCTATGATAACAAATGTAACCGAGAATAAATATATTTTACCTGCAACCTTGCATCAAATCTGGATAGCACAATATTTTTAAAACAATTGTAACCCAATCAGATCTATAATGTCGATTCAACCCAACACATTGTAATTCATTTACAAGTACCTCGGTATCAACCAAAAATTGTGTTGGGTCCACAGGTGATAAAGGTATATCGATAGCATCATCTTCCTCTTCTTCAGCAGTATATGGATAGCTAGAAATTTCATCATCCCCGTCGTACTCTACTTCGAATCCGTCTTGCCGTAATGCGTTAATAGCATTATGTAATTTACTCTCGCTCACAAGTACAAAATCAGTCTGATATGTTGATATATACAAAATTGAAAATCTTCCCTCGGCTAAAGGTTCAGAAATTTCACTAATTCTCTTTCCACTAAGTTCTTATTATTTGTTTAGTAAGTTGGAGTTACGTTGAGTGCAATTAGAAAAAAAAATACCTTGTCCCCCGTCATCGTCTACTTGTAATACACGAAATACACCCGTGGGAGCTCCTAGATCAGGACAATTGGCTGCCTCCAGGGCAGGTAGAAAGTCGTTTGCGATCAATGCTTCGTTAGCTACAACCGAAATACCACTGGCATTTTCCGTAAATGAAAAAAAATAATCGCACCTAGATAAAAATTAAAAATTAGACAAGAAAATTTTTTCTAAATAAAAGTGAGACATACTCATTCACGTCCTTGAATAAAAGTATTTTTACAATGGCATGAGTAACATGGATCAAGTGCGATCGAGGGAAGTGAATATTCCTTAGTCTTGCAGGTAATATTGCAATCATAAAATAAGCATAAAAAATATTTAAAAAATTAAAAAGGGAAAAGGGAAAAGAGAAAAAAGACCGTTTGTTCACTTTCATATGCGAGACAACCGGGTTTTCAAATGGAAAATCTCTTTTTTTAGGGTTTACCTTACTTAATTTATATAGTTTATGATAAGGTAGCAACCTCTTATCATAATAGATTTTTTTATCCAAAAAGATAATAGTGCTTGCTTTCTAATTTGATAAATAGAGGGAGGAAACGATCAATTGATTAAACTTTATGATGCTCTATGACTCAGTTTATTCTAAATAAAAAACGGCCATTTAAAAAAAATAGTATTTCAGGTTTTGTGTCACATTACAAAATCTAATATTTTCCAAATAAACCTTTATTCAATTGTTTAATGGCCTTTTCATACATGTTTGGTGAATGATCCATAAACATTGTTCTAGAAAAAACAATCTCAGAAAATCTAGCTTGTACGTCATCGCAACGACTTAATTGAACCATATGTGCTCGCTTATGTTTAGTTGTTGCAGAACTTGTTGACTCCTCCATGGAATGTTGAACTAGTTGTGGTACAGATTCTATCAAGTATACTGTACTAGGTGGGAAAAGTTTCTCTGCTCTCATATCGGCTCGCATGGTCTTAATAAGTGCCCAAAACCATTGGTCATGTTCTTCTTCTTCTTCAGTAGCTTTATGGTATTTACCAATTACTCGGTTCATAATTTCGTCAGTAACGTGGCTATCTTCGTGTAAACTAACTGCTATGTTCTTGAAATCTTTTAAAAGACCAAGACTTAAACTGGTAACGATATCAAATGCATGAACAGTACTTGTCACTAACCCTTGTCCACAGTATTCGCTGAGAGGAAGTGACATAACGCAGGGAGATCCATATGTATAGCAGTGAATAGGTCTTCCGGGCGGTAAACCAGATAATTCTGATGTGACAAACGGGCATGATTCACGTTGAATTGAAGATGCTTCAAACGAACTTAACTTGTAATTACCTTCCAGATTCCTTGATAAATAATGAACTCTTTCTTCGCTCCATAAAACACTTAATAAACTAGCAACACCTGCACCTAATGAGTGGCCACACAAGACAAGACCATAATTAGCATAAGCTTCAAGACCTTTTTTGATCGCTTCAAATACTTTTCCTTTTTGTGTCGCTAGTAATTGAGCAGCTTCTAACATACCACCGTGTGCAACATAATGTCGAGGTTGGTTTTTGTTATCGGGATTTTGTGCATGGGGTAGTTGATCAGTGGGTAAAGTGAATTCTTTGTAATCGCAGGTTAAATCGGTTAGTACATCGCTTAGACCAAGCGTACCTCGACATGTAAGAACAATAGCTTGAGTACCGTGGTCAACAGTAACGTAATGAACTAGTGCGTGTAGCTTTGAGTGGTTGACAGAAGAGAGGATGGTATTATCAGTGTAGCTAGAGAGGAGTATATCTTCAATGGATACACCCGTATGGTGAGCAAAAGCATGGTGATTAGGATGATGTGAATTTGGTAAGACACTAGGGATATCTCCAATACCCAATATACGCATAAATGATTCGCCATATGCAGCACTTGCATAACGAATAAAATGAGAAATATTACTAACAATATGCTTTCTAGGGAAATTTTTCGAGCTAGGTTCGGAATCAAGAGGTAATTTTTGCTTTTGATATAGCTTTGCGGGAACGGAAGATGATCGTAATAAAGATCTACTGGTAGAACTCGAAGGAGGTGTATGGTATGTGGTTGTTTTTGAAGTTCTAGAAAGAGATGCTAAACTGTTTATAGAATTGGATTTATGCAAGTAAGGTGAAGGAACCGGAGGCGGTGGGGGTTTCTTTCTTTGTTGCGCTAATACTTCGGCTCCCTTTTGAAATAAACTAGAAACATTTTTCTTTTTGGAAAGCGTCTTTAGTTTGAGTTCACTCCATGACATACGTCGTTTGGATTTTTGGTCGGGTTCAGCCTCCTGGGAAAATGGAACCAAAGGTAATGGTTTTTCGGAAGAATAAAGTACCGGTTGTAAAGATTTTTCATCTCGTTGCGAAGATGTTGATAAGGACTTTTCATCACGATGAGAGGAAGAAGAGTAAGAAGATTGTAATGTAGTAGATGTACTTGTCATTGTTGTAATAGGACCTTCGATTGTCTCTTCAGTATTATCCTTTGTGATGATACCATATTTAATTTGACGCTCCATTTTTTTTCGTGATAGTTTTTTTGAAACCGAAGAAAGCATGATTTTAAACCCTGTACTTATTCTTCCTTTGGTTTCTATAACTTGATGTTGTTCAAAGGAAGTTGACTTATCGTTTATATATCGATCTTCTTCAGAACATCGATCGATAACTGCCATAAAAGATTCTTGCTCGTCTTCGTTCATTTTTTCGACAATTTGTTTTGATCCAGGTTGCTCATGACCATAAAGATCAATAGGTCTAATACGAGTAGTAGTTGTAGTGGTACAATTGGTAGTCTTTGTAATTTCATACATACTATAAGGGTTTCCAAAATTGTCCAGAGCTAAATCCATCGAATTTTTATTTAAATCAGACGAAGAGGCTAAACTGATTAAGCTATTATTGTCGTTTGTATCTTCCGTATGTGCCAAAATTTCTTCTAGTTCATTGATAATATCTGGATGCTCTGGTCTTTCGTCTGTTTTTGTATTTTGATATTGAATTAAAGCTTGTTGTGTATCCTCTTCAACAACCAAGCCTTTCCAAAGTACTTTAATTTTCATGTTTTTCATTGTACGTTTATGGGTTACATTTTGAAGCACGGCAAATGCAGTCATAGCTTTTGTCAAGCCTGAGAGTACGGCAACTTTACCGATTTTAGTTAGAGCAAAATCCGGGTCGCTCATTAACTCACGGTGTACAAGTGTGATAATGGATGCAATGGCACGGGAAGTCTCGTTGGAACCAAAAATTCCATCTAAAATACTAACAGATTCTTCTGCGGCCTAAATATATGGATTAGTAACAAATAACATAAAATGAAAATCTAATTATACCATTAATCCAGATTTAATCGTTTGTGATGTAAATTGAATGCCGGATAATGCGAATAATTCCACTAGCGTAAAGCTATGGTGTACTACGTAAATACCGAGGTTGGTATATTTATCTAGTACTTGCAAAAATCCACTTCTACAATAGTTATAATACCGAAATAATTAATTTTATTTTATTTGTTGTGATGATTAGATTTTCCTTTTTTTTTTTACCTTTCATAATCGAGTGTATCAGAAGATGGGTTACTTGAAGTAACAGCAAGTGAAGAAGAAGGAGCTGTCAGTTGATGTAATTTTTTAGCAGTAGATAAGGCATTAATCAATGCTTGTCTTGATATCCCAAATGAAAATGAGGTGCTATGTTTAACTGATTCTAAAAGGGCTTCAATTAATAGTGCTGAACATCTTAGCGAGAGTCTAGCGGCTAAAGCAATAGCGGTAATAAAACTTGCTACGTTCTCTGGTAGTAAAGTAGGCGATTCACTATATATATTGGTTGGGTACGCCATTAGTTGTTGTGCTGAAACAACCATGTCTAATATCTAAAACAAAAGAATAACAAACTGAAAAAAGAAGATCCACACGTCTCGAAGACCCAAATATATTTATTATTACGCCGTCACATGTGTTACTTGATCTACATGTGATAGAGCTTGCTACTCTTACGGCTTCTGGTTATTGTTAGAGAGAAAAAATGGGAAAAAGATTCCGGACCATTTTATGACATTATAATGACTTGTCATGGTTTTAATGCTAAAATGTTTAAAGTAAAAAGTAGAAAAAAATAAAAAATATGTATGTATGTATATATATATATAAATCTAGTTACGTACTTGTTTCGATAAGGATACATACTTTCTAACAAAATAGCGCTTACAAGCAGAGTTGTTTATATCTACAAACATTTGTGAAATGTATTACAAAATAATTCTTTTTAGGTTTGTACTTTTTTTCCTTATTGTTTTCAAATCGTAATTTAAAAGTAGGATGTACATATTAATATAGTATCTAATCGTAATTCAAACAGAAGTATGTAGTGTATAAATAAAAAGTACACACATATATATATGTATATATATAAATGCCGATGAGAAACATATTATATATAAATAGTAGTAGATGATAACAAAAGTAAGGACTTTTTTTTATTATTTATGCATAATAGGAACTTATAACCTTCATACTGATGAAAATAGGCGCATTGCTTTTTTATTTGTTTTGAAAATTATTTTTTATTTATATTTACACATCATGATGGTCGTTGGTAAATATATATATAGTAAGTATATGCCAAAAAAAGAATCATATAGATTAAATATAGTAATTAAGCATAAAAAAAAGGTAACCAAGTTCCCCTTTCTTTTAATATTGTTTCCGTTATATAAAAAAATGAATGGTTAGTAAACATATGCTTTTTAATCTCTTAGTTATGTTTTTTTTTTGCTCATTTGACTATATATTTTGCATATATGAAACTCAAATGACTTTCTTTTAATAATTTCAAGTGGTACGATGTTGGTAGATGAGAATTTCACATTTTAAATAAAACGGAAAGAAGGAATAGTAACGTGTTTTTTAACTAAAAGTTCTGCTTACAAATGATAAAACGATTCATGTGTATAGTAAATATATCTTATCTAGAATTTTAACGCAGTAATTTGGCGATAATAGTACCAGGTCCCAGTATTCTATGATATGGTTTTTTTTATTTAAAAAAAAGTGTGGTACAAGTGTCAAAATAATTTTATCTTTTTTTGTCTTATTTAACATCAGGAAGACACAACATTCAACTTTAATTTAGATTATAGTTTGAGCGCTCCCTTTTTTTCCTGTGATACAGAGATATAGAAAATCTTTAGATGAAACTAAATAGTAAAAAGAAAAATGACGTTGATATGTACTCGAGTAGCATCTAGCGTTCACCTGTAATTTAAATCAATTATAAATATTTGTATTTCGACACTAGTTAGTACCTTATCATAATAAAATAGATATACAGCAATTAGAGCATTTAAGTAGAGCTGATAACCCAGGTTAAACCGAATGGAGATTTAAGGAGCTCATCAAACACCACATAATATTTTAGTTATTATAGAGAGCAGGACAGTGGCTACGGAAGTTGCTTTTCGCCAAGGAGTTCGTAACGCCTCACCTACTTAATAAACTATCACAGTAAATAGATGTAGGTTAAGCACTCTACCCGTAATTTACCATTATTGCAAACGCGATGCAACTACAACCGTGAATTTGTAAATTTTACGGTTAAAAAATGTGTTCATCGATAATACTTATTTTATTGACTATTTTAGCGCAAGCATTGTACTTTATTAAAATTAAATATATTCAAGTCATTATAGCTACTTTTTCCTGTTCTACGCATCTGAAATACACGATAATGTCGTTCTACATCACATTACTTATATACTTCCCGATGTCTTTATATATCCGAATACCTCCATACAATCGCGGCATTGTTATCTACTTTTGGTTTAAACGACTCTCCTAAATTTTACTCTTAAATCGAGCGACTGTATGTATTTTATTTAAAAATAAAATAAAATAAATGAAGTGACGAGAAGAACCACGGTGTCGGTTCTTAATACTCAAAAGATGAGTAAACGAGAGAGGTTACCGAAATTAAATTATGATAAACTGGATATACAATTATCCTAAAATTACTATATACGTCTCCTTGACAAAAAGCTGCATGGTGATAAAAAAAAGGGATCTACGAATTGAAATAGATATACAGGGTAACAATAAATTGAATAAGAGATGACTAAGTGCTTATTAAAACCAAAGTTATTTATTATTTTTAAAAAAGGGTATAATACCGGCGTTTTGTAAAACGCTTATAACGCCAGTCATTGCAAATACCACAGCAGCAATATTAAATACAAGAGAAACAGGATCATGTACAAACGATCAGCGATAATCTGTAAACAAATTTAAAAAGAAAATATAATATCTACTCTTCATTTTAATTAATGTGTCATATTGTCTCTTTACTAAAAAGTTCGTTTCTGGTTGATGAATGAAAAATGAATACTTGATTACGTTTTCTTTCCAAAAGCACCAATCAATACGGTTTGAATCAATAAATCCTATCGTTTTTGCTAATTCGAAATTTTCTTGATCAGGTACAACTAATTTAAATGTATAGAGCATAGATAATCTGAATTGATAGTATCGATGAAACGTCTTGACTGTCATGTCCTCAAAATATTCCGCAAATGTCGAATAGGTTATTTTGTTCATATAGAATGTTTTTGATTGTGAAAAACATAAGGTGATCTTGTGTCCAGTTTCTCGCACGAAAAATTTATAGTAAAATAATCTCATATCTATCAGAGTTAGAAATCCATCAGCTAGTTTAGCTAGATATTGGTTCGGTGTCAGCTCTTCCTGTGCACTGGATATTGGGAAATATAACTTTAATATACGTTCTCTCATATCTAATAGACTATGGAAGTTACCCATAATCATTTCCATGCTCTTTAAAAATTCGGTACATAGGTAATTGCATCGCATGTAATAAAATACCATAAATATAGCTAAGCATTTATTGTAAGGTACCGATGGGTCATTATCCAATTCTAGTTGAGGTCTTAAAAGAAACTCAGTCATAGATTCCATTGCTTAAATGTAATCATGATCTTTTGGTGCACGAAAAGATGTTTTCAAAAGCTTCTTTATCTTCATCAGGTAATTGTTCTAAAAATCGCATCTAAGAGTAATTACAGAAATTATATAAATAAATTGGAAAGAAAGAGAGAAAAAAAAAAGGTAAAGAAAAAATATATTAATTATACATGTACATTAGAAAAAAGGGCTTTGCTTCTATGTACAACCATGTCCTGTTACACTAATCAGATCATATTATACACAAGTTTTTTTATTTTGCTTCTAATGCTAAAAATTCTATTTCTCTTGCTCTAAATTTTCAGCACATAATCTTAAAATATTTTCAGTCTTTTTACCGATATTAGCTACATCTTTTGTAACTGCTTGCCAATATTCACCATGTCGTGGCTCAGCCATAACACATCGTTTAATGACTACATTTTGTTGTTCTTTTGTTCCATGTTGTAACTCAAACTTGAACCACCAAGCGAACGAATCTCCATGATCTGAATCATTTTGTATTGCCTTTTGAAACCAATTTCTAGCCTTTTCAATCTTACGATCCTGCCAAAATAATCTAGCGACCGCTGTAATGACAACAGGATCATGTTCACATTTCTTTAATGCGTCCACACCACGAGCTTTTCTTTGAGGTCTGGCTTCCATAAAGATGACCTCAGTCCATATAATACCAGATGTAGGACATTCTTGTAAGGCCTTAGCAGCCATGGATTTAGCTACTCCCATATTGTTATTACGTTTTTCAATTCGAATGGCTTGTACCCAAAGTTCAGGATTTTTGGGGTTGATAAATCTAGCCTTTTCTAAAGAAGCACGAGCTTTGGTGACCATACCAAGTTTTTCTTCTAATAAGGCCAACAAGATCCAAAGAGTTACACTCTTAGGACAGCTCTTAACAGCCTGATTATAAATCTCTCTTGCCTTTACTGTATTACCAAGTGAATCTTCAATTTGTCCCTTAATCATCCAAAGTTTATCAAATGTAGGGAATTTATGTAATGCTTCATCTAATAAAATATTACAAGCATCATAATTATGCATTTGTCTTTCCAACATGACGGATTTCATCCAAACACGTTCTGTACCGGATTCCTTTCTTGCTAATTCTAATAACTTTCTAGCACGATCGTATTCATCATTTTCACTTTCAACTTTAACAGCAGCTAACCAAATTTGTTCACTGTTGGGGTTAGCTCGGAAAGCTTCTTCCAAAATAGTACGAGCACTTTCTACATCTCCTGCAAGCCATTTTTCTTTTGCACCCATTAACCAAAGTACCTCTGCTTGCGGACAATACTTGACAGCACGCTGTAATAATTCTTCCACACTTTCAGATGTACCATGAGATTTTTCAAGGTAAGCTGCTTGTTGCCAAATAGATGCTTTACCAGGGAATTCTTTTAAGGCATGGGCATAGATGGCTCGAGCAGTTTGAATTGAACCATGTGCAATACAACTTTCAGCATCTTCCATCCAAGTTGATTTACGATCTTCTTCTTCAATTCCCATACCGATCGTAGCACGTACAATGGCTTGACAGGTTAAGACTGAACCATTCTTTTCACATTTCTCAGCTTCTTCAATCCACTGTTCTCTATCTAATAACGCACCAGATTGTGAAAGAGCCTTGGCGGCTAAAGTAATAATACGATCCACCATCTCTGGTTTTCCGTGTTCTTCTTGTAATCTGGCAGCGGCAATCCAGATTTCATGGCTGGAGGGGATAGCGGCACGAGCTTTGTTTAATACCTTTTGCGCGTTTTCGTATGTTTCAAGACGAGCAAGAGCTAACCAAAGATCAACACTAAGAGGCACTAATTCAACTGCACGAGATAAAAGAACCTTAGCATCTTCTGGATTCTCTTCCATATTAATAGCAGCACGCCAAAGTTTTACAGAGTTCGGAATAAATTCAAGTGCACGACGTAAAACCTTCTTTTTGGCCTTGTTATCAGTTTCCATCGAAACAGCTTTTAGCCAAATCTTGACAGATTGAGGTAAATGACGTACAGCATCACCTAAAATAATCTTTGCGTTATCTACAGTGTTTAATCGGGCAGCTTCAAGCCAAACATCTTCATTTTTAGGACATTGTTCACAACCCTTGGCAATGGTGTTTCGAGCATGTACGGGACGGCCCGCTACCTCTTCTAAACGAGCAGCAGCGATCCAACCTGGTGCATGCTTAGGGTTAGTAGTAATAACTGAATTTAAAAGTAAGCGAGCTTTTTTGATATCACCAATTTCTGCATCACTTTTAACAACCACACTGTTAAGATCAGTTAAATAACCTTTAGGGTCAATGGTAGTTTTGCCGGATACGGAATCAGATACCTGATCTAATTTAAGCCCCAATACTTTATCTCTTGCTTGACCGATCTCTCTGAAATTGGTCATCATATCATCCGTCATAGAAGCTCCATTGACTGCAGCAGATACAATACCACCCAATTTTTGTTCAGTTGCGTCTAATGCAGTTTCATATTGTGATTTATCCCTTGCAGCAGCAATAATTGAATCGGGCATAGGAGTAAACCTCTCTGGTTGCTTGTTACGCTTTCGGTTTTTTCCGACTAAATCACCTACTTCAGGTATAGCAGCCCACGCAGCATCATCAATGGTGGAGAGTTGACGTTTTAAATCAGCAAATTGTTGTGAGATTTTAGGTCGCTCTAATCTGTATTTAGCTAATTCTTCTCGTTCGCGTGCTTCACGACGAGCTTTACGACGTTCATCCATCTTTGCATCAATCATGTCCCATACTCGATCGGCTTCTTCATCGTCTTCTTCGTAGGGCGCTGAAGAAAATAAACCAACTTCGTTATCTGGATCTTGGTATCTTTCTTCTTCATCGTCACCTTCTTTTGGTACTACTTTTGCTGGATCACTAGATTGATATAAAGTTAATTTTTTTAAGCAGAAAAAAGTTTTTTTTTTAAAAAAAATAAAACGTACAGTTCTCCACCTGATTCTCTAGCTGGACCAATATCAGAACGCGTTGTAAAGCCAGTTGCACCACGACCTAAACCTGCTACGTAGTTTGGGGGAGCTGATTTTCCTACAAAATCTTTTACACCAAACATTATATATAAAGAGCGATATAAAAATGAAAAGGTGTAAAAAATGCAGCTTTTATTTTTTTATTGTCGTGTACCTAGTCATATACACATTAACCTCCTTATTTCGCCATCGAATAAGAAAAATGATGATGTCAGCAAAAAAAATTGTCAACTAATCTTACAGAATGAACTGCTAATTGTAACGAAGGCCCGGAATTGACAGTCTCTGGTCGAAAGGTATAGACGAGAGAAAAAAGTAATTTAATTTAAGGCGACTGCATCCTGCCTGGTAAAGCTTCTGTTGAGTTCGGTAAAATGTTTCGATTAGAAAAGTTGGGTTTTCAGGTGATCACTGCTTTAAAATCCTCTTTCTACAAAAATGGTTTATTCTTCTTTTATACTTCTAAAAGCTTATAAACTCCAAAAATGTTAAGACGGAAAGAATTAGTGTTTTATTACTGTAAAGGTTTAAAAGTTATATACAGTGCGACCTGTGGATTTTGTCGGTTTGAAAAAATGATTGGCGGATGTTTGCACTGCTAACCGACAAAATACACCTGCCGCACTGTACTACAGAGTTACACCAGTTCTTCTCCCATTCAAACTCAAATTCGCCACATAATGGAACTTTTTTAGGCTCAACCATTATTCCCTCTTGAATCTAGATCGAAGCTTGGTGACAAGTAATGGTAGAGGATTGTTCTCATGTTTGTGACCGTATTGGTGTCCTTATTCCAGTACTATGAATAGCAGTTAACAAAAAAACAGGAATTTTATTTTCTTGCCACTGGGTTACCATTATTAGCTGGACTGTGGGCACAGTTTCAACGTCCTGCTAACGAAGTTTAATGATCTTTTTCATTTGTAATTTCAGTATCGCTGCATATTTGTGCCTGAGAGCTTGCTAGCTCGACGTATAATAGTACTATTCTCATTTAAACATTTCCAGGTCGAGTGAGTCTCTCGCTGGCCGCTTGACCAATGCCTTTTTTCCCTATAAAAATAAAATAATTAGTTAAAGCCCTCCATAGTATTTTGATTAGAGTTTTCATTACTGGTGATTTTACTGTAGTAACTGCTCACTTTCAACGGTAGCAAGTCTGCCAAAACAGTGGCAATAGGTCACAAAAGTTTTAAACTCGTTCACAGGAATCATGACGGCACTCTGAGCAATAGCTCTTTGGATCTTCTGTTTTTTCTGTCAAAATAGAGTTACCTTTACAGGAACTGGTGTATGTTCCTTCCTAATACTACAAATATTAGCGTCTATTTAAATATGCATAACCTCTATTCTCTCTATGTCTATGTTTTTGCATGAAATCAATGATGCTATACTACGCCGATCAAATAGTAATTGCCACTTTTCACAAACAAAAACAGTTATTGCATCTTTGAAAACTTTAACCAAATAATTTCAAAATTTAAATATAAGTTACTTCAATATACAACTAAATGAGTGTTAAGTATCGCCATTATCGTCTTTTTTTTTTTTTTTTTTTTTTTTACAGCAGTACATCATTCGGGCGTAGCGCTTGTAAAATCTATAATTCTTCTTGGATAAGGATACACAATTGTTTCAAATCAGTACATTTATTACTTTCCTTATCAATTTTTCTACGGTTTTCTTAGGAATCACGTCGCAGATCAACTCAGATCACGTACCGATGTGTACATAGGGTATATTTTGATCGAGCTTTATCAAATAAAACTAAAACATAGAGTTATTTAATTGATATTCGTTATTTTTGTTATTTTATATCACTTATACATACCATAAAATACTTAAAAAAGAGAGACCAACTTTTAAAGAATATTTGTAGTCAATTGGCTTTCAATCTCAGAAAATACCGCGCGTCGTGTAAGATGGTTTACACTAATTATAATTATCAACATAAAACTGATCTTTATGGTGTCATGGCTCATTAACCTTGGTTTATCGAATTATCTATCATGGTCCTAATAAAGGATCCTGTTTGAAAAATGTACTTTTAAAAAGCAAACTATCGTTAACCAGTGACTATAATATATAAGTATATGTAACGCATGTGAACTTGAAAATGTTTCTTGACAGCGTAAATAAAGGTGAAAACACAGAAAAATTATATTTAAGCGTAGTACTGTTATAGAAAGAATTTGAAGGATGTTTGTAAGAGAATTGCAGTCGTACTTTACAACAAGGGATACATGTTATGGCTAACTATTATTTTTCTTTTTCTTTTTCTAGTTATTTTTTTTTTTTTTTTTTTTTTTTTTGTGAAATCAGTCGGTAAAAGACATTAAAGAAAATAATAAAGTACAAGTTAGGGAACACATAACAATATATTTATCTTATGTGAACAACGTTAAGCCTCCTTATTAACTATATCATACTTGTCTATCTTGAGCTAGTAACTAATACTTTATTAAGCAACATTTTTTTTTGTAACTATGAGCTCTTTCCAACCAACAAGAAAAAGTTCCGTTCTTCAGTTACATATAGCTATTTCGTCTTACCACATAAATTAGATAAGTAATACAGGTTCTTTCTTCTATGAACATGGGGAAAAATAATAATAGTACCAGGACAGTCCTCCTTATACTATTCGTAACGACCAGAACAACCTCTATATGAAGTATGTGTTGACGTGGTTTTATAACCAGTGTGGCAGATACAACAGGTGTAGAAATAAACCAGTTCTTGTAAAGTATATCATCTTCTTTTTTTTAAGTAAAAAAGAAAAAGAAAAAGAAGAGACTGTTTCCAAGCGTAGCCAACGTGGAGGCCTCTATCCTTGTATGCTCTTCGCTTTTAATTCACTAACGGAAAAAGCCACCAGCATTTCCCCCTAGTCAGAGAATTGCCAGAAGAAGAAAAAACGCGATTTCCTTTGATTTCGCTTAGGTCTGTAATTTTATCTGCTTTGGAAAAAGAAAGGCTATTGGTTATTATGTTTACTGATTGGAATAAAAAAATAGAGATAACACTAAGTATAGTATACATTTTTTTTATACTTCAAACTTCTGACAGATCCTTAATTCCTGCACTGTTGGAGTTTTTTTATATAAGGAGTTACACCAATAAAGGGAAAAGTAGTATGCTGTCAAAATCGAACAAGTTCAGGTTATCAACACGATGGCACCGTTGTTTATTACCCCTATTATTCAACTCAAGAAAAGATATAAAAAGTTAGAAAACTTGCATATTTTTTTCTTGTTGAAAACAGAATGTTATCAAGTATCCATATAATAACTATGTTTGTTTGAACCAAGAACACCTCCTGTTTTATTAGTAGTATTACTTGCTAAATACTTTGGCCCTATTTTTTTAAAAAAAATATAGCACCATTATGGACGATAAATAAAACTTAGGGCGAAGATGGGAATTCATAGGGATAAGCCAAACATTAAGACATTGTCTTTTTCTTTTATCATCTGGTCAATGGGAGGGCCGATCGCCCCAAATTAAAAATACAATTGGCTGAGGATTATGCTTATACTTTTTTTTTGACAGCATTGTGCTCCTTTCAAAGCTGAAGCTTTTATATATGTATATATTTAGGCGATACATTGCTTTAGTCTCCCAGCGGAATTGTATTAGGTTAGGTACAAAACCCCCTTTGTTCTGAGGGTCAGGTTGAACGAGTAGATAACACTCTAATATAAAGGATAAAATATTATACTTCACAACAAAGCCCCACTTCTTGAACACAATGGTAATTCCATAGACAAATGAGTGCCATCATAGGTTAGGGACAACATTGTTATTGGACATAATAAGTGTGTATTATTATAAATAGAGACAATGCTATCGTATTTAGATAAAAAGCTTTATTGAATAAAAACACAAATGAAAAAAAAAATGCACTCCTCTTGGTTCACAAAATAAGAATACTTTGTTACTAACAGGACAAGCAGCCACGGGAAGGCAAGAGTACTTCTGGTCCCAAAAAGTAAAGCTAGATCCATCAGTAGAATAAACTACATCACAAAAGGAACTACTTATAAAATACTACATATTCTTACTTTCCAATACAAAGGCCACCCCCACAATTACGAGCACAAAGGATTTTTCAGTAAGGACTCTAGGTCAGAGGCATAAATGTCGGCACCGAAATTCCACCAACCCAACCAGCAAACCGATATCCATCAACTATGTTTTTCCATTACAGAAAAAGAGAAGATGATTGAGGAAGATACCGTATGACACAGCTAAGGAACTGCACCAATTGCCTGTCGAACGCATTAAGATTCCAGTATAAAAACAGCCCGCAAGGATAGTATCAGAATGTAGCCACCAGATAAACTATAAGAGTAAATTCGATTTTGGCAGGAAAGAAAACAAACTAGTTTGGTAGGTATCTCTTCGTCTCACAACTTACAACTCCAGAAATAAGAAAATGCCACATGCAATGTTGACGCCAGTTCTGATCCCAAGCCTAATGGTGCGACAAAACACTTTTGTTTTCTTAAATCTCAATCCCATTTATACATTACCTTGGGACAGCTTGAAAGTAATTTACTATATAAAAAAAAAAGAAAAGAGTTAATATCAAAAAAGATAATAAAATAAGAGTGTATTTACCTTAAAAAAACCAATGAAAACGCATTCAGTAAACCAAGCAAATACTAAAAAGTTGTCACTACAAAAAAAATATATATTTATCCCTAATGGTGTGCCATGTTTTTGAGAAAGTAGCGCCTGGGCTGTTGAAGCATCCAGACACAGGAGACAAAGAGAGAGGGTATTTTAAGGCCCCACACTACAGACTGACCACCTTGAAGTTCTTGGACTGTAATTAGCACCGAATATGTAGTAAAAAGGTATAAAGAGGTTTTTTTTTTCTGTTTACTTTGCAAATAAATCTTTTGGGTTTGGCAGACCTTTTTATGTTACACAACTCCTTCCATAAAAAAAAAAAAAAACTACCCTCTCTTTCCTCTTTTTTTTTATTAAACTTAACCCATCTATTTGATGACCCTTTGTATACATATTGTATACCAACTATTCCTTGTTTTTAAAAGAAAAGAGATATAGTTAAGAAATACTTTTCATTTCGTCATGGGAATATGCAAGTAAATACATCAACAGATAAAAAAATTAACACGCCGCCTACGTATATAAAGAGGGCGTAAAAAGAAATCCTTTTTTTCCTTTTCCTTTTTTCCTCAGCTCTGTATTATGGTATTATCCTTGTGTCGGGCAGGTGTCATTAATTCTGTTATACAAGAATTTACTTGTTTGGTGGTAAGAAGAGGTACTCGTTTTGACTTGGCCCTGCCCTAGTTTAAAAAGATTCGTCGCAGCTAGCACACACTTTTTTTTTTTTTAAAAAAAAAAAGTGGATTGGAATCGTTGTAAAATGGGGGAGAGAATTAGTCGCAACTCTTTGGGCTCACATTTCTCGTTTTCTGGAGACGTAATTTACCTTCCACTTTGTAAGTACTGATGGGATAAGAGTCCACTACGCTAGGGATTACTTTTTTTTGAAATCAGCCATAGTGGCCATCTTCGAACTTGTAAACATATTCTTGCACTACGTGATACTTGTCTTAAAGCTTCTTCTTGTCCTTCCAGTTGATTCCTGTTGCGGTTCTGGAGTCTAGATAAAAAATCCTTCTGTTGCATTTCCAATAAGACAATCGGGTGGGGGGCAGTCGAGCACACATTTTATATGTATCATCTATTGTATTATATTGGTTAGCTTTAGATGAATTATATAACTTGACCACAGGGGGTTGTAGTTATTCATTACGAGCATACTTCCTTTTGGGTCTTGAAAGAGTTTCCATCTTCACGTGGTAAGACCTGTTAACCAACACTATTAGTACTGGGAACTGAGAGAAACTCATCTTTTTTTATTATTATTAAATAAAACTGTTCTTTTTAATCCGTAATAGCTTCTTTTTTTTCATTTTGAAAAAGGGAAATATGGCAAAATATTTTGATATGACTAAAGTTAATACTTTTACAGTAGCTGCTCCATTTAGTGATATGCGAGTCAAGGCATGTTCGATTATAGGTGAAATTTTTGAGAATAGTATATAACAACGGTGTTATTACTTGCTAAATACTTTGACGTATAACCAGATAACGAGAGAATTAAAAGAAAAGAAAAAGATAGCGTATTCGTATTAAGATAGGTAAATATTTTGATACTGTACTGAATGATGATACCGATACTAAAGTTTGATGAAGGTTTAAGTATTTCAATGGGCTAGGTATTGTATTACATATCATAGTGGATAAGTATATACGATTATTTCATGTTAGTACTAAATATTTTCGATTGGATTAAATCCGGTCTTTGAGGGATATGGTTTACTTGTAATAAACCAGTGATTACGTTTTTACTCAGAGTGGTACAGTTGCTTATAACAAAGAATAGGTATAAGATTAAGACAGT
The DNA here is from genome assembly GCA_025201345.1 of Thamnidium elegans. Classification (NCBI taxonomy): domain Eukaryota; kingdom Fungi; phylum Mucoromycota; class Mucoromycetes; order Mucorales; family Mucoraceae; genus Thamnidium; species Thamnidium elegans. The sequence continues at coordinate 70,557 of JAIXMG010000018.1, forward strand.
AAAATGGTAATAATAATGACTCTACTGAATTTGTTTTTTTTGAAAAGCTTAATGTTTTTTTTTGTTTGTTAACAAATAGAGTATGAGATCTATATTCTAATGCAACGTTTAATGACCCCAAGAAAAATATAGCTATAACTTGGAGCCTTCTACTTTTGAAAAAAAAAGAAAGACATATTGTTGGTCAAATGGAAAATAGTAAAGTATGATTAGTTTGTATGCTAACACCTTATCAGATACTAGCATGACATAATAAGGAATGTAATGGGTAGCTATCATAGTCAGCAGTTGGTAGGTATAATGATGGTTTCCAAGATAAAAAGGAGGTATGGCTGATGCTGTCAAAATCCAAATATTTGATAACATTACGGGGCATCCAATAAAAGAAAAAGAAACCTTCTTTTTAAAAAGGGGGATTTTAAGCATAATAAACCTCTCTACTATAGACATCCATAATAATACATTTACCTGTGCCAAAAAAAAAAAAAAAAAAAAAAAAAATGTTGCTGAATCTGGTAAGCCAATATTTTTGATGCCTTAATACGAAAGCATACTTTTGATATATGAACAGGATATTTGATATAATGGTATTACACAGAGTACTAATATAAAAGTAAAAAGATTTATTCTCTGTACAAAAACCAATGCATGATTTCATTATACAAATAATTCACACCAGTAGAAAATTGCCTTTTTTTTTCTCTAAAGACGCAACCTTATTTAATGAAAAAAAAAAAGAAAAAAGAAGAAGCTCATTTAACAACAATGAGTATAATGATTACAAGTAGTAGCAATTCAATTAATAGCTTATCGTCATTGACATTACGGCAATGAAGCTGTTGAAGACGATTTTAAAGCCATCTTATCTATGTCTTCATTCAAGAAAAAAAAAAAAGGCAAACGGGAAAGGTACACGAGTATAGTTTAAACTTTATTAAAATGCAATAATTTAACTATTCAACTAGGTCTACGTTAAGCATCTCAATCAGTTTACATAAAGATGACTTTTTTACAAGTAGGTTCAACATCTACTTGTTGCTAAGTAAAAGGATTAAACTTGGTCTTGTGATATATGTCTTAACTAGTGGAGTGATCGGATAAGGGGAGAACAAAAAGGATAATTGGATCCTTGAAAGAAGCCTATCTTGATCACAAATTTTCATCTATAAGGCTGGGAAAATAAATAAAAAGCATGCTGGTATTTGTATATATATATATATATGTATTGAATTGAGAATACTTACCTATTTAGAAAAGATGGATACTTTATATGTAATAGCTCTTCCAGTTGAATAGTATAGTCTATTAAAGATCAAAAGTGAGAGTGTGGTTCATAAACCTTTTTTTTTTTTTTTTTTTAGTAAACATACCTATTTGAAATTGTAAAGGGTATTTGGGAATGATTTTGTTTGAACTCTTTGTTAATCAGCAAATGCTCGTTTTATCCTTCGATTACAATCATAAAAATCTTGAAGTAATACTATATTTTGACTTCATTTCTCAGTGACATTGTTAAATAATTAGAAAGTTACCCCCCCCCCCCTAAAGCACAACAACAAAGGCATTTTCGATTTTTCAATTAACTTCTAAGTGGCTCAGCTAAATGAAAAACTTCAAAGGGGGGCAAGCGGCTTTGGACTTGACGTTCTATTGCTGATTTTACCGGGTTTCTTTTCCTGATATGCTATGGTTGATTTTACGAGATATAACCGTATTTATCTTGATATTTTATTGCTGATGATTTACCCGAAATCATTTATTACGCTTCTCTTGATATTCCGCCACTGGTTTTGGTAGGAAGCATTTGTGTTTCTCTTGATTTCTTGGAGTTTCTTTTTTTTATAATGATTTTATAAGATGGCAGAAAATACTTATCTTATTATATGAGCTTTGGGATGACGTATTTTTCTGCCATTTTTCTTTTTGAGCTTGTTTTTTTCACGCTCCTCTCCCTCTTCCTCTTCCTCTTCTGCCTCTATATTATAGGCAAGTTATTTTTAGTACGCATAGCTAAGTCGTTTAATATATATATATATATGTATATCTTACCATCAAATAATGCATCCAAAAAGGATTTTTTAGCAGCAGCAGCAGCAGCAGTAGTAGTAGTAGTAGTAATAGTAGTAATAGTAGCAGCAGCAGCAGCAGTAGTAGTAATAGTAGCAGAAGAAGAAGCCTTTGATTTCAATGGTTTGGAATCAAATGGGTCTTCCACCAAAGGTCTTGCTGGGGATATAATTGCATTGACTAAAGAAGAAACATTTTCTTCTTTAGTCGTTGCAATTGGTGCGAGTCCGCGCTCCTTGGAAACAGAAGTTTCAAATTCCTTACCTGTAGCAACAGGTAAAACATCTGAGGGAACTGATTCCTTCAAAAATACACCACAAGATGGTGGTAAAGGCATAGAAATAACTGGTGAACCAGCACCAGTGACTACAGGCTCAAAAGAGCCTTCTTTTAAAGTTGGTACGTAACCAAAAGAAAAAGATCCAAAATTACCAACAACTAACTCTTGGTCACTAACAGACATTTCCTCAAAAGAGTCAATATCCATTGACTCGCAAGAGCTAGTTTCAACTTCCATCTTCTCCAACTCATCAAAACAATCAACTTCCATGTACTCTACCAAAGAGGAAGAGAAACGGGAAGAAGAGGATCCTGAAAAGCGGAGAGGTCTAACACGGGTACAACGAGGTGCACCTGGGAAAGAACGGACAAATCTACGAACTCGCAAACGAGAACGACGAATAGCCGAAGCTTGTGATTCAGTGTTTTTGAAATAAAAAAAAGAAGTGTCACTACCACCACAGTCTTTTTCTTCTACAACAAAAGGATGAAATACAGTAGAAACTGTATTATCGTCCATCTTCTCAGTAGGAGATAAAAACTTGTTTTCCAAAATTACAGGATTCATGTTTCCATAAATCTCTGCATTTTGTACTAACAAGTTAGTATCTGCACTACATTCACCGGCGACGAGATCGATGTCATTTGCACTATGACCATCTCTCAAGTCAGTATCTCCAGGTAAATGAATATTGTCAACGCCGACAACATCATCACCTTTTGCAAGAACACCAGCATCTTTTTCTACAAGCATACTACAGTAACAGTGTTCGTTGCATGGATCAATGGCACCAGCATCTTCACCTTCAAGACTACTACAGTAACAGTCCCTATAATCTGAATCGATATAGCCAGCATCTTTTACACCAAGACTACTACAGTAACAGCTATAAACGATATTAGAAGGAACATGATTTGACTCATGAACCTCCTTATGGTTATCAGTACATTCGTACCAATACCATTTAGCAGCATTTCTAATTGCGAAGCGACCATGGAAAGAGTAAAGTTTTACTAATCCCAAGGTTACAGCAAGAAGAATGAAGCTAGGAAAGGAGATGAACAAGATGAACCAAGTGAAAACAAGAGTTAACACGAGGTAAACCAAGTTGTTTGCAAATTTTTGGGCCTTAGAAACGAAATGTTCAAAAGGATCAAACTTTACAGGATACAAAGTATCAGGTGAGGAAAGCACAGCTAAACATGCTGCATTAAGAAGTTGTTGTTGTTGTTGTAAACTAATTTGAAAAGAAAAGAGATTAGCTCAAATTAATAATAAAGAAGCACCTTAATTTTTTTTACTTACTTGAGCTTTTGTGCGGACATACTTACTTATTTAACAATATGAAGAAGAAAGCCTTTTTTTTTTGGCTTTTTTTTTTTGTTTATATCAATTTGCGCAGCAATAACTATCACGTGACTGTTTCGTGAGAGTAAATTCTCAACTACAACAGCTAAACTGAGTATCTCTTGTAAGAAAAATAAGATGCTTTAAATGAAGAAGCTTTTTTTTTTTAAAAAAAAAAGCCAAAGCATGTTTCAGAATACTATATTTTATATTGTTAATTAATTAAATAGGCGATAAAAAACACACGATTTACTCAGTCTAATAGTGTATTCATTCACACTGTAGTAAAACACTATTGCTTGATGGTATATATAAATATAACCTACTACTCATTAATCGTATATGTATTAATAGATTATTTTTTTCTTTCAAAGCACATTGTTGTAAACAATTCAGAGTTGGCTCGAATCGTCTGAGATTGAACAGAAAATAAAGAATTAATTCATGCATAAAAAATACTTCAAGCTTTCTTTTTTCTTTTTCTTTTTTTTTCTCTCGCTTGAATTCATGAACAAAAGGCACAATCTAATGTTGCAACAGCAACGACAACAAACAACAATGACTAACAGCATTTCCGTTTCAATAACGTATCATAATCATTGACATTTAACATTATGGGCAAAAGCTGTTCTAAACGTAGACGTTCTGAAAGCCATCTTATTAAAACCTACGCCCAAGAAACCCCCCCCCAAAAAAAAAAGCAGAGAGGGAACGTACGCGATGATGGTATACATGTTACTGACAGTTATATAATGTATACTAATTTAGTTTTCGCAACAGGTTTACAATAGGCATCTCGGTGAAAAAAAAAAAGAATAACCTTTCTTTTTTGAAGTAACCCTTATGTACCTCACTTATTTTTTTTTTTTTAAAAAAAAATGATAATCTCCTTTGTAGGTTGGGCTTATAGAGTATAAGTGAAAAAAAAGCTTCAAAGATGGATATGTACAGTCAAGTAAAGAAAATGTAGACAAGTAATAAATTCACTTTTAAATATATGTATTGGCTTCACTTGACATGACCTCGTTGTCGCAGAAAAAAAAAAGAAGGCTGCTAAATAAGATGATGATGGAATAAAAGGATATTTGATACTTGATGGTACAGTGAATAGTTGTCGAGAGTAAAAGATATCATAATATTCGTATTATGAGTAAAATGAGTAAAATGAGTAAAATGAGTAAAATGAAAGGAAGGTGCTTGGAAGATGGTGGGCAAGAATAGTCACATCGAAAGACAAGATACGTAAGTTAGTTGTTTTTGCTTTGGGTAATAAAAGTAGACGGATTAAATTGTTGATCATATCGTGTTACAAATGATACGTTTGTATACATATGTAATAGTGAAACGAAGTGCTCATTCAGTTTAAGTTTCCGTTTTAAGACAATTGATGTATCCAAGTAATATTAGAGTAATATAATTTAGACATAATTTTATACAAGTATGATATCAGTTATCAACTTACATAAAATTATATACAGATAGAATATTAGCTACATATTACTTTGATCCTTTTGTACTACGTTATAACGAATGATAAATATGTGTATAACAAAGCATGGTGTAACAGCTAAAAAGTGATACAATGATACATTTTCTATAATCAGATTTGTTGTTGTGATTACTCTATAATCAGTGTACTCATCCATAAAAGAGTTATGTATCTATATACTCATTAACTTACAATCATGTCATGCTGGTACTATCTTATTTTCTAGAAGTCTATAAAAAGGCTCTTATTTTTAATTTAATAAAACAATAATCTCTTTCAGTCTGATAAACTTTTCTTTTATTTTTTATTTTTTTGATATTTACTCTGTCAATATCACAACAATACTTTTTGGTTCTCACGAATGTAGTGATTCCAAAGTACAGAGTTTCTTTGGTATTATAACCTCTCTTATTTTATTTTTTGAGTGTTGGAGGAGAGGGTAAAAAGAATATATCAGGTTTAGTTTGTAGAATAAAAAAAGGAGAATTTGATAGTGGATATGTTATAAAGGATATAAGTTAAGATGAGGGTTTATGTCCTCCTAAAGGCTTCTGAGCGATTGTTGTTATTTTAAACCATATAAAGAAAAACGAAACGAATATTCATACTAGCCATATGGTCTCTATTCCACCGTGTATCACAAGTAGAGCATTTGAGTACAGGGTGTATTTTTAAGCCGGAGCTGTTTTTTTCGTTCGAGGTTGTTCTGGTTTGGCACCTAGGGCATATTTGTGAAGTCAGATATTCATCAACCATTACAACATAAGTTCGTACTTTTTTGTTTCTTTCGCGAGCAAATTTAATGAGAGAGTCTTTAACAACTTTGGTAGGAGCAGGTACGTTTCCTCTCAAGTTACCAAACATGGCAGCGCCAAAAGCAAGTACAACAGATTTGTTTGATTCTTCTGGTCCATCACCAAGGGAAATCTGCTTCCACTTCTTGTTACTATCTTCAATCACCATATGTCTGGACTTTACCAACGTATCATCTTCGGTTTCCGAGTCCTGGTTAAATTCAGTAGCTTGCTCAACCTGCGAAGTATCTTTTTCTGCTAGAATAGGTAGAGTAAAATACTTGAAGTGTTGATTTGGTTTTATTGATAGTACCTTTCCCTTTTCTTCGAATTTTTCGTGCAAATTCTTGGTTATCTTTTGAAGAATCTTCTTCTGAGGGGTCTGTCATAGTTAAGAGTTAGTATTAACAGGCTTTATAAAAAAATAATATATTCTTAAATCTACCTTTTATTCTCTTGGATAGGACCATATTTTGTAAATAAAGAAAATAAAGAGGTGAAGATCACCAAATTCACTCTGTATTTTATACTGGTTGATGATTTATGATATAATAATAACTATTACACACAAAAAAAAAAAAAAAAAAGATGATAAAATACCCCTTTTTAAACAGCTATTTTATCATTTCGGAAAAAAAAAAGTTGGTGATAACAAAGCCTTTTATAGTATGCTCTCGAATCTGTTGTAACAACTGTCTATACGTGTATTTGAAACTACTTGTATCATTGTGTTATTTCGATAAGTAAGCTATAATACGTAAAAGCTTGTTTGCACACAATTGTTTTTAATTTATATAGTTGTTTATAATAAGAAAGAGATCTAATTAATACTTAGATAATATTATTGTTGTATATAATTTTATGTAACTTGATATATGATAACATCACATTTGTATAAATGATGTATATTTTATTTCTCCTAAATATCCTAAATAACAATGATTCTTATAATTTTAATATATTCATAAAAGGAACTCTATTTGTATTAGGGTTTATCTCAATTATATTTCAGTAAAAGATTTATGTAACAATCTCTCTTCTATAGAAGAAAAATACCAACGCTCAATATGCATCACATCTTAAAAACACAACTTTTTATCCAACCGATAAAAACCCTCAGAAACTAAAGAGTCATATCACAGCCTTAAGATAAACGGAGTTAAAAGTCACAATGAAGAAGGAAATACACTACTGTACATTTAACTTTTAAAATAAGAAGCGCAACAATATGTCTCTTTTTATATGCTACTTATACAAAAAGGATTTCCAAAAATATCCTGAATTTTTCTCAATAATTGTATTTAAACTTTCCCAAATATTCACTTACTCTTTCTTAATAACCTGTGAAAATACAGTAAAAAAGAAAGGTCATCCTAAGTCACAGTGTGACATGACCAATTTTTTTTTACTGCTTGAAAAACATTTTTTTTTTTCCTTTTTTCTAATTGTATATTATGAATGAAAACGTTATATACAACTTGATTGATGAATTAGCTTTAGAAGGTGAAAAAGGTAAGACGCTTTTTTTTTTTTTTGGAATGTTTCGGGAACTATAGAAACCAAAATGAATAGAATATAGGTTGTACCTTTGAACAGCTATTCGAATTTGTAAAAGATTCGATACTCAAATCACTCAGAACAAACACACTTATAAGACCTATAAGTTTCGATCATAAATACAACGTATACCTTTGGACTCACTTACGACTAATAGACCAACTAATATTTACAGAGGTACAACATTATTTGTTTTGTTTTTAAAAAACAAAAAAAGTAAAGACTACTTAAATACTTGAAGAATGAAATACCTATAGATCCTGCCACTTTAACAATTCAAGAAATGCAATTAAAATCAGTGCTGAATCCAGTTGTAGTAAAAGCCAGTAAAGACGCACAAGAACACAGTATATTCGGAAGTTCCAAGGTAACAAAAAAAAATAAAATAATAATAATAATAATAATAATAATAATAATAATTAAAAATAATGCTTAGATTGATAAAAAGAGTTTGACAGACAATCAAAAAATACTATTAAATTTGATAGCAAAAAATCGACGAAACGGAATAATGCAAGCTGAAATATTGGAAAAATTGGGTATGGACCCAAAAACTATGTTTTATCATTTAAAGAAACTTGAAGGTTCTGATTTAATGTAAGTAATACATTTTTTAAAAAAAAGATAAACTAAAAAAATAAATACTAGTGTCAAAGTATCTGTTTATAAAGGTCCTGGCAATCATATCAAGGTATATCTAAAACGATTTGCACCGCAACGAGGTGAAGAGGAAGAAAAAGAAGAAGGCAGTGATTTCTATCGTATAGAAAATTTACAGACCGATATTATCAAGCATTTAACAAACGCGAAAAATAATATCATGTCATTGCAAGGTCTAATTAAAGCTATGGTAAATTAACAAAACATCTCAATTAAAACGATTTTTTAAAAAAAAAAAAAATATTGTAGGGATTTGACTCAGAACGACAAACGCGATGGGCTAGAATAAAAATAAACAAGTTACATAATAGTGGCGTGATAGAAAAAGTGTTTGCGTATGCTGGAACGAAAAAAGTGTCATCTGTCCAACTACCGAAGACGTTCAGTATTAAAGTAGAAGACTCAGTTAACGATCCGGATCAAGACTCAGTTAAAGATTCAGTTCCAATACCAGGCGAAAACTCGGCACCAATACAAGGAAAACTCACACAACCACCGTTAAACAACGAGGAAAATTTATTTCGAGATTTACCTGCCGATTATCAATTTTATCTAGATGTTGTCGCAGCATCAGAAAAGGGTTTAGTAAGACAGGAACTTGTAACTAAATACCCCAACATTGACCCGGTTTCAATTCAATTATTTCTTGAAAATGCTTCATCTCAGCCTGCAACAAATGAACACGAAAAGTATTGTATTTATAGATCCGAGGAATTGGATGGTAAGAATCGTCTCTACAGATATTTTTCTTCCGAAGGATGGAAGGAATTCAAAAATAAATTTGGGAAGCAAGTAACTGAACGCCAGGTCAGTACCGTTATTGTTCCACCGGTATTTGTAGAACCGTCATCGATAGATTACATAGGCCAATCTTATAAGATTTTACCCTCTACAAAGATTACGTCAAGCAGATCAAAAAGCAAAAAGAGAAATAATACTGAGAAAGGGTCTGTACCAAATTCATCAGCTAAAAAGTTAAGGACACCTTCGAAGCAATTTATTGATACGTCAAACGAAATATCTATACCGGTAATTAAAAGAGTAACACGTAAAAGGGGGATCCAGCAGGAAAATTCAAGTGAGCCTTCGCAGACGTCAGTGGAAACTCAAGAGCCTAAAACGAAACGAGTAACCCATAGTAAGGGAGATCGCGTAGAAGAGTCAAATAAATCTTTAGAATCTTCTCAACCATTAGATACCAATGTTGAACTCGATAATACGCAGGTAATAGGGAGTAGTGTAACTTCAGCTGAACTTCCACAGCTACCACCATCCGACCCTTCGCCGGAACCTGTGCGCAAACGACCTTCACGTAGAGGAACGAAAATAACCAGTTACTTTCAACAAAAGAAACATATTGAACATGAACCTATTCCTATAGATCAACCAGAAACAAATGTGCCAGAACCTATCTCCGTAGAGCAACCTGAAACAAATGTTCCTGAATTTGCTTCTGCAGCGCAACAAGAAATATATGACCCAGAGGAACCAACCATACGAGTACTGGTATCTATGAATACACAGCCTAGTTTAGAAGAAGCTTCATTATCTACGGAACCGCAACCGATCAGTAAAAGAAAATTAAGTCACGATACGAGTCTTGAAGAACAGCCTAATACGCAAATCAATCCTGCCCCTGTGCGCCCTTCGAAAACCAAAAAAGCTCGATCCACTTCTTCCGAAATAAACAGTACAAAATTACGTCGTTGCAAAATTTTACTGGACATGATGGAACAACATCATATTCGAGAACTGAATTCAGCCACTTGGAAAGAATTTAACGAGATCGAAATGTCTATGCCTGGTGGACAAAAGATGGCAATTATCACGTTTACAAAAATGGCTAAACAACTTCACGCAGAAAAAAAAATAACTGTTTATGTTAGTGCGATTCAAAAATTGTATGGTGTAACTGAAATTAAAACTTTCTTGTTACATACAAGTGTTTCGCCAGAGAGTGAAGAAATGAAACAGTTTATTTCGGGGTATGGTGCCGAAAGGACTATCAGTACTAATAGAGGCAAACATAGACAGCTCAAGAAGGTTGATATAGAGGCGTTGCCTCCTACTGTAAAACCTCTCAAGGTTGAATATCATGCAGCGCATTATGGGTGGCTCAAGTCAAAGTGGGCTCGAGCCAGACGATTACACGAGAATTTAATGCAGTATTATTTGAATTCAGACAGAAATGACCGTACTATCGATATGGCAGAGTACACTAAACATATACCAATTAAAGTAGTAACTTGTATGTGTTCCAATTTACCTTATTCTGAAAAAGAGTTTAGAGATTTCTTGGACGATCCTAACAATGTTATGGTTCCGTTATGTCAACTTCCGGAAAGTATCCAATCACTTATTTTTCTATACAAGGCCAGGATTAGATCCATTGTTATATCTTTAATTCGTGTGTTAGAAGCTTTAGGCGTTGTAGAATCAATGCATATTGGAAAACCGGATGAGTTTAAAGTGGCGCCGAAATATATATTGCGTCAAGAGGCTCCAATTCGAGATTATGCGTTTAAAGATCGTGCACTTGTAAAGACAATGCCTTTACAAAATGTACAAGACGTCAATAGCTTTTGGGACGAGCTGTATGCATTTTGTATTCATCCAACTCGATATCGTACAAAACAGGATGAAACAGAACTTCTGGAAAGTACGAATAAGGATGATCCACTTTGTTATATTCATCAAAGAAGAGGATGGATTGTTAAGGCTGTATTGACACAAAAACAAAAAGAGTTATTGGATTCGTTTATTGATTTGAAAACAAAGATGATACCTTCTGATAGTTATGTACTTAGGACTCATTTAGCGAAAGAAACTGGGTTATCAACAAAACGTATTCGAGAATATTATAATGGCATTCTGGGTGCCTTTAATAAAATTCAAAAGAGAGATGAAAGGCTAATGCGTAAAGAACAAAGAAGGGTGGCGATGATGTCTGATCCTACTATTAATGATTTGATGTTGGCGTCTTTTGAAAGTCGAAAAGTAGATGTAGCGGTTCCAAAGACTGAAGAAGATGGACCGTTTGTAAGATCTACTTTTGTTGGTAGTAGAAAATTAAGAAAGTTGAGAGTACGTGTAGAACCTGATGTAGGAAGAGACCGTATCGATTGTAAGTTCAATAGAAAAGAAAAAGATATTATATATATAATACATATACACATATACACATATACACATATACACATATACACATATACACATATACACATATACTAAATTTTATAAATATAGCGGGTGGTTCAAAACGTACACTCAATAATTTCAGTCAAGAAGAAAAGGATTTATTGATATATTCATATTGTATTATGAAAATTAGAGCAAAGGATTCGAAGTTCTTTTGGAACCCCATCACTTTGCTTTTGACGAATCGAACCAAACATCAATGTAGACGTGTATTAAACAGCTTAACTTTTAATAATCCCGATTTAGTTATCAAGATTGAAAATTTGAAATCGAAATGGGAAAGATATTATAAGGAAGGATTAGAGCGCAAGGACATTGAAGATAAAGATGTTTGGAATACCTTTAGTTTCGATTTAAGGTCTTATGTAGAGTACTTCATTCAAAGGATGTTGGAAGATGAAAGGTATTCGTGTTTTAGAGGAGGAGAAGAAAAAAAAGATATAATGTTAATGCTACTTTTTGTTTATGGTAGAAATATGGATATCATATGTAAACATCCATTGCCGCTTCGATATGAAGATTTACAGAAATATTATTTTATTTATAGAGACAAACAACATATTGTCGAAGCCAAAAAGGCAGCCGATAGTCAGGAGCTTTCTGTAAATGCATTTAATGATACTATTTATGATACATCGGGCGTAATTACGAGAGAAACGGTTGATGATATCTTTGTTGAACTCATTAAAACATTAGTGAAGGTAAAAAAAAAATAGCTCCACGTAAAAATAAATAAATAAATAGATGATTAACTATTTATCAGATGCTACTTATAACACCTGATAGTTTATATGACGCTAGCAAGGCATTCAAAGTGATAAGCCAATATCCTGTAAATATTATTGAAAAAGCAACAGAAGGTTTGAGATCAGAAGGTTTGATTATTAAAGATAGGTCAAGATATGATCGAATTCCCGGTAGAGCGTTTAATGTTTCTGAAAAGTAAGCAATTTATAAATCAAGTTTTATATTTACTAAAAAAAAAATATAATAGATATCTTCGACTTGCTGAGGGCGTTGTTCCGTTTGGGTTAATTGATACAGCCAGATCTTATTATAATACCTTTTTAAAAAATGAAACGATGGACTTGAAAAAACTAAATAGTGGTATGGTTGCCTCCTTGCTTGACTTGGCATCCCAAAAAAAGGTAGGTATCTTGTTTGGTATTATATTATAAACAGGTATTAAGTATTTTCTTATGGTAGATTACGTTATATTTAAAACGGAAAGATCTTTTTTTAAAATCAAAAGAATCTTTGTATTATCCAAGACGATCAGCAGGTTGGTATATAAATTCATGTATGATAAAATATACACTAAATTTTTTGTACAGCCAAGCTTCGTAAGATCTATGTTTATAGAGGCTTAGATTTATTTATAAAAAGAACCGGTCAATTACCGGCAATGGAACCCATAGATAAACCGGAATACCTTAATGCAAAAATTACAATACTTGACTCCACTCAAACGAAGGCTTTTTTACAAAATCTAGAGGATGTATTAACAAATTATACCTACGAAGCTATAAAGCTCTACAAGGAGAGTGGAGGATCACTTGACGATATCATGACACATTTTGGAGACAAGTATGATAAAAAGGATATCTGTAATGCCATTTATAGTCTAATACGTCACGAACCACCACTGGTACGAATTGTGGGGTTTAAGCAGTTACGATATGTAACTACTGAATTTTGTGCACCTTGGTTTATTCAAAGTTGCGAAGATTCTACGTTACTTAACCCGTTAATGTGGAATGATGTGTCGGGCAAAGTAATTGAATCTGCGTTAGATGGTTGTGCAAAAGCTGTTATAAGTCATATATTGATGTTACCTGGTATTTCTCATGTAAGAGCTTCTTTTTTTTTTTTTTTTTTTTTTTAGAAGTGCTTATTAATAATTTATTTTTTAAAAATAGGCTAATTTGCTAAAGAAGTTTGAAGGCTTCTTTTCTGAATATGAGCTTTATACTTTAATGCGATATTTAGTGGATAATCAGACAGTAATAGCAAGAAAAGTACAGCGAGTTGGAGCTAGGAAGCCTTCTATTTTTAAAAAGAGACCCATTGCATCCCTATCCCAACCTATTGATCTAATGAACAATAACGAGGTAACTTTTTACTGGTTATCAAATGATTATTATCTTTTGAAATAAACTTTACTGAACAAATATTACATGTGAATACGAGTAACATATAACACTAATCGTAGTATGATACATCATGGTGATTATATTACGAGTAAAAAAAAAAAAACCCCCCTACTTATCACCTTTTTATATGATTTTTCTTATATCTTTTTCGTTTATTATCTTACTTTTTTTTTTTTTTTTTTTTTTTTTTTTGCTTTTGTTTTTATACTAATGCTTAATTTTCACACACACAAAAAAAAAAAAAAAAAAAAAAAAAAAAAAGAAGGAAAGTTACTAAATCCAATTTCTACTATTCATCTTCTTCATATCTAACACCCATATTTTCTCTAGGTTTTAAACCCATTTTACGCATTCTATCTGCTTCAACACGTTCTCTATTAATTCTAGAAAGTTCCTTAATTTGCTCCTCGGATAATTTCAATGTAGGCTGACGAGAAGCTACAGCTCTTGCGGCTTGACGGTGTTGCATCCTAATAATGATATTAGTACACACAAAAATAAAATATCTTTCTTCTAAATTGTTTACTTTAATTTCTCTTCATCGTTTCTAAAATCGAAAAAGTCTCCTGTAGGTACCGGTTTTTCACCCATTCTTAAAGCTTCTTGACGCTTATCCCATTTATGCAAATCATAGAATCTTTTATAAAAAAAAAGGTTAAAATTCGAATGCCTATATCTTGAATTAAGTTGTTTACTTTTCGTGAGGCATTGTAGCAGTATTATAATCTTCCATAAAATCAACAAACATTTCTTTTCGTTTGATATTATTGAGAATTTCTACGTTTGCATTTTTAACTTCAATTAACCAAGCTTGAAATTCCTACATACGCAGTTAGAAAATATATCTTTGCTTATTTTATCAACTTACTGCTTCTTTTGAGAAGATACTTTTTTTTTTGAGGGGTTCTTTAGTAATTTTTATGCAAACGAAGTTCATGATAAAACTTACTCTGCTTCATGGATAATACCATACTTTCCCCATTGATCTCCAACAGAAGATAAATTACTCTTTTTCGATTTTTTCTATATTTAAAACACGTTAATAACAAGAAAGAAAAAAAGAAGAAGAAAAAACGTAAGTTACCTTTGACTTTTTATGCTTTTTATCTTTCTTATGTTTCTTATGATCTCTTTTCTTTCGTCTATCATCCTCCGAAGAAGAGCCAGAAGCAGAAGAAGAAACTGAAGAATGTCTACTATGTCTTTTATTATCCGAACGATGACGACGGCTTCTGTGTCTTGACTCGCTAGGACTTCTTGAATGTCTTCTACTACTGTGATGACTTGATCTTTCTTTACTTGTAGAGCTTGATCTGTTACGATGGCGTCTTTTACGGCCTGGAGAAGGCGAACGTCTTGATCTGCGATGAGGTGAAGGTGAGCGTCTTGAACGACGAGGTGAAGGTGACCGTACCATATCTAATAAATAAAATAAAAGAACGCTAGAAATATACTAAACGAGAGAAAAAGGGGATGTTTTTTTTTAAAAAAAAAATGTAAGTGACTGCTTTGCCACCAAGACACCATAGTATCATTGACAGCTTTCGACAAAAGTGTAAATAATCCATGTTCTCGATTGCCTGTAAAACCTAAGCTGCGAACAAGGGCGGACTAAAAAAATCCTTTTCTTTCGACAAATATGAGTATAACGCGAGAACAAGCAAACTGTACTTTTTTTTTTTTTTTTTTTTGGTAAAATACAATTCTTGGGTATTCCAAGCGATAAATAGGAAGGAATATTTTGTCACTTCTTTATAATATAAATAGTTTTTTTCGCTCCTACAACTTCAAAAAAAAATATAGCAAATTATTTGGCTCTTTTTTCTTTTTCTTTTTTAAATAATGACAGACATTGAAAGACAAACACAATTTGAAAAGATAAAACATTTATCTCAATCACTTTTATCACATTCGACACAAGTGACCAGAGGTACCAGTAAACCCATCGCCAGTTTACTCCACACCTTACATACGGACCTAAAGACCTTACGGGATCCCGAACTTGTAATGTCAAAAGTCAACATTGATCTTTTACTCTTACCTCTCATCACACTCTATAAAGCCATGACCACACAGAAAAAGCAAGGATATGAAATTATTATTGAACCCTGGTTACAAGTTATGCATTTCTTATTATCAAACACGTTGATCAAACTATGGATGCCTGCCAAATTCACCCTCGAATTATTCTCGTTATTTTCAAACTTGGTCAGTCAAAGAACTTCTGATGAAATCAAATATTTGGCTGTACTTTGTTTATCTTGTACGTTACCTGCCAAATATAAAGAAGGTCGATATAATTCATTTAACCAATCTATTTATTTCACCTTGTCAAAATGGTTTCAAACCGATGATTTTTTACCGATGGCATCGCTAGGTATTATGGCATTGCTTTTGATGATTGAACAAGCACAAGATATTAAGCTACGACTGGAATCATTACGTGTACTATCTCAATTATTGTTTGACAACATCCACGATGCGGATTTACTATCTGTATTCTTTCCTGGTGTCGTTTCCAAATTATGTAAAACTCTTTCTCAAAGACCGAAAGAAAACCATCAAATAATGTGTTCTACTTTAAAAGTATTATCTGAATTAATTGAAACTGTCATGTCGGATCAAGACAACTCTACACTTGTGGCGATTGATTCATTTGAAGCTGCTTTATCTCAAACTCAAGAGGCCACTCAAGACGTACCTCAACCTAATGATCCAAAGAAGCGAGATAAATCATGGTATACTAAATCGAAACAAAACCTATCAAACGTCATGTCTCAAATTTTAAAGATTCGATTGTATCCTGATTGGAGGACCAGACAAGCATTTGTAGAATTTGCATTTACTTTACTCTTTAATTGTGCACGCACGTTAGATAACTGTATTCAACCACTGATAGAGATGATGGTATTACATATGGATGACTCGTATACAGAGGTATCGAATACGTGTAAATTACGTATGCAACTCTTATCTACCAACTCATCATTTGAAGACACCATTGTACCCATCCTAAAGCAAGAACTGTACGAATGGATCATGAAGTTTCCCAAATATATGATATCGCGAGACGAGACCGAAAAGACCAATGCAATTTCACTCATCACGGGCTACATACTTTTACTAGCTGATCAATCCTCAACCGTCTTATCTCTTGTTCTTGATCGAGCCTCAGATGGTTGGATGACTGCTTTAGAGATCGATAAAGATAGTTTAAGTATACTTGAACAGAAAGAATCTCAACAATTTATTGAATTAGAATCCCAAAAAGCAACACCTGTGTATCCCAAAATTCGATTTAAACATTTAGTTACGGATTTAACAACAACAAAGTTAACTCGATTATTAAACGTGCTTGGAAAGTATTGTGATTTAAAAAATTGGATATATCATTTTATGAGGTACTTGTCATCAGATAGTAACGTATCAAATGATCCACAGGCTGCATATATTGTTCACTCTTTACTATCAGGCGCATTTACGCTAAATACAGATGACTGGATAAATAATTCTGAAGATCTAGACCATCTTAAGTCAAAACTAAAAGTAATCACACTTGATGTATTAAATGATACCATGGATTTACTTACCAGAGCAACTGTTAACAATTCAAATTCAACCACAATCACCACATCAATATCATCATCATCATCATCATCATCATCACCATCATTTCAATTAGACGAAGAAAGTGGTTATGTATTAATGGTTTGTTTTGGATTACAGCTCATTGGATTAACCTCAAATATCTTAAACCAACAAGACTTACAAGACCAATTGATTACAATGCTTTATCCATTATTAGCACATTTAGGTTCGTGCAACCTTTATATCCATACATATGCACTTATCACACTGGACTCGATTGCATTAGTATGTGGACTCAATAGCGCCAAAGATTTAGCGATTCAAAATATTGATTATATTATTAACATGATCTCACAGCATATTTCCATCTTGAGCGACAATCCTCGTGTACCACTTGTATTAAAAGCATTAATTCATGTGGGTGGGTACGCTAGTATCGGTTATTTAGATGATTCCGTGTTAGAAATATACGACGCATTAGAAAGGTATCATTCAAATGACTGGTTATGTATACAATTATGTAGTGTATTATTTGAAATCATTCAAACCATGGAAAAAATCTTGCCAGAGTCAACTGAAAATAATGTACCGGAATTAATTGAACCAGAACAAGGTGTCTCCTTGGAAATTAAATCGTTTATACGACAAGAGGGTGATGGTGTTGATAAAGAGTATGCTTCCATGGAAGAAATCGGAAAATATTTTTTACAAAGACAAGCAGCAGGAAAGCATGACGAAATGACGATAGAGCAAAGTATTTTAGATCAAAGTGATTTACCAATAGATTTACCCACAGATACAAATAAAGCAGAAAAAGAGTCAGAACCAATACCACTAACAAAAGAAGAATTGATGGTAAAAGAAATCATGGATAGATCCAGTCATTTCTTAACAGCTTCTTCACCTCAACTTCGATCTCAAATGCTTATTTTACTTACATCTGGCGTTTCCATTCTATCAAACCACCCAGCAGAGCTAAACCAATTAATTCATAGTATTTGGATACCAATCCTAAACAGATTAAAAGATTCTCAAAACTATGTTGTACTTCATGCAGCTCATCTAATTGAAAGGTTGTCTAGTGTCTCTACTGATTTTTTATCTCGCAAGTTTATAGATGATCTTTGGCCACAATTCAAACTACTTTTAAGAAAAGCAACAGTTGCAGCCAAAAACAACACTTTATCAGATTATTCGATTTATTCGTTATACCATCGTACGCTATTATGTTTATTTAAGACTTTAACTCAGATTATTTATCATGTACCTATCAATCAACCAATGGTAAAAGAAATTCTGGAAGAAATCAAATATTATTATAAAAACGATCGAGTTCATGTACAGCTATCAAATGTCTGTCAACAATTATTTGATGCGTTATCGACTCAACAACCAGATACAGTTTGGTTTTATCAAACTTGTTCTGATACTTGTAAGCTGGTTTGTCCTTCCCCGTTACTAGATCCTTTTATAATACCTCAATGGCTGCAGGTACCAACCAAAAAATCAACAGAAAAAGTATCTAGCGAAAAATGGGATATTATAATTAAGTAAAAAACCCCCTTTTTTTTTGTTTCCAGTACTCGGAAAATAAGGCAAACAAAAAAAAATCATATAAATATATTCCCTTTAATTTTTCTTCTTCCCCCTTTTTTTTTTTTTTACTACATCTTTTTTTTATATATAAACATATATACTATGCCATTTTGTAAATGTGGTGAAATATGTCTTACAGATACTTGTATTAAATGTGGATTTAATTTTAAATGTAAGGAAAAAAGATATTTTAATTAAAGTCCAATTCCCCTGATTTTTTTTTCTCTCCGAGTAGCAAGCCCTGCTGTTGATCGATGGCAATCTAGGTAAAAAAAAAAAAAAAAAAAAAAAAAAAAAAAAAAAAAAAAAAAAAACTATAATTTCTATTGTTCACAGTACATTTAACCATAATAAACTTAGGTATATGGGGAGTGTAATGGGTTTAGACACGTTATCTTCACCAACCGAACAAGAACCTATTTCCTACTCACCGTTCAAACACCGTACACCTATCCTAAAACGTATTTCTCAAACCTACAATAATCTCTTAGACAATAGAAGAGTAGCCCCTACTCAACCCAAAACCACACCTACCTTAATACCCTCTACCAGATTTTCATCTAATAGTTGTCAAGAATGTCACAAAAAGTTATCTGGCAAGACAGTTCGATTGCCCGATACAGAAACTAAGTACCATTGGAAGTGTTTAAAGTGTAAATCCTGTGATTTACCATTTGAAGAAACATCTTTTTTTATTGATGCCAAAAAGTTTGTATTTCATCCTAGCGTGAGTAATCTATATATAAATAAATCGAAAGTTATTCCCTCACACACATTGTTTTAGTGTGCTCCGTCAACGGCAGTTACGCAAATATGTTCTCGGTGTTCACAAACAATTCACGAAAGTTACATTGCATTAAATTCATCTGTATTACATCCAAGGGTAAATATAAACATATATATATATACGCACACATCAGAAAAAAAAAACTTACAACTGAACATTTTATATATATACATATAGTGTTTTAGATGTACATCATGCCAAAAGATACTTCACCCGAACTCAATCTATACTGAACAAGATGGAACCTTTTGTCAAACCTGTAGTAAGCACAAGGACATCTCAAAGCATATGAAAATTGTTCCACAAACCATTTCTCCCACCATTCCTTCCTCGGAAAAGCCGGTATCACCAACGCAAGGTTCCATTAAACCTTCTAGTTTAATGAGTTCGCGAGGTCGCCCATTACCTCGCTTTGGTGTTGTACGAGATTGTCCTGGATGTAGCCAGCGCATTGTTTCTGTACACGAAGAAATTCCTGGTCCCAAAGCTGCAAGATGGCATAAAAAGTGTCTTTCATGTGATGGGTGTTCAAAAATATTAGATTCTGGAGCAACTGTGGTAGAAGATAACAAGACTGGAAATCTAAAACCATGGTGCACCACTTGTTTGGTAAGACACTCTTTTTTTATGCACACACAAAAGTTTACTTATTACCTTCTTTTATATATACAGTTGACTAAAAAGAAAAAGTTTCCAAGTTCTTTATCTCAACGATGGAACTCAAATACAGTGACTTCACGTGTATAAAAAATAACTTTATAGGCTTAATTACGGAAAATAAATTTCAAATATGTCTTGTAGTAAAATGACGGAGGTCATCTTTATTATTATGCATCTTTCTTTTCTTTAAAAAAGTAAGGGGTTCTCCTTTTTTTTTTTTTTTTTTTTTTTTATCAGCAACAAAAAAAGGCTCTCCTTTATCTTAAAAAGTAATAAAATAATCATTGTTTAAACCCTTTCTCTCTTTAATTTCTTTCCCATGTTTTTATTTTTTAATCTTTATGAACCCTTTACCGCCTTCAACCATCTACTCTCCACCACCTTACACAAAACCTAATCAGCATTTACAAATAACTCAACTTGTCTCACCTAATAATCGACCTAAAAGAAGTCGTCACCGTCGTAAATGTCATATATGCGGCCTCAGAACCTCTCCAATACATACCAGAGAGATTGGTCCCTACTTAATCCATCGTACACAACCTGATTTAGTTTATATTTGTCCTTGTCTAAATCGAGCACATCCTATTTGTCTTTTAAGATATGGCACGGATTACATATGCAACGTGTGTAACTATATTTACCAATCAAGATGGTACATTTACTTATTCTCTCACCTGTTATGTTTCATGTGCCACATATTGAGTCTTGGGTCTGCGGTTGGACTTGTATTTGGGTTATCCCATCTCGGTCGAGTATTGGACGAGATAGGTTTAGGGAATGAAATGGGTCCTAAATTAGATGGCGATGAAACATGGCAAGACCATGAGATGACTCAGATTGTACAATGGTTAAACATTGTTCATTTTACTACGGGGTTAGCAGGTGAGGCACTTTTGGGACTTGTTTATATTGTGGGTGTTGTGCTGGTGATTGGTCTTGATCGAACGTTAGTAATGGTTTCAAATATCCTGTATGTTCAATTAAATTATAAACAAAGTCCTAAATGGTTTAGTAAGGGGTGTATCTATATTTGTTTGTTTATGTTGGGGTTGGGGTTGGGAACTTATCTATTGTTTTTCTCGTGGATTTGGGCAAGTGTCTTGCAACATGTAAGGAAAAAGGTGCTAAATGTCAAGATTAAAAATCAACATCTAAAATGTTGTGGAAAGTTGAGTGCTCCTCCTCCTCCTCCTCCTTCTCCTCCTACTACTACTACTACTACTACTACTACTACTACTGCTGCTGCTGCTGCTGCTGCTGCTCTTAACCTTGATCCTGATCCTAATCTTAATCCTAATCCTAATCCTGTTGATTCAGTATAAAAATAAATTAAAAAATAAAAAAGTAGTATATCCAGCTAGACAGTTCGGTTCTTTTTGGACATATAATAGAAATTGATACAATAAGTCCCCCCCCCCTTTTTTTTTTTATCGCATGGCGTTTTCAATACACAGAGTACATTTTGTTACTTGTTGATTAAATACAAGTGTACTTGGAAAAAAATGAGATAAAAAAGTACAGCAGCGTATACGACATCAAAAAAAAAGGATTTTTTTTTTGTTAAAACTATAATTGTACTACACTAAAATGTGCATGATTTTTGAATTGACGTCTTTACGCAATCATCCCCTCGTGATGTTCAGTGTATGTAATATTTTTAAAATAGTCATTTAGTTTAAATTATGCATTCTATCACAAGAATTGTATACCCTCACAGTACCTTCTAAAAAGACCTCTACTTTTTTGAATAAGAGCATACAATGCAACGTTATAAATATTTTGACATTTTTTTTAACGCGTAAAATTCGAATAACGCAAAAGTTAATTATTTCTACCAAAAGCTTGAAATATACTATCAAATCGGATTTTTATTATTCTTTAAATGGTATGATTTTATATAAAAGAAAAGTACCAGAAACTAACTTTTTTTTTTCCAATTATCAGATAACTTTTTATAATTCTTCGTGTCATTATATGTATACTTTTTTTTTCTTTCGAAAGAGCCTCTTTTCAATTGGTATTCTATCAGCCTAAATAAACTTTCTTCTCTCTCTCTCTATCTTTCTCTTTCTCTTCCTTTGATACATATCAGACTAATTTATGCATCACCAAGGAGATCTACACCATTCTATCACTAAAAGAAAATAAAAAAAAAGTCTTAAAACAAAAACTTATTTGTCGGATGACAACCTCTTCCTTTCTTTACTTTTTTTTTTAAAAAAAAAAAATGAACGATAGATCACACTCTCCGTCCGAATCCTGGATGCCCAAAATAAAACGCAGACGCCGTTTTTCAACGGAAGAGACCAAGGTCCTTGAAAAAGAATACTTTAAAAACTCAAGCCCCAACCAGGAGAAAATTCAAGTGATCGCCAATAGGATTTCAACACCCCGTAAGATCGTTACCACTTGGTTTCAAAACAGAAGAGCCAAGAACAAAAGAAAAGAAAGAGCAAAAGAGCAAGTGATTAAATTGTATGATGATGATGAAGAGGAAAGGGATGAAACTGTATCGGAGACTAATGATCTATCAAACGAGTATCATTTACAGAGCGTCGAATTACAAAGTATGGAAGAGAATATGGATATGCCATTGTATACCGGTGCATTGAATGCTTCTCCTATAGAAAATTACTATCCCACAAGATCTCATTCTCAATTAGCAATCGACACAAACCAGCCATACATCTTCACTACGCAACCAAACCAATACTTTACTCTACCTACCACCAACCAACAATACAATATAAATATATATAATAATATGAATAACTATAATCACGCGCCAGACCACTACGACACGGGAATTTTACAAAACGATACTATCGATATAACATCACAGCAAATCTGGTGCAGCTACATCTACCCACAATTAAACCGCTCATTTATAAACCCTACAATACCCGACCAACCTCAATTCTACATAAACCCAAACGATATATACTTGTCCCAACCCGATAAAGACCATTAACTCAATTGTTTTATTTTTTTCTTAAAATAAATGGAATTGTTTAAACAATTAGATTGTTCTATTCGATCTAATTTTGGTATATTTTCTAGTACATGTCCATTTTCTTGTGCTGTAATTTTATATTCATTTTTTAGAACTTGTATTAATTTAGTGGGAATGGAGTCTTGAGTAGGTTGACGAGTTGGTTGAGATGGTGATAAGACAGGGCCGGTAAAATTAGTACAGGCCATATCTTGATGTGTCCAATAAGGCGTGTAATAATAATAAGGCTGATGATGTACATGAACAAAAGGTGTTACTAGTACATGAACAACTGATCCTACTTTCTTCAACGGTACAACATTTTGACCTTTCCGTATATAAAAATGATTATATAACGCAGAACAACTTAACAACCCAACTTGATAATTATAATTATGTTCTAACCGAGATACTCTTGGTTCATGAAATCGTACAATCATAATGGGTGATTTCTTTTTGATTTCATCTTCAGTATTCATTGAAACCAAAGCTTTAGCTGCTTCAATTGAACTACTATAACTAACGAACCCGAACCCAGCTGCACCTGTATTTGATTCCATCACTTTAGCACTAATGATACGTCCAAACGGTTTAAATAAATTAAACAGGTCAGTGCTGGTTGAACCTGGTTGAATCCCTTTAACATACAAGTTACATAGGTCCATGGATGGTTTGATTTCAAAGCTAGGTTTTTTAAAATATGCTTCTTGGTGATCATATGGTGCATGGACATAATGATGAGAAGGACAATGATTCATAACAAAAATACTAAGTGAATAGTTTATAGAAGAAGAAGAAGAAGAAGAAGAAGAAGGAAGAGGCTTTAATAGGGGGGGGGGGTTTAGTAACATTTTATAAAATTAGAAACGATGTGCTACTTACTGTATTCTTAATATTTACTGTACTGGGCTGAAATTTTAAACTTGCTGGACGTTTATTTTTTAAGTCTGAAACTTTCATAGGTGATGAAGAACAAACAACAGATCTAAAATGTATTTTTTTTTAAATTATTGTTTATACATATACTTAAATATATATATATATATATATATATATATACTCTACATTTTAATATCACCAGGTAAAATAAATTGATTCATTACTTGTATAGCTTTTTTCCGATGATTAATAGAGTAATAATGTACCATCGCGGCTTGCGAAGGAGCTGTCAACCTTTGACATTTATAAACCGGTCCAAATTTTCGAAATATATTATATACAACCTGTAAATCATATTCGATTGGAATTCCTTGTATATAACAAGTAGCAAAATTCTTATTATAACGTAATAAAAACGTTTTAGAAAAATTATATCGGAATTGAATTCTATTGTCACTAAACATAGTAAATAACTTTTCGGCTACATACATAGATTTAATCTTTTTTAATATATATGGTGAAATATGTGAGCCTACCTTGCTCTGTCGTGGGAAAAATAAGCTTCGCTATTATTTGAGATACTACTTCTGAGTCGAGATACTGAATTCTATTTATTTAAAAAAGGGATTTTTGTTTTGTTTTAGAAATGACATTTAGTATCATCTTTTTTAAAACAACATACTCAAATGGTTCATAGTATCTAAATAACTTTTTGACTTCATCTAGTACGATACCATCATTTTTATTTAACTTTTTTACTCGTATTATTTGCCCACTAGTAGGGTTAGAATCCAATATTCTTGTCATTTGTAAAAAGTAGAAAATGAAAATGAAAATGAAAAGGAAAAAAAGAAAAATAGATCTTTACACTGTTATAAAATATTTCATTTTTGATTATTGATCTCATACAATTCTTTATCCTACTAATCCGTTTTGTATTTCTACGCGTATCACGAGTTACTGTACTAGGAAGAGCTAAGATATATCCAACATTTTTGGATAATTTTACTCTCAATCGCTGCAAAAACTTGTTGGTTCATTTTTTTCTTATTACCAATGACATTTACTTCGTAAAAAGAGGACTAGTGACGTCTCAGTGTAATTGTCTATTAGAGCTCCGTTTCTCTTTGCGTTCCCGACTTCGCGTATAAACACTCTTTCTCTCTCTTTTTCTTGTCATCAAGAGAACCAATTGTTGAATATGTCATTAAGCAGACCCAAGTTCTTTACAACCAACAAAAGAGGTACATAAATATAACAAAAGAAAATAACAACTTAAATACAAGAAGCAACCCTTTTTTTTTTATCTATTTAAAATGATATAAAAAAAAAAAAAAAAAAGAAAAAGAAAAAGAAAAAGAATCTTATTAATTGTTACCATCTTTAGGCGAGAACTATGAACTCAAATCTGAATTAAACAGTGAATACCGTCATCATCGTAAGGATGCAGTTAAGAAGGTTATTGCCAACATGACAGTAGGAAAGGATGTAAGTGGTTTATTCCCAGATGTACTCAAGAACATGCAAACAGAAGATCTCGAGTTGAAAAAATTAGTATACCTTTACCTTATGAATTATGCAAAGACTCAACCAGAGTTAGTTATTTTGGCTGTTAATACCTTTGTTAAAGTAAATCACTAGGAAAAAAAAAAAGAATATTTATAGAGTGAGGGAATATTAAACTATTATTATAGGATTCCGATGACCCAAATCCTTTGATCAGAGCTCTTGCTATTCGTACAATGGGTTGTTTAAGAGTAGATAAAATTATTGATTACCTTACCGAACCACTTCGTAAATGTCTCAAGGTAATAATAATAATAATAAAACTATATATATATTTATACGGCTAGTCTAAAAGAAAATGTGTGTATTAAATAGGATGAAAATCCATATGTCAGAAAAACTGCTGCTGTTTGTGTAGCTAAATTATATGACCTTAATCCCGAATTAGCCATGGAACAAGATTTTGTTAATTCTGTATTAGAAATGGTTGCTGATGTGAATCCTATGGTAGTTGCTAACGCTGTTATTGCTTTAACTGATATCAATGAAGCTACACCTGACAAAAACATTTTTGAAATTGATACCAATACATCAAACAAACTATTACATGCTCTTAACGAATGTACCGAGTAAGTTTTTTTTTTTTTTTTTTTAAAAAAAAAAAAAAAAAAAAGTGAATATAGTGAATATAGTGTTTAAATTATATTATATAGGTGGGGTCAAATTGCTATTTTAACAGCAATTGGTGATTATAAAGTTTCAGGACCAAAAGAAGCAGAAAGTATTTGTGATAGAGTTATGCCTAGATTACAACACGCAAATGGTGCCGTGGTATTATCAGCAATCAAGGTAATAAGAAAAAAAAAAGTTATGATAAGAAATATTATATATATCATATATAACATATATATATAATTTTAGGTTTTGATGATTAATATGAAGCATATTAAAGAAGAATCGTTTATTAAATCAATGTGTAGAAAGATGGCCCCTCCATTAGGTAAGTTACAAAAACCAATAAATAAAAAATTAAAAAGAAGAAATTCTTATATGTTTTAATATCATTATAGTTACATTACTTTCTAGTCCTCCCGAAGTTCAATATATTGCTTTGCGTAACATTAGTCTTATTCTTCAAAAACGTCCTGAAGTATTAAGTAATGAAATCCGTGTATTTTTTTGTAAATATAATGACCCACCTTATGTTAAATTGGAAAAGCTTGAAATTATGATCAAGTTATGTAATGACAGAAATGTTGATCAGTTGTTAAGTGAATTAAAAGAGTAAGTCCTTTTTTTTTTCTATATAAAAGCAAACTAAAAAAGACTAAAAACAATTTTAATAGGTATGCAAATGAAGTAGATGTTGATTTTGTTCGTAAATCAGTTCATGCTATTGGTCGTTGTGCAATTAAAATTGATGAAGCTGCTGAGCGTTGCATTAATGTTTTACTCGATTTGATTAATACTGGTGTGAGTTATGTTGTGCAAGAAGCTATCGTTGTTATCAAGGTAACAGTATATATAAAAAATATATAAAATACGATTTCGTTAAATAACGTGAAAAAATAACAATAGGATATCTTCCGTAAATATCCACATAAATACGAAGGAATTATTCCCACTTTATGTGAAAATCTTGAAGCTTTGGATGAACCAGAAGCTAAGGGTTCCTTAATTTGGATTATTGGCGAATACGCCGAGAGAATTGATAATGCAGATGACCTTATAAACATCTTTTTGGAGAACTTTAAAGAAGAGAATCCTCAGGTACAAAAAAAAAAAAAAAAAAAAAAAAAAAAAAAAAAACCCTATTTCCTTTGCTCCCGTTTTTTCTAAAATAATCATTTTTTAAGGTTCAATTACAACTACTGACTGCTACTGTGAAACTGTTCTTAAAGAAGCCTAACGAAAACCAAGACTTGGTACAACGTATCCTTCAAACCGCAACAACAGAATGTGATAACGCGGATATTCGAGATAGAGCTTATGTTTACTGGAGATTGTTATCAACAGATCCCCAAGCTGCCAAGGTAAGATACAAAATTTCTTTTTTTATCTAGTGTGACAAAAAAAAACATCCCCGAGATTGATTATGGGTCTAACTTTTTTTTTTATATTTATATAAAAATAGGCTGTTGTTTTATCTGAGAAGCCTCCTATTGCCGGTGAGAACGACGGTGTATCTCCCGCATTACTCGAGACGTTGTTGTACGATATTGGTACTTTAGCTTCAGTTTATCACAAACCTGCTGAAACTTTTATTGCCGGAAAGAAATTTGGTGCCGACAATGTTAATAAGTCTATGACAGAGTATGTATATATTTCGGAAAAAGAAAAAAAAAGACTGCTTATCTTATTAATTTGTATCCCCTAATTTAATAGACATACAGAAGATGATGATATAAACGCACCCCCACCTCAAATACAAGCAGCCATCAAAAACAACGATATTGGGAACTTGCTCGATTTGGATTGGGACGCTCCTACTGAAACACCTACATCTCCTATCATGGATCAACAACAAAATCAAGCTTCTTTAAGCGATCTACTTTCTATCGGAAATTCCGAAGCACAGGCCAGTCCCTCCACCAATAATAATGGTAATAATAATGGTAATTTCGATGATATTATGAACTTATTTAACAATTCGCCCACAAATTCTGGTGTACAAACTTTTACCCCTCCTCATCCTCCTCAACAACAACAAGCTGTGATGAATGACTTCACCAATGATTTCTTCGGTTCTTCTCCTATTCAACAACAGCAACCCAATAACAATACAACTACCGCCAAAGATCCTTTTGCTGATCTCTTTTAATCTTTTTTTTTTTTTTTTTTTTTTTTTTTTTTTGTATGTTCTAAAATAAACTATAAATACATATTCTTTTTTTGGGTGATATAATGATACAAGGTCTATGAAGGAAAAAAAAAAGTGGGTATACAGGTACAATGGAACACGTGAGTAGCACAATGTAAGGACAAATCATTCACTTTATGCTACGCTCAATAAATGGGAATTTGATTACACAAAAGGATCATTTTGATCGTTTATTTTATTCACACTGGTAGAGACACAAGAAAAAGAAAAAAGCGTAAGGTTTATAATTTTTCTTTTGACTCTTTTCTTTCTTTTTTTCTTTTTTGAATGAATTCTTTATAAAATCCATTTTTTTTTCTCTCTCTCTCTCTCTCTCTTTTTCTTTTATTTATTTTACAATCCTTTTAATAATTACATTTTTTCTTAAACAACAATAATAATAATAATAATGACAAACCGTAAAGCTTTTACAGAAGTATCCTCTTCTACTCAACAATTAAAAAATAGTTCCTTAAATCAACAAAAAGCTATTGAAGAAATCGAAGGATTATTTCAAATTTCTGATGATAAACTTGATATTCTTATGCGAGGCGTTGGTAAAGAAATGCGTAATGGTTTAAATGTACCCGAAACTGAAGAAAAACAAAATGATTTAAAGATGATTCCATCCTTTGTTGCAGGTAACCTTGCTATAAACATATTATTAAAACTCCCTTTTCCGTGGAAGTTAAACCCATAAATTATTCTCACGGATCGCTAATGCAATTTTTTTTTTAAGGTTATCCTACTGGTAATGAAAAAGGTACATATCTGGCGTTAGAAATTAGTGGTGTTGATATTTATGTGTGTCAAGTACGACTTAAAGGTGAAGGAGGGAAACTTGCTATCAATCAATACCAATATAAAATTCCTGATCACTTAACGGCTGGTGATAACATGAGTACTTTGATTGATTATATTGCTGATTGTGTAGCCGATTTTCAGCATAGAGTTGGTTCTTCACAAGAAATGGTTTATGCTATGGGTATTAGTTTAGGTTTTGCTGTAAGTCAAACTGGGCTTGACAAAGGTTATATTGTTGCATTAGAGCACGGTTTCGAATACCCAAATGCGATTGGAAGTGATATTGTTGATCTCTTTCATAAAGGTTTTCAAGCCAAAGGTTTAGCTGTTAAAGTCGTCGCGATGGCAAATGGTAAATACCCCCTTTTTTTTTTAATTTCAAAAAAATACTGACATTTAATATTATTTTTAGATAGTGTTTGTACTTTATTAGCGCACGCATATCAACACCCATCTACTCGTATTGGTATTGTACATAGCGCAGGTACAAATTGTGCATACTATGACAAGGTTTCAAATTTAGGAAACTTTTTGTCACAACATAAAGATGATATACCTCATCACTCAGATATGATTATCAATACAGAATGGTGTAATATTAGTTCAAAATATTTACCTGGTAACAAATTTGACGAAATGGTTGATATCGAATCCAATAATAAGGGTATTCATGCATTTGAAAAGATGACTACAGGCATGTACCTTGGTGAACTTGTTCGTTTAATCTTGGTTTATCTTGCAGATATGAAGGTTCTTTCATTTGATATTGATGATGAAGAATGTTTGCTTCGAATCCCATATCAATTTGATACTAGTTATATGTATGTATGTGAAGCTGATGAAGATTTACTTGAAGGAACTCGTGTTGTTTTGGAAGAAATGTGTAGAACAGGTGAAACTACTCCAATTGACAGAGAAATTGTAAAAAAAGTGTGTGAGTTAGTTGGTCATCGTGCTGCTGTTTTACTTGGTGCTAGTATAGCAGGTGTTGTTGAATACATGGTAGCCTATGGTATTGGTCTAGACCCTGAAGGGGATGGTTTTGCAATCTGTAAGTAGCACATATATTTATTACTTGATACAATAGTTTACTTATTCCCATACTCTCTTATTTTATTTTGAAAGCTATCAGCGGAGAGGTCTACAAAGATTATTCGTCCTTCCACCCTCGTGTTTGTGAAACCTTAAAGACTTTAATTCCAGATGAAGTTGCTGCAAAGTTATCTGTTGGAATCGTTAAGCATTCTAGAATTGTAGGGGCTGCTATTGTCGCAATGATGGCTGAAAAAATCAATCATAATATTGATATGTTGTAAATATTTATTTATTACTATATCTCTTTAACTGCAAACTATTTCACTCTAATATATATATATATATATATATATATACATATATGAAAAAACCAACAAAAAAAAAACTCCTCTTCGTTGGTGTTCAACTTCTTTGTACACCGTACCTATATACCCGAAATACAATTCCAACTTTATATAATAATATCACACACACACACACACACACACACACACCGCACAAATTATTAAATAATCTTGGTCCTCCTTTTAAGCCCACTCTTTTTTTTTATGCCCCCTTACTTTTATAAACCCACTTTTTTTTTCTTTTTTTTGTTGTTGTTGTTGTTTTGTTGTTGTTGATATATATGTGTATACAATATATATATAAATGTAAATCTCTCGATTATATGATCCCTTTATATATACATATATATATATTTATCGGTTATTACCTTAAATATTCTTTATGATTATGAAATAAAGGCTATATCAAGTTTAGAAACCTTAGTTACTTTTATGTAATCAAATTTTTTACGATGGGAACTTAAATTTTCTTCTAGATAATAAAAAACCTCGTACCGGTCATTAGTCACCTTTTGTTTCTTACCCCCTTACTTTATGTCGAGATGTACATTACAACAGCTACCCCTCCTAGAGTAAATTACCTTTTATGCTTTTTCGCGCACAAAATAAATAAATAAAAACTGTTCTTTTTTAATACGGTAATTCCCCTCCGTCCCCCTTTCTTTATGTATAATGCGAACAAAGCAGAATTAAAAAATTACTATCTCCTTAACAAGTATAATGTTTATAAATAAATTACCGCCTCTCTCTCTCTCTCTTTGTCGTATGTGTATTTATCACACCAATCGTATGCACTATTATTTCGATGTACATCATCCGCGATGCTGTCTCTCTCTCTCTCTCTCTCTCTCTCTCTCTCTTATAGCTTTGGATAATCGGTAACCGATATAGCATTTTAATTGCCTTTTTGTTTATAGTTTCTTTTTCTTTTTTGTATAAAAACTAGGCATTTTCTTTTACTTTTTTTTTCTTTTTCTTTATTGAAGTACATTCTCTCTCTTCTTCTCTTTTAAATTATATAAAATGTTTACTGGCCTTAATAAGCTTACTTTTCTTCTTGGTTCTGTCGCCATCTTTGCTAGTAGTCTTGTATCTGCACAATCCATGATTAAGAATTGTGCTAAAGCCGGACACGTAGCACTTACCTATGATGACGGACCAAATATTTATACCGAATCACTTGTCAATTATTTAGATAGTGTGGGTGTCAAGGCTACTTTCTTTATTAACGGTGATAACTTTTTGTAAGTAACTTCTTCACCCTTCTCTCTTAATTCATTAAGACTTCCTCCCTCCCCCTTTTTTTTTGTATACTAACTTGTTTTGTTAGACAATTGAATGACAGTGTAGAAGCTCAACAAGCTCTTAAAGCAGCTCATAGCTCTCAACATCAAATTGCTAGTCATACTTGGTCCCATATAGATTTAAATACTCTTTCTGGCAATGCTTTTGATAGTGAAATTGTCAAGTTGGAACAAATTACTCAAAGTCTTATTGGTGTCAAGTAAATACATTGTTTTTATTTTATTTTATTTTTTTAAAAAAAAAAAAAAAAAAAAAAAAAAAAAGTATTCTAATCTTTTTCTATTTTTTATAATTAATTTTGTTACAATAGACCTGCATGTAAGTAGTAATGACAAGCTATTAGATATATATACTAATTTGCCATATTTAGATATCCGGCCTCCATATGGCAACGCTAATAGTGAGACCATCCGTAAGCTTAACAGCAAGGGATATGAGGTCATTGAATGGTCTACTGATACAAAGGATTTCGAAAGTCATGACATTTCGCAAGAGATGGACAATGTCAGAAAATCCTTTAGTAGAAGTGATTTAGATAACGGTTTTATTATATTATCTCATGATGTTTATGAACAAACTACGGATGAATTAACCAAAGAATTAGTCGCCTACGTAAAAGAACAAGGTTTCAAATTCTGTACCGTTGCTGAATGTAAGTTGTTCATCCTTTTCGATATACATTTAACTAAAAATAACTCTCTTTTTAACAGGTGTTGGTAAACCCGCATACAAATAATTATTTCCCCATAAAAAAAAAAAAAAAAAAAAAAAAAAAAAAAAAGACTTTTTAAGTTCTTTCCTTGTTAAAGTAGATTGTAGTACCATACTTCATTCCCCTCAGTTAAATTCAGTTGCTTTTTTTTTTCATGTAAAAGAGTTTCCTTTTTTAAAACAAAACCCTCTCTCTCTCACATCAAACTTAATAATAATAATAATAAATTTCATTGTTTTTCTATGTATATGAATATACTTGTTTTTTTTTATAAATAAATAAAAAAAAAAAAAAAAAAAAAAAACTTCCCAATTACTTTTGCACGTTGGATACAACACCTGTGCCACGCTTACTGGGGTTCAAACCTCCTGCATTTGTACTCCCTCTTCTATTCTGCTGAAACCTACGATTGTTGTCGAAAGTATTGCGATTCTTAGGGGGTCTACGTTCTTCTGCAATCACTACTCCTGTTCCAATCGTAACCTTACGATGTTCTAAAGCTCGGTGCGTACTATCAATCGATTCAAATTCAATAAATGCGCAAGTTCGATTTTGTGAAATGCTAACCGTTTTAATCGTTCCAAACTGATTAAATGCAGTTCCCAGTTGTTCTTCTGTCATTGAACTCGTTACATTTTTTACAAATATTTGTGTATCTATTTTTAAATATGTATAAATATAAATTTTCGTTGTCTACATGCTTTTTTTTTTTATTTTTTTTTTTTTATTTTTTTTACCTTTGATGCGCTGATCTTTGTTTTGGTATGGTAGACGGTGATATTGCATAGGTGACTGTTGTTGATTTTGTTGTTGATTTTGTTGTTGATGAAGTTGCTGTTGTTGATGATGGTTAGGATGTTGTTGCTGCTGTTGTTGTTGTTGTTGTTGCTGAGGATGGTTAAAATTATTATCATGAGGTACATTATTCAACGCATGCAAAGACGAGGTATAATTCTGCTGAGTCAGTGCTTCAGGTTTTTGATGAGGATAGTACTGTTGTTGTTGTTGTTGAGAAGGAGGAGGCTTGATGTCATCAACATGATGATCCAATAATGCCTCATTCGCATTTGAAGCAGCCAACGTAGCCCAACTTTTGTTGGCAATTGGTTTTTGAAAAGTTCTTTGATCGCGATTATAATTATTTGACATATCTTTATAATAATGTTGCTTATTTGTTTCTGTTGCAACAGGGAGTACAACATGATTGATATTTACTGTACTTGATGGTACATGTGGATCCTCTGTTACTTCTCTAGTTACTTTCTTTATCTTTGGTACTTCCTCTGCATTGATAGTTGTTTCAACTTCCTTCGATTTACCATTCGTTTGAGGTATTTCTACAGAATTAACTAGCTCCTTGGTCACTTCTTCTTCCTCACATGAATAATAGTTAATATCCACTTTATCTTTTAAAAAACGAAATATGTTGTTTAATACATAATAACCATTAGGTTGAGGAGCCAAAAAAAAAGTCTCTGTGAATTTTTGAGAAGGTTGATCCTTATTGGTTATTTCTCCAAGTACAGAGATAAGTACACCTTCGTTTGCTGATACTTGACTATCTACTTGAGTTACAAGTACTTTACAATTATCAAAATCGAGTTCTTCAATTTTTTTACGAATTTCCTTTTCGAAATTGTTGTCAATCACTAATTTCTTTTTTCTTAAAATCTCCTTTTCTTACCTCTTGTCCTTTAACCATAGGAACTGGTTCACCTTCGTCGCCTCTTACGAGTAAAGAGTCAGCGCCATAAAACGCATGCAATCTATTTGGCTTTTTGTTGAGAAAAGTGTAATATTCGCGAGCAAATATTAATCCAATATCTCGTGGATTAACTTTATTAACTTCGCTATTTGATTTAGTTGAATGAACTTGTTCAATCGTCATTTTATGATGCGTATTTTTTTTTTTAAAAAAAAAAAAAAAAAAGAAAAGAAAAAGAAAAAGGGAATACAAGAACTGCAATGAAGCTTTATTTTTACGTGTCCCTACAGCGTTTACGCATAAACGTCTTCTATTTTAAATCTCAGATAAGAATGTGTTTTGGGCACCCTAATTGACTCATCAATTTTAAAGAGCGATTTAAGGTATAAATCGCAAAAATAATATTACAGGTCTTCTTCACATAGTTGACACTTTCTGATAAAACTTTTTTTCGTCATTAATCTTGATTATCCACAACTGTCTTATTATTAGACTTGGAAGATATGTATATTCTACGACTGATACATTATCAGCTGTATCCCTTTTATTTTGGAAACCATCGTTAGATACATTCCTTATTATCTTATGTTGGTTCCTGATAAAGTAATAGAATAAAAATTAATCATACTTCACTAGTTTCTGTTGGATCAATAAATCTTTTTAGCTCCAAGTTATAGTTGTATTTTTTCTGGGGTCATTATATATTGCATTAGAAAGCTATTAGAAAAAAAGTAGCGGTGTGGCAAGATATTTGTACTAAATACTAAAACATAAATAACACTTTTATTTAAAATGAATTGTTTTTGTTTGTAAAAAAGTGACAATTGCTATTTGATAGCGTTCATCCAATAAACAGACTAGTATAATAAAGTGTATCTAGTCCAAAAGTATGTTGAAACTAGTACAGTATCTACAAAAACAAAAGGCTTTTTTTTGGAGCAAAAAAAAAAGGGGGGTATTTTTTTAATAGATACTTTTTTTAAGAATAATAGAAAAAAAAAAAAAAAAAAAAAAAAAAAAAAAGGAAGAAAAAAAAAAGAAAGGAAGGTGGGGTGTTAGGTAAGAGTAATTAAATAGGCGTATAAATTATATATAAATGTTTTTTTTAGCATAATCTTTGTCTTAAATGAACATCCAATGCCTTTCTTTGTCTTCCTAACCAAGAAGAAGGAGTAGAACGAATAGAGAAGCTAGATGCATCACGATGATTACGACGTACATGGTCGTACCAAGAAGAAATGATCAATTGTTGTTCTTTCTTTGATTGAAGACGTACATCATGAATTTGTTTCTATATAAGTAAATACGGTTTAGATGGATGTGTACACAATAAAATAAAATACGTACCTTTAATAAATCATATTCTTCTTCTTTTGTTCGAAGAGAACGACCTGATAAACCATTAGGTTCATCTGATTTACGGATATTAGAGAATCTAGCCGTCATCTCTTGTAATAATTGATTATAAAGTTTAATCATCTATTATAATAGGTATTAGATATTTATATGCATTCATTTAATCTACTTACATCTCGAACTTTTCGTATTTTTCCTTGTGTTTCATTGATTTCTTCTTGAAGATGAAGTACATGAATTTGTAAACTAGCATTTTGTTCTTTAATAACTTCAAGATCACGACTAAGAAAAAAAAAGAGTTAATATAAAATTAATATATATATATATATATATATATATAATAATTAACATACTCGCTTAAGCCAGGCCTATCTGTAAATGATTCATCTTCTTCTCTGTTATTATTAACACCATTTAAATAATTAGCTTCAACCAACATGCGATTAATATCATGTAATTGCATCTTTGTAATATCTTCTAATCGATTAATTCGATCTTGAATTTTAGCATGCTCCTTTTCAAAATTTTGTAAACAAACATTGTCTTTAGAGATGGTATGAGTTCCTTCTGATACAATTTTTTCTAGTTGAATCGTACATTCTTTTAAATTAGTAGATTCCTTTTCAAGGTCTAAAATACGCGAGCGAAAAGCCATAATAGTTTGTGTTTGATTTAATAAAGAATCAGGAATACCGTTACGAATTTGTGATAGTTCATCTCGAAGTCTATTTCTTTCTGTCAAGACATTTTCGTAGTCTTTTTGAAGTTGTTCTTTATGTGTCTTCATTGCTTCTGCCTCTTCTACAAGTGTATCTGTTCCGGCTGGTACTTTTACTTCCATTTCTTTAATTTGTCTCTGTAATCTACCGATAGTCAATCGTAATTCAGTGACATTTGCTTTCTTCATATTTTCTTCCATTGTGTTACCAACTTCTTCTAATAAACCGTCTTCTATTACCACACTGGCTCTATGACTAACGACTTTATCAAGAGTGGTTCCACCACCTAATTCCATTTCTTT
Source organism: Thamnidium elegans (assembly GCA_025201345.1). Lineage (NCBI taxonomy): Eukaryota > Fungi > Mucoromycota > Mucoromycetes > Mucorales > Mucoraceae > Thamnidium > Thamnidium elegans. Next base: position 107,255 of record JAIXMG010000018.1, read on the forward strand.
GATATGCTCTTCTAATAATTGAACTTGTTCCATATTTCGATCCCGATCAGTTTCTAAATAAGCACAATTATCTGCCATATTTCTTAACTCTTCTTCTAATCTTTGCCTTTCTTTCAAGATTTCACGATTACCGTATTCTAGTTGATGTACTTGTTCTTTATAAGAATCCATTAAAGTTTTAAAAGCCAAAACTTTACGATACTCGTCTTCTACTTGATGACTACGTTCCAGTAGACTCGAATTTTGATCTTCTAAAGCCTAAAAAAATAAAAATAAAAAGTTAATATATATATGTATATGTATAATAAGTATAATCTTTTACTTTAATCTGCCTTTTTAAATCAGACGATTCTTCCATTTTTCTCTTGTATTTTTCCAAGGTATTTTCCATTCGGTGCATTTTTTCAGTTGTATGTTTATATTCTTCTAATTGATCTCTTAAAGAAGATGCTTCATCTGCTTGTTCAGTTAACTCATCAACTTTTCTTTTTAGTTCGTTAATAGAAGATAAATGATTTTCCATCATCAGTTCTGTTTCTTGACGTCTATCTTCACTACGCTCCCTACATATATATATCATGTGATTAGTTTTAGTTTTATTTTTATTTTTAATTAAGGAGTTAATAACGTACAAATCTTGTTTAAGATGATCAATTTCAGTTCTCATCACGTAGTCTGCTTTTCCAGTATTATTTGCTTGCATAATTGCTTGATCCATATCTTGTAAACGAGTTTTTAAATCTTCTTTTTCAGTCAATAAATCCTCCTATAATAAAAAATATAAGTATATTATAGGTAAACACAGAAATATACTTTACAAATCGATCTCTTAATTCATCAAATTCGTTTAATAATTGCCCATGCGAACTCTCAAACTGTTTCTTTTCCAACAAAATCTTTTCAAATTCTAACTGATATCGATACGGCATATCTTCTAATTTAGAAGTCATGATGGATCCAGCCGACCCACCCGATAAATAAGAGAGTCTAGGATTAGCTGCATAATCCGGTTCGGTATTAAAATGATTCATAACTTCTTCAATAGATACCATAAGCGCGTGTTGACTCTTTTGTGTTAAACTTTGAATCATTTCAATATACATTTTATTATTATCCGATTGAACCGCAATAGCAATCACAAGTTGACACATTAATAATAACTCATGTAAATCTGCATCTTTAGCAATTGATGTTAAATTAACACTGGGTAAAAGTTCAGGGTCCTGCCCGACAACATCTTCAAAGTAACGTGTAATAAGTTTATGGAGTTTCTTTTGGTTATTGAATCGAACTACCCAATTTCCACCCGACTCTGTAGATGTAATTTGTTTAAACCATTTAGAGTCACTATAGAGAAATATATAAGTTTATATATATATAAAGTGCTTATTTTGTATATATATAACTTACATGTCAGATAAAATATCTGACAATACAACACCATCTGCTAATTCAACTACTGTATCAATTGGATAAGACTTGCACTCAAATGTATTAATCTAATATATAATATACAATGTTTAACAAACAAAAAACAAAAAAAAGTGCCTTAATATTTGCGTTATATTATGTGTACCCATTCCACAAACGCATCTTCCATAGCTGCTTCCATTCTTGAGAAAGTCATTTAAGATGAAGTTAAAAAAAAAAAAAAAAAAAAAAAAAAAAAAAAAAGGAAGAGGGAAGATAAAAAAGAAAAGAACCTTTTCTCCTGTAATGCGTATTTAGTTTTCCTCTCCTCCCCCTCTATTTCTCTCATTATCATTATATTGTACTCTCTCCCCCCCCCCCCCTTTTTTTTCCCCCCGCTTTTGCTTTAATTACTTTTATGTGTATATCTAAGCCTCAGCAGAACCTTTACTAAGGTTTTGTGCTTTTTTTTGGTAGATGTATATTGTTTCCCCGCGAGTGAGCGCGCTTGATAAACTGTAAATTTCCCTTTTACCCATACTTCCTCTTTTTCTTTTCTTTTTTCTCGATTCAAAAAATAAATAATAAAATGCCATTCGGATTTTTCTCTTCTGAATTCAGTGACCAAGGCACAATGGACGATGGTAAAGCTGGAGTAAATATTTAGGGCTCATCTTGACATCAAACTTTTTTTTTTTTTTTTTGGTATTATTAAAACTATTTCACAGGAAACTGGCAGTTCTTTGGTCTTAACAAGACCCAACGTCTATATGCATTCTGTGGAGCGTATGTATAATATTTACCCCCCCCCCCTTTTTTTTAGTTACCGTGGTTACTTATAAGAATATTATAGATTTGTTGCCGGTTTCATTTTGTCACTTGTGGTAACTAACGACTTTCTTTTACATTTGTTACTACAATTCTAATATTATTTCTGCTAGTCCACCATTTTACTAATGTCTGCAAATATTACTGCATTTGCTATCCTTTATACTATTGGTAATGTTATTTCAATGCTCAGGTAAGTCAAGTGAGAGGGATATATAATTATTTATTGTGACCCTTTTTGTTACATAGTTTGACCTTTATTATTGGTCTCAAGAAACAATTCAAAACCATGTTTGCACCAGGTTAAAAAAAAAATAAGAGAAGCGTGTTTCATTTTTTACTGTTATTTATTATATTTTCATTTAGTTCGTTTTTGGGCAACTGTCATTTATTTGGGTCTCTTGATCGCTACTCTCATTCTTTCCCTTACTGTAAGTGCACATAAACAAATAGCCTGCATATAATTTAATTGTATATTTCTTTTTTAAAAAAAAACTTTAGGTCAAATTATGGATTCTTTCACTTGTTTTGGTTTTAGTTCAATTCTGTGCTTTAGTGTGGTATTCGTAAGTATATAAAAGAAAAAAGTTATAAGAGAGGTTCTTTTAAAAAGGAAAAAACTAATTCTACTTTATTAAAAAAAAAAGTGCAAGTTATATTCCTTATGGCCGTGAAATGATTCGACGTTTCTTTGGCAGCTGTATCTCCTCTATTTAAGATTGTGTACCTAAAATATGTAATAATAAAAAGACTTATTTCAATTCAAATGGAAGTTCTTTTTCATTTAAAGCTGCAACTACATTATCTACACACATATCCCCCATTGTTTCGCGTGCTTCAATGGTAGCGCTACCGATATGAGGTAAAATAACACAGTTATGAAGTTTAAATAACTTATGGTCGATGGGTAAAGGTTCTGGTGTAGTAACATCAAGACCAGCTCCTGCAATTAAGTTTTCTTCTAAAGCACGTACTAGACCATCTTGGTTAACTACTCCACCGCGTGCAGTGTTTACAAAAATCTACATATAAATGACTTTATGAATAAACTTGAGAAACTTACACATATACATTTATATTTTACATACAGCATTTTTCTTCATCTTTTTAAAAACATTATAATTAAAGACTTGTTTGGTATCATCAGTTAAAGCGCAACAAGCAACCACAAAATCAGACTCAGTCACCAATTGATCAAAGGACGTAAAATCAGCATTCAAATTTTCTTTTAACCCAACTTTTTCATTACGTCCCCAATAAACAATACGTTCAATACCAAACGATTTAAGTCGATGAGCAACCGCTTGACCGATTCTGCCCATACCTACAACACCTAAAGTCTTGCCTTTAAATTGATAACCACATAACCAATCGGGTCTCCATTCTCTCCACTAAAAAAAATTAGGTAAAAAAAAGTCTGTCGTTTTTTCTTTATAGCTTACCTCACCCGATTCACATGCACGTATACCTGATTTCATATGTCTTGCAGCAGCCAAACACAATAATACAGTTAAATCAGCAGTAGCATCAGTTAAAACATCAGGTGTATACCCAACTTTTACATCATTTTGACGCGCCTGATTTAAATCGATATGATCATACCCAACACTTAAAGTAGACACGACTTTTAGTTGAGGACCAGCTGCTTCAAAAAATTCTTTATCTATTTTATCTGATAACATGCAGATGACACCTTGTGCTCCTTTCACTTGGTCTAATAATACTTGACGTGGCATCGAGCTATCATGAGGCCATTGAACCAAATCAAATCCTTGTTGTTCAAGTCGTTGTTGACTTGTTTTTAACAATTTTCGAGTCACAAGTACTTTTTGATAAAGTGTAGATGCACTGTGGAAATAGCGTGCTTTAATTATACTATTTTTAATTAATTTAGTTGTTAGGAACATGAGAAAAAAGTGCGAAAAAGTAATAAATCAGTTACAAAAGCTTCTTTTTTAGGACCCCAAAAAACCAGGGGAAGGGGTTTCAAAAAAAATTATACCATTGAAAGCTATATTTGAGAGATACCAATTTTCAGTTGAAAATAAGAAATATTTTCAGTGTAGGTGGTACCATCGAAATTTCAACACGGTGCACTTTTCCTTTTCTTTTTTTTTTTTTTGCTTCCTTCGTATCTTGTTAAAGTCAAGAACTACTAAGCTTTTGTAATATAATTTAGCATAAAAACTAAGATGAATCCTACCTTCCTCGTCTTGCTTATTATATTTAAAACTCATTTTACCTATTTAGGCCCGTGCCTGAACAATAAAAAAAAAAAAGCTTTTATATCCTCGCCGCCCTTCAAACCCTAAACATGCTACCGCGGAAGAAAAAGTTATGCAACTTATGCAACAAAAAGTTCAGAACTTCACTTTATTTTAATAAACGCAAAAGAATCAATTGGTCATCTTTTAAAAATGCTTATGTAATACCATAAAAAGTTTAGTTGCCTTTTATAAAGACCTCGTAATAAATGTCATGTGCATTTTTTTTAAAAAAAATACGTCTACACCCTTCCTAACCAAAAAAAAATAGTAATATTTAAAATAAATACGCACATATATATTTCGTTACACTTACTAGATAAACAATCCCAATTTTTATTTATTTATTAGCACGAACTGGGGTAATTTATGATCCATACAGATGCAAACAGCAAAACCAATAATGTAGATCCCTTTATAAAAGCCTCAAGTGTTACCTACATTTCCATTGGTACTGGGAAGTGGTGGGACCGTGCAAAAAAAAAAAAAAAAAAAAAAAAAAAAAAAAAAAAAAACGATAATAAAGAAAAAACAGAAATATTGAATAATTACGCTCTGAAAGCAGTTCGACAATACCCAAGATCAGAACAAAGATAACCATGGAAACAACACGTTATAACTTTTTTTTTTTTTTTTTCAAGCGTGTTTTCAATATGTTGTTTTTATTTGACTCATACTCAGAATGTATAAAAAAATATTATCAAGCGCAGAAAAAAAAACTTTTGTACTTTCAGGTACAAAAAGTATTGTATCTCAGTTTAAGCTAGTACATAAATTAAGGGTTCACAGTTATTTAAAAACGATAAGGAAAACTATAAGCTTTTTTTTTTTTTAAATCCCAGTATTTGATGCAAAAAAAAAAGGGCCTTTGTGTTTTTTTCCCGCGGATGCAACAGTTTATTGAAAGAAAAAACGGGGCAGATAAAAAGAAGCGGTAAACATATAAATAAAATTGTAAATGATAAAAAAGAAAATATGGGGTGATGACACTATCTCAAATATGGATCAAAAAGGTGTTTATCAGTACAATAGATAGTGCTAAAAAAAAACAAAGTGGTATTGGCACGTGTCACACTGCGGAAGTCAAGGCTTTTTTTTCTTCTTCTCGGAGAATACACGCACATACAATTCCATTTATGGAAGAACAAAAGATAAGAAACTTTCTTATACATTTAACCTCATTCCGATTCCTCACTCTCTTTCCCTTTTAAAAAGAACTCGTATTATCTCGTTCAATCGATAAGATGATTAAATATTCCTAGAATGGATATTTGATCTTATGTTTTTAAATCATTTCATTCGTTTAAAAAAAGAAAAAAAAAAAAAAAAAAAAAAAAAACTTTATATTATTATTATCCAACAGTTCATAGAGCGATCACCAAGGACTTTTTTTTTTAAAAAAAACCCCCAATATTTAAAAAAACATGACGTATAATAACTTTTTTACGACATTCTGTTATCGGAAGTGACCGGGTTACACTTCAACTATGGACAACTTGGTAACAAAAAAAAAGGGGGAGGATAGACGAGAATGGCGTTGTGTTTTTGTTTTAATTATAAATATATATATATGTATATATATATTTGTATGTGTATATATTCATATATAAACAAAATGTGGGAACAAATCGAATTTATATAAAGAGAGTGTAAAGTATTTTTAATTTTTGAAGTTTTTTTTTTTTTTTTTTGCTATTTAACCATTGATATGAAAGGGTTGTAGATAAGTAATAAAGGACGATTGGCCAGTCACATGCGATAACTGGCATGAGAAGACACGAAAAAGGTAACTTGCGGTGTTCATTTAGACTAGCGATACAGCTCCAGACTTTACTCGAATCAAACAAGTGGTACAGAAAACGATCGCGTTAAAGTAATTAATTATATACTTTTTTTTTTTTTTTTTTTTCCTTTTTTTTTATTTATTCTTTCCTTCTTTCTTTTTTTTTTATTTTTTATTTTTTTATTTTTTTTTTTGTAATTCATATTTTTATTAAAAAGAACATTCTTTTTATTTTAAAACACTTTTTTTTATATATATTTAAAAGAGAGTGGAATATAAACTCATACCCTTAAAAAAAAAAAGTAGGAAACCTATGGGCATAGTTTTCTTTCGTATTTATAGTCATTTAATTCCTCCTCCATGTCGTTGAACCCTACCAAGCACACTAAAGTCCCTACTAAGATGGATCAATTACTTTCTGATTCATTACTATTCCCACCACCACTATCACCGCCACCACTTCCAGCTAAACAGCAAGAACTGGATGTAAGCAAGAAAGATCCATTAGCAAGTAAAGTCTGGCGTATGTATACAAAAGCAAAAGATGCTTTACCCAATGGTTCTCGTATGGAAAATCTCACTTGGAGAATGATGGCAATGACTTTAACTAAAAAAAAATTACAAGAAGAAGCTGCTGCAAAAGAAAAACAAGATGCTATGGATATTGATCAAAACATTGCTCATCCAACTACTCCTCCTGCTGCAGATGACACTACGGCTTTATTATCTTCATCTGCTCCTCCATATACCATGCTTGAGTTCTTTAAAGAAAATCAAGCTCAAAAACAACCTCAAAAACAGCCTCAAAATACATTAGTCTCTGGAAGCTTGAGAGCATTTGGCCCAACAACAGATCATCATGTACCTAGATATACGGTAACTATTATATATTATCTCCTACATTTTTAATCACAAACTAATTGTATTTATTTATTTAAAGCCTGTCAAACGAAGATCTGATTTCTCTTCTAACCGCCCAATAGGTAATAACAGTATTACTATACCGTCATTAGATGAAGAAGAATCCATAGACCATTATTCACTTGACGAAGAAGATTTCAATCACTTTAGTCAATCCGTTCCATCTCGCTCATACTTTATGCAAAACAGCCAACGAAATATAATGGGTGATACAAATAATACTACTTTTCTACCGCCTACTTATCAAGACAGTATTAGTCCCGTTAGAACACCTACTTTATTACAACATTCTCAATATCAACATCCTACCTCTCCTATGAACAACTCTTTTTATTTTGACGTCAATCATAGCTCATTACTAGAATCTACACCACCACAACCTGAACAGTTGATAACAAATGCTGGAAGTCTTAGTTTTGAAGATATTTTAAACGTTTATTATAATAACAATAGTAATGGTACAGTCCGTACACCTGAAACATTTGATCCAACCGCTATGATGAATCTCAATTTATCTTCGGCAGGTGAATCCGCTACCTCCTCACCACCCTCAGCCTCTTCACCTCACTCAATATCTAGTTCGGACTATCACAGTCAAGACGGAGAAGAAGAAGATTTAAAAAAGACTAAATACAAAAAGCCCAAAAACCTAAGCCGTCAATCAACCAAGACGTCCCACCAAGGACCAAAGACGCAGTGCTCAAACTGTCAAACAACGACCACACCACTCTGGAGACGAGATCCACAGGGTCACCCATTATGTAATGCCTGTGGATTATTTTTAAAACTACACGGAGCAGTACGACCGTTAAGCCTCAAGACGGACGTAATTAAAAAGCGTAATAGAAGTAGTACAACTGTTACGACACCTCATAAACAAACAAGCAAGACAATAAAATCTTATGCAAAACAAAAACATGTCAAATCCGATGAGAAATTATTAATCGAAAGGCGTAATACTGTCAATATATTACCTCAGCGTCCTGTTATTACTAGACCTAGTTTAATTAAAAGACAAAGACGTACATCCGATATGGAAGAGGGATACCAGCACGCTACTTCTCTTACAGAATCATCATCTACTCCACCTATTGAATCCAATTCATCATCTACCAATGCTGCAGTTTACGCCATATTAGAATCAATTGGAATTCATTTAAATAATTTACCGGTAGAGTTATTACCTTTGATTGCATCTGCTGCCAACTATCATGCTGCTAATAAGCAAAGACAACAAGAGCAACAAAAAACCGATGTATCCGCATTATTATATCAACACGATGTCTTGATGGCATCATCTTCTCAACATTATGCTAATCCTAATTACAATTCACAACAACAACAGCAACAACATTATGAAAACACAAATAACCAACAACAGCAATCTCCATAAATTATATGCAACTCTCTTTTTTTTTTTAATTATTATTATTATTATTATTATTAGTATTCCCTGCTTTTTATTATTATTATCATTATTTTTGTTCTTATTATGTTTATATATGTATGCCCTTATGAATAAAACAAAAAACTTCTGTTACAAAATAAAGGGGTTTTATTGCGAAATTATACAAATATAGAAATTTTATTTTATTGATTTCTAAGTGGTTCATCAAATAAACAAAAGGGGTTTATCGTGTTTGATATTACAGAGTAATCTGATTATTATTATTTTCCCGTACAATGTTGGGATGCCTTTAAAACGTGATAAAGGAGTATTGAATGGATTAATATCAAGTGAGTCATGATATGTTTGAATCAATAGTGTTAGAATCACGCAATTTAATGACCCCGACTCCGAATACAAAAATTTCTATATAAAAAGCAAAGGGTACATTTGTATCTTTTTCTTCTCTTCTATCTTTCACTTTATCTTTTTATTTATATATGCCTAAACAATTATTTACAGATCCACAAGTTGGATACGGTACGATGTCCAACGAAACAATTGAAGATTTAGACATGTTACAATCAAGTCGGCCAGGTTATGGTACCCGAAGTGTACTTGAAGTCTCATTAAATATAGTCAATGCCACTGTTGGATCTGGTATTATTGGTTTACCATTTGCACTTATGATCGCTGGATTCTCTACTGGTATCATTATCTCTATCTTTGTTTCTATCTTAACATTCTTTGCTGTTTATTCTCTCATTCTTACCAGTCAAAAGAGTCAAATATTTAATTTCTCTGCTATTGCAGAAGTGGCTATGGGTAGATTTGGTTTTCATATATTAAACTTGATGTTATTTATTCAAAGTGCTGGCAGTGTCATTAGTTATTTTATTCGTAAGTTGATGAAGGAGATTTAATTTTGATTGTTACAGATATTAATTTCCTTTTTTTTTATACGTGTATATAAAGTTGTTGCAGATACAATTCCTATTTTATTAGGTCTTTACTTTCCTCAATACCCATTATTAGCTGACCGTCAATTAGTTACTATTCTTGTTGCAGTATTTATTGTAAATATACACAAAAAAAAAATTTTTTTTTATAATATACTAAATTGTTCTATTTAGATCTTTCCTCTTAATTTATTTAGATCGATTGGTGCACTTGCACGGTGGTCCGCTTTTTCAGTATTACTATTACCAGTTATGATTATAACCGTATTAGTTAGGGCTCCAGCATACTCACGAGAACACGAAGCTCCTATGATACAAGTAGGAAAAGATCCTATCGCAGCAATGGGTATCATGTCTTTCGCATTTGTTTGCTCTCAAGTCGCTCACTCAAATTACCTTTCACAAAAGAATCAATCACTTTCTAGTTGGAAAATGACTTCATTCGTTTCTACTTTACTTAGTTGGTCTATTTCTATTTCTTTTGCTGCTATTGGTTATTTAAGTTTTGGTAAAGATGTTTCTTCAAACATCTTTAGTAATTTCCCTGTAGATGATAATGTAATTAATGTTGGTAGACTTGCTTTAGGTGTTTCAATGGTTCTTACAGTTCCGTAAGTTTTTATAATCTCCTTTACAAAATAAATATTAACTCCTATTTTAGTATGGCATTTTACCCCGCAAGAGATTCTATTCAAAAAACAATTGGATTCGAAACTGCAGATCGACAACCTACACCAATGCAACATTATAGTGTTACAGTTATTCTTTTTACCATATTTTTAATTTTTGGTGTACAAATTAGGTCACTTGGTAAAGTGTATTCTGTCGTGGGAGGAATCGCTTCTTCATTTTTAGCTTATATAATCCCGGGCTTCGCATATGTTGCAGTATTTCATCCTAATTGGTTAAGCTTTTTAAACAAACGATATCAGATCATTGCTCAAACCCAATTTGAACCTTTAACCGGCTTGCCTATTAACAAAGTCAGCGCTAAACCAACCTGGTGGTTAGATATTGCTTCTATCGTATTGATTATATTTGGTATTATCGTCATGTCATTTACTGCTTATGGTGCTCTTGTTTAGACTCTCATTTTCAATTATAATTATTTTTTATAATACATTTAGATATACCCACATTTTCCCCTCTTTTTTTTCGTAATAAATTTCACCTTCTCTTTCTTTGTGTGAAACGTGTCATAACAAGGTTTACGTGGTACGTCATGAATACGTGCACTGATATACAAATAGTTTCATATACATTTTAATCGTAACGTACATTTAAAATCGGCTTTCGTTTTTCCCCTGTTTTCCGTTTTAGCAAGTTTCTAGGAAAATATATTACACAATAAGAGCGCCTAAATTAATACTAGCACTCGTGTGGGGGGGGGGAGGGTGGGCTGGAATATGAAAAAGACAAACACAGTAAAAAAAAATTATACGGGAATGCCTCCGGAAGTTCCACTGACGGATTAGCGCAATTTAAGGAAATAAAACTATCAATGGACAGCTTTTGCTTGAAAGGAGAGCCTTAATAACAATATATATATATATATATATATATATATGGGAAGCACAGTTAGATATAATGCACAGTATTATATGTAGTTGTGTACTTTACCATATCATAATATCGCGTTTTTGTAAAGTTATATTAGTCCAACAAGCGAATTAAATCAATTAAAAGAGCGGTTACTTATAAGAAACTAAATATAAGGAATTTTGCTATTAAGTATATGGCTTAACATACGTGCGATATATGTCCATTTATTCGTTTTAAATCTAGAAAGCATATCTTTACGTTAATGCATTTTTTATTATCGCTTCAAATACAGATAGACCTTACTGAAAATACAATGCGTAACTGTTAGCTTGTGTATTAAAGATAACTTTTACTAAATAGTACGTATTTTTCTATAAACAAAATACATTATCTTTATCATGACTAGTTGTGAAAAAAGAGCTTACAAAAAAGAAATGTAAACGAAAGAAAGAGGCATCCAAGTTAAAAATAAGGATAAACTGCCCTTCTTTCACTTTTCAAATTTAAAAATACAAAGCTACACAAATACTGAAACAGAATGCCAATCTTGTGGGTTGATATCTTTCAACGCTGGATACTACGCCAGAAAACATTACAGAACCAGAAGCCATAACAAGTTCCTGTACGAAATAAATTTGTAAGCTAACTATTTACCTAACCTCTCCCAAACAAACGCTCTTCGTGTAGATGAGCCGTCCATTTACCACACGATGTCAAGGGAATATCCAATTAGTTTTCATTTATTCGACAATGGTTCAATCTTTGACGTAGAAAAAATCAAAGCTCATAATATAATTATACTTCCAGGATTTAAGACCGTGCCGAAAAATTATTCTCTATCATCTTACGTACATTACCGAAACAAGATGATTACTGATCCAGAAGTGATAGCAGAAGCTGAAAAGGCTAAAGAAAGCTTCCTTCGGGAGATTGTGATGATACTGAAGGACATAAAAGAAAAAAAAATCTTTACCTGAAGAAATCGAAAAATTGAAATTACAATGGATAAGAAACAGTTCTAAAATGGAAGACATAATGGCTAATGATTGTACCTATAATGATATTGAAGTACTAAAAAAGGAAAATTCCGATTTATTCACTAATATCATAAACGAAAACTTTCAAAACCTATTTATATTGCTATTCCAAATCAGACCACCCTGTACATGTAACATCCATTGAAGGAAAAAAAGGTATATCATACAAGTAGAGGCTCCTTCATTTGCATAAATAAAAATTAAGTGTTGGTTAAGAACAAAAAAGCAACCAAATGTCGAGACGACCTATCAACATTGGAAATTGATATCTCTGGCCTTGCGACTGTTTTGTTTAAAGAAACACTTCCAGCATTCCGAAATAGAATCCTTCAATTTGACACTGAATTTGAAAGTAAGACCTCCACCTTCCTTACACGTAAGAGTGGACAGGCAAGTACTGCAAAATACATTTGCTGTGAAAAAGGATCACACTAAAAATATTTTTATCGAATTAAGATTTACTTGACTGTTGCTGCTTTACGCGGTTGTAATTTTTTTCACGTGCAAAGAAATTATATACTTTTTTTTTCCACACTTTTTTTCTTTTTACTCCATTAACAAAAGTAAAAATAAATAAAACGTATATAGGTGTATATATACACCAAATAAATATATATATATATATGCCTTCTGTTATAAAATACCATGTCTTTCAAGAAAAGACGTTTCAAGGACTTGTGTACTGTGACTACTGTGGCAAGTTGTTATGGGGTATAGCTAGACAAGGAGTTCATTGCACAGGTAAACAAACTAGGGTTTTTTCTTCTTCTTCTTTTTTCTCCCTAACTGATACATACTTTCTATAGAATGTGGATACAATTGTCATACTTCATGCAGTGACCTCGTTATTCAATGTCGTCAACCAAGACGTTTGAGTCCAGATTCGCTCTCCGTAACAGATTCCGAACCTGAATCACTTTCCAAGTACCGTACTTCTTATGATCGTCACCTAGACGATACCAACAGTAGTACGCACAGCAGCACTCGAAAACCTCGAAAACTAGATACATCAGACTTAACTCGTAGTCATAGTTCTTCCAAGTTACTAGAAGATGCACTTTTAAAATCACCTACTACTACAACCACTTCAAATAAAAATAAAGCATTTCGTAAATCTCTAAAGCATCAATTACAACAACATAATGATTCCAATATGAGTCCTCATGCTACAGCAAAAGCTTTTACAAGATTGGTAGCTCGTTCTAAAGCATTTTTTTATGTGGCAAAATTTATTTATGATATCTATAGTTGGAAAAACAAGTTCTTTTCTGTTCTTGTTTGCTTATTTTGGATGGCTACCTGTAAGTACTTTTTTTTTCTATGTGTGTATGTGTGTGTATTTATATGTACTAAATATATATGTGCATATGTATAGGTTTAAATTCATCTACCTTGATTATCATTCCACCCCTGCTGATCCTGTTACTGTACACACAAACCGGCATCATCACACAACCAGCCTCTCAAATACTGTTTCCGCGCTTTGACGAGAACACCAGCGAATACTACCAGAATCTCGAGAGCATGCAACAGGCCTTTTTATTTTTTATTCGTGTCTATGATAATTTTGTCTACCACTTACAACATATCACCTTAAACTCAACTACGTACAAATTACTTTTTATTGTTAGCATATGTTTATCAGGTTTAATCTATGTATGTGGTACATGGTTTATGATGGCAATTGGTCTAATGGTTTTGATTAACAAAACTTGGGTTGGGTCCTTAATAGAAATTGTATTACAATTCTTGGTTGAGTTTTTACAAACTTGTGTTGACCTAGTACAAAGACTTTTCAAGACTGAAACAAAGTCTGTACTGCATCCTATTCAAGTCTCGGTTTACGAAAACCAAAGGTGGTGGGCTGGCAATGGCTATACTTCTCAAGTAAAATTTTATATATTCAGTGTGTACGTATAAAGTTTTATTTATTTCCTTTTTTTTTATATATATATTTGTATAGCTGTTAAGATCTGAAAGATCTGGATGGTCAAATATTACTGGTCTGGAACCACTACCATCAAAAGAAGAGATGCCTTCGCCAACACATTATGTTTGGGCGGATGACGATCAATGGCATTTGGATACCACTGGCCCATGGGCAGATGATGCGCTTGAAATAGGTATATATATATTTTAAAATCGTTACAGTCAGCATTTACTCACACACCCTCTTTTAATAGTTGTAAGTTTTCCTTTATTTTAACCATGTGTAACAACATTTTTGCTAATTTTTTTTTATGCAAAGACTTTAATTGAATGTGATGAAAATGGTTGGGTATACTCTGATCATCGTTGGCAAAACGGTAGAAGTCGACCTGAATCAATTACAGGTAGAGCAGCAGCTATAGGACAAAACGATGGTTCAAGAGCATTAACAAGAAGAAGAAGGTGGTATAGAAAAGCCAATCCAATTATCCGTGGAAAAACAATTTAGTATATATATATCCCCCCCCCCCCCTCTCTTTTTTTTCCCTTATACTGTTTAAAATATAGACAAAAAAAAAAGGCATTTTTATTTTTAATGAGAAGTTGCAATTCGTTGTAGTTCTAGTTCAAGATCATCCATATTAGATATACTATTTCTACTTCCACTATTATCAAATACATCCCCACTAATCTTTAAAGATGAACTTCTTGTTGGTGGAAGCCTCTTATTATCTACTTTTTTTTAAGAAAATATATATTAGAATATCTCAAACGCTTTTTTTTTTTCATTTTTTTTTCATACCTTGTGCACTAACAGGAGTAATTTTACTATCTGATCTATAATCACTCATTGCCGATAAACTATTAGATCGCATTGGTAAACTACGCGTAGTAGTTTCTCTACTTAAAGGTGAAGGGCCCTACATAAATATATACATATATATTAAAAACACGTTTCGCAAATATATTTATAATTTTTTCGTACGTTATATTTAAATTTATCCAGTTGTCTTTTATCATTTTCAAGTGACAAGATAGCTTGATCTAATCTCTTTAATACGTTTCCTGTGCTTGATACATTATTTTTTTCTTCTTGTACAATTTCTTTTGTATCTTGTTGTTTTAATATATATCGTACAAATCGATTGGTTGATTCAGAAGTATTCTCGGATACACTAGTAGTGGGTATAGCCGATGCGATTAAATTGGTAGGTGCGCAGTTCTTCTTTCGTAAGACGAATAGTTTTTCTACTGTTCCCTTTGGAATGAGTTCTGAATCATTTAAAATTTCTGAAATTGTCTTTGTTGGCATCAAGGATGTTTCTGTTAGATGAAAAAAATTGGTTATACAGGCATAGATTAAAAATAAAATATAAACATATCCTACCTTGTCCATTTAACGATAATGTCATACTATACATTGATTTATCTTCATTAATCATATGAAACTTTTCTAAGGCAGTACTAGTTAATTCCAAAATACTTGTTGTGGTGGATATAGCAACCAATTTATCAATACGTTCCTGATTTGCCTTTTGAAGTAATAATTGTTGTTGCTGTTGTTGAATTTGTTGATCAACCCTTAATAAACTACTCTTTCTAATTAATCCCATAGTTGACATTTTATTGACTGAATTATTTTTTATTTGTTTATTGTTTTCTGCATGAAATGATATCTTGACATAAATTTGACCTGGTGAAGTATCAATAATACGTTTAATTCTTTTGTGTAACGAAAATCGGATGACTGAATCTTCTCCAAAACGAGCTTTGGCACGTTGTCTTGCTTTGGATACACCAACACGAGTTACTTTGATAGTTGGTTGCTCCATTGACAATCGTTTTATATAAGTTAATGATGGCATAGGTGTTGTTAAATGGTCACTTAAAGATTCAAAAATAGCGAGTGGTTTATCTGTTGGTTCTAATGTAATTTCATCTATTTATTATATGTGTTAGTTCTATATATTAAAATATATATATATATATATATATATATACTATGTCACTTAATATTTCGTACCTCCATCCATTGATTTTACTGTCAGATAATATTCTATACCGTTTTGAAGACTAGTTGGTCTTTTAGAAGTAGTACTTTCTTCTAATAAAGGAATATGAAATTTTTGTAAAGCCAATTTTAATAATTGATCTGCGTTCATATCAGGTGTAACTGCTACAGTATTAAACATTGCTCCTACATTAATATTTCCAGAAAAGATTCGCAACACATGAAATTGTTTATCATCTTCTTCTTGAACTGGTTCCGATTTCTTTTTATTGGTTGTACTACTACTACTACTACTACTACTACTGCTACTACTATTATTAATACTACTACTACCAATCGATAATAATCTTTTTAATCCAGTCATTTTCTTTGATTCGGCTGGTACGTATTCTTTTGGTTCTTCTACTTGTAATAATGGTGTAATATTTGGTAAAGGTTTATTGATTTGTGCTTTTAATTTCACTATTGGTTTTGTTTCAATCGATTCAGTTATATTTATAGGTTTATTAAAATCTGGATTTAATAAAGGAGTTAATTTTTTGGGATTAGTAGTATCAACGTGTTCCTCCTCACTGTCATCACTATCACATCCTCGGTACGAAAGTGACGACATGGGCTCATCCCATTTTTCAAATACTTCTTCATATACGTTATGGTCTTCTGCATCCGTTAAAATAATTTGCAATTGACATTCAAGTTCTTTTGAAACTTTAACTTTCTTTTTTACGCTGCGGGTACTTGTAACAACTGACCCATAATGTTGTAATTGATCAAGTGAGGTAACCTATTATTTTTAATGAGTGACAAAATAAATAAATAATAAACAAACAAAACTATTTTTACTTGAACATTTCTATGCTTATTTAATCTTGCTAATCTTTCAAAAGGAGTCTATAAAAAAAAAAATAAGGGAATTAAAATTATGAAAAACTTTTTTTCTTTTTTTATTATATTTACACTTTACTTCAATATTTTCAGCAGGAATATAACCAACTTCAGAAGCTTTTAATGCTCTTATTAACCACCAATATGAATTACTATCATCCAATAAAGTCATAGCATCACCTTTAACAACTGAAGCTTGTCCATCTACAGTTGCTACAAATGTATGTAGTGCATATACTAGATCAAAATTTATATTTTCGTCAGGAATACTAGACGATGAAGAGTACATGGAATAATCATCATCATCATCATCTTCTTCTTCTTCTTCTTTTTCTTCTTCTTCTTCTACAAGCTCTTCTTCCTCTTCTTCCGCTTCTTCATATACTGTCGCTACTGGATCTGGTTGTTGTAATCGAGACCTTTGATATCTTTCTCTTAAAGCATCTATAGAATTATGTCTAGACATTTTTTTTTTAAAATATATATATGTGTATATAAAAGAAAAAAAGAAAACACAAAATATTTTTTATTTAAATTGATTATTACATTTTAGATTGCACGTTTTGGAAGTAGTGCACCCACCAAAATTAGGTTTTTGTAACACTTTTAAGCTTGTCTCCGCTTTTCACGCCTTTTTTATTTATTTATTTATTTTTTGAACCTCCTTAAAGCATCCCATTTAAATTAGCGAACCTCCTTATTTCGCCATAGAATAAGAAAAATGATGATGTCAGCTTAAAACCTTTTTTTTTACCTCGTTAAAGGGACGCAACTAATGAAACTTTTCTAATTTTCGTCGTTCCTACATCTTCTGGAGAGCTGTCCAAGAACCGATAAATGACTTTGGTTAATATAAGTGTATATTCCAAATAATGATCATAATACATTAGAATATCAATGCATGTTTCAAAAAAAAAAGTGATTTTTAAGCTCCAGAGTATCAGCTACTACCGCTATTTGAGTATTCCGTAAATGTAAAATGAGTTAAACTATCAAATAAAGTTGTTAAATCAAGATATTGTTGGCGAGAATTGACCATATCGAAGTTATGTATTATGTATGTAATGAAAATGTAAATTGTGCTCACTCCTTTGTGATAGATACAACAGATACAGGAAGTACATTAAGGGCCACGAAGTTAATTCTTAGGGACCAGAGGGGTGTACATAGGGTAGCTCGGGATTATTATTATTATTTTTTTTTTTTTTTGTAAATAGCTGACTCTTTTTTTTTTATAGGTATTGTCTTATTCCACAAGTGTCGATTCCCTTTTTTTCTTTTTTACTGCACTTTTTTATTACTGTCCGTATCAAAATATAATAACAAACTATAATATACACATATACCCTTCCATTTCTTAATACATACACTCACGTATAAATAAACGGTTTTCTTAGGGACCACCGCAAAAATTCTTTCGGGCCACCGGTCTGTACATAGGGAAGCTTAGGATCTTTTTTTTTGTATAAAATTACGTGAAAAAGTAATAAAAAATGAAGAAAGGGGGTAGGTGGGTTAGAGTTTTTTGAATAAACATTCCGTTTTTACCCGGTTGTGATATCATTGGTCTCGTCTATCGAAATGAGTGAACGGGATATTGACATCTCAAAAAGGGTTATTGAAGCTTAGGATCGGGTAACCGGTGGTCCGAAAGCAGTATCCCTAAGTACACACCGGTGACCCGAAAGAATTGTCCCTGAAAAGTGTCAAAATAATAGTGGTCTTTTCTTATTTAATAACATAAGTATCGAACTTTTAAAAGCTCAATGACTTTACCACTTATTCTCGAAAATGCTACAAATGAAATGGCAGTAACAGTTCTTAAAGATTATGCCTTTGAAAATATGTTTGAATTGGTGATTGCACGTTCTTCAGAAAAAATAGTACATCTTAAATGTCGAGGCGGCGAGTATCGAAATTCTCGTAATTTAACGGAAGAAGATCGTAAACGATGGAGGGATAGCTGTAGATCCAATTGCCCTTTCTATGTTAGATTAGGAATGAGCAAGGGGAACGAGTTTAATTACTTATCTTCCAGTCAAACGGAGAAGGAACATAATCACTCGCTAGAAGAGGATAATATCCTTTCTAGCAGTACTGGTAGAAAGAAGTTGATGGATTCTAACGATATTAAAAAGCTTCAATACGGTATCGAGCAAAATATTCCAACAAAGCAAATTCAGAAGGTTCTAAGTGCTCAAACTTCGTATAATAAGTTGACAGTAAATGATATCAATAATTTAAAGTACACTACGCTGAACAGAATTGACGTCAAGTCTGATAATAGCGCAAGCTTCCTTATCGATCATATGCAAAGTAACGGTTTCATCACTGAATACAGATGCAGTCCTATCTCAGGAAACCTTGATGGCCTGTTTTTTTTTTACAAACAATTTGCTTATTAACAGAGCAAAGAGGTTTCCAGAGGTCGTCCTCATTGATGCCATGTACAACACTAATGACCTTAAAATGCCATTGATCTGTGCGTTTGGTGTCAGCAATATAGGTAAAGAAACTTTGAAAACTTTTCCCATTGCTTTTGCGTGGATTGCCAACGAAAAAGAGGAGATGTATGACTGGTTCGTAAAAACTCTGAAAGAATTGCATGGTGAGTACAGTGATGATACTATCTTCGTTACAGACAAGTGTGCTGCTTTGATAAATCAACTCGATGCGTACTTTTCCGATAACCGTAAGCTTTTGTGCACATGGCGCGTGATTCAGAACTTGAGCAAACATGCAACATTAAAAGTGCTTAATAGTTCTTCGATTGTACACCTAAGCCAAAAAAATTTACTCTATCCGCTGAGATTCAGCGAGCAGTTAACGAATCCATTTCTGAGCGAATTTTTGGATGGATGAGGCGAACTCGTTTTTTTAGCGGAACCATTTTCATTTTAACATTTTTTTTTTTTAGGGAACGAATTACACTGAAACAGCGTTTTTTTTTTTACGATAGAAAGGTCATATATATTATAGTTTAATTATTGTTTATTAAAAAAATTTAAATAAATATATACATTTATAAGAAGGATGCTAATGGTGTAGTAAATACTATTATATGAATTGTTACAGGAGAGACCCCTGTGTTTGAACGTGGTAGAGAATATAAAGAATACAGGTAATAGAATATACAGCAGTTTAAACGATCTAAATGAGTAATTACATATGCAGCTTCGTAAACTAAAGTATTGAACTATGGCTTTTTTTTTTAAAAAAAAAAGGATAAAGCCAGTAAACCGGAAGTTTTTTTTTTATTTATTATTGCTCATTCCAAATAAGAACTTACATTAGAGATGGGTACAACGTGAGTATAGGATACGCAACTTAGTTTAAATAAAATTAGAAGGTAAATATGGAGAAAGAAAAAGTATGTTACCGATTGCCTAGAGGAAACAGTCCATGTTTGTCTATTTAAAAAAAATTAGAATAGTGTACACAAGAATAATAAGCTTAATCGTTAATATATGGTATTATACATACAAAGAGAGATTAAAAAAAGATTTATTATTATTAAAAAAAAGAAGTGGAAGAAAGAAGTAAAGAAATAGAAAAAAAAAAGTGAGAATTCATACATAAAAAAACTAAAATAAATAAATAAAAGAATTCAAAAACAACCACTTCAGCATTTTTCTATACTAAAGGCCTTGATTCCTCGACTAATGTATTGACCAAGATTGGCATCAACATCTTTGTGTTAACTTTGGTGGCGTTACTTTTCTTTTTATTTAGTCTTTAACATTTTGTTTATTATAAAGAAAAAAAAAGACGTTACCACCTTCCACTTATTGCACTGATCGATAATATAAAAAAAACAGCAAGAGGTAGAAGACAAAGTGATAGTAAACAGAGGTCAAAATCACGATAAATATATACTTACCAACTGTTGTAGTGTAAATGGAATTTTTTTTTAAAAAAATAAATTTACTATTATTGTTTACAAAAATAAAATAAAATGATCTTACTGCTAGTATACAGCTCGTATGAAAACAATTTGACCCAATACAATATAAAAAACTCGACGAGATATATAACTTTAAATGTTCATGACAATAGAAAATCAGGTTTTTTTTTTTATTCGCTAGACTTATATGAACTTTTTTTTTTTTTTCTTGAACGGATTTATTTTATCCATGAGTATCCACTGTTTTCGAACGAGTATCCACTGTTTTCGAACGAGATCGTTATTTTGAGCGAGTATTTGCTCTGTTAGCGAATAAAAAAAAAGACTGGGATTTCAAAAAAAAATCGCTTTATCCATCGTAAACGGAGTAAATATATAAAAACACAGCGGATACTCGCTCAAAAAGAGTAAATGGACGCTGATAGATAAGCAGTTACCTAAAATTCAACGACTGTTCGTTATGGAACGACTGTTCGCCTAAAAAAAAAGCGAACAAAAATAGCTTAGGTGAAACCTCATCCTATCAGTCAGGAATTCAAAGCTCTTGCCGATAATCATACCTACATAGTTTGTGATTGTTATTTCCACCATAACAACGCTTATTATATGTAAACGTAATAAATAATAATAAAAATAAACCAATATTAACTATTACCTCACATTTTATAAATAGCAACATTTTTGAAAACGTTTTATTATATGTACCTTTTTTGAAAAGGTTTTATTATATGTACCTTTTTTTTTTTACTTACATAATTTGTGGTCATTATTTTCACCATAATAATGCTTATTACATGCATGTGTTTCTTAATTCAACACTGGGATCTTGTCCATTTGCCATTAACGATCTTTTTTTTTTGTAACCACTACCATAGTAACTAATAATAAAAATGTACAGACATTATTTTTTGTTGAAAGGAGATTATTACCATTTGCTTTATACAATACCACCTCCTTTTGAAATATGTGTAAAGAAGATAAAAGTGAAAAAAAGAGGTGTCGCCCGTACCAACCACTTATCCTGACATCTGAAAGGTAAGCAGCACTTCCGCCCCCTACTGGGTTTGTTCCCAGTAAGAGTTGAATTATCTAACTCACGCAAACTCAGTCGCGTTATTGCCACCAGCCCAGATACGACACACATATATGTGGTCAGAAATAACCGCTAATCTCGCGTACTTTTTTTAAGCTTTACGTCATATATTCACGTGAATTATTTAAAACTACGCGTCCGCGTCCGCAAGCCAAAAAAAAAACAAAGCCAAAAAAAAAAAAAAAAAAAAAAAAAAGGCACACTTTATAAGTATAAATGACTTTTATATTTATATCATAACTTATTTAATTTTATATACATGTATAGTTTTTATATTTATCTTTATCATATTTTACTTAATTTTATATACATGTTTAGTTTTTATATTTATCTTTATCGTGTTTTATTTAATCTTATATATATGTATTATGTCCCCTATCACTCTTTAATAATTATAAAAAAAACCCCTAAGTCTTTTTTCACGCGCCAATTAACTTTAATTGCCGCTTAAAGGCTATACAAGCAGTCTCGCTCTCTTCCAAGCTGTGTTTTTGAGTGAAGGAATCATATTGTATACAAAAAAAGGAAGGATAGATAACATAAAAGTGCTACCCTGCTATAATAAATGTTGATTGCAAACTTTACTTTCTTTTTCTTTTTTTACAATTTTTATACGCAACTTCAACATCTAATGCCGTTGGTAATCTGGTCATATATATACGATTATGTACAATGACTATGAAAGTATAGAGATGTTAAAACAAGATTACGAACTATTTTTTTTATTCTTTATTGTTTAGAAAAAAAAAGAGTGAAAGGATGCAGCTTTACAATTAATGTTTTTACAAGATAGCTCATTCTTGTATAACAAGGAAAATCACCTCGCGGTCTCTTTCAAGTTTCAACGTGATGTAGACATCACGGTTATAATACAGGTTAGGATAATAATCAAAGTACGATCCCAAAGTTTTGCTTTTAGTTAATGAAGTCCAACACTGTTGTGTGGACCAATATTGAAGCAACAAAGGCTGCTACTCTTTCTTAATGTTTTTTTTCCTATCACTATGGCCAGATATTTAGTAAATGATACTGTTATTAGTGGACATAGTTACTAAATACGGAATATATTCCGCTATTTTCAGTAGAAAATACTCTTCCCCTTTTTTTTAGATTTTTTCTTTACCCGGGAATTAAAATATTAAAAAGGTGCATATCAATGTTCTATAACATATAGGTATATTACAGCGTCATGGTCGTTTAGATCTTAGTACTTACATGTATAGAGGAATAAGTTAATTATCAAAGTACAAATAATATAGACAAATATATAAATTTATTTAAAGAAAAAAAAAAGAAAAAAAGACACTGCCACGTTATCCAAAAAAAAAAAAAAGAGACACTACGATAATAAAAAAAATTGATTTACTACATATATTCGTGCTTTCTTTTTTTCAGTATATTTAGGACTTACTATATAAATTTCAGAATCACGTATAAAAAAAGAGGTCAACCGCAGACGTAAGCGACCTTGCCTTTTCCCCCCCCCCTTTTTTTTTCTTTTCCTTTTTTATATATACTTTTACTTCACTTTATACACAAAAGACTAATCTCAATGGTAACAATAAACTGAATCTCTTGAAATGGAACATAACTGTTTTTCCTCTTCTATAGTTCATTCGCCTCTATTGTATCCCTAAACGCTAAGTAAAGTATTTTTATTTTTTTATTTTGTTCTACTGCTAAAACAATTTTTTTTTTTTGTTCGTTTGCTTTTAGATATTTAACCATTGAATACTATTATGGTTCACCTTAAGGTACACACCTTTTAGTTATTTTTATTTACCACCTATTAATATCTACAAACATTTATATATTTACAGAGAAGAAACCGTTTAACCATATGTCTTGGTTTTTTATTTACTTGTAAGTTTGATAATAACATTATTTATGTAAAACAGATTTTAACCATATATATTATGTAGAAGTAAGTTGTTATAAATGGCTACTGAATAAAGAACAACGGCTACTAAATAAAGAGCAATGGCTACTGAATAAACAGACTCATGACGTATTTTTTAGTGGAACTTCTACTAAATAGGGTATATAAGATACCATTTCAATTTCAGTATCCAACTTACTGCGTTCGGTGGAAAATATACTGCATAATAAATACAGTATATATGGATACTAAATTCAGTAACCATACTATCTCATAGTTTCCGAATTTACAGTGTGCATATTTAGAAACAATTCTACTGTTATTAGTATAAAAAACAGCTTTATCTGGCCACAGTGATATTTTCGATAATCCAAATAAATTTATACCATTTACATATTGTTATACTGTACTTTATATCTGTTCCATAAAGATATAACAATCATAAAGTTACTCGTTAAAAGGGAGACATAAAACACATAACCATTAAAGTTTTTTGTTCGATCAAGATTGACGAACACTCATAAGAAACTGCCATTTATTACATCATATGATACGCATTTCAATATATCTACTTTTATTAAAAACGAAGAGAGTCTTTGCATAGCACACCACCTTACATACCACGTAATGCACTTTTCCTGTCATTACCCACCATCTGGTAAATATTCTTTTTTTCGTTACGCATACTGTATTAACCTTTTGATTACATTTACTCTTGATCCAGATTCAATTTTACAATAGACCACTTCCAATACATCTAAACCTACTTAATATATATATAAGGCTAACCTATTGCTGCAAACAAAGTTACTCGTTAATCTCGTTTTACTTTATTTGAATATACACCTTCCTTTTGTTCCGCTTTTTTTTTTTTTTTTTTTTTTTTTTTTTTTTTTTTTTTTTTTTTTTCTTGAATGTAGACATAGATAAGATGACTTCAAAATCGTCTTCAACAGCTTCATTACCTATAATGCCAATGTCAATAAGCTATTAATTGAATTGCTACTACTTGTAATCATTATATTCATTGTTGTTAAACGAGTTTCTTTTTTTCTTTTTTTATTAAATAAGGTTGGTTTTTTTTCTTTTTTCTGGTGTATAATGAAATCATGGATTGGTTTTTGTACAGAGAATAAATATTTTTACTTTTATATTAGTACTCTATGTAATACTATTATATCAAATACCCTGTTCATATATCAAAAGGACGCTTTTGTATTAAGGCACCAAAAACATTGGCTTACCAGATTCAACAATTTTTTTTTTTTTGCTCAAGAGCATTTAACTTTTTTTGGCACAGGTAAACGTATTAGGGTGATCCATAATGGGATTAGATAGGGTCGGGAAACATCTACTTCTTTTGACAGTATTATGAGTGTTTATAGTAGAGAGGTTTATTATGCTTAAAACCCCCTTTTTAAAAAGAACGTTCATTTTCCTTCTATTGGATGCCCCGTGATGTTATCAAATATTTTTCAAATATACCTGAATTTTTTGGATTTTGATAGCATATTACTTTTTCCTTTACTGATGTAACTCTATACGTAAAAAAACTCCAACAGTGCATAAATTGAGGATCTGTCAGAAGTTTGAGGTATGAAAAAAAATGTATACTATACTTAATGTTCTCTCTATCTCTTTATTTCAATCAGTAAACATAATAACCAATAACCTTTCTTTTTCCAAAGTGGACAAAATTACAGATCTAAACCAAAAAAAAGGCACTTTTTAACCCTATTTTACAAAAAAAACACACATGCCTCTCAATACTATCCTAATATAAGACGCCACCATCACTTTTTTTTACCCTTTTTTCTTTTTTAACTTACAGCAAGAAGGTCCTTCAACAGGAGCAATTTTCAACGAGAAGACCTTTCAACAGGAGCGATCATTGACGATATGATACGATGCGATTTTGTTAGATTCTTTTTTTTATACTCTTTTACTGTCAACATATTTTACTGAATTTTCCTTTTTCTTAGGATTATTTGGAGCATCGATAGGATACGATTTTCGGTAAGGTCTCTTTCTCATCTTTGTGCTGCTATCTGGTCTTGCTTGCTGTCTTTTTTATTCTTCTTTTCCACTCTCAGGATTCTTTGGACGAAACTCACTTTCTTTTTCTTTTCTTTTTTTTCTATAGGAAGCCGAAACCTTGACCTAGCTCAGGTTACTGATTTTTTTTCCACTTCCTTTGCCGTAGGCGAAATCAAAGTAAATCGCGTTTTTTCCTCTTCTGGCGATACTCTAACTAAGGGGACCTGCTGGTGGTTTTTTCCGTTAGTGAATTAAAAGCGAAGAACATACAAGGATAGAGGCCTCCGCGTTGGCTATGCTTGTAAAACGGTCTCTTCTTTTTCTTTTTCTTTTTTACTTAAAAAAAAGAAGAAGAGAACGGCTAACGTCTGTCTCATTTTACATAATGATTTTTTAAAATAAAATAAGCTACTTTATCTATTTAAACTATATCACCCCTTTCCTTTTAAACATAAAATTATATTAATATACGCATATATAATATTTTTGAACATAAGCAAAATATACAAGCTAAAAGGATATCATTATATCATTATTACTTTAAAATAAAGTGATGATAACTATACTTTACAATAACTGGTTTATTTCTACACCTGTTGTATTCGTCACACTGGCTATAAAACCACGTCAACACATACTTCAGAAGATGACTTTTGATGAGCCAGTCTTTATTTTATAACATTAAATGTGTGTTCGGATATTTTTTTTAAAAAATTACTTTCATCCCTTTAACAAAAAAAGAAGAAACGGAATCTCGGTCCCCTGTTTATGTTTCAAATAGGTGTTTTTATATGGTTTGTTTTTATGCCATAAACAACTTTTTTTCATAGAAGTAATACTTCTTTCTTTTGGTACGTTTTATTAGTAATTTTGAAGCCGTGACTAGAGACCTAAGTACTCTTTTTATCGAGAAAACTTATTAAGAC
This sequence comes from Thamnidium elegans, assembly GCA_025201345.1. Lineage (NCBI taxonomy): Eukaryota > Fungi > Mucoromycota > Mucoromycetes > Mucorales > Mucoraceae > Thamnidium > Thamnidium elegans. The sequence continues at coordinate 134,050 of JAIXMG010000018.1, forward strand.
ATATGAAAAGAGTACACGTTTTTTAGGACAGAATAAAAAAATCACAAATTCAGACAAATGTTTTTAAACCAACAAAAAAAATGTTCTCTATCTTCATATTAAAACTTTGATATCTTCACATTATACGTTGATAGTATTTATCGAATACATCCACCATTTACATGCTAGGAGAAGAAAAGCGGCAAGTCTTACAAGCGAAAAAAAAAACAATATAAAGAAAACGTCTGTGTGTAAGTAAAGTAATGGTCATAACAACAGGTTATTAAGGTGTATGTTTATTTATTAGCCAAATAACCATCAAGTGAGTTCTAGTATCAGTTTGCCATCAACGGTGAGTTTATACTAAATTACTCATATGTCTGTATTTTACTAAATGTGTTATCAGCACGTACCGCCCATTTCCTTCTTTTTTTCCTTGATTGTAGATAAATATAAGATGACTTCCAGATCGTCTATATGTATAACAGTTTTTGCTCGTAATGTCAATATCAATAGTGTACTATAAAGGTACTAATATTGTTAGAGGAGAGAAGCAGTGACCAAAATGCATGAACCATATTTGATCTCAGTCTCTGAATTATACAAAAGCAAGGTTTAATCCTGTTTATAGATTAAAAAATATAATCGCGAGTGTTACGGTACCGAAAGCATTGGTTGATAGCAGTAACAGTTTGGTTTAAAAGGAAAAGCTCCCCTTTACCACGAAAAGAAAAAGTCACTTGTCGCCCAATAAGAAAATATTTACTTTTGATGTAAATTTCTTATAAATAGGCCGGTGGTGCTGGTCCTGGTCTCCTCTTCTGGCCCTAGTATCCGGTCCTGGTCTGTGTTTTTCTTCTTCCGGTGGTTCTCCAATACCCCGGTTGGAGCGTTCCCGACGGCTTTTACGTGTGGTAAAAGCGAAGAGTATACATGACAGAGATCTCCACGCGGCTATACTCGGAAAACGTTCTCTTTTGAGAACGGTTAATGTCTGTCGTATATAATAAATAGAAACGAAATGAGAAAAGTTGAGATAAGCTAACACCCACTCTAACTGCTGACAAATAAGTAAAAATGCGAAGTGTGTTCTCTTAAAATAGTATATTTGAGCAAGAGATTCAAGTCATTTCAGCCTAGTTGTTAATCGTCATTTTTTCAGGAGTCGTTGATGTTGCATCAGCAATGGATGTTGACGATGAGTTTGGCAAAGACTTGAACTTCACTGGTTCCAATGAAAAAGAATAAGGGATTGAATAGAAGGTAAATTGGGGACGGTTAAGGAGAGGGACGTACGGTTAAAACCATTCTCTAATGAAAACCGTGGTGATGGTGTAGCCATAAAGGATGCTACTACTCCTGCAACTGGCATTAAACTAAGACCTACCTACAACTACAGAAAAATAAACACTATAGAACCTACGAATATTATACCTCAAAGTAATAAAAGAGAAAGAAAAGAATCATCCTATAAGCTAAAAGATGTGTACACAGCACTTATCATTAAATATATTTATCTATACCCGACCTCTAGCTTATGCAAATTAGGGGCATCCTTTGTGAAGAGCTTCTAGGCCTATGAATAAGCAAATTAGCTCTTTATAGATTTATGAAGAACGTCTGTGCTTTTTCTGTGTGAAAAATATTTCTTTAGATCCTTTTTCTTTAATCCAAGTGTTGGGTTTAGAAGAGGAGTTTTTTTTTATGCAAGAAGCTGTGTAACAAAAAGGTCCTTTTTAGGCATAAAGGTCACACTTCAGAAGAATGGTGTGCAGTAATTAGGGTGAAGAAGACATTCAACTGAACGGAAGTAAATGAATTATACATAAAAGCTTTTCTAGGTTCCGTTTTACAAATTAATTTTTTTAATAGCCTGTGAAAAATTGTAGACAGGAGGTAACGATCGATCTATTTTAACAGATTCTGGTATGTAGTAGCGAAGGAGAAGTAGTTAAACATTAAAGGAGCATACCCTTTATTCATAGTCACGGTAGTGATGGCGGTGGTTCATCCGGTAGCTAGACATTTGTGTAGGAAGTCTTTGCGATGATGATTACATTTGCATTTTGTATTGTGGATAAAGGGCAGGCCTATTGTTTTTATTTATATGCATAACTATAATGAATAAAAGGGATATTTTATTATATAAAATCGAATAAAAATCCTTTCAGTGTATAAAATACGTATAATATCTTATCCTAGTATGTTCCTATGCCATTTGAAAATATAAGAAGTAGTTACCTAGCGTTTTTCAAATGCTGCGGAAATCACACATTTTTTTCCTGTGCGTGTAAATAGAACTTGTACTTACCATTATTTTCTCAAAAGCTAAGTAGTTAGCTTCTTCTTTTTTTTTTATCTGTGCTAATATTACTATCGTCAGCCCCAATGCATTTACTTTCAATTCTGACGAATGATTTACTCCTACTACTTCTTTCTCACACTAGGAAAATAATCAATGTATGCTCAAGTATTTTGTCGTAGTTCCTAAAAAATCATTACAAACTTTTTCAAAAATAGTGGGAAATCCAGTTTTATTTGTAACATTTGAGCATATTTAAAAAAAAAAAAGTCTGGCTCAAATTCTATTTTTAAGAGAAAATTGTGGCTTATACGTGCTTTCCATGAGTCATGGTTCCTCCTTGTATATTATTACAAAAAATGAGTAATAGACTCTTGAAAAAAAGTATATATTATTATTCTAATCGTGCTTGTTTATATCATGACTAAATAATACTTTTTTTTTCTTGTTTATAAGAGACTTATACTTTTCTGTACCAGAAAAAAAGAAAAAGAAAAAGGTTGAAAGTGACGTAAACAAATAGACTTAACGCGCAAGAATTTTTTTTTTCCAACAATAATAAAAAAAATTAACTATAATTTTTTTTCTTCTTAATCTCACTAAATAAAAAAACATTTTTTTTTTACCATGTCAGATAACGAGAAGACACCCGTCAAGGATCAATTCGACGATGAAGAGGTATAACGACTTTTTTTTTATCTAGTTGACATCAACTTATTCCGAATCCATTTTTTTTTTATAGGTCGATTTTTCCAAGTTGAAAAAGAAGAAGAAGTCAAAGAAGAAGGTTGATTTCGAAACTGAAGTTGAGGTTGCTGATGAAGCTCCTGTTGAAGAAACACCTGTCGATGTCGAGCAAAATGGTAGATAACTAGCAAAAAAAAAAAAAAAAAAAAAAAAAAACGTGGCAACAAATACGATATTTATTTTTTATTCTATTTTTTATCACTAGATGTTGCCGAAGAGGATCCTGATGCCATGTTTGCCGATTTGAAAAAGAAAAAGAAGAAGAAGTCTAAGCCTGTTGAAGAGGTAATAATAATAAGAGTTGTAACCGAAATAAAAACCAGTGATAACCAGTTTTTTTTTTCTGTCAGGAGGATGCTCCTGAAGGTGAGGTACCTGCTGCCAATGAAGAAGATTTAGATTTTGGTGGTTTAAAGAAGAAGAAGAAGAAGAAGAAGTCTATGGCTCAATTCGAAGCTGATTTAGCAGATGAGAATGCTAATGAGGAAGAAGTTGCTGAGGAAAAGACTGGTAATAAAGAAGGAGAAGAAGCATGGCTCAAGTCTGACAGAGATTATTCTTATGATGAGCTTCTTGATCGCGTTTTCAACATTTTGAAACAAAATAACCCCGAGTTAGCTGGAGAAAAGAAGAAATATACAATTGTTCCTCCTTCCATTCATCGTGAAGGTAACAAGAAGACTATTTTTGCAAATGTTACAGAAATTTCAAAGCGTCTTCATCGTCCTGCTGAACATGTTATTCAATTCTTATTTGCTGAATTGGGTACAACTGGTTCTATTGATGGTGGCCAACGTTTAATTATTAAGGGTCGTTTCCAACAAAAGCAAATTGAAAACGTTTTACGTCGTTACATTGTCGAATATGTTACTTGTAAGACTTGTAAATCTCCCAACACTATTATGACCAAGGATAACAGATTGTACTTTGTTACTTGTGAACACTGTGGTTCTACTCGTTCTGTCTCTGCTATTAAAACTGGTTTCAAGGCACAAACTAAGGAAGATAGACGTGCTCTCAGAGCATAAAAAAAATGCAATACTAGTATATATATTTTCTTTTATTAAAAAAACTCTTTTTGACTTGACACTTTTTTTGGTAACCAATTTCCTGTTGACTTATCATCTCCAATTAAAGCTTCTCTTGCCCTTGTCTTTTTTCTTTTCACAATAGATTTAACTTTAGGCGAACTAACTGACACTGTAGGTGATACTAACAAAGACGACGATGATTCATTAGGTATAACTGCGGCAATTGTTTGATCTTTTTCTTGTTCCATTTTACGAATTTTATCAATTTGTGACAAGTACTGAATCTTTATCGTTTTTAAATTATCTGCTTTTGTTTGTAGCTGCTTTGATCTTCCTGTTAACATGGACATTGTTGCCTTTATTGATGATAACTTTGTATTATACATTGATACCTTATCCATCTATACTTATATGTATCAGTATATACACGTAAAAAATAAAAATAAAATAAAAGAGTACACAAAAGATACATAAAAAGCTTTTACCATTAATTTTATTTCAGTTACTTCTTGTTCAGGTATGCAAGTAGAATGAGCTTTTGCAATGGCATTCATCAAGTCATGTTGAGATTGTCTGTTGATACATTAATAACGACTACTGTAAAAGTCAAACTATATTTACTTTATTTGGTATAACTGTTCTTCAGACGAACTAATAATTGATACAATTTGTGAAGAGTATTGGCTTTCCATAGTTAAAAATTAAAAGAGAAAAGAGAAAAAAAAAAAGAGGTCAGAGATGACGTAAAAAGGGCACGCGAACCTCCTTATTTCGCCATAGAATAAAAAAATGTCAAGGGGTTTGAGGGCTGAATGGAGCAGCTATTGAAAACTATCCTTTTTAGGTATGAAAGTGATACTTCCTTCTTCTTCTTTTTTTCTTGCTTAATACAGAGATAATAACATTAAGTATATATTTTGCCAATTAATTATGAGAAAGAAAAGAAGAAAGAAGATTGGAAGGGAAGATATTTATACTTTGAGGTATGATTTATCCAGTTGTCGATTGCTGATATAACAAAAATCTGTCAACTTCTGAAAATTATAACTAAATACCTACGGTACATTGTAAGCAAAAAAGGACAAATTTATTATGAAATTATAGCGTGTTTTTTAAGAAAAAAAAAAAAAAAAAAAAAAAAAAAGTGTAATCTGACTATGTTTGATTTTTTTAAAAAAACAATAAACCAAGTATTTCAGATTAAACGATTATTTAATCTGTATAAATATGACATAAAGATTGAAACAGCAAAGTATTTAATCTACTTTGCGTTTATTCGAACTGCCATTCAAATATTTGTTTTATTAATCGATAATAAAGCTTTTTAATATATATTTTTTTTTTGTAAAGGAAGTTTTATTAAAATTATTAGTCACACGTCAATGAGTGGTGGGACTAGAAAAAAAAAACGGGGGAACTGTTAATAAAAGATTGCGAAGGAAAAAAACTATTCTAATGTTGTAGAATGGAGTAATCTCTCAATATGAGTGATTATCCGTAGGAACGAGAGCTCGATTTGGAAAAGAGGATAGGGAACCAGGTTATCATTTCCATGTTGCCAGTAAATAATCCACAATTGGTATATGGTAGTGGACAGGACTGAGAAGTATTTCTTGGTGTTACGAATACCTGGGGGAATCTTTAGTTTTCGCAAGGACTCGTATATCGTCGGAAGAAAAACCGATATGAAAGCTTTTTAATATAGATACATTAGTTAACTATTTTTGTAGCGCCATAAGTGGGTGCGGGACAGAAAAGAATAAAGGGACTGAAATGAACTAGAACTACATTTTACAGGTTATTAAGAAAGAGTAAGTGAATATTTAGGAAAGTTTAAATACAATTATTGAGAAAAATTCAGGATACTTTTGGAAATTCTTTTTGTATAAGTAACATATAAAAAGAGGCATATTGTTGCGCTTCTTATTTTAAAAGTTAAATGTACAGTAGTGTATTTCCTTCTTCATTGTGACTTTTAACTCCGTTTATCTTAAGACTGATATGACTCTTTAGTTTCTGAGGTTGGATAAAAAGTTGTGTTTTTAAGATGTGATGCATATTGAGCGTTGGTATTTTTCTTCTATAGAAGAGAGATTGTTACATAAATCTTTTACTGAAATATAATTGAGATAAACCCTAATACAAATAGAGTTCCTTTTATGAGTATATTAAAAGTATAAGAATCATTGTTATTTAGGATATTTAGGAGAAATAAAATATACATCATTTATACAAATGTGATGTTATCATATATCAAGTTACATAAAATTATATACAACAATAATATTATCTAAGTATTAATTAGATCTCTTTCTTATTATAAACAACTATATAAATTAAAAACAATTGTGTGCAAACAAGCTTTTACGTATTATAGCTTACTTATCGAAATAACACAATGATACAAGTAGTTTCAAATACACGTATAGACAGTTGTTATAACAGATTCGAGAGCATACTATAAAAGGCTTTGTTATCACCAACTTTTTTTTTTCCGAAATGATAAAATAGCTGTTTAAAAAGGGGTATTTTATCATCTTTTTTTTTTTTTTTTTTTTTGTGTGTAATAGTTATTATTATATCATAAATCATCAACCAGTATAAAATACAGAGTGAATTTGGTGATCTTCACCTCTTTATTTTCTTTATTTACAAAATATGGTCCTATCCAAGAGAATAAAAGGTAGATTTAAGAATATATTATTTTTTATAAAGCCTGTTAATACTAACTCTTAACTATGACAGACCCCTCAGAAGAAGATTCTTCAAAAGGTAACCAAGAATCTGCACGAAAAATTCGAAGAAAAGGGAAAGGTACTATCAATAAAACCAAATCAACACTTCAAGTATTTTACTCTACCTATTCTAGCAGAAAAAGATACTTCGCAGGTTGAGCAAGCTACTGAATTTAACCAGGACTCGGAAACCGAAGATGATACGTTGGTAAAGTCCAGACATATGGTGATTGAAGATAGTAACAAGAAGTGGAAGCAGATTTCCCCTGGTGATGGACCAGAAGAATCAAACAAATCTGTTGTACTTGCTTTTGGCACTGCCATGTTTGGTAACTTGAGAGGAAACGTACCTGCTCCTACCAAAGTTGTTAAAGACTCTCTCATTAAATTTGCTCGCGAAAGAAACAAAAAAGTACGAACTTATGTTGTAATGGTTGATGAATATCTGACTTCACAAATATGCCCTAGGTGCCAAACCAGAACAACCTCGAACGAAAAAAACAGCTCCAGCTTAAAAATACACCCTATACTCTAATGCTCTACCTGTGATATACGGCGGGATAGAGACCATATGGCTAGTATGAATATTCGTTCCGTTTTTCTTTATATGGCTCGAAATAACAACAATCTCCCAGAAGCCTTTAGGAGGACATAAACCCTCATCTTAACATATATCCTTTATAACATTTGGATAACCCTTATTTAATTTTGGTAAGTTCTTTTTTTCTTAACCTTAACTTTTTTTTCTCTTTTTTTCTTTTTGAACTGTTTACTAACATATTTTTATATCAAATTCTGTATTCAAATTTCCTCAATAACTATATTTATCTTTTCCCAAAAACACTACTTAACTTTTCCCCAAAAATTTACTTATTTTTTCTCAATATCCTATGAAAATAAAGTATAGGGCAGCGAGGAGACGTCACGGATTACGTATTTTTTGAACCTTTTTTTTTTTTTTTTTTTTAATACTGGACGCGCAACGCGAGATAATAAGGGCATAAGTTTACCTTTCTTTCTTTTGTTTAAAAAAAAATAACATGGCCAGAAGATACGATTCTAGAACAACCATCTTTTCACCTGAAGGTACACACTAATATAAAATAAAATAAAAGGTGGGAAAATGGTTATATTTATTTTCTCTTTATCAAATAGGTCGTTTGTACCAAGTTGAATATGCTATGGAAGCTATTTCTCAAGCAGGTATTGCACTTGGTATTCTTTCCAAGGACGGTATTGTACTTGCAGCAGAAAAGAAGGTTACTTCCAAACTCTTAGAAAACGATGCTTCTACTGAAAAGATTTACAAGTTAAACGAGTATGTGTTTTATTATTATTGTTATTATTATTATTTTATATTGACCGGTTTTTGTATATAGTAATATTATTTGTGGTGTAGCTGGTATTACGGCCGACGCCAACATCTTGATTAATTGGACACGAGCAAGTGCACAACGTTACTTGTTTGCTTATAATGAAGAGATCCCAGTTGAACAATTAGTTCAAAATTTGTGTGATTTAAAGCAAGGTTATACTCAATATGGTGGATTACGTCCTTTTGGTGTTTCGTTTATTTTTGCTGGTTATGATGAACACCATGGTTTCCAATTGTATCACTCTGATCCTTCTGGTAACTATGGTGGGTGGAAGGCTACTTGTATTGGTGCTAACAATGCTACCGCCCAAAGTATTTTGAAACAAGATTATAAGGAGGATATGTCACTGGAAGAAGCAAAGGCTTTGGCTATCAAGGTTTTAAGTAAAACAATGGATAGTACAACTTTGACAAGCGAAAAGTGTAAGTTCTTATAAGATATGCGAAAAAAAAGGGGTACTGAATATTCTTTCTTATGTGTATGTATATAGTGGAGTTTGCTACTATTCGACTTGTTCAAAATGAGATTAAATATGATCAATTTAAGCCAGAACAAATTGATGCTTTGTTGAAGGAACAAAATGTTGGAACTAATACCGAGGCTTAATAAGTTTATATTCTTTAAGAAAAAAAATAAAAAGAAAAAAAGAAAAAGAAAAAGAAAAAGAAAAAGAAAAAGAAAAAAAGGGGGTAATTTTTGTAAAATGAGTATTAAAAAAACAATGAATATTTTTTTTTAAGCTGTTGGATAAAGATATAATGCAGCTAATGCACAAATAGAAGTAGTAAGAAAGGAAGCTAAAAAGTTGACTTGATGATTATCTAAAATAGCAGAACCACAAATGACCTTAATATTTTCACCTGGTACTCTTTCTGATACAATCACCTTTCTATCTTCATCGTATAAACTTTCTTGAACTGTAGCACCCAAAAAGGAATCGATCTAATGAAAAAAGAGGTTAATAAATAATAATAGTCATAACAGTAACAATAATTTACCATTGAGCCAACTATACCGGCAAATGAACCTAAAAGAACAACTTCCCATGCAAATCCATGACAAGGTTGTTCAAAGAATAAAGTAATTGCAGCAGATAAACCTACAACAGTACCACCAGCAAATGAAGCTGCTAATCCGAGACCTGATACACCACCATTGGTACCTGCAGGCACCTTTTTTAATGTAGTCACCAAGACGGGTAACTCCTTGTTTAAAATGCCTAATTCACTTGCCCACTTTTGAAGAAAAAAAAAGAAGAGAGATTAGATCAAAAATTTACTCTTACATAAATTACTTACAGTGTCACCAGCACAACATCCATAATGGCTAAGCAGAATATATAAAAGTTAATAAATCAGTCAACCGATTTTTATTTTATTTTTTTCTTACCCAATATAAGCCCATAATAAAACTGTACTCCAACGGGCTTGATTAAAACAAGTATAGTTTTGATTTTCACAAAGGACTTGAAATAAGATGGCGGCAATACCACCAGCTAAACCATTACAAAGTACCTGAATATAATTACGTTCACTAGATGCTTCGTATTCCGCTTCCAATACGCGCTTTCGTTCGGCTTTAAATTTGGTTAATTTTGAACTGGTTAAAAAGAAAGTCAAGAGGACGACGGTAAAGACACTAAGAGAAGAGGAAAAAGTCACCATGCCGAGTGCAAAAGCGGCTGCTGATCCGTCCCATGTTAGGGACTTTTTACGACGAGAGTAAACGACAATTAAACTAGATAATACTAATGCAAATATAAAGTGAGGCATAAAAATAATATAACAACAATAAAAGAAAGAAGAAAAAAGAAATAAATGAAAAACAAAAACAAAAACCTTGTAAACCGGAAACCTAAAAAAAAAAAAGTGAACACAAAGAAGCGCACAAGTGTACGTCAAATACTTTTGATTTATACAGTGTAACACATATTTTTTAGCTTCTTCGCACGTGATAAGAAAAAAGAGCAACAAACGTCACATTAAAAAAAAAACGCGTTTCAAAACAGGGTATTTTTTCTTTTTACTTTAATAGTTATATAAATGGGCTTGAATTGGACTGAAGAGAAGGAAATAATTAAGCAAGATATGGAAGAGATAACCGATCCAGTGGAGTTGACAGATAGTAAGCCAAGCGCTGAAGATATGATATTGGAGGCGATGGCCAACGAGAACTTGGAAGAACTATTGGTTGAATCTGAGGATTATATTGAGCCAAGTAAGAAAGAGATTTTAGATACTGAGACCAAACTTGAATCGCCATTGAAAAAAGGAAAAAAAGATAAAAAAGAAAAGAAAAAGGAAGAAGAAAAGGAGTTATCTAATACTACTACTGTTGCTACTACTGCTGCTACTACTGCTACTATGCAAGCTAGCCGTGATGATGCAGTTACCAATGATATGCAAGATAGTTCTAACTATAAAAAACCAAAGATAACTCCTAAGCCTAAACGTGGTAGAAAACCAAAATTTGAGCCTGTAGTAGCAGAAGGGCAAGAAGAAAACGAAGAACAATTTGAAGAGTATGAAATTGAAAAGATTGTAGGACACAGATTATACAAGGTAAAAAATTTTATCACTTTTATTATTTGACAATCGAAAAGAAAAACAATTGACATCTTTAGATATAGGATACTGTTGTCAAATATGAAATTAAATGGAAAGGATATAATGAGAAAGATAATACCTTGGAAAGCGCAAAATCGATCCATATGTAAGTGTACACATTTTAAAAAAGGGGAAGAATGATTATATTTATAAAGGAGATATTTGTGTGTGTGTGCGTGTGTGTGTGTGTGTGTGTGTGTTTGTGTTTGTGTGTGTTTGTGTTGAATATTAGGGGTAAAGAACATTTTGCATTAAACTTTATATATATATTATTTTAGTGATGTACCAGATTTATGTGCTGCTTATTGGGATTTATCAGGTCATGTTCCTAGACCATTAAATGCACCTGCAAGTAAAAATAATAAAAGAAAAAAGATAGAAGTAGAAAAGGATGTTAGTTTAAAGAAGCGTAAAGGAATCTTGGAGCATGTACCACAATACATGTTGGAAAGAGGTTATAGTTATCCAACAACATGGCCAAATAGCAAGACTAAATGGGAGCATGATATGAAAAAATTTGGTGCTATTCAATTATCTCCCGTGGATAAATCAATCAAATTAGCTTATATTGAGTGGTAAGCCCTTTTTTTTTTTTTTTTTGTTATATATAAACCTTATTTTAATGTGTGATATTAGGAATACTGGAGATAAGACAATTCATACGTTGGAAGAGTGCCATCAAAAGTGTCCTTTGCAGGTAAAGTATACATACAAAATAAAATACATGGATTATTTATTCACTTTTTCTTATTATTATTACTTGATAGTTGATACACTATTATGAAGAAAGATTACGCTTTGTTTAGTAGTTTTTTTTTTTTTTTTCAAGGGACTTTCTTTTTTTTTTTTCCTCCTTTTTATTATAAATATTTCTTTTTAGCTATCTTTTTTTTTTCTTCTTCTTCTTCTTCTCTTGAATAAAATATGATTACAATATCAAGAGTCGTAAGTCAGTATTTATAATTATAATTAAGAGAGAGGTTTAACAATTATACTTAGTTTGGAGACTCAAAATGGATACGCGCTATATTTATAACGATTATTTTACAAGCATTACTTGCGATTATATTTGAATCTATTATATTTTCTTGTCATGCTAATGAGATTAACATTATAAACCGAGAACGACTGAACCAAAAGGCTTTTGGGCAAAGTTTAATAACAGCATATGCGAACGCACGGTCACTATTAGTCTATTATGTTTTATTTATTATTGCCCAGTTATTTACAGTTACATTGGTACTGGATGCTGTAAGTGCGTATATGAATATAAATATATATATACATTTATATATAAAAACACTAATAAAAAATTAAAAATAGATATTTCAAAAGAATACAATTCAGTTGATTGCGCTGGTCGCATTTGAATTGGGTATGAGTGCTTATTCGATTATTCAATATCATCAATCATCTACATTATTTTCTAATACAGAAGACCCAAGCGTTGTACTTGTATTAGCATTTCTTGGTGACGCTTATCATGCCTCACGCTGGGCAGAAATCACTCAAATCTGTGTCATGTTGGTTTCATCCATACTGTTCATCTTTTTAGCCTATAAACTTTACCTTGAATTTGGTTGGCAAATCTATAAAAAGATTGGAGCTGATCTAGCTATGAGAGGTAAATTGACATCTTTTAAGTGTATATATATAGTTATTAACTGCAACAACAACAAGATCGATATAAAATGTATCAAATCTTTATGATGCTTTTAAAATTCGATTTCTTCTTCTTTTTAGGATTTTCTATACAGTATCTTGCTTTATTTATCGTTGCATGGTTACCAGAAGCAGAGAATAGTACGATGCGATCAGCTATTATCAAGGAATTAATTGAGCATATTGTACTAAGTTGTTTGGTATCCATTGCCATGTTGGCTTTAGCTTATTGGGGTTTACGTCGAGAAAGGAAATTACACATGTATTTTTTCATTGGTCTTTCAATGGCAAGTATGGGTTATTTCATTTATATGTTGGTCACTATATCACAAGATCCTGAACGCTTTATTGGATCCAAAGTCTTCTTGACCTTCTTTCGTAAGTAGCCTTTTTTTTTTTTTTTTTTTTTTTTTGTTACTATTAATTCTAATATATATAAAATAGTGTGTGTGGCTATGGTGCTTATTTTGGTAGGGGAAAAAATCAATAGTATGTATAATATACTCATTTTCTATTATACTTTTTTTAGGCTTCTGTACCTGCTGCGATTATTTGTCTAAGGAACTTTAACCATGGATTAATCAATCATAGTATGTACTACACTCTCTTTTATCTTTTATTTTTTTAATTTGTATAATTTTAGTATCGCATGCTACATCCATCACTTCATCTTCTCATCCAATGCAACCTACTGGAGCAGAAAAAACACAAACTGGATCAGAACGATGGTCTATCGAATAATCGTACGAAAAAAAAAAAAAAAAAAAAAAAAAAAAGGAGTGATCTTCGCTTTAAACAACCTCCTCTTATATATATATATATATATATATATATATATACAAGTGAATAATAGACAATATGATATGAACAACCTTTTTCTCTCTTTTTCTTTTTCTTTTCTTTTTTTTTTTTTTATTATTATTATCTTTTGTACGTTAAATAAAATATAAAATAAAAATACAATGTTTTTTTAAAGTCGTTTTCCCGCTACGGCACAAAAGAATATCATGAATATAATTGAAATAGTAAGAATAATGCCCAACATATAAAATGATCTTTTACGTAAAATTTCTTTTACTCTTGGTTGAATAATGTGAGTAAAATGAAAAGGAACTGTTTCGCTATAATTATATATGTATTAGTAGTAGAAAATAAAAAGAAGTGTGTGTGTTTTACCTTAGGTTAAATGCAAGAACCCATATTGGGTCAATACCAGTGACAGAAGTAACGATAAAAAATACACCGGAAACAATTGGTAAAATACCCTAATAATAAATAAAAGGGATAAGTAAGGGAAACCAAAAGAGTTTGATTTAGAATTACCCATAATCTTTTTTGCCAGGGATGAATATCTAAAAATATCAAGGAGAATTCTAATGAAAAACCAACAAGTAATAATATTAAGCCAAAAGCTAATCTACCAATTTGTTGTGGTAGAGTTAAATTCATAAAGACTTTATAACGTAGAAATAAAGGAAAGGTCGATTCAAGTAACTGATGCACGTAGTTCTTTGCTTGTGCATAAATCATTGGATTATCTGGATTTAATTTCTTCTTTATTGGTATAGTTGAATCTTCTACTATAATTGTAGGCGTAAAATAATTACCAATTGATTCTTTTATATAGTTTGGTAAGCCACATATCTCTTTTTCTGCACTAGGAACTATATATCTTAAATAAATTCTTTCTACTGCTTCAATCATTTCTAATTGTGTTGGTGGAGGTTTCTTTGTACTGTTATTAGTAGTGGTTGAATGCATGGTTGTGGCAAGAGAAGCTCGAGGATGTAATAATAACATATGAGTCAAAATATCTGATGTACGATGATAAATGGATAATGGTGAAGAAGGTTGTGATAATCTATGATAATCAACAGAAGGTTTCGTAGGCTGATTTAGCTTAGATGTACTAGTTCTTCGAGTAGCATATTTAATATATCTTTTATATAATATATCTGCTTGAGCTACATCTAACCAAAAATCTAACAAGGTCTCTAATTCTAATCTATCACGAAGTACGATATAATAGTTGTATAAGCATACTGGTGGTTGACTTTGTCGATGAAGAACATCGTCAAGTGTAGGTAAACCATCTAATACGGATGATGTATAATTTGCAGGCTTTGATAGTGGATGAAGTATATCTTGAGGTACTTTTTCTATTGCTGTCATTATTTATTTATATAAGTACTTTTATTATTATTATTATTATTATTATTATGTAAAAAGAAAGAAAGAAAAAGGAAAAAGGAGTTTTTGATATAGTCGTGACAACAAGGAGCATTCTATACTCTCCTCTTATAAGTGATATTAAAACAGATCTATCTTTTTTTTTTTTTTTTTTTTCTTTGCAAGGAGTTTTAAAATAGCCTCCTTTTTATATATATATACACACAAAATTCAGGTACAGTGCTGCTCAATGCTTTTGCATTTTTTTATAGCGGATATTTAACTTTTATTCGACATGTTTTATGCAAGTGTATAAATATATTTTCAATGTTTTGGAGGCATAAATATTACATGGAATTTTTGTTCTCGGTTAAAAACCAATGCAGAATATATATATATATATATATATGTAAATGTTATTCTTTATATATTTTTTCTTTTTTTAATAAAAGGATATCGAAAGGAGTGAGTTATTATGATAGATAGAACATGTAATTTACATGTATAGGAGCGCTTTTTTTTTATTATTGCAACCCAGATACTTGGGATGTTTTTCTTGTTCTATGCCTGTTTGTTTGTTCTTATAGTGTCGTTACAGAAGAAGAAGCAAAATTATGTACATTCCTCATTTTGGGGAGAAAAAAAGAGAGAGAGAAAAATATAAACGCCATATCATGTAAATATTTTAATTCAGCTCTTTCTTTTTTTTAAAATATATATATATATATATATATATGTAGTTTTGGTAAAGTACCTTGTTCATTATTTTAAATCAGGCATAAAAATTAAAATTATCGCCACCATAATTATTTTTTATGTAATTGAATGATGGGAAGGCGGATACAGAAATTGCTGTTGGTATCCAAAAGCGCCACCTTAAATAGTTGATCTAGATCAAGTAATAATAGAATTCATTTTGGTGTATATACATGCCTAAATCATTTAGGCTTTCATTCTAGGTTTGCTTCCGAGAATAAATGTAGCTTTAAGTATGTAATTCTTACACGTCTTGTATTATTGGAAAATAACAGTATATGAATGAGCCTTTTTTACTCTTTTTCTTGAAAATTAAAAAGAAAGATAAATGGTTTTTTTTTTTTTTAGTAGGGTCCCTAAAAAAGTAACTTATTGCCCTTAAAGTTTCAAAGTGGAACACAAGACAAACCCGGGTTCTTAAATATTAAAAAAATATATTCTTGTATTCACTTTTTTTATTTTTTTTATTTTATTATTATTATTATTATTATTATTATACATGTGTGTGCATGTTATCTCTTTTTAACATTATAGAATTTTAGAATAAAAATAAAAAATAGATGAGTAATATTAACTACGACACTTTTCATAATCAACTTGTTGAATCACCAAGTACCTATTACCCAACAGCTATACCACCAGATCCGTTGGAAAGGTACGGGTCTGGACATCTCGACCTAGATATTTTTGGCATTTCAGTTTCTCGCTTAAGCAACGTACAACAATTGGGTAAACTAAGAAAAAGAAAGAAAGAATCTAGTAGCTTACAGTTATTTATTTTGTATTATTATTAGCTTTTGTTCGAAAAGTCATGACCATTACTGCTTGTCAATTCTTGACATTAGCTTTTATGATATTCTTTATTGTTACTGTATGTCCTTTATTTGAATGGCTTCAGAAAAGGTATTTAACAAAAAAAAAAAAACTATTTTTTTTATTAATTCTTATTTTTTTATAGTACATATACTTGGTATATACCTTTAATACCTGCTTTTGTTATGGCAATGATAGTTATTTGGCAATTATGTGTACAATACTCTTTGCTTACGATTTCAACAAGAATGACTTTATTATCAATTTTTTCAGTTTTGATGGCATTGGTGGTATCTAATCTCGGTATAAAGAACAAAAAGGATATTTTGATATATATATATAAAAAGAGACTAACTATAAAAGTATTTTTTTTAAAAAAGTATCAAAGTTGGCATATGAAGAAGGAATACTTGTTATTGTTATGTCAGGTTTTGGATTAATTTGCTCGTTATTGTATACATTTCAAAAGCGGTATTATTTTCGAGGTGCATTTCCATTGTAGGTATTTATTTTATTTTTATTTTGAGTGAATGGACTAAAAAGATAAAGTGTAGTGTTTGTAGTTTAGGTGCAATTTGCCTTAGTTCAACATGGTTACGATACGTATATGATATGGACCCGCTTGAAATTTTGTACCCGATTACTATCTCTAGTGTCATTTGCAGTTATGTCATTTTAGAAATTTATTATATTATGAAGAATGTGACTTCAGATGATTACTTGCTTGCCAATGTTTATTTCTTTGTGGATTTGGTCTATCCTATGCGATTTATTCATCATTTTTGTGAATTGACGGATAACATGAATATGTTTCCAGAGATTTTATATCCAGGCGAAATTAGAGCTTAAAAATTTATTAGATTTATTATACCTTGTAACATTATAATTTATTATTTAGGGAGTTTGGTTTTTGCTTCTATCTTTTCCAAATAAAACATTATACGCAGTGCCTTTTTTTAATGTAAACAAGTAGCCGCCTAAAAATTTGCCAAGACGCACGGAACTGAAGCGATTGATTCATACCGTAGCACAAAAATGAATAGCGGGGGTCAATAGTAGCCAGTAAAAGTACTACACTTGGTGTGTGACATACTTAATAAGAGAGAGGGTTTTCCGTTTTATCATTTGCATGAAAAGCTTCGAAAAGGTCCGTCAAAGTTAGTAGTTTACAAGAAAGATTAAGTTATGGTACAGGTTTTCTCCCTTTAAACATTAATGATGAAATGCTTTTAAGATTGTATCTGAACTTTTTTGATTGCTATTTAAAGAATGTTTGTCTATCTTCATTGAACAATTTTTAGTTAATGATTGATTCGAACAGTAAAGTAGATCTTATTTAAATTTTAAGAAAATACGACATTTAGATCGCTCTCAGTCGTAAACCGAATTTTCGCGATTACAACACTTTCTTTCTAATAACTATGAAGCATTAAATTTCCATTAAACGCTGTAAATGCATTTTATTTTATTTTTTGGATCCTGGACTAATCAAGTACATAAACGAAAGTATAAAAACAGTTAACTTCTGTATACTACTCAAATGAGAGAGAGGGAAAGAGAGAGAGAGAAATCAGCGATATGTTACAATAGAATAAAATAAAAAGGGGGAAGGTAGTACATGATTCGAAAAAATGGTTACAATTCATTATACTCGGTGCATAATGAAGGTGTACACAGTAAACACTTCTTGAGTGACTGCCAATAGTCTGTATTGGTTCGGTTTTAAAAAAATAACTCTTTTTTTTTCTTTCCTTTTTCAATAATAAAGAGAGAAACTGTACCTTATTTCATGGCAGACGACAAAAAAGAAAACCTACACTCGATAGAAAAGACGTATCAGCTTCTAAAGTCCTCCATGTTAGCAAAAGAAGTATTACGACCACAGCCAAAACCGCGTAGCCCGCCTCAACCTGATTTTGAGTCCATGGATGACATTAAACCCATGCCTCGAGTTATACTGAAAAGACCAGAACCTACCATTACTTCGACTACAACTGAGTTAGTTTTTTTTTTTTTTTACATTGCACCTTTTTTTATTTTAACCCTTTCTTTTTTGTTAAACATAGAAGTCAAGCTGACATATCACCAATAATTAAAAACGACGCGGCGGCTTCAAATCAATGGAGAGATACAACAAAATGGGATGATAAAACAAACCATGATAAATCAAGTCAGCCTGAGATTAACTCCTATTCAAGCTCAAGTGAAGTATCACCTTCTGCTTATAGACCGCGCACAAGAGATCATGCATTAGACTCGATCGGAATAGTTAAAATTACACCTGCTGTAACTAAATTCGATGATATCAAGTCAGAGGCCATGGTTTCTTGGAAAGAAGGCGTTGATTTAAGACTAGATAACAATTCTAATGCTAAAAAGAAGCCAAAAGAATGGTTATCGCAAAGTGTCTTCTTTTCAGATGAACCGTCTTCCTCTTCACCTTCAAAAAACGTTTCGCCGGATTGGTTACAAAATACGGAAAGAACATATGCTGAAGCAACCCATCAAAAAAATAGTTCGAATAGAAAGACACCAGATTGGGTCTTAGAAGAAGTAGTGCAGAGGATACCACAGAATATACCGTATGAATATAATCAAGGTAGGTGGACCCCAACAGCTGGAGCAATGACTCATCAAATGCAGCCTATGATGATGATGCCGTCTCCTTATATGCAAGTTCAGCCCTCTATATTTCCTAGCTCTCCACGCGATACAGAATACTTTCGATACTTTTACATCATTGTACGCGATCAACATATCGTGAACAGTTTGACAACATTTCAAAAAAAGATGGATAAAATCTTGCAACGTTATTTAGCTGAATTTTCGCCTCGTACCTTTGCAAAGTTTTTAGAGGCACTTGTACTTTTAATAGAACATGAAATTTCCTTTCATCAAATAGAAACATGTCGTCGTATACGTGAATCATGGCAATTGTTTTTGTTTTTCGTGACAAAGCATTTACAAGTGTATACGAAGACACCCGAAGATTTAATTTCTTTACTTCGTGTCTGTACTTTATTACAAAGGTATAATCCTAAAGTTTATAAGGAACTTCCCGTGCTTGAAATGGTACGTGTTTATGAATCAATAAAAGGGCTTTGTACGACCGAAACAAGTACGGAATGTATAAACAATTTGAGGATTTTGAAAGGGATGCCTGATACAAGTGGTATATCGTGGCGTGATATTGATGAAAGGCTGCCTTCTGTACCTAGCGCTGAAGATATAGTAAAAGAAGTTGCAAATAAGGTGGATAGCTTAGCTGATTATGAAACTAAAAAAGAAATCCGGATTGTAAACAAAGTACATAATCCTTGGCCAAATGTCGATCTTTTACAGTATACTTTAGTTCATTTTATGATGTTACGGGAAGAACTACTGAAACCTATACAGAATACGATAGATGCGTTATTCTCCGGAAATGCAAGCCAATCCATAGAAGTGCCCAATGATTGTGCTGTATTCGAACATACGATGCCCAAAAGCACAACAATGCTTGTTTCTAGTTCTGAAACGGCGATTGTATTTCGACTGGGTCCTTGTCTTAATCACGATGATATGATGAATAGCTTTGAAGAGGGGTCGTTTGTGATCATATTGCCTGAGTCCAAGGATGCGGTATCTCCCTCTGATCACCATCATACCATGATGAATATGGCAAAGGGTGCTATGATGGGTCAAGCTGTTCGTGCTTCTAGTAGGACTAATTATCGCTTAGCATCTGTACATATTCATAAAGATGATATCAGTCGTATGGATTGGTCAGCTAAATACACTATCATCACTTGCCATATTAATGCTTTAGCTACACTCTCAGTTTTATCTTGGTTAAGAAAGGAATATGTGGATTTAAAGAAAGAAAGGTTTTCATCTGTATTGACACCTCGTATTTTAGCAGCCAGCAATACTTTGACAAATTCACAACTTTCTTCTTGGGATGAGGAAAATATCGAACAAGAAATATCAATTAATCAAGATTGCGTACCATTCTATCTGCTTGATACTGAACTTAATGTTTCTTGCTTGATGGTCAATAATAAGGGTAACTATAAAGCAAAACCTGCAGAAAACCTTTGGCCTCGTCACTCTTCTCAGTGGGAAAATGTAGCATCGGCAAAACGACCTCCATTGTATGCTATCTCTCCTAGCCAGCTCTCGGCTATTAAGTTTGCTATGAGCCATCGTATTGCAGTTATTTCTGGCGCATCCGGCACAGGAAAAACGTTTATAGCAGCAAAATTAGCTCAATTAATGAGTCAAGCTTTACACGCAGGACAATTCCATCAACCTTTGTTAATTATTGCAAAGACGCAATCTTCTCTTGATACTGTTCTGAGCCAAATTACGCCATCTATTCCTGATGTCATTCGATTTGGTGGAAACCCTTGGGACCAAGCATTAGTTGAAAAACAAGCAACTCGACAAGCAGCGCCCTCTGCATCCGATTCAAACTACAGGCAGCATCAACAATTGGAACGTCAACTTGTTAAAAACCAAGGAAAGCTAAATGCATTATTTTTAGCTAGGTTCCAAGCATCCGAACATGATCCAGTTGTTATGTGTACGGCTATTGAACCAGATTATTTGAAGCATATGCAAAAAGGTTATATGGATCAATATAATCACTCGTATACACCAAATCTTGTTTCGCTTTGGAATAAATGGGCTGGCGAAGACCCAAAGACCCGTAATTTTTCAAAGGCTCAAGAGGACCGTAAAGAATTTGGGTATGCGCAATGGTTATTGGAAATTAACTACTTGAAAAGAGCAGGTCGTGGTTTAATGCCAATCTTGGATAAAAATTATATGCAAACTCGATTTACTTGGGTTGCTAATAATCCGGTTAGTATATCACCTATTGTGAATTCTTTTAATTGGCCGTTTGAAACGTCAACACGTACGGGTAAAGAGTTAAGAACCAAACTGGCAAATGTATGGGAACGTATTCCTACCGATAGAGTTTGGAAAGCTACTCATCAAGAAAAGACACAGATTGTTGAATCACTTGCTAATATCTTGGTGACCTATATTGATTATGAAATACATGCTGTCTTGCAAGATCAAATCAAAACTGCAAAGGCATTTGATGATAATTTAATTCAAAAGCTAACTTATCTTTGTCGATTTAATCGAGTTATTGGATTGACTGCTGATTTTGCCGCTGCTCATCGAGATTGGGTTTCTTCGTTATGGCCTCGCGCGATCATAGTAGATGAAGCATCAGAAATACTGGAATCCACTTTGGCGTCCTCCATCTTGGGTACTCGTACGGAACATTTGGTCCTGCTGGGTAATAATGATAATTTATCTAAACCTCATTTAAGCAATAGTGATATGGCTGGTAACCCTCGTAATCTTGATGTCTCGTTATTTGAGAGATGGAAAGGATCTGGTAGTGAAATGGTCTTATTGGAAGAACAATGGCGTATGTGCTCAGAAGTTGCCAATATAATAGATCAGTTTAATAGTATCAAGGATGAAACAAGTTCGTTATTGATTACTGCGCCTTTAGCTTCTTGTAATGAAAATATGGTAGACGGCAGTAAACCACAAGAAGAAATCATGTATGGCATTACACAGCGTGCATTATATCTGGATTATCAAGCACCTGAACAATCAAAACAAAATCAGGTCTATTCCACGATATGTAAACTGGATATCACAGATGCTGAAGTGGATGAAGCACGATTCGTTGCGTACTTTGCGGTTTACCTCTCTCAACAACGTCATCCTAAAACTTTTATTACAATTCTTACAGTTTGCCTTGCACAAAAGTACCTCATTCGAGCAATATTAAAAGAAGAGGTGCCAAAGCGAACAAGCTTTACAAGTAACGTAGATAAGATTACTGTTGATACAGTGGAACAAAATGGAGGCAGACAAGATTCATTTACAATTGTTTCAACGGCTACACCAGCGCATTCATTTTCTACTCGGGACAATGTTTCGTTTGCATTAACTCGTGCACGCTACGGTTTATTTGTGATTGGAAAACCTGAAAAGGATGATGTGCATGATCGATGGAAAGATTTCGCAAAGTATATGAAGACTAGAGGCTTACGTGATACACATATACGATTGAGTTGCTTTGAGCATGGTGATACGTTTACGGTAGAAAAGTGGCAGGATTTCAATCAAATGCCAAACGGCGGGTGCTCTGCTCCTTGTCTAGCTTTAATGAATGATGGCCATGTCTGTCCTGAAGTATGTCATTACTTGAGTCATGATGAAGTCAAGTGTCTTGAAAAATGTAATCGAATTCGGCCTTCCAAATGTCAACACGAATGTAAGAAAAGATGCTATGAGTGTAGTAAAAATGGCAAGTGTCCCCCTTGTGAGGAAATGAACAAAATAACTTTATCCTGTGGTCATACAATGACAGATGTATGTCATTCGCTTCAGCACCCTGATGATTTGCAGTGCCAAGTTCTTATTAATGTCGAGTTGGATTGTGGACATGAAGCTACAATGGAATGTTTTAAATCAAAAGACCTTAAACATTTAGTTTGTCAGAGTATTACTAGAACAGAATTGCCTTGTGGTCATATAATGGATGTGCAGTGTGGTAAAGGCTCGATATGTACAGAAATATGTGATCAATCTTATGAGTGTGGACATCCTTGTCGCGAAGTGGTAAGTTTCTGGTATTATTTTAAAAATGTACTTTTTTTCAAACCCCCCCCCCCTCTATTTTTTGTACGTAGTGTGGCATTGAACACTCTCATGCTCGTAAAGGATGTGAAGCTTCTTGTCCTAAACAACTTATTTGTGGCCATGGATGTGCTAATGGTAATATATATATATATATATATATATATATATATATTGTACGTATTTATGCTTATGATTTGTTATTTATTTAGGTTGTGCTAATCCAGATAGACACACAGAACGCTGCGTTGAACGATGTAACTACATGTGCTCTCACGGATATAAATGTACTCGAGAATGTTGGAAAGATTGTACCAAATGTGTCAGTGTGTGTCCCTATAGTTGTAAACACTTTAAGTGTACAAAGAAATGCTCTGAAGTAAGTATATGCAAATATATATAGGCCTTTATTATCATCGGACTATTGACCTTGTTACTAGATTTGTGATAGACCTCCTTGTAATAAATATTGTAGTATTAAGCTTGACTGCGGGTGAGTAACTTGCAAAAAAAAAAAAAAAAAAAAAAAAAAAAAAAAAAAAAAAAAATGAAATTATTAATTTTGTTATAGTCATGAATGTTCGGGCTTATGTGGTGAACCTTGTCCGCCTTGTAGTACTTGTCATGGAGAACTTAAATGCTCTATCTCTCTTCGTGCTTTATCTGAATTTGAAGAAGGTGAAAAAGCCTATGTCTTACCAGAATGTGGATGTGGTAAGTAAAAAAAAGGGATGTATACTATGCTAGTAACCACTCATATTTATTTTTATTTTAGTATTCTCTGTTGAATCCCTTGACATGTACTTTTTAAATCAATCAAAGAATGGTGAACATACAGCAGTTAAACTTTGGGGATGTCCTACATGTCAAAAATCAATCTTCCGCGCATACAGATATAACAAATTTATCAAGACAGAGATTAATTTGGTTAATACGATTAAATTAAGAATTGAAAAAGAAAGGCAAAAGTTGACCTATAACGAAAAGACGGAAATTATTAACGCGATGAATAATGAAACGAAACAAGGACCTCATAATTTAGTAGGAGGTAGATGGTTTGTTTGTAAAAATCAACATCCTTACTTTGTTGGTGATTGTGGTGGTGCGACAGAAATTAGTAAATGTCCTGAATGTGATGCTCCTATTGGAGGTACTCAGCATAAGGTAGTAGAATCGAATCGCTTCTATGGTGAATTTGACGGCTCTGATAATCCTGCTTGGCCTGGCCAACCTGTAAACCCAAAAAACTAATGATGTAATATAAAAAATAGGTTTTTTTTTGTTTTGTTTATAAAAATACACCTTCTTCCTCCTTATCTGGTTTATTATTTAATAATTCTTGCTTATGTATATCTCTAAACTCTTTAACATTACTTCCCATCTCTCTCCAGGCAGCTTCACCCATACGTTCACGAATAACCTTGAGTGTTAAATCTATTTGAGCTTCTTTTCTAGTAATCAAGTCCTTGTTCTCCTTGATTGCTTCAATCAAGTCTGGGTCGTTGGGATCATATTCACGCATCTCTTGGTTTGATTTAAGCAAGTGTGCAATAGCGTTTTGTATTTCTGGAATTTCTGTAATAAGGGTCGCGTGGGGTAACTCGTTTAAAGCTTGTTCTAGTTGTACTGGGTCCATAATATTTAGTATATACTTTTGATAAAAAAAGAGATAAAAAAAAAAGATGGACGTGTTAAATAAATTCAAGTCGCGATATCTTTACGAAGATATAGTGTGTTTTTAAAAAAGATTAGTTCGGATCAAATTTCCTCTGTTAAACTGCTGGGATAAATCGTGTCATATTATCATGTAAAAAGATAGAATCACAGGAAAAATTATTCACAGCCTGTGTATGCTGATGCAGGAATACTAGTCTTGCTTTCTTCAATTTAGCTCAAGACTTTATTGAATCTGCCAAAAAAAATCCCCTCCTCCCTTCGATGCTATTCATAACGCTTGTGAAATATTTTAGTGTTGCAGGACATAGTCTTGGTGAGCAAGAAAATGGAAGACTGACAGATAATAAATATAAGTTTGTATTTTAGTTAAGAAACGATTTACTAGTAGGGCTGTAGGTGAAACTTATACTTTTTAATAAGTCTATTTGTGCTTTAGGTACATTTTATTTACGATTGAAAGAAACATATCAATATTTGAAGCCTTTATTAGACAATTACAGTAAACTCTATTATGGTGGAGGAGGTAATGACTAATGAATCATATAAAGGGAGGAGAGTGCACTAATATAATTTTAGTATATAGACGGTTGTTTTTTAACCTACACTGTAAATTATATCTTTACGTCAATGGAATTCAAGATATGTTATTATCTTTACCAAAAGATAGAACCTATGTACGTTGTGTTGTAAGTGATGTTAGATTTTAATACATGTCTCGATACGACATCTTGTCTCAAAATATCAATTTTGATTACGAGCGTGTAATTGATACGCATCCTGATATGAGCACTACTATATTGTTACATGTGAATGCGGTAATGACTTCAAACGACTTTATAAATCTGCTGAAGAATAATTAGAAAAATACCATACTTTTTTTAAAAAAAACCAAAAAAACTCCTCTTCTTCCATTAACTAACATGTATACATATATCTTTTATAAATAATTTTATAATCCCTCATTCTCTCTCTCTCTCTCTCTCTCTCTCTCTCTCTCTCTCTCTCTCTCTCTCTCTCTCTCTCTCTCTCTCTCTCTCTCTCTCTCTCTCTCTCTCTCTCTCTCTCTCGTTCCTTTTTTTTTTTTTTTTTTTTTTTTTGTCCTCTAAAAAAGCATCGTGGTAAACTTCACGGCACCCATTTCATTTTTGAAAAGGCCTAAATTTCAATTGCACTTTTTGTTTTTGGTCCGTGTACGACTTTTATTTCCAAATTTTTACATTATAAGTTGCAACATTATACAACTTACTGGTTTAGAGTGTTATAAGCATTATCTGCTGTTTTAACTGCTTTCCTATAACCCTCTTTTCGAATCTCTTTATTCTATCGTTTGCATATTACATACAATATAACATCCAACACTAAACCTTAAATTATACACCATAAAATATATAAATGTAGAAAGAAAATTTCGAAAGCACCATTTGTTACATGATATTATAGGTTCACTTTATTAGAAAAAAGGGGGGAGGGGATAGGTTTTCCTTAAACTCAGGCAATAAATAATAAAAAGTACAGTGAGTCCACCTATGCTTAAAGGAAATTCTCTACCATATATTAATTTTAGATTATTGGAGTTCACGGTGTGTTCTAATTGAAGTTCGAAAAGTGTTCCAAACTAAGTTCCATTTTATTTTCGAAAAATGTACCACCAAGTTCAAAAAATGTTCGATTTGAGAGAGGAAGCACTGTATCTACTGATTCAACTATTCTGATTTACGCCCTTTGTTTTACTTTAGAATAAGACGTATTTCGGATTTTAATACATAAATTTACAAATATCTTTTTAATTTATTTATATGAGCCACTGTCGACCGTAAACCATAAGCACCACTGAACCTTATTCAAAATCTGATCAGACAATGGTCTAGTTAATCGAAAACAGAAGTTAGTCTTATTTTGCCGATACTTCGAAATAAATAAAGTTTGTGCTGTATCAAAAAGGATCGCAATATTGATTCTATTGATGATACGTGTACGGAATTCGTCAATCAAGAAAACCTGGAAGTGGTTCTTTGCAAGTAATCTGCGGAAAACAATGCCTCTTGTAGGCTCGTGATATGAGGCGTTTGAAGATTACGTCTGCCGTTATATAGTAAATGTTCTTCGTGGATATATCTGGTTGTTTTATGCGTTAGTCTTTATCTTTGACTGTAGCGTCCTTGAGTATCTCGCATTTTTTTAATTACAGACTACAATCTTAATGCGAATGTTGATCTATAGTTATAAGTAATAATAAGAATAGATTAAAGTTTACAACAAATTGAATTGGATCGTCGTTCCTTTGTCTGCGCGAACAATACGTGTTAGTATAAGCGTAAGATGACTAAATAGATCACGAGTAAATAATATTTATTTAGTTTATATGCTGTATACCCATTTTCAAACAGTTTTAATCATCAACAGGTTTATATACATAACAAAATATAAGATTTCTAAAAAATAACAACACTTTGATGCTTTAAAAAGGGCCTATTTTACGACCATATTAAGAATCTGTCAAAAGAATTGGTATGGTAACTCCATTTGCATAAATGCGCTTCGCAAAATTTCGTTTTATGTACCATAAATAACCAGCCCGCTAACTATAATACATAAAGCAAGTTTAAGGGGAGAATATTTACCTGAAGCAAAGTGAAGGTCTGCATATAGTAATAGTAAGTACATACATACATGTACATAAAAAAGTATAGGTTAAGCTTACAGTGTATTTAGCTTCATCGTTGTTTTTTTGTCTGCGAAAACGATCCTTATTAGTATGAAAATAACAAGCCAAAGTGCTCATTTGCAGTGAATAAAGGGCCGTCTATGAACTGATTGTAAATACAGAAACTGTAGTTCCATTGAGCTAGAAAGAGGATTAATAATATAAGCGACTTAACCATAATCATATCATTAAAAAAATATTAAGAAAACAATTAAATAAAACAAAATTGGACTCATTTTATATTAACCATAAATGTCTTATTGCTACAATGGTAATCGCGAATAGAGCAGGTAGTTATAATAGTTATAATAAAGAGATGGTCGTATGGTTGATTCAAGTTACATATTTATAATTTTACTGACGTGCTTTTTTTTTTTTTTTTTTTTTTTACATATTTTTTTAATGATTATAGTTTATTATGACTAAATAAAATAAACTGTGGTTCAGTAAAAACGACAAGTACCAAACACATCAAAACGTAACATCATAATCAAATGCTAGAAAAAAAGCTCCAACTGATAGCAAATACCGTAGAAAAATTCAGTTACAATAAGTCGTTTACATAAAGCAGCAAGAAGTAGACAGCCAAAAGAAAATAGTAAATAATGGAGAAAAAGCCGGTTACGATGAATGGTTTATATCAAACACCATAAAGTGGACTACCAAAAATAAACGCTAAGTAGTCAAACACCAGGTAGCTATATACCAAGAAGCCATATGCCAAGAATCGAGTAACAGAAACGGTCACCAAAGCCAGACATTATCTATGAAATATTAGATTTGAGCTCTTTTTTTTTACGTAATAACCGCAAGGTCACCTAAATGAACCAGCCCCATCAAGTATAAGATCGTGACTACTCGGTATAAAATGGAATCCAAGCATACATCTAAAACTTTTACGCTTGTAAATATCACCAGGAGTTCATAATAAGGAGTACTTGAGGCCTCATCTCGCATAACTCCCCATTTACAAATCCCCAGCATCCCCTCATTCGGTAGAAGACGTCAGGTTTAACGATAGTAACGAGAAGCCCTTATAAGTCCTGCGGAAACCCGGAACCAAACGCGTCCCCAATGTCCCAAAATAAAGGATATTTCGTTTTAACCACGTCTACGATCCTTGCAATGAAAAGCGTAAGAGTGCCCTAAAAACCCTATATCAAGTTTGAAATGATTGAAAAATGCCACTCTTCGTTTAGAGGCCTACATTTGACGGTAATGAAAAGATTTGTAGCAGTGTTATATAATTTTCTGAAGAAACCTCAGAGGCCTTTCAAGAACTGAATACTTTCATAGTGAAAAGAAAAGGGTAAAAAAGGAAATCCAAACATAAATAAACAAAAGTGAGAAAAAAAATTTAATTAGTTAATGATTTTACTTTTTCATGAGTAAAAGATATATAAATATATTTCTATTTACTTGGTGAGTAGAGTTACATCTTAATATTATCCGTCTAGGTTTTTCTTCTTTTTGTACGTGATTATTTGAATTATTACATTTTTTTTATAGTAATGTGAAATAAAAGTTGCCCACTATAAAAAAGAATACATTTTATAAAAAGAAAGAGAACGTTTCATTTTAACGTTCCGATGTTAAACACACAAAAGTATTCAAATCATCATTATATAAGAATTTCGATAAATTTTCCTTCTAGATAAAAACATTACAGTCCAGGTATTGAAGAACTTGAGAAAGATTTGTTAGAAACCAAAATGTATCTTGAAGCCTTCGTTAACGAGTATCGAAAAATGAATGATACAATTGTTAAAAGCCCACATAGGGTGTATGTGTTGGAGACTGAGATGAAACTGACAAGAGGAGATAAAAAAAATCATTATAATTATATCAGAAGTTGAAAACTGAAATAAGCGGTTTGTCTAAGAACATCGAAAACTTGAAGGCAATCAAGTTACCAATAGAAAAAAGGAATACTGAAGAGATGAATACAATTGCCGATAGAAATTTTGAAGTTAAAAGAAAACTCAAAGCTCAGAAAGTATACAGAAAGCTCAAGTGGACGATGACTTTGTTTGTTTAACTTCTTTTGTAAAATAAATTCATTTTTGTATCAAATAAAGTACATGCCCTCATTTTTTTTTTTTTTTTTTTTTTTTTTTTTGGTTAAGCTTTTAGTTAGGCTTCTAGTAAACTTGACTACAGTATCTTATTTCAATAATAATCAAACATGTATAAAGAAACACTATTCAGTAGATTATGTCTTAATATAATAATAAAAAATTTAAATATATATAGTCTATACAAAGACAAACTCATCACTGAGTTTGTCTTTAAGAATGGAATTTTCTTTCTTTAATTTGGTAATTGTAACAAAATAATTTCGCCATGATTGGCAGGTATAGCCTACATACTTGTCTTTAAGTCAGCTATTTCTTGGAACAAACTATTTTTTTTGACACTTAGGTCATCAATAGCTTTAAACAAAAATCGACAGTGTCATCAGAATTTTTAAGGCGATCTTTTTCGAAGTTCAACTCTTCTTCAATTACGTTTTCTTTTTCTTTGATTTTTACAAAAGCATCTTTCAGCTTTTCGCATTCATTTACGTAAGCTCGAAGTTGCCTTGCACGGTTGGACAGCTTATCTTCAAGCTCCTTTATACGTAAATGGTGTTGATCTATAAATGTATTTAATTTAACATTTGTACTATATAGATATATATATGTAGACTGTATAACATACGTTTTGTAACAAAGAAATGTGTTATTTCTTTTGGGAAAACCATCGAAATGGCTTCTTCAATAAAAGAAATGAAATCTTTAACAATTAAAATAGAAATATAGAAATATAACTGACTACAAAAGAATATGCTTCTAATTTTTTTCGGTGATGATATATTCTGTCGCTATTGCTGTAGATAATGTACTTGTAATAAACATTTTTAAGAAAAATAAGGTAAATGTCCCGACCATGATATTTAACAATCAAAAACATGACTTCCTTTTTTTACACGCCCCTTCCCGGGAAAGCATGTGCATGTGCTTATCATAACGAAAGCGTATATATATTTATTTTATATTAAAACCAAGTGGATATATATGAAAATGGAAAGTGGGCATAAAATTCAAGTATTTCTTGTGCCACAAACCCCCTAAATTAATGCATAAATGAGTAAAGTCATCTGTATCTGTCTACTCCAAACAATCAAACTTGATTGGTTTCCAAATATTCCCATAGTTTCAGGAAAGTACTATCTTACCACTCAGTAGGTTCATTCCGCTACTCCATTCTCCTCTTTAAAAACTATTGGCTATAGATAAAACTTACGTCAAAAAAAAAAAAAAAAAAGGAAGTATGCAGGTCAAACTAGGGGGGCGTTTTTTTGAAGTAAATACTACGTCTATCATAAACTATATGACAAGTCATTTTAAAAGGTGGAAATATATGTTTAAGTTTGATTTTTTTTTTTTTTTTTTTTTTTTTTTTTTTGTCGCAAATGTATGTATTGATATATATGTAAGTAATTTGCTACATTACCAAAGTAAAAATTTATTCATAATGAGGTCATTCCTATTTTTTTTTATTTTTTTGGTATAAGACTTTTTTTTATATTTGTTTCCATTTATTTTTCTTAACTTCATATTATAAGCAACAATGTTACCTATAAGCTTCATCGCCCTCTTCCTAGGATCGTCCTTTATATCGCTGTTCAGTGGCAGTACGACCTCTGTTCTCCCAGCCTGTTGTAAGTATTTTTTTTTTTTTTTTGCATTTAAAAATAAATAGTAACCTTGACCTCTTTATTAGTTTCTAGCCGGTTCGTCCTTTTGAGACACGAAAAGCTACTGCGCTTTTGTACTACTTGTTCCCTCGCATCAAGCTTGGCGAAAAGCCTTTCTTGTCCAGGTTTGTAAATCCCTCTCTTCGAAGGATTTGTTAAATGAAGCGCTCCC
Organism: Thamnidium elegans; assembly: GCA_025201345.1. NCBI lineage: Eukaryota > Fungi > Mucoromycota > Mucoromycetes > Mucorales > Mucoraceae > Thamnidium > Thamnidium elegans. Next base: position 165,172 of record JAIXMG010000018.1, read on the forward strand.
TCCTGGTGTTTGTCTTTTGGCAGAAAAGTCAAAAGGGTTGGTGGCTACGCCTCTTCCTGTCTGTCCTGTCTCCTCACATCCTCTCCCAACCTGTCCTTTGTCTTCTTGCCCGCTTTTTTCCTTTTCTTCGCCTCCTTTTATCTCCCCCCTCCCTGCTTCTGCCAATCTGTAACACTGGTTGGAAGCCAATTCAATCTTTTGCTTCAACAGAAAAAGAGTTGTCAAAAGAACATCAGTCGTGGTTTTTTTTTACCGTGACAATGAAATGATGTTATTTATAACGGGCCTGACGATTGTCTATATAATAGGCAATCAAATGGCTCGTTATTAAAATAAAATAAAAATTTAAAAAAGAAATCTTAAGGTTCTTTTTTATTATTACTATTTAAAGTATACAAGTATACCTATCTTAATCATACGAGCGTTTGCTTCTAGATATAGATGTGTACTATAATTATTTTACGAAAAAAGACACTGTTCTACTTTTTATGAGCTTATTTTAAAAAAAATAGTTACGGCCTTCGAATCCACTTGAACCATCAGTCTCTTAGTAGTGTGATCACCATGCTCACTTTTAAACTATCGCTTCCTATTATTTTTCTATCACCAATGTTTTTTTCATTACAACTTTAACGCTCAATATTGTTTACAAGATATCAAAAATTGATTACCTTCAACAAGTATGACATCAGCTAAAAGTTGAACCACTAGCGATTCTGTAATAACATATTTTCTTCCAGACTCGATTTCTCAATATAGAATCTTTCGTAACCCTGGTTAAGTAAGCCAGAATACTTGTAAACCTTATAATTAATGGTAATCTTTCCATCCAAAAAAAAACAAGATGTTTTTTCTACAACATTTATCGGTATTTTGGTTCAAGTTCAAAAGTAACGAGGAGTCTCTGAAAATGATGACAGGATATTTAAATCGTATATGATGTATTGCCTTTCTGTCGTATTTACTCCTTCATAAAACAGAATGTTAATACTATAACACTGACTCGTAGTAGCAATGTCTGTTTTTTTTAAAAAAAAAGTATGTAATATATTATACTTTTTTTTCTGGATCTATCGTATAAATTAAAACAAATCAATTTCTTTTTTGCATCGATCAATATAAATTTGGTCTGAGTAAAGTAGTATCATACAAAAGTCCCTTTTTTTGTTATTGGTTATCAAATAAATCTATTGGGTTAAGGCGGCCTTCTTCTTCTTCTTCTTTTTAGCAAAGTTTTGAGTAGGAGCATCTAAATTATTATCTTCTTCTAAAGGTCTCTTTGCGCCTTGTTCATTTGGTGATTTTATAATGAAACAAGCAACAAAGAAATCTTCTGCTGGTACAGTATGAGCAACGCACTCGGCAAGATCTAATCATTTTATTTTAGTACTTGAACTATTTAATAAGTTTTTTTTTACCTTTATTTCCATGGATCTCTTCAGGAATACCTCTTCTATTTGAAGTAGGTAAAACAGACTCACGAGTAGCCAACTTGAAATCAGAATGTCTCTTTAAAATTATCTTTACTACGTGTTCATTTTCTTTAGGGTGGATAGAACAAGTAGAGTAAGCAACACGTTTTGCCTTGGGGGCTTTTTTTTTAATGTAAATTATTTAGGGACCCTTTTTATTCAATAAAATGGAACGAAAGTTCTGGATAAAATAAGTTTAGTAACTTCATTACTTGGTTTTCCTAAATATCCCTCTATAATTCCTCACTGATTGACTCCCATTTGTTTTAATACATTTCTTGGAGAACAACAGATCTAGGATTAATTGCAGATATTTCATTACCATAAGTCTAAGTAAACTTCATTTCTTTTATTCTTTGTGAATCCGTTTATATTCCCCACACTCTTTGAACTGATATAAGTCCCATTGTAAATTATACTTTGCTCGACTATACTTTCTTGAAGACCCGTCGTTGAATATCGCTTTTCATAAATAAATAAATAACCTATAAGTCTTTCTAAGTTGACAACTAATAGTCTGGTGCTCATTACTCTTATTACTTTTATATTATCTGTTGACTTATACACTTTTAATAATCTTTTCCAAACTTTACAACTTTATATCCTAAGCTGTATCAATATACTAATAATTTACATTTGAGAACATGTTCTTCCGCCCCCGGATTTAACACCAGTATTATCGCTAATAACCGATTTAAGGGTGAATTTCCTGAGAATTTTGGGTTACTCTTAATTAGAGCCGCTATTGTATAAGATTTTTAAAAAATAATAATAATTGAATACTTTAAAGAGGATTGAAAGAGGCATAAAAAAATTTGATAAGACAAGTCACTAGTTATTTAACATAAAATATCGGAAGGAATGATTATAGGGGTATTGGGATTCGAGTTTGGGACCCAGTTTCCTCTTGTACAGTGTAAAGGCCAGGTGCAACAGGTTTTATGATCTTTACTTCACCATCTAGTCCAGTTGCTTGAAAACTTGGTACAATGATTCGTCGAGTTTCTGCTTTGCTGATATATTTGCTGTTGATGTGGTTATCTAAGATGATCTTAGATTCTCGTAAGACTTTATAATGATCTGCAGAAAATTTAGACAGGCCCGGCGATCCACTAGCAAATTCGCCTGTAGAAACATCATATACATCTCCCATCAATTTCGGTGACAATTCTCATATCGATTCTAGCTCCTATTTTTTGATTTTCCGCAAGTTTTTTCTGACTTTTGTAGAGATTACCCTGGATCCTGATTGTTCACTCCGAGACACTTCGAACAAAAACTTATCACCAAGCCTGTTCTCCACCGCCTCCTCCGCCAGCTTTGCTGCCCCCCACCTCTTCATCCAGATACTTCTGTACCTTGGCTCGAATTCTGGTCGTTACCCATATCCCACGTAGAATAGATTTATTTTTATGAAGAAGGCGAATCACAACATTTATTAGACTTTAATTTTTGCAAATACTACTTGGAAATTTTAATATCATCAACATAATATATGTGTTTTTTGATAAAACTTATATGCTTACATCGTCATTGACTTTTAGAAAACAATACCAATACTCATGTGTTTATTATCAGGTGAACTAAGTAAAGCTTATTTTATTTTATTTTGGATAGATGCACTTTTATTCATAAATTATTCGTTTAAAAGTTTCTAGAGTCATATTGTGACATTCTGAGCAACATTTTCTTGTTCGGGATTATAGGGATATTGAGGGTTGCTAGAAATTATTGTGCATAACTGCAATTCTTAATTTTCCAACCGTAGTAATATAATCTTAGAGTATTAAAAGCTTTTTTTTTTATTAACATTGGAAAATTACTATATCTTAAACTAAATGGAAGTGTTGTACGAAAAGAGGAAGGAGTTAATACCTGTCACGCCGCTCATACCGCTGAACTTTATTCAAAACCGATCAGAGTGGAAAAAAATCCATAACAATAATCATGACGACAAACAGATCTTTCACAATTGACACAGACCCTAAATATAAAGTAAGTTTACTTTTTTCTTTCTTGCCTGCTTTTAGGCAACTCTTTTTTTTCACTTTTCAAACATTTTACTCATTGAGCTGTGCAATATTGTAGTCATCCGCCCTGTGTTTTTACGCTTCAATAACAACGGTACTGTCGATATTAACGAGGTATTATTGGATTTGGAAGATGTTATTGTCGAAAGTTATTCTACTGGTAAAAATTTAGAGGATTTTAAAGGGGATTGAACGAATAGATTTGCGAACTGTGCTCAATTATTAAAGTTAATTCTTGGTACACCCTCAGTGCCAATTTTTGGTGCGCTTCCTACAAATAACAGGTAAAAAAAACAAGTTTACGTATGAGTACGTGAGAAAGTAAATTGTAAATATATTATGATAGTTAAATAAACCCCTTTTTATCATGATTAAATTAACCTATTTATTCCATCCTTTTATTTTCCTTTTTTTTCCTTTTTTTTTTAACAATGAATTCATATACAAGCAAGTACCTTTTATATAATCAAATGTCTAAATTTCTCAAAAGGAGTTTCCTTATGATATGGTGGCGTCGATGCAGTTTCAAGTGTAATTTTTTTAATTTTTTGGTGCATCGCCATTTACACCACAAGTGCCAATTTAGGGAAACTCCTGGTGAGTAAAGTTAATTAAGAATTTGTCAAGTTTCAGTGGACTAAACCTTTTTTTTTATTTAGAAAGATGGAAATCCTTCATTTAAGACAATAAGAAAAAAAATACCAAATCATAACACAGCCTTGCCTACAGATAAAGATTCCGCAGATTCTGTACCAGCAGCAACAAAAGTAACTACTACTACTACTACAACAACAATAATAACAACAAAGATATCTTCTTTAAAAGAACCTTTTACCGAAGCATTAAAAGAAGAATTTATGTGGAACTTTAATAAGCTGGATAAATGCCTGAATCAGCAGCAGATGATCATCTCCTGTCAGTCGAGGGAAAAGTTTATAACTATGATTTAAAATGCAAATATCTACAATGAGTTTTCCAAATATGATTAATATTACAATTAATATGACTGACAATGATATAACAACAAATATAGCCCTAAAAGAAATATTCACTATTAAAATTGCAAGAATTTGGAAAAAAAAATTATTGTTATACCCTGCAGAAGAACGTCAAAATCTTGAACTAAAAAAGATGGGAAAAATGGAAGGAGCTATTGAGTTGTTACTGAAAAAACTTTTTTGACTCACGTTTATTTCATGGAAAGGTAAATACTTTAGAAGTCTACGACTACTATAGGAAATTAGATTTCAATCCTGTCGAAAGCCCACTAATAGCATAGCTATCTACGGCAATTACGAATACCTCTTTTAGCTTTTTATCAACTGAACGACTACCAGCAGTTTTAGAGTATGAAAATATGTACATGTACTGGAGTTTTTTAAACACTATTTGTTATTATTCTAAAATCCATTCGATCAGGTATGTATGATGTAAATGAAACTCTTAATAACAGATCAACTAACATCTCTTTTCTATAACTATAACAAAGAAAAGTCCAGTCAAGCAAACAGTAGTGCGACAAATTTAAAAAGAAAGCTGTCATCAATAGAAGAAATTGGTCGTAAAGCAGTAGGAAGAAGAACGGATGATAGCAAAGATCTATCGGATGGCTATTTCGAACTACCTATTGTCATGAAAGATATGCTTAAAGATATTATTGATAGATACACTAGCTTGCGAAACGATGTTAATATTATTGGATACAACATTCAAAGTGAATATATATCACAAGTAATTTTCACTAAAATTTACTTGAGTAATAAAATCTCTTTCATGAATATGGATTCACCAGCTGGTTACATAACTTGAGTAAGGTTCATTTTGGCGCTTAGGCTATATGCACTATTTTTTTAGCAGATGCTCCACCTCGACTAAACTCTCCACTTGATAATGTCAATAAGATAGGCCACATCTTCAAAGGAACGCTTAAATAGTCGAAGGTTCAATCCCATAATTATTTAAATAGAGTTGCTGGTTTTGAGTTTTAAAAAAAAAAAAAAAAAAAAAAAAAGGGTTTTTTGCAGAATTATAAAAAAGTAGAATAATGCAAATTGTACTTTTTCTTTCGCATCTTTATTAGATATTAAAGAGAGTGGTGGGATACTAAAATAGGAAAAGCAGTTTTTTTTTTTTTCAAATGATATATTTATTGTTTCTCTGTTACTAGTAATATTATAGTGCTACACGTGCTACAATATATATATATATATTATACGAAAGAAAGTATAGAAGCTTTAAAAGGTAAAAGAAGTATACATTTATTTTTTATAAACAAAACAAAAAAACAAAACAAAAAAAAAGTGGTGACACACTCTCTTCTGTCGGTCAACAGAAGAGATTATTACAGCCTAGTACGATACAGTATACAAACCCGTAATATCCTGTCAATAGAAACAGAAAAAAAATTTCAAGATCCGGTAACAAAGGACAGCTATAAATAAAACCTGTTACCTGATTATATTTTGTTCCACAACAATCCTTGGTGTAAACCTATATATTACACTGTTTTAAACCATCTAAATATACGACTCAGATTTGCAGCTTTAGCATTAACAATAAGAGGTAGATCCTATTTTAATTGGTCAACAATAAGGACGCTTCAAAGAAGGCACTTTATTTAAATAGCATCCAAAAAAAAAAAGGATGGTAAATAAGAGAGTAAAAGGTAGGTTAATTGCGTTTATTTCAATAGTAATAGTGATTTGGGTAACAATCTTTGTAATAGGCTTACTATAAATATAATTAAAAAGGGATAGAAAAAAGGGATACAAAGGAGCTATGTCTGTACTTAGAATAATGAATACATTTCAGTTATAACCCGATCCGCTTTTTTTTATGTATAAATATATGCAAACTCTGTCATACTAGCAAATGAGTTACTTTTTCTGTATATATAACAAGTAATTAAAAAAAGAAGAACCAAAAGCGGGAAGTAATAATAAACGGGCTCCAGACTAATTATTATTTATTTATTTTTTTGTATCCCAGACTGAAAAGATAAGTGTCTCTTTTTTTTTCTTTTCTTCTACTTGATTAACTATATATGCTTTTCTTTTTTGGTGCATTAAACCAAAGGTAAGAAAAAAAAGGGGGTTGGGGTTAGTGGTGCTCAATTAAAGAAGAGTCGGTTTATCAAATATAAAATGCAATACCAATTTATTTACGTGTAACAAATACAAAAATAGATTCAATTATGACAAGACTTGTTCTATTATCCCCGCCTATTTGTTGTTTTTTTTTTGTACGAAAGGGATAATAACCTTTCTCTTTTTCTCTTTTTTCCTCTTTTTTTTTTCTCTCTATTGTATTTTGTTTAAACACCCTTCACTTTCTTTATCATATATATATATAAAAAAAAAAGTCTAAACATCATCATCATCAACAACAACAACAACAACAAATAAATAATAGAATATGAAGTTGATTTCCAACTTGGCTTCTTTATCGATTGCTGCTGCTTTGTTACTTCAAAGCGGTAGTTTCGTAACAGCAACTCCTTTATTCAATATACCTACAGTGGCTAGTCACTCTAACGATGTATCCGAATCAACTGGAAACTGTGAACGTATGTACATTACACTACTCTCGTCCCTTATATATATGTATATATAACCAACTAATTTATTATTATCATTAATAGCGTTCAAAATCATTTATCCTTCTTCAACAGGTAAATTCTTGTTATTGTTGTCAAAATAGAACGAAAAACATAAAATTAATATACTTCTTTTTTTCAGGTCTTACATTTGAAGAAGCAACACAACATATTGTAGCATGGTCAGCACCTGCTGGTATGAAAAAAATTAATGTTACATTAGTTGATAATGAATATGGAAGAAGTACTACCAACCTTGGTACTTTTGGTTAGTTGCAAAAAAATTATTTTATTTTATTTTATTTTTTTTCTTGAGCTAATACCCCCTAATAGATGCAAGTGATCAAACTACTAATGAAATACCTCTAAGTCTTTATGGTAAACCTAGTGGTGATTATCATTTCCATCTTTCTGGTCAAGGCGATAATTTGTTTTGTGAAACCGATTCTGTTTCCTTTAGAATTTATAAGCGTGAAGAAGAAGAACAAAATGTCGATACAGCTGAAACCACACCTGAACCTACTACTACTATTACTACTACAGCCACCGCCACCACCACTACTACTGCAACCACCATTACTACTGCAGCTACCACTACTACATCTGAACCATTAAATGAATCAGAAATTGAAAACATTTTACAAGAAATTCAAGCTAACGGAGGTGAATCATCTACTGCTCACGACAATGATTCCAACTGGAACTCTGCTTTAGATCAAGTAGCACGTATCTCCAAGGACACCAACTCATACCAAAATGAGGACAAGACTGCAAAAATACAATCGTTTAACCAATATATTGAGACTTTAGATCAAGATTATAAAAAATACATTGTTAAAAATAAGGAAACTCAAACAACAGCAGTAACTCATAAGAACGAAGCTGATCCTTGGTTCACAAATGAAGATCGTACACATGCAAATGCAAATGAATGGCATTCCAACGATGCTGATCAAGATACTACTGCTCAATACCATCAAAATGATTCTGAATGGGTAAATGAATCTGAAGCTCATGATAACGATGCTGAAAAGGCATGGCATTCAAATGACGCTGATTATTTCACAAATGAAGATCAAACTACGGGTGCTGCTCAATACCACCAAAATGATTCCGAGTGGGTAAATGAATCGGAAGCTCATAATAACGTTGCTGATTGGGACACAGAAGAAGTCAGTGCTGATAATGATCACGTTGATAGCTCTGAATGGGAAGACACTCATGAAAATGATGTAGATACTCATAACAATGGCTGGAGCACAGAAGAGATCGACATTGATCATGCTGACAGTTATCATAACAATGAGGCTGATTGGGAGTCCAATGACCATCTCAATGACGTTGATTTGACTTCTGCCGGTATTGAACACGTTGATGGCTGGGCAACTGAAGATGTTGATGCTGAAAGTCACCCTGAATATCATACAAATGATTCTGAATGGCAAGAAAATGTTCATTTTAATTCCGCTGAAGATGACGATTCTCATTTAAATGGTTGGAACTCTGAAGAAGTTGATATTGATCATGAAAATGAGTATCATGTCAACGATGCTGAATGGCGATCGAACGATGTCTTTACTGAACCCGTCTCTCATGCTAACGACGCTGAATGGCAATCTGAAGAAGATGATGCCGTTGTTACTGCTGAAAATACATATCATGTGAATGATTCTGAATGGCAATCGAACGATATGGAGGGCCATGATAACGCTGCTGAATGGCAATCTGAAGAAATCGATGCTGAGTATGCTCATGCTAATGATGCTGAATGGCAATCCGATGATCACTTTAACGCTGGTGAATGGCACTCTGAAGATGCAAGCCATGATAACTCTGGTTGGGATACTGAAGATATTGATGTTCAACATGCTGATAGCTACCATACCAACAATGCTGAGTGGGAAGCTGATGGTCATACCAACGCTGCTGAGTGGACCTCTAATGAAGAAGGTCATGATAATGCTGCTGAGTGGCAATCCGAAGAAATCGATGCTGAGCCTGCTCATAATAATGACGCTGAATGGCAATCCGATGAACATGTTAACGCTGCTGAATGGCAATCTAATGATAACCACAATAATGATGCTGAATGGCAATCTGAAGAAATCGATGCTGAACCTGCTCATCAAAATGACGTCGAATGGCAATCCAATGATAACCACAATAACGCTGTTGAATGGCAATCGAACGATACCGAGGGTCACGATAATGCTGCCGAGTGGCAATCTGAAGAAATCGATGCTGCCCATGATAATGACGCTGAATGGCAATCTAATGACCATCTTAACGCTGCTGAATGGCAATCGAACGATACCGAGGGCCACGATAATGCTGCCGAGTGGCAATCTGAAGAAATTGATACTGAACTTGCCCATGCTAATGATGCTGAATGGACTTCTAACGAAGAAGATAAACATGTCAACGCTTCTGAGTGGTCTTCTAACGATGAAGGACACAACAATGCTGCTGAATGGACGTCTGAAGAGATTGAAGCAGAGTCTGGTCATGTTAATGCTGCTGAATGGGAATCTGATGATGGACATATGAACGAAGCACATAACAATGAATGGCAATCCGAAGAAATTGATACAGTTCATGATAATGCTTTTGAGCAAGAAGTGACACTTCTTCAAGGTGATCAATCCAATTTGTGGGTTGACCATGAAAATACCCAAAGTAACGAAGGTCATACCAATGCTTGGGTTGGGTACTAACAAAAAAAAATTAAATTCTGTATTAAATAACCACTCTTCCTTTTCTTTCCTTTTTTTCTATAAAATAAAAATGTATTAAAAAAAAACATAATATTTAAAAAAGCATTTTCTTGTACCTGGAAAAAAAAAAAAAAAAAAAAAAAAAAAAAAAGACTTTATATAATGGTGATCATGTGTGGGGGATTTATTTGTATTCATTACTACTTTGTACAGCAAAATAAATTTCAGTGTAAAAATTTGATATGTGCATACAAATATAAAAAAAAAGGGGGGGGGGGAAATGTTATATAAAAAAAAATAAAAAAATAAAGAAATGTACATTGGGTTTTATAAAGATGAATTAGATTCTTGATGATAGTCGAGTAAAGAAGGTCTGTTTTCTAAAGAAGGTCTAATAATAGGTGAAGGGATAGATGAAGTGCCCAATAAACTTAATTGTTCTCTGATACGTCTGTGAGCAGAAATAATATTGGTTTCTACATTATGAATACGTGTAGAATAAGGTGGTATTTGAAGTAATCGATCTACCATCTCATGAAGTGTAGTAACTTCATTAGTGGTATTTTGTGTGGGTGGTATGAACGAAGATAGAACGGAAGGTGCCATAGCCGCTAACGAAGCAGCTGATTGAAGAACAGCAGGTAGATCTTTGATAAACATTATTTTAATTATTTTTAAAGCCGAAAAATTAATTATTACCTTCTGTTATGAAAGCTGGCAAACTCATAAAATTAGACCCTAAATCTGCTCTGGCAGTAAGAAATTCGTCTAATAAAGAAACTGTAACTTGAAGCTGTTCTAGTAAATCTTCTTTTTCATTAATTCTCTGTTGAAGTCGTCGATCGAGTTCACTTCGAACAGGTGGTGAAGTAGATGTAGTTGGTCCTGGTAACTGATGAACTCGAGAACTTCTACGTCTATCCATAAGTGAAGATGTTAACATGGAATGTCTTCTAGTTATACGAGAACGACGAAGTTGAGAAGATGTTGCAGTTGGTATAGAAGAGGATACAGGGGTCAGGTGACGAGGGTTATTATTTACAGGATGTCGGGATGTAGAAGGTCTTCTATTATTATTATTGTTATTATATACATTTTGTACAAGTTGATGAGGAAAAATTGACCAAGAATCCTCATCTATATCTTCTTGGTGTTTAATATACTCTTCATGTTGCTGTTGTTCTTGTTCAATATCTCTAGGTTTCCAAAGCGGTAAGCCCATTTTGTATAATTATTTGTTAATAAAGATCTATAAAAAAAATCGTTGTTTTAAAGAAGAAAAAAATACAAGCGCAAGTACTACAATAAGTGCCCCCTTTTTCTCTTTTGGGAAAGATCTTGTAAAAAAAAAAAAAAAAAAAAAAAAAAAAAAAGTGACTCTTTTTAAAGTGACCTTGAAAAAAAGTTCAAAGCAGGTTAGTTTGAGCCTTGAGTAACATGCACAATGCTAAATTTTGAATATATTACATGTATAAAATCTAAAATCTTGAAAGACAAACCGTATCTGTTACGGCAATTTGAATTTTGAACTAGTTGCCTGGAATACACTTTTTCGACCAGGATCCAAAGCAACTGGCAAATAATTAGACGTTGTTTCTGTATTGTAAAGTCTTTTCATCGATTGACCGCAATGACTTTTTTTTTTGTAAAATAAAAAATCAACCGAGCAGTCAAAAAGTTTTCTATCACTATCAAAAGGAATCATCTCTTCTAATCTATTAGAAAGAAACTTTCCCTGTTATTTTTTCGGCAACAAATATGAGAGGTTTAAGATTACCTTTTATAGTGAAGTTTTTTGAAATAAATTTTTTTGTAAAACACTCCTATCTGAGCGTTGAAACTTTGAGCTTCTTTTCTTTCACAAATGACGCAAGAGCACCAACGTTGAGAGTGATAAATCGCCAATGCAAATTTGCTTTTGGTAATATAGACGAAATTTTAGGGAGAAGGAGCCTTCTTATATCAAGAAAAAATTATGGGATTGATGCTCTTCTAGTTCTGATAGGATGTGAAGATGAAGCAATAGATTCAGTAATAAAAAAAATATACATTGTTCACTAGAATTTACAGCTTTGACAGTTACTCCTTGATGAGTTTTATCTGTAACTGAAGTAACATAAAAGGCAAACACTCATAAAGATATGTTTTTATTTTAGACATCATCCGTAAATAATTACATATCATACAACAGCCAGTTAAGTAACCTAACATTTTATCGGTATAACTTATTCTGGTTCCTACCGCTAATTATTCCTTTATCATAGTGTATAGACCAAAGTACTATAACAGTCAAAAATATACCAACATTTTCTTACATGGTAATATATACAATTTTAGCTATGATACTACACTGTATAACTAATTATATCTCACTTATAGACATACTTTTATTGTCCTCTATGAAGTAACGCGCTTCATTGATAATTTCAGCTGTTAATCGCTGAAGAACCATCAATGAAACTGCCTGAAGCATCCCTGTACTGGATTTTCTTTTTTCAGCATTGTTGTACAGTTCTCTCCCTGCAATTTTTTCTCGCCATGCAAAATATTTAACGCTCCGCGACACTAATCAGGATTGCATAGAAAAGAAAAAAAAAAACTCGGTCGGCATAACGTATATGTTGCAGCAGTTAAAAAAAGTAAATGTGCCTACATATTCTGGTATATTTTTTAAAATGTAAAGAGTTATAGAGCTTAAACAACTCGTATCTGACGTATTGAATGTATCGAGATTTTATTCAGATAGGATGCATCTAATAAAAACGTATAACAAGCCATTTACTATACCTCTAATATTAAAAAGTATAAAAAGTTGCGCAATAACGCTCTAGAATGATGTTCCGAAAAAAAAAGAAGTAATGATTTGTAATCTAGTTATTAGACATTTTACTACTTTTTCATGCAATAAAGAAAAAAGGAAGGATTCGTATTATAAATTGAAAGAGGGGAATGACGAATTAGCGGCTATTTAAACTTTCTTACATTATTAATCAAAGTATATATTGGCCCCGGAGTTTCCTGCAAAAAAAAAAGTATTTAGATAAATTTTTTCTTGTATCTTTTCTCTCATTATCCTTTTTTCTCCCTTTTAAACAAAAATGTCTGATTCTAAAATTATCTTTTATAACGCAGTTGTCTGCCCTTACGCTCAACGTGCTGCCATTGCATTAAGAGAATCTGGTGCCCTGTATGAGACAATCGATATCGATTTGGTTAATAAGCCTGAATGGTAAGATGCAAATAACAATTAAACATAAAAAGGACTATAAAAATAACATTGATATAGGTATAAGGACGTTAATCCCGATACCAAAGTCCCTGCTTTAGGTGTTGAAGGTCAAAATATCGCTGAATCTTTAGTTATTATCGAATATATTAATGACCGTTTCCCAAAAGCAAAGTAAGAATTTTTATAATGTGTGTATAACATATTTTTTTTTTCTTACTTACTTTTTTCTCTTAGCTTATTGCCCAAGGAAGCTATTAGACGCGCTAATGTTCGTTTCGTTATTGAATTCTTTACTACCAAGATCAATGGTGTCTTTTTCAAGTACTTATTTGGTAGTCAAGATGAAAGTTCTTTTGAAGAATTCGATAAGGAAATCAATGCTTCTTTAGTTCGCGTAAGTAGATAATTTTTAAATGTAAATTATATATATATCTAACAGGTTTATTAGCTTGATAAACTCTTGACTCAACAATCTGCTACTGGTCCTTACTTCCTCGGTAACGAATTTTCTTTAGCCGATATTGCTATTGCGCCCTTCTTTTTACGTATTCTTGGATTCAGCAAAATTTACTTGAAGGGCTATCAATTTGAAGCCCTCAAGACCCATCCTCGTCTCGAAGAATTCATCAAGGGTATTACTACAAGACCTTCTGTTACAGAAACTTATGTTGGTGATGAAGAGTATATTAAGCGCTTCTCTGAAAGATATAATCTTACCAAGAAATAAGAAGAGACCCCCCTCCCGAAATATATATTTCATACCTTGATGTCTATTTTTTTTTCTTTTTTAAATAAACAATTACCATTCTTTATCCATAAAAGAAAAATAGAAAAACCTTGAACCATGTTTAAATAATTATATATTACACGATTTCCTTTATTTTCTCGTGGTAATACTATTCAACAATTACTTATTTTTTTTACACTACCTATTGATTAACATACGTTACACACGATTGATACAGACACTACATTTCACAAAAATGTATAAAAGAAGGGCTTCTCCGGGAATCGAACCCGGGACCTCTCGCACCCTAAGCGAGAATTATACCACTAAACCAAGAAACCGCTGATATTTGTCAATCTGAAAAAGGCAGATGGGTTGGATGTCCCGGAAGTTAATAGTCCGGACCGCAACAGTCCGGTTTGTCCGGATCAAGATGAAGACCTCATGGATATCCCGGTTGAAATCGAGCTTAGGCTTAAGAAGACTAAGGTCCAAAAAAGGAAGTTTGTACCATCTATCAAGAATAATCTAAAAAGGAAAAAGGCTAAACAGTAACGAATAAATGTCACCTCTTCAAGTATTCAATGTTATTCCTAATTCCTCTTTCCCGAATATTTAACAGATGCACACATTACAAATACTCATTATGATAATCATGCTACTTATGATTATCATATTACTTTACTATTTATATATTCTTTATTACTAATACCATTATCCCACTTAACTATAAATACCCCTCTTGAATGATTAATAAAACATTATCTTCTATTTGACATAACTACTTACTTAATTGATTAACCACTGAGAGTTGAATCAATTACACTTAAATTACTATAAATACTATTACAAAACTTACATTTGGTAGCACCAGTTTCTCAAGATGACAGGAAAAGAAGATTACAATAATGAAATGGCTGAACTTATAAAGAGGTTCACTACGGCTTTGGGTGATAACAAACAAATTAGGGTGAAAGAACCTAATACTTATGATGGTACAAGAGACGCACTTCTAATTGATGGTTGGATTAGATCGGTTGAAAGATATGTAAACTTTCAAGGCTGGAATGCTGAAAGAAGTTATTTATTTGGTACTACTTTATTGCGTGATAGGGCTGATGCATGGTTTAGAACCATTGAATTAACTGATGAAGCCCCTACTACTTGGTTGGAATTAAAAAGGTTAATTACGGAATTTTTTAGACCTGATAATTCTGTCAGAATTGCTCGTGATCGTTTAGCTATATTAAAACAAACAAGTGACTTGGTGACTTATATTAACAATTTTATGGATATTAAATTAGCTATTCCTGGTATGACTGACGATGAAGGTTGTGACAAGTTTGTTAGAGGTTTGGTCAACAAACAAATGCGTTCTCACATTCGTCAATATGAAGCAAATACTTTGAAAGAAGCTATTCATGCAGCTTTAGCTTTTGATAGTGCTCAACATGAAGAAGATTCATCTACTAGTTCTACTTTTAGGGCACGCCCTAAACAACAAGTGGTTGATGATCCCATGGAATTGGATGCTATTGATAATAGAAATTATCAAAGGTCAAGTTCAAGACCTAACAACAACTACTCTCGCAGTCAAAATTACTCTTCTGGTTATTCTCGTGAAAAAAACTATCGTACTAACAATTATTCTCGTAATAATTCTGGTGGGTCTGCTGCTTCTTGCTATTACTGTCACAAAACTGGTCATTTGAAACGAAATTGTCGTACTAGGTTGTCTGACATCAAGAGATTGGATGATCAACATTACAAGAAGGATTTTCACTCCACGTAGTTGAAGAACAGGAAGTTCAACTACTTGAATCAGATAACGATGATAATTTTCCTGATAACAATAAAAATTTAATTGATTTTGACCTTTATTCTAATGCTATTTCACTAGATAGCGCTCAATTCCCTATACTTAACCCAAAACCTTATACTACTCAAACTATAGTTGAAGATGAATTCCAAACTCAAAATATAGTTGTTGAAACACTGCCTATTTTGTATCCAAAATCACTAAATGATGAATTACAATACCTAACTGAACTGAATGCTATTGCCACAACTCTACCTCTTTATCCTGCTTCCTATCGTGCTCAACAACTCCAAGTACTTATTGACTCAGGTGCTAGCGAAAACTATGTCTCTCCTCACGTAATCCAGTCCGTAAATAAAAAAAGACTTATTCCTGTGAATAATCGACAAGTCGAAACTGCTAGTGGGAATATCTCACAAATTGAATATAAAGTTGAAATGGATATAACTTTGAATGGTGTTTGCAACAAGATTACCGCTTTTGTCTTCCCTACCAAATTTGATCTCATCCTTGGACGTTCTTGGTTAAAGCAAGCTCAACCTTCTCCAGATTGGGAAAATGATACTTGGTATTTAAATAATGGACGTGTCAAACTACAACCGTGTACGAATATAAAGAAACATTCACATTCTCTTCCTAAACTTAGTTATCTCATTAGCCATAAACAAGCTGATCGCCTCATAAAAAAAGGTGGTGAAAGCTTTCTATTTTTTATTAAATCCAATGATGAAAATGACAAGTACACAAATCCAAAACTCCAAACTGCTGACTACTGGGGCCAATTAGTACAAGAATTCTCTACTGTCTTTAAAGATGAACTGCCTGGTCTTCCACCTGATCGTGGTATACACCATTTAATTGACACTGGCGATGCTGATCCTGTTTCCCGTCCTCCCTACAAAATGAGTCCATTGGAATTAGACGAACTAAAAAAACAACTAACTGAATTACTTCGTTTAGGCTTAATTAAACCTAGTTCTTCCCCGTGGGGTGCTGGTGTTCTTTTTGTTCGTAAGAAGCCTGATCCTGGATCAACAAAACCTGGAAGCCTTCGAATGTGTATTGATTACCGATCTTTGAATAAACTTTCCATCCGAAATAGTTCAGTATACCTAGAATTGATGAATGCTTAGACAAAATGAGTGGTGCACGTTATTTTACAAGTTTGGATTTACGAAGTGTTACCATCAAATCAGAATCCATCCTGATGATGTTCCAAAAACTGCTTTCAACACTCGGTACGGTCAGTACTCATGGCTGGTATTGCCTTTTGGACTTTGCAATGCTCCACCTGTATTCCATCGTTAATGAACAAGATCTTGGTGAATATTTTGATAAAAACTATTGTTATACCTTGACGATATTCTCATTTTAGTAAACGCTTGAAGAACACAAGATCCACGTTCGACAGATTCTGAATGTACTAAAAAAAGAAAAAACTGATTGCTAACTTAAAGAAGTGCGAATTTAGCAAGAGTGAATTAACTTTTGTGGGTTTCAAAATAACTGCTCATGGTATCTCTCCAAGTCCTGAAAAGGTGAAAGTTGTTCAACATTGGCCACAAATGAGGAATGTACAAGAAGTTCGCCAATTTATTGGGTTTGCTCAATTTTATAAAAGGTTTATAAAAAACTTTGCGTCGATAGCTGCGGCCTTTAACAGATTTAACAAGGGGGACAGGTATAAAAACGAGACCAATTGTTTGGACCAGTGACTGCCAAAATAGTTTTGATAGATTAAAGAAATTGTTATCATCAAGTCCTGTACTTCAAGTAGTTCGTATGGATAAGCCTTTTAGAATTGAAGTTGATGCTTCTGATCGAGGCTGCGGGGCGGTCCTCCTACAACCTGACGATGACCCTACACTACCATGGCACCCACTTTGCTTTGAATCAAAAAAATATGCTGACTCAGAGACTAAATTGCCTGCACAAGAGAGAGAATTGCTTGGGATTCTACATGCACTACGTACCTGGCGGTGTTATGTTGATGGATGTCCTAAAGGTTATACTGTATTCTCTGACCACCTTCCTTTGGAGTATTTTAGATCAAAAGAAAACCCGCCAAGTAGATTAATAAGGTGGATTAATGAATTAGAATTATATGCACCAAATATTTGTTATAAACCTGGCAAAGAAAACATAATACCTGATATCTTATCAAGAATGGACTTTAATGCAGCTAAGCCAAATCCCGATGTTAAACCAATGGAGCCTGAATATCTGTATGCAACTTGGAATCACTTACCTGCTACATTACGCAGCGATTGGCCTCTCTTATTAATTCCAGAAAATAGAATTAAGGTAAAATCAGCTGAAATAAAATCGATTTTAAATAGAGAAGAAAAACACTTTCATGTTACTGCTAATCAAGTTTATCGCAAGGTTGCTATAGATGCTAACTCTGGTGTAAAAAATGTTCCTTTTTTACCTTTTGCAAAACGAGCTGAAACTGTTAGTCAATATCATGAATCTTTTGGTCATGCTGGTTACAAGACAATGTTAAATATATTACTTTCTCGATTTTGGTGGCCGTCTCTTAGGTTAGATATTCAACAGTGGTTGAACACTTGTCCTCAATGTCAAATTAATAGTCGTCGCGGAAATGCTCACAGAGATGAAATGCACCCTTTAAAAGTTCCTACAGCCTTTGATAGATGGCATTTAGATTTCCTTGATTTACCTATGACCCTAAAAGGTAATCGCTGGTTACTAATTGGTGTAGATTATGCTACGAATTGGTGTGTTGCCAGAGCGGTTCCTAGCGCCTCAAAAGAAGTAGTTGCTGATTTTATTTATGAAGAAATCGTTATGAATTTTGGTGTTATGTCTGAAATTGTAACTGATCGAGGTGCCAACTTCACTAGTGCTTTAGTTCAAGAATATGTTAAACGTATTGGTTCAAAATTTAAGCTTACGTCAGCGTACCATCCAAGAACGAATTCAAAAGCAGAACGCTTCAATGGTGTCATAAAACAAATGCTTCGCAAGTATACAAATGGTGCTCTTCATCGTTGGGACGATTTTGTCCATGCTGCTCTTTGGGCTTGTCGCGTTCGTATTCATTCTACTACAGGTTTTAGTCCGTTTTACCTTACTTATGGTCGTGAACCCAAATTACCAGGTGATACTTTACATCCTTATATTGATGCGGCTACGTTTGAAGACCCTCGTACTATTGCGGATATTACTTCTCGTGAATTAACTAAGTTAGGTCAACATCGTGCGGCAGCCGAATTTAGGCTAAAGGCAATGGCCGAAAAAGATAAAATACGTTGGGATGCAACTATCAAGAAGCTTACATTTGAACTAGGTGATATGGTTATGCTAACGCATGAAGGTCGTTATGGTCTTGAACCTCAGTTTAAGGGTCCTTTTATTGTTGTTGAAGTTTTCCCTGATTATGGTACTTACAAGTTACAAACTTTAGCTGGTGAACCTTTGAAGTCACTTGTTCACGTCGATAGACTTCGTCCTGCTCATGGTGAACGCCCTTCTAAACCCTGGTATGACCCTACAGCGGCCCGTCGAGAGTATAATGAAGCTATGAAGAATGTCCCTGTTCCTTTATGTGGTGATTATGTCGATCCTGTACTACCTTCACTATCCGAAAAAATTGATGATACTGTGCACTCTGACCTTGTTGATGTCACACTAAATGATAATCCTAGTATTGAAGAAGACCTTGTTATGCAACCTGTTGACACCGTTAATGATAACCAAGTAATAGACCATCCATTTAAAGAACCTCTTGATAAGTCTATTAGTAATAACCCTATTATCGTATCCCCTTTACTTCCCGAGTTATCCTTATCCGAGGACGTTGAAATGTCTACTTCCGTGTCCCCGCCCGGTGATCAAGATTTTTTTTTCCGCCCAACTAGTCCCGTCGCTACTGTGAGTGTTCAGGGTCGAACACAAGGCTTGAAAGGGGGTAATGTCAATCTGAAAAAGGCAGATGGGTTGGATGCCCCGGAAGTTAATAGTCCGGACCGCAACAGTCCGGTTTGTCCGGATCAAGATGAAGACCTCATGGATATCCCGGTTGAAATCGAGCTTAGGCTTAAGAAGACTAAGGTCCAAAAAAGGAAGTTTGTACCATCTATCAAGAATAATCTGAAAAGGAAAAAGGCTAAACAGTAACGAATAAATGTCACCTCTTCAAGTATTCAATGTTATTCCTAATTCCTCTTTCCCGAATATTTAACAGATGCACACATTACAAATACTCATTATGATAATCATGCTACTTATGATTATCATATTACTTTACTATTTATATATTCTTTATTACTAATACCATTATCCCACTTAACTATAAATACCCCTCTTGAATGATTAATAAAACATTATCTTCTATTTGACATAACTACTTACTTAATTGATTAACCACTGAGAGTTGAATCAATTACACTTAAATTACTATAAATACTATTACAAAACTTACATATTTATTGAAGTTTAACTTAATATATATTATAAAAATTTTTAAAGGGCACGTGAAAATCACGTATAATAATTATGATTGGGTCATGTTTTCTGATTACTTATATCCAGTTGTAAAAATGAGAGTCTTTGATGCATATTCTAAGTGATAATATAATTTTCTGATTCATGAAAAGCTATAGTTTATATACTGTAGTACTATATCTGCTAACGTATCTATAAATAAAAAAAGTAAAGTTGTTAAAAATAAAAGATATTATTCTACAAGTTCAATTATAAGATAATGAGCACCTGGTTTATAGTTGTACAATTAAAATAATGTATTATATGAGAAATATAATACGTAGAATAGTATAAAATATAGGTTAAAAAATGTGATAAGCTTTTATTTAATAAGTAAAATAATGTGATATTTATATTCAAAGATATCGGTCAGGACATCCTTTGAATCTTGTTCCTTTTGATTCTAAGATAGATAAAACGAATACATTTTTCTAAACTAAATATATTGTTTTTGTTCTAGTTAATTAAATTAATAAACAAATTGATGTTTTTACAATCAGAAAGATCTAATAAGTATTGTAAAATTAAAATAGGTAGATGGAATAATATATCTGATGTTAAATGAAGGATAAACCTTGAATAAAATGTAATAGTGTGAAGGATAAAAGATAATAAAGTTAAGAGTATAGAAAGTGTAACAGAAACTGAAATTTGAAATAAGAAGTAAATTAATAATCAGAGATAGTATTTCAGTCAAGTAAATAGTTAATTGTTTTTATGTTTATTTGAAATTTTGTTTGACATTTATATGTTTTAATGGTAAGGATGGATTGTTCATATGTCACAGCTAAAATTGAATAAGCTGTGTATTATATCAAATTAGATATAAATTACTTCAAAATATAAACTCAATAAAAGATCGTCTTTTTACTACACTACGTTTATGACTATAAGTGTGATATTAACGGTTATAAAATAAAAGTGAATATCAAAATACAAAAAATAAAATATAATAACAGACTTTAAAAAGGTAATTGTTTTTATTATAAGAAAATGTGTATGCTTTATATACATATTAGATTTAAATGGACGCTTATCATAAAGTGTGAAGCTTAGATAGTATTAGCAAGCCATTCATATATGAGCAATTTGATTATAGAATAATTTCTTCGGAAGGTTAATTATAATAGCAGCGATGCCTGTTATCTTTCTAATTGGCATCAAAGCTGAATGATATAAGATAGAGGCTTGTGGATTATAAATAACGTGATAATTATTTATGTAAACCAGTTATCTTAGTTATTCAATTAGTATTAACAGTCGTTTATAAACTTATCTTCAATCGATAGAACGCTAAGGTGTATCTGAGTAATATAAGTAAGAATAGTCTAATTGTTGTTTAGAACGGGAATGTAAAAGGTAATATAGCAAAGATAAAAGATAAAAGAGAAGACAAATACAAGTATTGTGAAAACTTTGTATAGGGGTTTTATTTCAAGAAAAGACAAAGATGATTAAACTAAAGTTCAACCTATATTTATAGTATTTTGATATCGATAATTATAACATGGGTATCATTCATATCATTGACATATCTAGTAAAGACAAGGATATAAATCATAATGGAAAGTTCCTGATATCAATTACATTATATTATTCGTTACTGAATTATTCTATTGATTTCGATTAAGTTATTCTTTTTTCTAGAAAGATTTCCTGATCATATTATTGGATCAGTGTGAGACAGGATAAAGGATTACTCTTGATAGCTGAGATAGATATGTAAACATTGGATTAAGTTTCACTTGATATAGAATTATTATATTCATGCAAGGTAAGATATACTCTTGTCATGTTAAACTATTAATAAGATAATAATAAATGATAATGATAATAAACATATGCTGCTTACAACTGTAATATTAAATCTTGGTGAAGTAATGTGGGACAATCATGCTAGTCTTATTTACAAGTATTTACATAAAGATATACGTATGTATAAATAAAGATATATATTCGGTATTATATAATGATATAAGTGACTATGGTATAAGCATCCTCAACAATTGTGTATAGATTATGTACGTGACTATATGAGAATATAAGTACTTGTATAAACTATGTCTAATTCGATATTGTTGACATATATCACGTAGATACAACGGTGATATAAAAAGAACAATATTCTAATTAATAAACTTGATCTATCTTTTAACCTTTTTAATTATACTTTTGGTTTTATCTTAGAACTCATAATAACAAAAGAGTTGCTACGAGCTGATTTCTATGACAGCTACAATTTAATTTTTTTTACTTCAGACAACAACTTCCTAAATTCTATTCTTTCAAACACAGTATACTATATTTTAGTATTAACTTTATTTTATATTATTTATTATCGTACTTCTCTAGTTGTGTTCAACAAAACTAAAATGTTTTGTTCCGACTCAAAATTAGTATTATTATTTTTTTTATTAGATGTTATACGATGCTAAAACATCTCATCTGTATTATTTTTCATTTTTTCTTATTCTATTATCTTCAATTTCAAGGGAACTACAAGGTCTATAAAAGCCTGAATTCCTAACACTCAATAAAAACTTATCTTTCAACTGATTAAAAATCTACTTAATAACTTTATTATAACCACTTTTATTCTATATTTTACTTTGATTGATCCCTTGAACTTTTGATTGTATTCATTGTATCTTACTTTATTTCCTATCTCTTTTATTTTTCTTTACTTTAACTTCTGGTTCGTTACCTACATTTAAATTTTAACTAAGTATAATAACAATAACGTGGTGCTCACTAAAGTATAATTTATTCTTTAAACTATACTTCTCTCCTTTTATTTCCCTCAAAGAAATAAAACTCTTATTAAACCGAACGTAACAGAGTAATAACCACCAGTCGAAGCACGACAAGACTGAATGAATCCAAAAAATATTATTTTGTCGTGTAACATTAAAACAAACTCCTCTAAAAAGAGAGAAAAATAAAAAGTAATGCGGCTAAAGTGGATCGAACACCTGACCTTCAGATCTTCAGTCTGACGCTCTCCCAGCTGAGCTATACCCGCTTTCATGTTTTTGTCAATCTAAAAAAGACTGATGAGTTGGATGCTTCGGAAGTTAATAGTCCGGACCGCAACAGTCCGGTTGGTCCGGATCAAGATGAAGACCTCATGGATATCCCGGTTGAAATCGAGCTTAGGCTTAAGAAGGCTAAGGTCCAAAAAAGGAAGTTTGTACCATCTATCAAGAATAATCTGAAAAGGAAAAAGGCTAAACAGTAACGAATAAATGTCACCTCTTCAAGTATTCAATGTTATTCCTAATTCCTCTTTCCCGAATATTTAACAGAT
Organism: Thamnidium elegans; assembly: GCA_025201345.1. Classification (NCBI taxonomy): domain Eukaryota; kingdom Fungi; phylum Mucoromycota; class Mucoromycetes; order Mucorales; family Mucoraceae; genus Thamnidium; species Thamnidium elegans. The sequence continues at coordinate 188,574 of JAIXMG010000018.1, forward strand.
GCACACATTACAAATACTCATTATGATAATCATGCTACTTATGATTATCATATTACTTTACTATTTATATATTCTTTATTACTAATACCATTATCCTACTTAACTATAAATACCCCTCTTGAATGATTAATAAAACATTATCTTCTATTTGACATAACTACTTACTTAATTGATTAACCACTGAGAGTTGAATCAATTACATTTAAATTACTATAAATACTATTACAAGACCTACATTTTTGTAAATCTAAAAAATAATATCAATACAATATGTAAAAACCTATCCAGTTCTGACCGCGCCGGCCCAGTAAGTCCGATGGATGTGATAATGTCCGGTCGGCTAAAAATGAATGTTGATAAGGCGCGATAATTGTTTTATTAAATAAAAAAGGTATAGGTTTATATAACTGAGTTTAAGTACAATTCTTGTAAAGTGCTGTATCACTAATTACTGGACGTTGTCGGTAAGTCTTAGCTAAAATAAATATAAAATGATGTACGTGTAAATATATATGAGAATATATATTTTTATATTTGCTTGATCACATCAGCTTTGCGGCTCTAAATTGGTGGAATAATCGTAACGGAAAGTTTAGCGACCATAGTTAAACATTTGTTTCTATATTTTCCCGTTTCTGCATATGATATTTATGTTTTTAGATGATTTATAAATGGAAAACAGTTTATTAATAAGGTAAAGATTGTGTAAATGTAATATAAATATGTATAATTGACTAAATTAGCACATAAAATAACATTTAAGGTAATCGATTTACTGATATTCGGTAAAATGGGTATGACCAGTAGCCTAAAGAAAAGAGATTAAACATAAAATAAACAATTAAATTAAAACCCTTACAGCGGCATGTTCTTGGGCATCTACAAAAAAAAAGAAGAAAAATAACGTACAATAAGTTTCTATTGTCTCTAAATTTATAGTTGTATGAGCTTACCTTTTTCTCCCTTTAAGCCAGTATTACACTGTTCGCATTTCAAGGTAAAATTGGCAACATCTGTATACTTGTGTTTCTATATATTTTTTTTTTAACTCGTTAATATTGCTTCTAGAGTTTACATTTACATACTACATACCTTTCTTAAGCCATCAACAAGTTCTTTAGATGCCTCTAAAACGTAATTATCTGTAATAAAAAATCGTGTTTGATCAAAATCCGTAGGACTATCAACTGTTGGTGCTAGTGCTAGAGCATCATAATCTTTAACAATACCAAAAAATGAGTATTAGTATTTTAATTACATAGTTTTTTTTTTAATTACTTACGAATACCACTGTAAACAATTAATACTCTCTCTTCATAGTTTCCCTCGCCTAACATTTATTATTGAAAGTGGTAAGTATAGGTTATAACAAACCTTTTTATATATCTAGCAAATTACCAAATTTATCGATACGTCCAGTTTGAACATCTATGCTGTCGATTTCTACACAAGTATAATTTGAGTAAATATATATGTATATATATCGAACTTACCTATAGAAAAATGAGAAGAGAATATAGCCAGTTCTACACAAAAAAAAAAAAGGCCTTGAATATTTGATATATAACAAATTTAGAATTCCTCTTTGTTACCGATAGCACCACCCCAAGAATTTGGTTTTTGAATCCAATCTATATACTTGTCTACATTTTATAGTCATATTAATATACTGCACACACGCACACACACACGCATATATATAGAATCTACCTCTTGGTTGTCTAAATGCGAAACCAAATATATTAGCACTTTTTTTTTTTGCTTCGCAGTGAATTTAATAAATAACTTACCCTAAGGTTGCGTCAGAATATGTCAATGGATCAGATCGAATTTTATCAGCAATAACTATTATACTATTTTGGTTACAAAAAGTGCATTATCATATAGTTTTACATGTGATATTTTACCTTTTCGAAGATCGCTCGATATAGTCGTATCTCTTTTCAAAACGTAGCTATTTTTTTTACAAAAGGTTTAACGATCAAACATGTTTCTTTTTTTTTTTTTTCAAAAAAGTACTAATTTACCCTATTAAAAAATATATAAGTACACTAAGCTCAATATTTATAAAGATAAAAATTACCAATAGATCGAAATAAACAGGAATTATCATCGTCCATAACCTATTTTATGCAAAATAAATAAAATAAATAAAATTAATATTTTTTTTTTCTTTTTTTTATTTTTTATTTACACGTAGTGTTAAAAATCCAGTTGGCATCTCTACAATACCGTCCCTGATAATTTTTAAAGTTGTTTGCCGTTGAGGTACTGTATTCACGTTGTCTATAATTCTAGCATTTAAAGTATCACCATCTTTTAAACCAGCATGTTGTAAGGATAAAGTGTCATTGGTTATTGGTTTTGGTGGATATCCTCCTGAAACTATTTTGTTATATGTATTAGTTTAAGAAATAAAGTAAACCTTTTTTTTTTTTTTTACTTTCAACGTTCTGTGTAAGTTGAAGCTCTAAAGCTTTTGAAATATACTGTTTAAGTTCTAGTATTGTTGTTTCTGGAGTAGGGTCGGAAAGAGTAACCTGTCCTCCTGCATGTCTTACACGTAATCTCATTTCCTACAAAAAAAAAGGATGTAGGATAAAAAAGAGTGAAATTATATGTAAGTCACGGGAGAACATTTGTAGTTTTTTTTTTTTTTTTTTTTTTTTTTTTTTTTTATCGTTTGGGTATACATATCATTACCTTGAAATTGGAACTAAATTCGCGAATTACTCTTATAATACACGCCAGGATTATTATTTTTTTGAAAACATCAAAAAATTGATAAATTTCTCAACTTTTACAACTTTCGTAAAACTCGTATAAACTGGCGAGACTACAATGGAAAGCAATGTGCGCTGGACGAAGCTTGTAATATTCTGATAAATGGGGATACAAAATACAATCCTCGCAGATCTGGACTGGGAATGGACAGCTAAAAGTATTTACTCGTCAAAATATACAAAGTGTCGTATAGAACGTGGTTATTTTTCGCCCTGGGCGTAAGATTTAAAGAAAACTACTTTCTTTTCATAATTTTATTTACTAATTCCTTAAATTGACAGTGGAAACACTGTAATGAAATAATCGTTTAGTCTTTCAAAAATAGTCTTTGTATGGGAAATTAAATCTTTGTATAGAGACTAAAAGTGATAAGAAACCATGCGCATATGTTTCTTTTTACATTAATAATACGCTTTGCTTAATTAGTTTGCTCACCTGTCAAAGCAAGTGAGTTTAAAATATATTACCTTTCCTTGATACATGTACAATGATATACCATTTTTTTTTTAAACGGACTTATTTCACACTCAAAAAAGTCACGGAGCAATAAAAATAAAAGTTCCCTTTTTCTCTCTGCCTCTCTCTCTCTCTTTTTTTCTTTAATTTTTTTAATACCAACATGGAAAACATTGATGATCTTATTCTTTCCTTGACCTCCAAGGAATCAGCAAAGAGACAAGCTGAAGCTATGAGACAAGCAAACCAAGATCACGCGTCAAAAAAAGCCTCGTCAAGAAAATCTAAAAAGTAAACATTAATAAAATATGGTTGTTAATTTAACTCTAATTGAATATATATATATATATATAAATAGTTTATCTGATTCTGAAGACGATGAGGGTGCTTATTCTGATGAAGATGATATTGGAATTGACGACGATGAGGATATGGAAGATATTGACGAGTATGGACCTGATTTATATAAAGACGTTGATGACCGTAAAAGGTAAAAATAATAGCATTTAGAAAAAAAAAATACTTTTTTTTATTTATTTATTTTTACAAGATTACAAGCACTCCCTGAAGTTGAAAGAGAAAGAATTCTCGCTGAACGTTCAGAAGAAAGACAAAGAAATCTCGAACGTCTTGAAGTAAGAAAGTTACTTAAAGACGGTAGAAGAGAAGATGCAACCAGAAGTAAAATAAGCTATAAAAAATATAATACATAATTTACTTACCATATATTCTGTGTGTAGGATCAACACGTTCAAAAGGAAGTGGTACCTCTCACGCACTCTCAGAATTAACTAGAAGAAGAGAAGAAAAGAACAAAGTCAGAAGTAAACGACACAGAAGAGATTCACCTAGCCCAGATAGAAAGAGACGTAGAAGATATGGTGATCAAAGTGATTATGATTATAGTGGAGATGATTATGATAATTCCGATGAAGAAAAAGAAAAGAAGGCTAAAAAGAGAACACCACAATTGGAAGAAATACATTCTGTATCCATCTCAAGAAATTTAATTGAAAAGTGGATCTATGCTCCTTTTTTCGAAAATACCGTTATTGGTAATATGGTTATAATATATATCTACACTCGCAAAGAAATAATATTTACAGTTTTTTTTTTCTTAAAAAAAAATTAGGTTGCTTTGTACGTTTATATATTGGGCCTGATCCTCAAAAGAAAGTACCTGTTTACAGACTCTGTCAAATTATTGATGTTGTACCTTGGCATAAAACATACAAGGTAACTGATAACGCATGGAGTAATAAAGCTTTAAAAGTAAAGCACGGTAAAGCAGAAAAAGAATTTCCTATGGATATCGTTTCAAATCAACCTGTCACTCAAGTAAGTTTTAAAAAAAGTTATTTTTTATACATATTACTTATTTCTCCCTCTATTTGCAGCAAGAGTATTCCCGTTTTCTAACAACCTTAGAGAGTGATAGAGTACGTGTTCCATCTATTGATCAAATCGAACAAAAGGAAGCTGATTTAAAGCAAGCCAGAGAATATGTATTGAATGATAAGGAAGTAAATGAAATGATTGAAAAGAAAAAGGTAGTAAAAGGATCTTCTCTTAATGCGGCCATGGAAAAAGCACAATTACTTGCTCGTCTCGAACACGCAAAGGCTTATAATGAAGTTGATAAGGTTCTTAAATTGACGAAGGAATTAAGAGAATTGGAAGAAAGAATTGCTAGTGTTGAAGGTAGCCAAAATAATGTTTGGGCTCATATTAATAACAGAAACAGAGAAAGAGACAGAATTGAAGTTCATGAAGCTGAACTTCGTGTTACTGAAGCCAGAAGAAAGCAATTATTAGAAAATACAAAGGCTCATACCGCTGCTCAAAAGGCTCTTGAAAATGGATCGTAAGTTTAAAGAATAACAACCGAAGAATTTATTTTTTTATATAACTTTTATTATTTTTTAGTACTGCTGATTCTTCTTTACTTTTAGCTGAATCATCTGGAAAACCGCTTGCTAAGCTTATCCATTTAAGTAAAGACGCTTTAAATGTCGGACAAGCTACTTCATACCAAACTGATTATGAAAAACTTGTTAGCAGAGTTGCTTTGGAAATACGTATTGAACTTTTGGAAGATAATTAGCTTATGGACTATGAGCCTTTTTTTTTGCTGCATTAAAAAAAGTTTATTAAAATCTTATCTAATTTATGAGATCTACATAAAATTACTGCTGTTTCAAAATGAGAAAAAAAAAGAAAAAGAAAAAAAAAGAGTATGCTAAAAAACAGTATTTCTCAGTGCGACGGTTTAAAGTATGATACAAGAAAAAAAAATATTTCTGAACAGAATACCTAAAACAAAAAATATACAAGTTCTATTTATACGTTCAGGCAAAAACTGTGTGACCTTTTTTAATTTCTTGTATGAAACAGGTTGTAGACACGTACTTGTAAACTTATTAGAATCTTACAAATTATCAATTTCGTAGAAAATTATCAAGGAAGCGCTGAAAGATATAATTCACAATTAGTATATTTTTCTTCCGTCTTTTCCTTCCTCTTCTTTTTTTTTTTTTTTTATACTTGATATACTTCCCTTCTGTCTTTTCGTTTCTCTTGTTTTTTTTCTTATATATATATATATATATATATTTTTTTTTTAATAATTAACAAGTATAGATTAGGTCTGCCCTTTTGGGCAGGCTATAAAACAAAGAATTTTAAACAGTACACTAGCTTTTTTCTAATTTTGAATTGATTTCATGAAAATATATGAGTTAATAAATGTTTTGGTTCTCTTAACGCTACTTTTTCTTTCTATACTTTCAGTCATTACTTATACTAAAGTTTAACTAAAATGCCACGTGTTAATCCAAAACTAGACGTCAATGTACGTGTTTCTGTAAGTTTACGCTTCATAAAGGACAAGGACGTACGAGAAACTTTACAACAAAAGTACGACCTGACCGCTGTAGGTCTCAGCTTTGAAGGAATAACTGTTGGTCGTGTCGGAGTTAATGGTAATGCTGGTTACGAAGTGAAATTAGATGAAGCGCCTTCATTCATCATGCCAATTGCAGCGACATGCATCAGGTACCTGAAATATCAAAACAACCTCAGCAGCAACAACAAGGGCGTCAGAAACAGTGTTCCTGTGGTTCTAGAAGTAGTAAGAGACGAGTCGGATGATTCAGACGAGTCTGAGAAGTACGAAAATATAGAGGAAGAGTTAGATTTGACTCCTTCTGACGGTTGGGCTGCTGGAGAGGTCTATATAGACAGTCATATTCAGGCAAGCAATGGCTATGCTTCAAAAAAAGCTAAATTAAATCTAGTCAACGCTAGATTTTGTCGTCCCGTTGATTACTTCTTGTTTTTTTGCCCTTAGAACACTTCAATGTTATTGTTAGCAATATTAACATCAATGCAAGAATGGTGTTGACTTCGTGGACTGATTTGACTTTTATTGAATAGTTGACATGGATTGCGATCTTATCAGTAATGTCGTCCGTTAGACATTGGTATATTAAAGCCTACTGGAATGCTGGAAATAGTAACGCAAGACTATATTTCGATTGTAATAAGTACATGTCTTAGAAAAGATTCAAGGATATTATGAAGACGCATGTGTTTGAAGTATGTTCTGCTGAAAAGTTTGCTCGTGATCCATTGTATCAGGTCAGGTCAACTATTGAAGCTTTTAACAATCACTGTGCTAGTTGCTTGATACCCTGCCAATATTTGGTAATTGATGAATCAATGAATCAGTGGCTAGGTGTTGGTATGTCCAATGTTAAGAAGATACTTCGGAAGCCTCACCCAGTTAGCCAAGAATTCAAGACACTGGCTGACTACCATACCAATTGTATTATTCGCTTGGATACAGTCAGTGATCCTTGTCTTAAGGAGTACGATAATGATCCTGGTATGCGTAACTTGCTTGCCACAGTAAAACGGCTGGTAAAACCTTGGTTTTCCAGTGGAAGGACAGTAATTGCTGACCCTTGGTTTGGTTCTCCGGATATGGTAAGAATGCTAAGCGAACTTGGCTTGTATTCGATCATGCAAGTAACAAAGCGTCGATACTGGTCTAGGGGAATGCCTACTGCTGATATAGCATTTCAAGTTGAGGCTCTTCGTGGAAGTCATTATACGATGCACAGAAACAGTGATGATGGAAAAATCTTTGTTTGTGCTTACCGTGATAAGAAAGTGAAATCATTTGGGTCTTTACAAATACATGATTAAAAAAAAAAAAAACGTACTTATACTAGACAACATTGTCTTTAAAAATATATAATTAGTTTTTTAAAAGATGTATTTCTTTTTACGGAATGTATACTTTAAGAGACTGCCCATTTGGGCAGGGAGGGGTAATCTCTACCTGTTAATAATATAAAAATATTGTTCCTTTAAACATCTTACCTATAAATCTTTTATTTTTATAAATTTAAAGCTTTAAGATTGTATAGATATTCAACATATTATATATAGAAAAATAATGAGGAATATTATGTATAACTGTAGATGATCTTTTTATCGAAACTCAAACGAGCGTAAAGACTTTATCTTTAATGCAGATGAAAATTGGGTTCCTTGCTTAACTCATGTAGTCAGTTTAGTCTATCAAGAAAACTACAGGTGTTAAAAAAAATACTGACCAGGCTATGTTTATCTGGTCCATTTAACGGCAATGATAATCTTGCACAGTCAATATCCATCGGATTTATAGTTCAAAGAACGTTGTTGCTATCCTTTTAGCTACTGTCAATACGGAGGACTTGCAATTATCAACAAAACTGATGACGCGAGTTTGTGGCGTTCAGATGGCCCTAGTTATGCTGATGATGCTCAAACATAAGTATCTATAGCTATTGATCAGGGTAGTATACATATATATATACCCTATGTCGTGAGGTGTATACATGTTTGGGCTAAAACTACCAAATAAGAACCTTTTTTTGTATTTTTACAGAAAGCTACGCAGACAACATGGCTTAAAAAATGTTTAGATAAACGAATATGAGTTTCTACTATATTTCTTCTTTTTTGGGAGATTTTTTCTTATAAAAACTGAATTGTGTATTGATATTTATAGTATTTAGAAAACTGCATTGAACAAAAATCAATTTTATTTTACAAGCAAAATTGATTTTTTTACATATATAAAAAATAAAGCACGTAAAGTCGACACTTTTTTTTAAGATTACTATTTTATAATTAAAAAAATGCTTATACATACTTATCTCAATTTTTTTATCACCTTTGTGCCAAAAGTTATTGCGTTTTAAAAAAGCGTGTTTTAAGCAGGGAAAAATACTAGATTTCAATCATCTAGAGGAGATTAAGCCTTACAGCAAGACATAGCACTCGAGTATAATTATTTAGTTTTTTTAGACCTCCGCTCAAGTACGTGAAGCAATTATTTTTTTGCGCCTTAACAAGAAAAAAGTAATTTTGTACACAAAGACGGTCAAGGAAACCTTTACAACGATGATGGTTTAGAATTTAATGTTGTCGAAATGGAAGTTGATCAGGACATGTACCCAGTTGAGATGGTTACTGACTTCAATATTTATAGAGATATTAAACCACCTGAGAAAGAAATAAAAATTATTGCTGAACAATCTAAGAAAGTACCTGATACTGAAGAAAAACGTAACACTTATCAGCATTATAAGGATATAGAGAAAGTGCAACTACTCGACTTAGTAATCAATAGAGGAATGAGTGCCCGGGCTGCGATGAAACTTAATATCAAGCCTCGTATTGCCCAAATTTGGGTAAAAAGGGATCAAGATGATCCGCAGCCCTTCTTTGAAAGAAAAGAAGGTAGCGGTAGACCTGTAGGAAGACCACCTAAGCTAAGAGACGAGCACGAAAAGTTCTTCGTGGATCTGTAGATGACCAACCCTCTTTGGTATTGGTTCAAATAATGGATAACCTTGCCAATCAGTTCACTGATCTCAGTATATCTAAAACGGGTCTATATAATTTTGTTACCGATAAATGTAGGTCGGACATAATTTATGCGTCGAAAATTGAAAAAGCAGAATCTTTACCCCGATTAATTGAATCTCAATATTATGTCGATCAAGACTTTATGCTTCGACTTATGTTATTCGTCTAATGCTTATAAGCGCTACAGAGTCTTAACCATTATTCTCGTTATTGTGACCAAATCTTTTTCAAAGGCTAACTTTCAAGATGAATTTACTACCAGTAGTGAGGGATTTCTACTCCAAGCGAGCTGCAGATTCTGGGCTAAACAATGTTTTCTGTTAACTGCTGGTGTCATATCGAATTATTCTTACTGTCATCAAATAACATTAGAACCTATGGTAGCTTTAGGTTACTTTACTACTCATCATACTCTACAGCAAATACCCCGACACCACTGTTCGAATCCAACTCTAATGTTGTTATCATCTACTGTGAAGGAAATTCTGTCTAAGGAATGTGATGAAATGATTTGTAAACCAAGTGCAACATATTTATTGAATCAAATTAAAAAAAAGTGTCACTAAAAAAAGGTAGTAAGTGTTAGCATTATTTCATGTTCGTATAATGTGTGATACTAACCCTTCCAATTCAAAAATGGTGTTATTCCATTCTCGAAAAAAAAAAATAACGTAAAAATTGGAACCAAAAGATCGCGGACATATATATTTTCTTTAACATATACAACTCTTTTGCCATCAGGATAAAAGCTTAAGCTAAAGATAATTTAATAATTTAGTTAGCTAACGTAATACAGTAGAGCTCAAGTAAGAAAATACTTACAATATTTCTAAAAAAAATTTTAAAGTACACTCTTGAGCTGGAAGGTGTTTGCTCTATAATAGTTCATTATGTATTTTGGTATCAGTAATACGTGTTAAAACTTACTTTAATAAAAGCATTTATAGCTTTTATTTCTTCGTCAAGTAGATCGTCTGCTGATATTACGGATTTTAAGGGATGGTACCCGTGAAGATTTACGTTATGGCGAGTACAAAATATACAGCTACTTACAAATATAGTAAATAAATATCGTGTACCATAACCTCACATCTACTATTTTACTTTCTAGAGTTAAGACAAACTGCTCTAGAAAAATTGAAGCGAAAAAATGCTATCGTACAGATCGAATTAAAAATTCAATTTCAAGAAGGCCTTGAGTCTTATCGTAAACAATATCATCAACGAAAGGAGGCAAGACAAGCTAAATTAAAGGAATCTTTATAAATCTCTTTATTATAATAAAATATATAATACAGTGAGAACGGTAAATTTTGTCACTCAAGATGTTGCCGAAGCGAAGGCTGAAAATGCGGTAAATGTTCTCAGAGCCACGCTTTATTTTCTATAAATAATACTAAACTAATTGATATCCCTTTCTTCCTTATATCTTTCAAATAAACTACTAATAATAAATCATTTTTTTTTTTTTTTTTATGGGAGGTTTATAAGGTTAAAATAACTTTTTGAATTTTGTAAACCAAGATGAATTTTTTGACGGGTGGGTATTTACCACATTGGAAGCCTTCGCTTCGGCAACATCTTGATTGTTTGTCGTGCCTAAAACAATCTCAGTTGCCTCCGCTCCGGCTTCCAATGTGGTAAGGTTCTCCGCTGAAAAAATTGAATTTGAGATACGAGCACCCAAAGAAGTTTTTGTGGTTGGCTTGTAGTAAAACCTTTCCAGTTTGCATGTTCTTTTACTTCCTCTATAAATATTCCTTTTTCAATAGCTTTGGTACTAGATGCTGATCTAATTGAATGTGTTCCATACAATTCAGTGTGTATACCCGCTTTCGACATAAGCTCTTTCACCTAGTTAGCCACTGTAGTTTCTCTCACCGAGCAGACTTTTTCTTCATCTTCCAGATACGCTAAAAAAAGTTTGTGATCAATCGGTAACTTCGTTCTTAATTGATCCGTCCTTTGAATAAAGATTTGTAATGTCTTTACCGGAAAAATCAACCTTCCGTACGTAACACCTAGCGTACACGCCTTCATTTGAGCCTCCTTGGGTTGTCTGAAATGTATTATCGCTCCGAATAGCCCTTCTTGTTCATCCCTTTGTATTAAAACGTCTTGATATTGTATATATTCCTACATCCGACCTTGGACTTGCCATAGTTGTAATACAAATTAATACAATCGTTTTCTTTTGTAGCTCCTTTAGTGACAGTTTCTGGTCATCCGAATAAAGTTCTTCAAGATATCCAATTAGGATCTCTATATCCCAGGTCTTTAGATTGTGTGTAGCTGGAACGGGAACCGGTTGGTTTCTTTTTGCTCTAAAGAAGCCACTTATCAATTGATTTTGTGCTATTGGTTCTTTATTAGGGTGCAGGTATCTAAATACTGATGCAATTGCTGATCTCAAATTGTTTAGATATTGAGTACTAAATTGTTCATTGTCCATCAAAAATTCTAAATTTTTTTGAATAAATATCGTATTCTTCGCAATTAAAGTTTTTCTTATCACATCACATCACCCAAGATTTCCAATCATTTGCATAGTACCGTATAGGCGCCTTGTAAATCTAACTTTACCATGTAGTCTCCTTGTTCTAGCAAGTCTCTTAATGCAGGAACGCCTTCCATCTTGAAGTGCTCTACTTGAATGTATTGATTTATTCTTCGACAATCCAAAATCGGACGTCTTTTGGTTTCTTCCTGTAATGTGAAGAATTTTGAAAGGAATCCTTTTGATTTCGGATCTTGACATTATTCTATTATCTCTGCCTTTAGAAACTTTTCCATTGCTATATTTATTTCGTCTTGTTCTTTCCTTGTAATTGGGTGTTTTGGTAATCTCCATGGACTGGATGATTTTTCAAATTGAATCCGGTACCCTTCCTTGATTATCTTCAGGGGCCAAGGGTGCTGAATTATCTGTTCCTAATTGTGGTAGAATTGATGTAGACGACCGTCACGAAGGATTCCATCCTTCGGGATTGAGTAATTTTGTTGATTCTGTTGTTGTTGTTGTTGCTCCATTTGTTGTTGCTGCTTTGATTTCTTCTGTTGAACTTGTTGTAGTTGATTTAGTTGTAGTTGATTTTGTTGATTTTGTTGATTCACCTGATTGTGTAATAGGTAATTTGGCTGCATTATTGTTGTTGGTTGGCGTCTGTGGAAGTATTTGTGTTTATTATAGAGGTGAAACGGCTCCCACGTTTATTTCCTCTTTGGCGAAAATTTTCACTAAAAGGTCTTGAGAATGGTCTTGAGAATCCTCTATATCCTCTTCGTCCATATTGACGTCCATTATTCTGTTGATTGGAGTTACTGTACAGTAATCGTTGTTGGAATCTTGCTTGGTGTAAGTTGGATATAAATTCCTGGTCAAACATATCTTGTACCCGGTCTTCATCTTGTGATTTTTCCAAATGTTTGAGACTAGCGAGCATTCTAAGTGCTTTTGTTGCAAATTCTTTTGCATCGTTATCTTGGAACTTGGCTTGTCCAAATCCAAAGATAGCAAGTTTTGCTGTTTGGTCGATTGTTCCTTCGAATAAGTTTTTAGCTTCCTCATAACTGAACTGAATCTTTTCGCGCAAGTACTATAATTGTTCAAATATCTCGGTGCTTGCTCTTGCTTGCACTCTTGTGTTTTCTGAGTAACGATAGATGGTGTTGACAACTTGGAAGGTGCCAATTTTCCACTTCTTGAGCTCTGGTATGAGTTCTTTATTAATTTGTTCTTGCTTGTTCCATTCATTGCTATTGTATCTGGCCACTTGTCTTTTAAATCTTTTGAATTCTTCTTTGAGTTCATAATTTGGCGTGCTATCTAGATATTCTGATAATTCCAGCGGTAATTTTGAGCCATGAATATTTTCTTCTCTTTGACTTTTTTCTTCGAGTTGAAGTTTTTTACATAGTTCAAGTGCTTCTGCTGTAGTAAGATATTGGTTTGTTCCATTTTGTTCGATATCACTCATAATGTATTCCACGATGCGCGGCTTTGAAAGATATAAGGAAGAAAGGGATATTAATTAGTTTAGTATTATTTATAAAAAATAAAGCGTGGCTCTGAGAGCATTTACCACATTGGAAGCCGGAGCGGAGGCAACTGAGATTGTTTTAGGCACGACAAACAATTTGAGAAAATTAAACGTCCGTAACAAAAAAATAAATATCACTTTCCAAAAAATTAATAGCACTAAGCTGAGAATGATTGTCCCTTTATGTCTAAAAGCTTTGAAATAAATCAAATTGACCTAAAAACGATATGTATTTTTTGATTTCACTAAAATTTGCTTGTGATTAAATGCAAAATGTTCACATTCTAAAACAGATTTTGAAAAAGGAAAGATGTGCTGAGGATTCATTAATATACATGCTTGATATTAATATATACTTATTCATTACATTATCATAACATATTTCCTTGCATGTTCTTGCTCACCTTAGATTAATCACCTTCAGCAGCACATGGCAAGATTAATAATAGAAAGAAACGGTGATGGTGGCGGTGACGGTAATAAGGAAGAACACAAAAAAAAAAAATCCAACTATGTCTCCCTTCTTCCACTTAACAATATGTCCACTCAACACTGTAAGTCAAGAATCGGTTCTTTAGTTGTAAACAAAATTGAATTTCTTTAATTACAGCTGAAGATGTAGAAGGTTTCAAACTACCTTTGAAATGGAAACCTGGTACAGATCTCATGAACAAAATGTTATTAAGTGACTCAAAGATAATGAATCTGATTGTTCGCTCTCTAGTTGGTACTTCATTAATATCTTTTATTACTCATTTAAATATGCTGTATTTGTTTAACATATAAGCCGTCTGTAGGTACAGATGTCCCTGCCAATACTTATTCTATGGCTCAAACTGAATGGGCTAATTCCAATGGGAACTACACTTTGTATGCCTCACAAAATACGAATAATAAGTTTGTCCCACTACTTATTGCTATTCAAGAAGAAGTTGATCAAACCACAATGTTAAACACTATTGAACACTGTACGTTGGTTTACGAGAAGCTTAAGCTTTTGCCCACAGTATTGATTATCTCTATCAAAGACAGTTCTAATTTAAAGGGTGAGGAGGAGTTTAGTGTTGATAGTAATACAATGCGAATCTAAATTTTGGGCACACAAGTGCTTTTTGTTTCTCCCTGATAATTCAGTCAATCTAGACAGAGTTAATACACCTACATCTGCATTTTTTACGTTGTGTCATTTTATATCAAATCCCAACAAATCGTTTAGTTTAACGCTCAATTTAGATACTCAATCTATATGCTTAGCTTGTGAAGCTATAACAAATAAAGAAAACTAAATATACTTTACAATTATTTTTTTTATTATATATCACTTTTTCGTTCCTTTCGTCTTCGAATATGATAATGTGAGGATTTTAAAGTATCAGATGATTTGTATGATTTAAATAGACCCTTTTTTTTTTTGCCTTCGTTGAATATATTCTTCCAATTTTTGTTCTTTCCGGGCTTGCATAAACTTTCAGTAAATTGAGCATCTTCAACAGTATAGATAATAATAGTATCACTTTGATCTTCACTTGTAGCCTTGTCGTTGTTTTCTAAATCGTTTTGTAATTGTTCAATTGAGAGCAGTCCTTCTTTTGCATGACTCTTTGCCTTTTTATTAGTGTTACCATCTTGGTTATCGCTGATGATATGCTCCAAATTTCTTTTATGGGTGGTACAACTAACCAAAAAAATAAACAAGAAAAGGCTGATGGGGGCATCATGATCAAAGAAACAAATACTCCATTCTTGATTATTGAAGCAAAAAAACCCGATGTGGGTGAGAAAAAAAAGCAAAATATTTGCACAAGTTAGCCCTCAACTTGAAAACAGCTTGGAAGGGAAAAAAGTATGAAATACCGCTGTTTGGTGTTCATATTGCTGGTTAGTTAGTTTTTATTGGGGTATAATTTTTTAATCGACTTTAAGTTTTCTAGGTCAGTATATTGGTATATATATGTTTTTCAAAGTAAATAAAAGTGATACTTTTACCATGGTTCAGTTGTCCTCGTGTTAAAAAAAACTGGAGTAAGACTTACGAAATATATAAAAATGATTAAATAAATCGCACGAGCAAATAGACCCGCCAAGTATTTTGTCAATCTAACAATTTTTTATTTATGTCCGTACAAAAGGATATTGTTCTTCTTAAATCAACCGCCGTGCGTAAGAATACTTTTTACAAAACGTTCAAATGGGGTCTACCCGAAAAAAAATAGAGCACATGGAAAATTTCTTGTCGGATATATCATTAACGTTGATGTCCGTCTTGTCAATGGGTTCGGAAACATGTTTGTATAGCAGCGTCTTGAGAATCCCTTTAAGCCTGTAAAGTCTTTTACCAGGGATGTTGACTTCATTATTGCTTATAATGACTTGTTTAAGCCCCCTTTCTTTTTTATCTACCTTAAAACAGCTAGCCCTAGATTTTTTTTTGCGCTAAAGTATAGAAAACAAACAGAAATATTAGCTATTACATATCTAACTTTATATTGTAAGTCACTGCTGTTTTAAACTTTTCTATCATAATATCTCTCATATCAGATGGAAGGTCTGTACGCAATACTTGATTTAAAAGTACTACCTTCGCTCTTGTTTGTTCCTCCTGCATTACTAATTGTACTTGATTTTCAGACTGATGTTCACTTACAGATGCTCCCTTTAATTCACGGACTAAACCTTGAAAGTGATCATTCACAAAAATCAGGTACAAATAAAGGTATTTAGCTTTAATCGTTTAACAGTATTGGAGGTCCAGTAAGATCCATATTCGGTATCCAGATATTCAAAAGTTCTTGAGGCACTTTCTTTCGATTGTCTTCTTTCTTAACTTGACAACATTGCTTTCAAAATATTCTTTCAAACTTGATTTGATAACTGTAATTAATTTTGATTTAAAGACGTTATCAAGAAGAGCACGAAGCTCGCTATCGTTCGGTTTAAATGCAACACTATCTCTTCCAGTTTTTCTATAAGTGGGTGCCGGTCTTGGTAAAGTCAGTCTCACCCAACAAGATCAAAAATCTTAAACACAAGCAGTATTTAGTAAATAGTTACGATTTCCGCAATGCGATTGGTGAGATTTATTTAAGATCCAAACTTAAGATACTATTTAATTGTACATTGTTCAGTCCAGGTGCCTTCAAAACCTAATTCTATCACAAATGGCTCCTAAAACAATATTTTACTGATAGGGACATGTTTACTTATAGGAACATCCTAATAAAGACGGTAAGGAAAATTATTTTTTAAAAAGTGCATGAAAAAAAAATGGGGGGAGGATAAAAAAGTGACTATTTATTGATTTAAAACTCGGTCAAGAATTGACCAAAAAACCCTCCTTTCAGAAACGTTATTTTTTGTTTTTAAACATATTTTGTAGTTTACAATATACCACTCCCCCCCTTTTTTTAACTCAATACTGTAAACATATTCTAGTAAAACATTTCTAAATGGTAAACACTAAATAAAAAGTAACAAAAAAGATACATAATACTAAAATGAACTCTTGTAGACCACCGCCAGTCAAGAAATTAAAATATCATGTCACAATAGCGTAATTAAGGGTTCCGGGGCGAAGTCTAATGATGGACATCCCTGGAGAAACTGGAAAATTACTGTAGTTGCTATGGACGGTGAAAAAGAAGCCAAGGGCAAATTATCGATTATTCTAGATCACATTTGTTATATTCTTCATCCAACATTTCCAGAACCTAGAAGAGGTAAAAAAAAAAAAAAAAATATATATATATAAAGTAAATGGCTTGCATGTATTTAACCTCATTGAAAGATATAAGAGAGGAACCTTATGTATTAGAAGAAAAAGGTTGGGGTGAATTTGACATGCGTATTGTATTATATTTTACAGACAACTTGACCGATCCTAGAGTAATAACTTTTGACCTCAATTTCGCACAATCTAATTACTCTATAACACACAAACTTGATTTCCCAAATGCATCGCCCGAACTTATCAGACTATTAGCAAAGGATCCTTCTACTAATGCACGCAAAGGAGGAAAAAAACCGATATCTTTAACTAATAATAACAGCAACAACAACAACAAGAGCAAGCCCAAAAAAATTAATACTGAAACCAATAATAATAACATCAATAATAACGAGAGTGGTAATAGTAGTCGTAGTAGTAGTCGCAGTAGAAGTAGTAGCAGCAGCAGTAGGCAAACAGCGAAAAAGAAACCAGAGACGCATACTAAAACAGCAAAGAAAGCAAAGCCTGAAACAAAAAATAAACCTGAAAAGCATCCAAAAAAGGCGTATTCACCTTCACCTATTCCTCGATCGCCTTCGTTTAATAACTTATCACCAGCTCCAAATTCAATTCCTACTCCTTCACCAGCTTATTCTCATATTGCAACTGCTACGCCTGAATCCAATAATGATGAAAAGATTGTGTCACCAACAAATAATTTAATACAGGATGAGAGTGAACATGTATATACCTTGAGAGATGTATATAATTTAGATTCAATTCATCGCGCTAAAATTGACGAGGAGACGAAAGAGAGGTGGGGGATTTCAGAGGTACTATCATTACTATAGACTATTAAGGGAGCGTAAATCATTAAATTAAAAGCAATTTTTTTAAATAGATAAATATGATGGAATTAGCAAAAAGAATATATAGAATGCCTCAAGAACAGTGTGAAGAACTTCAACAAATTATAATTGATAATCAAATAGATGGTATGCAAATGATTTCTGATCCAGGTAATATATGTGTGTGCATGTGTATTATTATAGTGCGAGTTTTTTTTTTTTTTTTTTTTTTTTTTTTTTTTTTTAACTTGTGTATAAAGATGGAGGAGTTGGTATAGATTTATATTCTCTGGGACCTTCATTATTAGAAAAATTATGGGATTTCTCTGCCGATATGATATCAGACGATAATCAATCATATACCTCACAAGATGCTCATGCAAGTGATTTAGAATTAGATAGTGATATTGAACAAGGTGAATACAATAGTGATGATGATGGAGAAATCAGAACTACATACGATGATCCTCACATAACTGATGATGATGTCCATACTGAAAGAGAGGAAGGCGAGGAAAGTGATTATAATCGTTATGGATCTGGTGCTTATGAACCTACTGGGTATCGCGAAATAGGTGAATTTCATTACACACCAGATCATAATAATATAATTCAAAACTCTGGTGCAGATGAACCAAGCTTTCATTTTAGTGATAATGAAAGTACGAATGGTGAGCAACATACCAGCAATCATCTCACAAATGGTTACATGAATAATCATATGACAAATGGTGGATATCATGAAACTTCTGATATGGATGTACAGGATGACGACGATTATTAAGTGTCTTACTACTAAAACCACCATAGAGCCTTTTCTAATAAATAAATAAATAAAAAAAAAAATTTCAGTGAAATCATATAAAGAGCATTCAGTTCAATTTATCACTGCGTTCATAAGAGAGGTTTATTGTATAAACTCATTAGGCCTTGTATTTTATTGTGGGCGTAGTGATAAACTACGCCGGAAAGTTGTAAATGAATTCTTGTAGGTTTTTATTTGCATACTAAATCTTCATTTAACTAGAATTAGATAATCATGGAATTTTATCGAGAAGGGGAGTATAATTGTTATTAGTAGAAATGTAAAAAAAAAAAAAAAAAAAAATAGCGTTCTTTTCTAAAAAATGACCCGTGTTTCATATTAGAGAGCGTAGAGCTTGTCTCAGCCTATATAATATGTTAGTAAGACTTATTTCTGCACGTCAAAAAGTAAGGTGGAAAGTAAGACCGAAAAAAATAATGGTGTATCCTAATCTAGTTCAGGGACAAGTCTCAGTCAAGTTCCGGTTCGATACATACATATAAACAAACTTTGATGATAGAACGAAAAGTCAAGTATTTCAACTCTCTTTTTTATTGATCTTTAAATAAAATATTTTTAATGGATCTCCTCCCACTCCCTTAACTCATTAACGACAAGTATATACAGCTCCTTTGTATATAGAAATGTTACAAAATGTAGATCGCACTGTAAGAAAAAAAAAGAAAAAAAAAAGGGGGAGTAGATGTTAGGAGAAGTACGAGGTAAGGTATAAGGGGAAAAAAATAAATATACATTTTACTATAAATACATTGATACTTTCATAAAATAAAATAAAATAAAAAAGAACCTTTCTTATACATTATTATTATATATCTATAGTTGTCTATTTTCTTCTTCTTCTCTTCTATATATATATATATATATATATTATCAAAATAGGATGAGATCTTTAGCAAGTAATTTAATTTTGCTGATAGCTACGTTCATTTTTGCATGTACGATAGAGGCAACGAATATTATACCCAGATCATATATTGTCGAATACGCCGACGCCGATAACCATGACATTATTAATAATGATTTATCTCAATACCAAGACCTTTACAATATACATCATACTTATTCATCTGCCATCTTTCACGGTATGTCATTCTCTTTAAAAGATCCAGTTCACACAAAGCCTTCCAATCATCGTCTTGTACCTGTAGCATATTCAACCGTCAACGATAAAACACATCCAGTATTTAATCATCTTTCCATTCATCCTGCAATAAAAAGAATTTACCCGATTTATAAAGTACCTAGACCACAGTGGATACCAAACATAAAAAACGCTAGTCATACTTTTCCTTACGCTAATCAAGACTCTCAAATACTTGATATTCATTTACAATTGGGAATATCTGGAAAAGATATTTTAATCGGTATATTAGACTCAGGTGCGTAAATAGGTTTTCTCCCCTTTTTTTCAGTATTAAATTTTCTAATAATGGAAGGGAGGTTTCAACGAGGGATTTTTGATTTTTAACAGTTTTATTAGGTATTGATTACAATCATCCAGCATTAGGTGGCGGATTTGGAGAAGGATTTAAAGTAAGGTACGGGAAGAACTTGGTTTCTGAATCTAGTGATAAAGAAAATGGGTTAACGTCCCTGGGAAAGGATGATCCATATGATCCTTGTACAAATAATGATGCTGGTATTATATAATATGAACCATTTTTTTTTTAAAAAAAAAATTGTACTAGGTATTAACCTCTTTTTTTTTATATATATATAGGTCACGGCACTCACGTTGCTGGAATTATTGCTGGTTATGATAAAAAAGCGGTTAGATAGCATTTATTGTTGTTGTTATAAAACTGCTAAAAAAAAAAAGTATTCTGCTTTTAGAATTTTACAGGAATAGCACCAAATGCAACATTAGGATTTTGGAGAATATTTGGATGCGAAGGTGGTGCAGGCGAAGATACTGTTATTAAAGCAATGGAAATGGCGTATGAAGCAGGTATAAGCCCTTTATTTATATATACACAACATAATAAACTATTTGAACTAATACTTATTTAGGATGTCAAATTATAAATCTAAGTTTAGGAATAGAAAATGGTTGGCCTGAAGATGCAATGGCGGCAGTAGCCGAAAACCTTTCAAATAAAGGGGTGATTGGTAACCTCCTTATCTTTTTTATACCTTTTTATATTCTGTTTTGACCCCTCCCCCCTTTTTTTATTTTAGTTGTTGGTGTAGCTGGAAATCAAGGGACGAATGGTGTATACTCTCAAAATTCTCCTGCCAGTGGAAGAAGTGTAATTTCTGTTGCTTCAGTAGATAACTCATTTTACCCTGCAAATGTAATGGATATAAACGTTTTCCCCGAAGAATACTTTCGTAAAGATTATATACAATTAATTATTTATACAAGTATGTCAATTTAACTTTTTTTTTTAAAAAAAATATATATATATATAGCATACATGTTTTCATCAAATACAGCTTCGTTTCCAAATGGTACTTTAGCTTCCATTATAACCGATGGATCAGTCCCATTAGGTTGTGGAAATGATACCACTATTACATCTGAAAACTCCAACGGCAAAATATTATTATTGAAACGTGGTGGTTGTACATTTGATGAAAAATTAACTACAGCGAAAGAAGTAGGTGCTATCAGTGTTTTGTTTTATGATCCTGAAGCAGTAAATAATGCTCTTGTTGTAGCAAAAACAAAAAATGATTCACTTCCTTGTGCTAGTATAGAAAAGAAATTGGCTCTTAAAATTATTGATTACTACAGTACAAATACACAATTGATCAATGTTACGTTTCCTGCTGCGAAACAGATCGTCATTCCTGATACTGCAGGTAATATATCGGATTTTTCAAGTACGGGACCCACGTATGAATTGGACTTGAAACCTTCGATTACAGGTATTGGTGGAGACGTATATTCTACTTTACCACATCATATTGATAGCGGGTGGGGTGTACGTTCAGGTACTTCGATGGCTGCTCCACATGTAGCTGGTTGCGCCGCTCTGATGATAGAATACTACTCCAAACAGAAATTAAATGTTACATCATCTTTTATCACCGAACATATGCAAAACCATGCTAAAATTATAAATGCTAAATCAGGTATTCCCGAGCATCCGATAGTACAAGGTGCAGGACTTATTCAACGTAAGGACATACACACACACACACACATATATATATATATATATATTAACCTGTATTTATATACAACAATAGCCTATGATGCCATTAAAAGTCAAGTACATGTATCTCCGTCACAAATAAGTTTTAACGATACCGCATCTCTTACAGAATACAAGACTTATTCTATCAATATTTTAAACTCAAATTCTATACCTCTTTTAGTATCTATCGAAAACATTCAATCGAATTCTATACAATCTTATGCAAATGATACATCATTTGTACCTACTGAACCCGCATTAACAAATGGTAGCTTAACTGTTGAGCTAGAATTTTTACCAAAACGTAATTTACTATTACCGCCTTCATCTACCACAACAGTGCAAGTAAAAGTAGTATTACCTAATCCAAACCAATTGTTTTATCATTATCAAATGTACGGTGGATTTATATCGATAAAAAATGTGGAAACGGCAGAATCTATGGCAACCATTCCTTATTTTGGAGTACTAGGAAAGATGATTGATTTACCGTTATTTGATACAGGTTATCCTTATTTAGCAACCACTTCAAACACAGAAAAAAGGTTGGCAGAAAATGCAACGTTTAATTTTGACCTAAATAGAAAAGTAAAGACGAAGCCAACAATTGTAGTAAGATTATTAACAGGTACAGCTAAAATTGATGTCAAAGTTTATAATGAAAATGAAGAGTGTTTGGGAATTATAAGTGGTGGACCATGGATTTATAATCAAAGAAATTCATTAGCGGAAGATAATTACGATAGTAATATTTCATGGAATGGAAAATTTATACCGATAAAGGAAAATCAAGACGAAATAATAATTGAACAGGAAGAGCCTATTGGTGATAATTCTACCCAAGTAGAAGACGGTACTTATTATCTCTATTTAAGGGCTTTGAAGCATTTTGGCGATCCAGATAACAAGAATGATTGGAAAGAATGGAAATCGGGACCTATCATAGTAACAAATTAGTCGGAATTATCGTTATTTTTTGTTTCAAAAAAACTAAATCCGAGGGGGAGTCTAATACTAAATCTAAACTAGTAATAAAAATAATTTGTTTTTCTTCTTCCTTTAAATAAAATTATGAAAACTTCTATATTAACAAGTGCTAGTTTATCATTACTTTATTTATTTTCGTTTGTTCAATCAATAGAAAATGATCACTTACAATCTCTTTTATCCGATCCCAAGTTTAAACCAAATACGTTAGGAAACGTTATTCCAGGTCGATATATTATCGAATTTGATCAAAGTTTTCATGGTTCTAGTCTTGATTTTGTAAACGATATTGAATCTGATATTGTAAAGTCATATCCAACTATCAATTCTCGTATTAAAATGAGTATAGCTCACGACTATGATTCAGACCCTTCCATCTTTCGAGGTATCTCTATATCACTTCAACAACTAGAAGATCAATCTCAATTCAATAAAAGAGATGAAAACGATATGCATATACAAGCTCTTGAAAATACCCTGTTACGGAAAATATTACAACAAAATAGAGTCAAACATATTTATCCTGTTGTCGAAATTCAAAGACCAAAAGTAGAAAATTTAATTACTCATAATATCAAGGCTTATGATTTTGATGATCGTAATAATGTTACACCTGCTATTCCTCAATTATTACTTGATGAAAATGGTCCTTCCTTACCTTTTTCTCATACCATGACACAAGTTGATAAAGTTGTAAGCGATCTTAAATTAAAAGGAAAAGGTGTCGTGGTCGGAATTATTGATTCAGGTATTGACTATCGTCACCCTGCTTTCGGTGGTGGGTTTGGTCCGGGATTTCAAGTTCGCTATGGTTACGACTTGGTTGGAAGTAGATTTAATTCAAGAAATCCATACTCGAGAAGACAAAGTGAAACTCCTCTTGACGATTGTTTAGATGGAAACGGTAAAATTTTTCTGTGCTTAAAATTATTCAATTTTCCCTTAAACTCTTCTTCTTTCTAGGTCATGGCACACACGTCGCTGGTATTATTGCTGCAAATGACAAGTTCTTTGTAAGTTTCTAATTAAAAAATAATCTCTTTTCGGGGAATAATAAATATTTATTTAATAGAATTTTACTGGTGTGGCACCTGAAGTCACTCTGGGAGCATGGAGAGTATTTGGGTGTGATGGTACGACCTCAAATGATCTTGTCATTAAAGCTTTAATTAGTGCACATGAAGCAGGTAAAAACAAAACAAAAAAACAAAGGAACTTTGTCCGTAGTTACTTACTGGTTAATGTTTAGGCTGCGATGTCATTAATCTTAGTTTGGGTGGGCCCAGTAATTGGGCAGAAGATCCAACGGCTTTAATAGCAAATAGAATTTCGGAAAAAGGATCAATCGGTAAAGATATTTAAGACTCTCTTTTGCTTTAGTATTTTTGTTAACACCCTTTTATACATATATATATATATATAAAACAGTGATTGCAGCAGCAGGTAATGATGGTGCAAAAGGTGCATTTTATATCTCATCTCCAGGTAGCGGTTTAAGTAATATAGCGGTCGCATCTATTGATAATGTGTACAATCTTCAACAATCCGCAGTTACAGAAGAGGGATCTGAATATCGTAAATATATAAAGATTTTTTTTACTATATACGAGGATTTTTTTTCTAATTTTTTTGATTTGATAGCTTATTTATTATCGAGTACAACAAAAACATTTCCTGCGGGACAATTGGTTAATTATATCAACGAAGAATCGAATGCAGACGCTTGTTTTGGTACTAGACCAGATAACGATCTCAGAGGAAAAATAGCACTTGTTCAAAGAGGTAAATGTACATTTGACGAGAAAGCAGATATTGTAAGAAAAAATGGCGGTGCAGGCATCGTCGTTTACGATAACCAAGACGAAACTATCTTTAAAGCAGAAGCTCTCACCATCAAGATTCCTATGGCTTCCGTGACATTGATGGCTGGTAAAGAATTAAAGAGGTTAATCAATACCAATACAAGATATAAAGATGGTCTTCATATCGAATTTAGAACTGCTTTGACTCCTCATAAAGTATCTTCGGGAAATAGAATGTCCAGATTTTCTAGTGTGGGTCCTTTGTATGATATGACTATGAAACCTGATTTTGCTGGTCCCGGTGGTTTCATCTTTTCAACTTTACCGATTTCTAATGGAGGTTATGGTATGCTTTCGGGGACTTCTATGGCGGCTCCTTATATTGCTGGGGCCTATGCTTTGTATATTCAAGCACACGGCAGAGAAAAAAGTGCTAATTATTTAAAAGAACATTTTCAAAATTATGCAAAGCCTGCTTTGCAAGGAGATGATATTGATACTCCTATTAGACAAGGTGCTGGTTTAATTCAATGTAAGTATAATGTGTATATTATATAAATCATGTAACTCATTATGTTTATTTAGTGTTTGATACTATCAATCAACCTATTCACGTATCTCCTGGCCATATTAGTTTTAATGATACTGTCAATTATAAAGCACAAAATTTAACCATCTGTAATCCTGGTAACGATACAGTCACTTTCAAAATTATGCATAATCCCTCTTTAGCAGTAGCACCTTTTAATACAAGAACACAAGGATTTGCACCATTACAACCTCCTCATTATGCCCCTGATAATGTTCAAGCGGTACTGAACATTTCAGAAAGTTTTATTACGATAGGACCAGGACAAACAAAAAAAGTTCGATTTGAAGTGGCAAAAGTCTTGGGAATTGCCAGAGCGGAAGTATACCCTATGTACGGTGGTTATATCAAATTTTCTCCAGTCAATAGTACTACGGCCAAATCAATTCATGTACCTTATATTGGAATTAGCGGATCTTTAGCTAAATTACCTATATTTGATGTAAAATTTCCACGTTTTATGGTTATCAATGGTACAAAATTATTTGAGCATAAACTTCAAGATGGTACAATAAGTACAGGATTTATTATTGATAGATCAAATCGATCATCGTCATTTGTTACTACGATGTTTCGATTACTTACTGGGTCTGCTATGATTAAAACAGAAGTATTGGATCAAAACTTGAATCAAATAGGAATGTTTACGTATGAAGAATACTTGACTAGAAATACGTTGGAAGATTTAGACTTTATTTTCGCTCAACGTTGGAATGGTACCATGATTCCGAATGGAATAGAAAACTTGGGTGATTCAGTATCTTTAAAACCAGGCGTATATCATTTAAGATGGAAAGGTCTTAAATTAATGTCTGATCCCAAGAATCCAGATAGTTGGGAGACCAGAGT
The DNA here is from genome assembly GCA_025201345.1 of Thamnidium elegans. Taxonomy (NCBI): domain Eukaryota; kingdom Fungi; phylum Mucoromycota; class Mucoromycetes; order Mucorales; family Mucoraceae; genus Thamnidium; species Thamnidium elegans. The sequence goes on from JAIXMG010000018.1 coordinate 214,526, forward strand.
ATCTCCTCCTGTTCTTATTAGGAATTAATAATTAAAAAAATCGGACTGCTGCAAATAAGTGATTAGATTTGATGTTGTTCAATGACCGATCCATCTCCTCTAAAATATATGCATAGTAGAAATAAAAAAATGTATGTAAAAAAAACTCCACTTTTTTAAAAGTGTGGGTCATAACATTTAAGCACAGTTTCATCTACCTTTTTTATGCTTCATATTAACGTCTATCTTTCTACTAACCGATAATATTAAACAAATAGTCTCTTTTTTTTTTTTATTGTTTATAACACTAAACCATATTTATAAAAAAGATTTTAAAAAAGTGCTTTAAATACGTACTTTTTTATTATTTTTTTTACTCGAGGTGGCTTAAAGATTTGATATGAGTCAGACTCAGACCCCCTCACACAAATGCAAATAAATCAACTTCAAAAAGTTTCACCGTTTTTTTTTTTTTTTTCCTTTCCTTATACACCTTTCAAAAAAATAAATAACCCCCCCAAATGGCTTCTGGTACATAAACATAAACATAACAAAAAAAAAAATATTTTACTTATCTTTTTATACTCGAGTAGAAAAGCTTAATATCCTCCTTGTCGGTGCTGGTGGTCGCGAGCACGCTATCGCTTGGAGACTTGCTCAGTCTGATAGAGTTCAACATATCTTTGTCGCTCCTGGTAAATAAAATAAACACTTTCAGTAAAAAAAAAAAAAATCACAGTATTAACAACTTTTTTTTAAGGTAACGGAGGTACTTCTAACGGAAGCAAAATCACCAACGTAGATATTGGTGTTAGCGAATTTTCTAAATTGACAGAATTCGCTCTTCAAAACAAGGTAAAAGATAACCCAAATCCCCCCTTTAATTCAAACTACTCACATCTTTTTTTCACGTTTATTTAGATCGATCTTGTTATTCCTGGCCCTGAACAGCCTATTGTTGAAGGTATTCAAGGTGTCTTTAAGAAAGGTACATATAAAAACAAAACCTCATTTTTTAAAAAAGGCGGAATATTTAAATTATTCTTTAAATCTCAGTTGGTATTCCTTGTTTCGGTCCTTCTCCTAAGGCTGCTCAAATGGAAGGATCCAAGGCTTTCTCCAAGGATTTCATGAAGAAGCATAATATTCCTACTGCTGCATATGAGGTAAGATAAAGTAGTAAAAAGGGGTGGAGCTTAAATTAACTTTTTTTTTTTATTACGCGTTTTCTTTTAAAAGAACTTTACCGATTATGGAAAGGCAAAGGCTTATGTTGAATCTGTTAACCACAAAGTTGTTTTAAAGGTAAAAAAAAAAAAAAAAAATACAATAGAATAAACAAAATAACTTACACCGCTCTCTTTCTTCCTCTCCCTTAGGCTTCCGGTTTAGCTGCTGGTAAAGGTGTCTTAATGCCCGAAAACAAGCAAGAAGCTCTTGATGGACTCAAGACAATTATGATTGATAAAGAATTTGGTGATGCTGGATCCGAAGTAGTTATTGAAGAATGTCTTGAAGGTGAAGAACTTTCATTCTTGGCATTTGCTGATGGATACACAGTTATTCCTATGCCTCCTGCTCAAGACCACAAGCGTGCCCTTGACGGTGATTTGGGACCCAACACTGGCGGTATGGGTTGTTATGCTCCTACACCTATCGGTACCAAGTCTCTTATTGAAGAAGTGAAGCGTACAATCTTACAACCTACCATTGACGGTATGCGCAGAGACGGTTTCCCCTTTGTCGGTATGCTTTTCACCGGTATTATGTTGACTGCTTCTGGTCCTAAAGTGCTTGAATACAACGTTCGTTTCGGCGACCCTGAAACTGAAGTTGTCTTGCCTCTTTTAAGTGACGATACTGATTTGGCTGAAATCTTGATGGCTTGTGTTGAAGGTCGTTTGGATTCTGTCGCTATTACTATCAAGAACGCTTTTGCTGCTACTGTTATCATTGCCTCTGGTGGATATCCTGGAAGTTATCCTAAGGGTAAGGTTATTACTCTTCCTGAAGCTTCTAACGGTAAGTTTTTTTTTTTTTTTTTTTTTTTTGGTGTACATAATTTTTTTTTTTTAAAAATACTAATTTTATATATATATAGATGTTATGATCTTTCATGCTGGTACTGCTATCAAGGATAATCAGCTTGTTACTGCTGGTGGTCGTGTTCTCGCCGTCTCTGCTGTTGCAAATACTTTGCGTGAGGCTGTTGATAAGGCTTATGCTGGTGTCAAGTCTGTCAAGTTTGATCAAATGTATTATCGTAACGATATTGCTCACAGGTAAATAAAAAAAAAGAAAGAAAGAAAGAGAGAAAACGAGTAACTAAAAAAAAAAGGATATTTTTTATAGAGCTTTCAAGTACGCTGATCAAGATGCTAAAAAGACTGGTCTCTCTTACGCCGATGCCGGTGTCTCTATTGACGCTGGTAACTTATTAGTTGAAAAGATTAAGCCTCTTGTCAAGTCCACCAAGCGTGTTGGTGCAGATTCCGATATCGGTGGTTTCGGTGGTATCTTTGACCTTAAGGCCGCTGGATTCCGTGACCCTATTTTAGTCTCTGCCACTGACGGTATTGGAACCAAGCTCAAGATTGCTCAAGAGTGTAACATCCATGATACAGTCGGTATTGATTTGGTTGCTATGAACGTTAACGATTTGATTGTTCAAGGAGCTGAACCTTTATTCTTCTTGGATTACTTTGCTTGTGGTAAGCTTGAGGTTGAGGTCGGTAAAGATTTTGTTGCTGGTGTTGTTGAAGGTTGTCTTCAATCCGGCTGCGCACTTGTTGGTGGTGAGACCGCCGAGATGCCCGGCCTTTACGCTTTAGGTGATTATGATGGTGCTGGTTTCACTGTTGGTGCTGTTGAGCGCGAAAAGATCTTGCCTCGTATGGAGTTAATGAAGGCCGGTGATGTTGTACTTGGTTTAGCTTCTTCTGGTGTTCATTCTAACGGATTCTCACTTGTTCGTAAGATTGTTGAGTCTCAACCTGGTTTGAACTATCATTCTCCTTGTCCTTGGAACAAGGAAAAAACTCTTGGTGAAGGTCTTTTGGTACCTACTCGTATCTATGTTAAGCAATTGTTACCTGTTGTTCAAAAGGATTTGATTAAGGGTATGGCTCATATTACCGGTGGTGGTTTCCTTGAGAATATTCCTCGTGTTATGCCCAAGGACCTTGCTGTCATTGTTGACGCAAAGTCTTATGATTTACCTCCCATCTTCAAGTGGCTTAAACAAGCCGGTGGTCTCTCTGCTCATGAAATGTCTCGTACTTTCAACTGTGGTATTGGTATGATCATCGTTGCTGATCGTGAAAATGTTGCTGAGATCACTAGTTTATTGGAAGCTGCTAATGAAACTGTTTATGAACTCGGCTCTGTTACTACCAAGGCTGAATTAGGTGGTAAGGAAGTTGAAGTTCGTAACACTGAAGCTTGGTAAAAAAAATAAAAAAGAAAAAACTTTTTTTGTTGTATATAATATTTTTAAAAAAAAAATCACCCCCTATCCCATTTTTATAATAAAGAAGAAAAAACATAGAAAAAAAATAAAAATAAAGACTTGTTTTTATATACAAAAGGTTTTATAAAAAAAAAGAAAAAAAAAGGGTAAAATGTACATATAATAAGGCTTATTGTTGCTTCTTTGATTTTTTAGTAACAGGTTTTTTGTTGTTGTCCTTTGGAATACTTAATTTTCTTTTACGAGCTTCAGCAGGGACATGAGGTTCCATTTGAGGTGGTTGTAAACGTTGCATAGCTTGTCTTTGTTGAATTTGTAAAGCTTGCTGTTGATGTTGCATTCTTAAATTTTGTTGTTGGTAATACCGCTGCATAGCTGCTTGCTGTTGCATAAATTGAGCGGATTGTTGAGGATGAGGTATCCCTTGAGATGGAATAGGTTGTATAGACATAGGGTTCATATTATTTGGTATCGTACCAGGTGGCATAGTATTTGGCGTATTGACCATGGCTTGAGTATTGATGGGAGAGTTGATCATGGTTTGTGGAGTCATTGCTTGTTGTGTAGGTATGGTCCCTTGAATCATGGTAGGTGTAGGAGTAGTTGAAGGTAGAGCGTTATCGAAAGGGCTGGATGTACTGGGTAGTAGGGATAAAATATCTGTAGTCAATAAAGGAGAGCTTACAATTTCTGGTGGAGGTACAGTTTCTTGTTTTTGCTTTTGTTTTGGTTGTTGTACTTGAGGTTTTTGTTGTTTTTGATCTATTTCTTTTTATTAGTACGGGAATATATGCTTTTTTTTTTTTTTTTTTTTTTTTTTTTTTACCTTCTGGGTATAAATGTGTCATTTTTTGATTGATGTTAAATGACATGGCAGATAATGAATCTTTTATAACAAAAAGTTTAATTTTTTTAAGTTGTATAAAGTATCAATGTTTTTACCTTTTGGATTTAGACCAGTAACAAGAGAAAAAAACGCTACTTCACTTATACGATTTGATACATCTATCATCTATATAAACAATCAATACCAGTTTTTTTTTTTTTTTTAAAAAAAAATAATAAATAAATATAGTTACACGTAATAATTCCAATATTCTATCAGGTATACCGTAATGGTTTACTAGTGTTGAAGGTGTTTGGAAGGTAGGAGATTTCAAAGTTAATTTTTTTTTTTTTGAAACGGCGTTTATATCGACCGAGACTAATTTGGAACGTGCAATATATTCATCATGTTGATTACACATAAACTTCCATTGATGTATCTTTAATACGCCATCATTTGGATCCAAGTGAAATAAGACTGATAATTCACCCGATAAAATAACCTAAATAATAAATTAATTAATTTTTTTTTCTAGTTAAGGGAAACAATCGATATATGTTTACCATGGTTCCGTTATTATATCGATGGATTAAGCTTGAACGAGGACACTCTAACATCATACCATTTGGTAAAAAATATTCCATCGTTTGATCTGTTGTTAATTGAATAGAATCAAGATCACATTGATAATATGTATAAAAGTATCTTGCAATTAAATTTTGTGTGATATCTAAAAATATTTTTTAATATTTAATATTTATATATAAGTTAATAACTAATCGTACCAAACTCTATCCTTTGTTGTGTATTATTATCTAATAACCCTATTTTCATCGTTGCTGTAGTCGTAAAGAAATCATCTACAAAGCTTTTCCAAAACATCAAATCCTTAGCCTATTTATTATTATATAGGTTAGTGATATTTATTATTACTGGTTTTTATTTATTACCTGGTCACCAGGACTAAGTTGATCACGGAACTGCAAGAGACGAAGAACTGCTTGTCCCATAGATGATGTTCTACACACACACACACACACACACACACAAAGTAAATATTTATTTTCTTTACATGATATAAATATATATATATGTATATATACCTTTGTTCAGTTGTTGTCATAACAGGTTTTATAGGTGCAGAAGAAGGTATTACTTGTGCAAGTTGGGAAAAGGCTGGAGAGCCTTGACTAGATAAGGTAGGTGTGGGCGGTAAAGTACGTTGTTGTTGTTGTTGTAATTGACGTTGACGAAACAATAATTGAGCTTGTTGTTGTTGTTGTTGCATTCTAGGGTTAGTATTGACTTCATGAGCTGAATGTAATCCTGCATTATATGGTGATTCCGTAGACATGAATCAAAAAGCTTATTATTTTTTTCTTTCTTTTTACTCTAGTATTTATTTATATGTGTATATAAAAAAAAAAGGGAAAAGAAAAAGAGAGAAATTATGTTTCCCTTCTCTATTATTATTTTTATAGGTTCTATTTCGAGGTCACATCCACTCATAAAAAAAAAAAAGGGTTCCTTCTTTTTTACTCTCTTTTTTTCACGGTTAATCATGAGCAAGTACAATAACAACCATAACACCCAACGTTTAAGTTCTTTCACTACTTCCGGTGCCAATGGTAAGACTTTGATCTAATAACTTTTTATTATTATTATTATTGATACTTGTATTATTATTTTATTTTTTTTAGCTGGCCAAGGTATGCCCTCTACTTTGAGATGCGTATTCTGCAAAACTGTAAGTGTTTCTTTTTAATTGTTTTTGTAAATGTACTTAACTTTTCTAAACTTTTAGGATAAACCTCTCGAGTCCTTTTCCGCTACTCAAATCCAAAAAGCTACGTTCAACCGTAAGTTATATATATTTTGACATGAAACCAATATTTAATCCTTTTTTTTTTTTTTTTTTTTTTTTTTTGTCTGTGTAGCTTATGCACCCGTCTCTTACAATAGCAAGCCAAAGACTATCTGTTGTAAGAAGTGCTCTCCTACTCAACAAACGCACTTGACTTGTTCAATTTGCAGTAAGACACAGCCTTTGGATAAATTTGCCAAGGTACGATTTTCATTTTTTTTTTTTTTTTTTTAACTTTCTTGTTGTATGTGTGTATATAGTCCCAACGTAGAAATGCTGAAAAAGCTCGTTGTATTAAATGTAACAAGAAGCGTGAAGAAGAAGATGTTTGGGCCTCTGACCCTGAAACCGAAAGCGATGATGAATTCGATCAATTCTTGTAAACAGAGATAATACAGTAGAATAAAGAGGAAGTGAGACAGTTTTTTTTTATGATACATTGTTTTTTTTATATGTATATTATGGTACAAAGATTATTTTTTATTTTCCTCCAAGCCAACTGGATGAAAAATTAACAGCTTTCCATTCAGGATCGGATGGTATAGGTCGAATGGCAGCAGGGCCAATTCCTTCATAATCTATATGAAGACGATGTAAACTACGTTTATTTCGGATCGGTATAGCATGTGAAGATCTACTTGTACCATTACTATTAGATGCAGTCATTTGAGGTTGTTGTGTTGGAAAATGTGGTATTATTTGACGCCTTTTATCAAAGGTATTACTAGTACTTCTTGCAGTACCTACTCTATGTACACCTTCTTTTCTTATCATATCCTCTTCTTCTGGATTTATAATTAAAGTGGAAGAATTTGTAGTTGTTTTAGTAAGTGTTGATATACCATCATCAGTGGATTTTGTTTTATAAAACATGTTTGTGATCCAAGCTAATGGTTTTGGGTCTTGCGTTTTTAATTGTCTCTTTAGTAATCTCTTTTTGATGATTTCTTCTTCTACACGAGCTTCACTTTCTTGTACTTTTTTAACATATTCTACCTGAAGTTCGTTCATTGTTGTTCTTAGGTTACCCAATTCTTTTAACATTCCTTTTAAGACTTCTAGTAAAGGGAAGAATCCATCCATATGTACTTGTTCTGTTAATGGACTCTTGATCCATAAGAATCTACTGGCTAGTATCTCTATATCCATTAATATATTCTCAATGACGGAATTACTCATACTACTTAATTCTGTAATATCAAATGCTCTTTTTAATCTTCTATTTAATGCCAGTATGTCTGATCCTCTTAGTCTTTCTAGTATTTGTGTTACGTGTTGCTGTAATAATATATAAGGTGATTGTACAATGTCCGAATTGGTGAATGTACCATCTTTGATCGTCATGACCGAAGATGCAGAAGGCGATATCACTAGTTCTCTACTATTGTTTTGTATTCCCATATCCATTACAACTGAGCTATACAAGTCATTCTTTTTTTTTTTTTAAAAAAAAATTTTTTATTTTGTTTAGTGACAATATAATGATAATGATAAAAAGAAGTACATATATATATATACATGTATACGCATTTACCTTTTCACTTGTATCACAACAATCCACCAAGTCACCACTACTAAAATCATTACTACTACTATTACTACTTTCTGCTTCATCCGTCATTCGAACTCTTTCCCCTTTACTATTTTTTACATAATAATGATAGTGATGATGTACAATAGCAGAAGAAGAAGGAGAACAGGATACCAATGTTGAAGTAGGCATAGAAGAAGATACGGTAGGTAAAGGTTGTAATGTTGTTTTAGTCTTTTCTTTTTTATTAGGTATCTTTTCTTTAACACTAGCGGCACGTTTTGATATTGGTGGTTTCTTTTTAAAATCTATGGTATTCGTAGACATTGATTTCTTCATTAAATCGTCCTGCAGTGAGACTTGTTTATGCTCTGATTTTCTTTCATTATCATCGATCTTTTGCATTAAAGCAGTAATTTCATCTCTCGCATCTGACAGCTGTTCTTTGCAGTTCATAAGGTCTGATTTTAATTTGGTATTGGCTGAAGAAAGTTCTTTAATTAAACTGATGAGATCATTGGTATTGTTACTATTAGATGACACAAGCTAAAAAAAAAAAAAGATGTTATCATGTGGGTTTTACTCTTTCTCTTAAAAAAGGAAATAAAAAAGATGATTATATTACCTTGATAGGATCTACTGTACTTGTATTAAACGTTTCTTCCATTTTATCCTCAATATCTCTTGCTAATTGTTCATGACTATTATAAAGTGATTCTATTATACATTATATGTATACAGTAGTAAGTTACCCAAATATCCCTTGCAAAATGCATATATATATATATATATATTTTTTTTTTTTTTTTTAAAAAAAAACGTACCATATCTCATTTTTAACTTTTTAATCTTTGATTCCAGCACAAGTTCGTTCCTTCTACATAAAGTTAACTCTTGTTTTGTATCTTCCAGCTAAGGAATATTATTATAATGAGAATTAATAGTAAAATAAATAAATAAAGCAATATACATACATATTATTTACCTTTGATGTTATACTCTCTTCTCTTGTTTCTGAATTACGCACCATAAATTTAAATATCCTTAACTTTTCCAACTCGCTTGTTTTTATATCCAAATCTATAGAAAGCTGATTACATTTATCGTTTGCCATTCCTAAATCTGATAATGTTTCATCCAGTATCTTTTCGTTTGTAATAAGTAACCAGTTTTTTTGTTTTGTTTGTTTTTTTCCTTTTTTTTTTTTCTTTGTTACTGTACCTTTTGCCTCTTTTGATATTCCCAAAGCCATTTATTCTTTTCTTTTACTACTGAATCTTTTTGATTTTCGACTTCATCCAACGATTGTTCTAAATCAGTTAATCGTTCGTGGCACTCTTCTAACTAAAAAATGTTAAAGTTACACAAGAACACACACAGAAAAAAAAAAGGGCACAAATAACAATGCAAAAAAAAAAAAAAAAAAAAAAAAAAAAAAAAAAAATTACTCACCTGCTTTTCTAATTGTATTCTCTGTTGATTTGATTCACTAACAAATGTTTCGTGCTTATGAAGTAAACCTTGACCAATTTCTAAAATACATACTTGATAAGAAAAAAAAAATATTCCCGTTGTTGTTGTGTTTTTGTTTTACCTGCTGCTAACCTAGTATCAGATTCTAACTTTTTCATAGTTCTATTAAAATATTCTAGACTTTCACAGTCTTGTCTACCACAACAGTGGCAAATATCAAATAAACTACTGGTAACCGAAGAAGGTGTACCCATTTGTTGTTGGCTGTTGCTCCAATCTTGTTCTAGTAATGCTAGATTATGCTGGTAATCTGACACACTACAGCTTTCGTTTGATTGGGACCGAGATTCCATACTGACAGCAAGTATTGGTTTAGTAGAAGAGTTGATGGTAGATCGATGTCGCATTTTAAAATGAACAACAATAGATAAATAAAAAAGAGGAGTTTTTTTTAAGGGCGCAAAAGTATTTAATAATAATAGTAAACAAAAAAGGGCTTTTTTTTTTCTATTGTTTCAAGATAACAAAGAGAGAGAGAAAAAAAAAAAAGGAAAATAAATAAAAAGCGACGGGTTATAAACTCCAAAAGGCATTACATATAAAGGCGGAGCACTTTTTAATGTAAAAAGAGAAAAGGCCAATCACCGGACGCATGACCTATTAGAAAAATGTAACCACACAATTTTTTATTTATTTTTATACTGTGGATATATCTCTTCCCCAAATAGCACATTTAGACCAATCCATACTAAGGTTTAATCTAGTACGCATACTAACTTGTTCACTCCAATAAATACTACGCCATAAATAAAGTGCCCATAATCCTCCAATCATTTGGTATCCCCATTTAAAATCACCCACTGCTGTATTACCCAAATAAGCCAACGTACCAAGATGACTATACCGAAATGGTCCAACTTGCGTTTGAGTAGATAATTCATCTTTTGAATTTTCTAAATTATTTAAATACTTGGCCAAGTATTGTCCTTGCTGACTTGCAACCTGAGCAGTCTAAATAAAATGATATTAGTAAATATATTTTAAATGTCACAGAAAAAAAAAAAAAAAAAAACTTACTGCTGGTAAATTTGTCATTTTACTATCAATATCTTTCAACATGATTTTTAACTCTTCAATATCTAAAACTCCATTTTTATCCGTGTCATATTTTATAAACATTTTTTCAAGGTGAGTTAAATGCTGTTCCGTTAAAGGAAATCTTGAACGCATGGTGTCACAAATGGCAAGGAATTCATTGAATTGAATACTTCCATCTTTATCACTAAGAAACATGTATTAAATACTTTAATATATATATAAATATATATATATTTATATATGTATATATTACGTGTCTGCTTCTTGAATAAATTCCATAATATGTTGTAATAAATTTGGATTCTCAATGGTTGCACAATCTCCTAATGCGTATACATCCCGTAATCCTTGCAATTTTAAAAAGTTATCAGTTGTTAATACTCGTTTATGCGCTTGTACAGGTAATTTTTCTGTCAAATTTTTAGCAAATGAGGTCATTGCTATATTAAGGGGGTAAATATTTTTAGTCTGTGCGTAATAATATATATGTATACACATTTAAGCATTTACCAATACCAGTAGACCATAAACATAAACCATAAGGCAAGGTCTTTAAAGTCGGCTCTGCATTTCCTTCAGTGGGTTTAATTTTATAAACCACTTGTTCTTCTTCAATACGAACCACACGTGAATTGGTAATGACATTTATATGATCACGCTCAAATCTCTTTTCTGCATAATCACTAATTTTACTATCAAAAGTGTTTAAAATATGGTCTCTAGACTGAATGATATGAATTGAAATTTCTTTACGAATTAATTTTGGAAACTAATTCAAAAATTATGATTAGTTATATAATTATATATATACTCTAAAAAATGACTTTTTACCCATTCTACTAAATCTTCATTCACCCAATCCGATACTTCTGCCGCAAATTCAACACCAGTAGGACCTCCACCACATACAACAAACGATAACAACCTTTTACGTTCTTCCGGTGTAGTGGTAGGTAAACAAGCCTTTTCAACATTTTCAATAATCTTGCGTCGGATATCAATAGCGTCTCGAATGGTTTTAAGACGTACAGTATGTTCAATACCTTCTACCCCGTGTGTCATACTTGTGGCACCTACAGCCACAATAAGTTTATCATAGGGTACATAAAAGTTTTCCTTTTCGTTACAACCATGTACTTCAACATATTTGTAATCTAAATCTATATCTACCGCTCTTCCTTCCAAGAAATGAGCATGTACTCTAGAGGCGATCTTTCTTACAGGTTCAAGTAAAGATCTACACACACAAATATCCCCCCCCCCCATTTTCATGTTATTTTTTTAAATATACTTTTTTTAAATATATATTTTTTTACCTTAGTTCTAGTGTACCAACAGTGGCACTGGGAAGTAACGGTGTAAACAAGAAATAATTGTTATCACTAATAATAGTAACATTATACTTTTCCTTATCCAGGTTCTTTACAACAGAGACTGCTCCCCATCCAGAACCAATAATAACAAGACGAGGCTTTTTGTTTTCTTCTTGGGTATCATCAATATAATAATTAGATACAGGTAACTGCTTACTGCCTCCACGCTGAGGATGAAGGGCTAAATAGGGTGGGTGTTGGTCCTCTTGAAATACTTCGATGAAACGATCTCGGTCTGTAGAGAGATAATATGCGGCACCACTAAGAGCAGTTAAACCAGCTGTAACCAAACCTATTTTTTTGTACTGGTTATAGGCTTTGGTATGGGTTGCGTTGGTAGTAAAAAATGCCTTTTGATGGCTTATGATTTTTCGAGAAAGGATACGGGAAAACATAAAGAAAATATAAAGTAAAGAGGGGGAAAAAAGGGGGGGGGGAGTTATTTAAATGAAAAATTGTTTCGCATTTATTACATCATTTTAAGCTCTGGTTATTATTGTGCGACAAAAGGAGGGGATTTATGAAAGCCCGTATTTTTTTATTATTATCTCGGATAAAGTTTTTAAGACGTATGTATATTTAACAGTTTTTATATTTGTATATAATTGTTGAATATCTTTTTATCTGTATTATCATGTCCTATGGTAAAACCGAGCTTAAACAAAAATCGAGGTTTACGGAACACTTTATAATTAAAGAAACAAGTATTCTACAGTATAATTTACTAACAATCGATTCAAATACGTTTGAGCAAAGAACGTGTTCTTTAAAGAGAAAAAGTCATATCAAAAGAAAAAAGTTCCCTCCAACTACAATAAAAATACCTTGCTCCGTAAATACCATCTCAAGTAATAATAAAAAATGTCAATTTTTAAATTAGAAATTTTAACACTTTCTTTTATTTACTGCTTTGCATTACCTTATTTAAAGCAGAGGGCAATCCCTTTAGACTCGTTTCTCCCTTTTTTTTTTAATGGCACCCTTAATTCTTTTTTTTTTTAGTATAAAAGGATCGAGGTATCTCATTGAGTTTTTTTTTTTTTTTTTTTTTTTTTTTTTTTTCCTACTGATGTAAACTATTAAAATTGTAATTATACTTCTAGGAAAGTTGTAATATCCCAGTATGTAAACCGACGAATAATCAAAATAAACAAAATATATATAATCGTAAATATAGAATAAGTATGCTGACCTTTAACAATTCGAATAGTATATGTGGGATATGTCCTTTATTATTTATTCAAAAGACTTTAAGCTACGAATAAAACGATCGACAGCAATTCTAAAGAGTTCGTTAGAGATATTACCAGGAGGAGAAGGTATAGCACTTGAATGAGTAGTGGCAGTAGTAGTAGTAGTGGTATTATGCGTGTTGGCATCGTTTTCGACCGAGTTTTGTAAGAAGCCGTGACTAATTTCCCAACGAGTATCATCAAATCTCATCAGCCCATTCTTAACAACAAATTCAACATATAATTGAATATGAATCTGCTTCAAGACCATTCTTAAACTTTCAGTATTAGGGTCAGAATTCATAACAAATTTAAGTCCTGTAGGTGTTTCGTAATAATGTAGACGGTATGTTGAAGTTTTATATGAGATAAATCCATCTTGACTACAAAAAAAAAAATAAAAAAAAAATGAGGGTTATTTTTTTGGATGAGAAAGAAAAAAATAGAATATACTTACTTTCCACTTAATTTACGTACAAAATTACGTAAAGATAATACGACACCATATACAAGTTTTGCTTCTTCTTCAATAGAAATGACACTACCAGCAGCTAATCCACTTTGTTGTGTAATACCTGTTTGATGATTATCTTCACTTCGGATGAGAGAATTAGCGTTTGGTGAGCTTTGTTCAGCAATAGAAGATGCAGCACTGGAAGTAGAGAATCGTGAAGAGGTGGCAAGGCCGCCTAAACGACTATTTGAATTGCCAAGTTGACTATTATTGTTACTGGTACCGTTGTTAGATGATGAAGTCGTGGTTGCATTGTTACTACTCTTGCTATGGGTCCATTTTTGAAAATAAATACATTGACAATGACGATCAAATATATACAGATTATGAATTGTCATTATGATGTTTAAAATACAGGGAAGAAGAAGAAAAAAAAAAAAGCGGATGAAATTAGGCGAAGTCTTCCCCGCACCGAATTCAGAGAGATAGTGGTACAAAGTAATTTTTCTGGTGCATAGCAGAATATAGTTTTCTAATACATCGATAAATAAAACAATGATTTATAGGTAAATAACTTGAATATACTTGCTAAAAGTGACTATATCCATTGATAACTATATAATATGTTTGTGGTGTTTAGAGATTGGTTAAAATAGGGTATAATCTTAAGTATACCCAAATCATTTTAATAGCTTTTAAATCACTTACAGGCAAGGCTGATACGTGTTTTTGCTAAAAAAAAAAAAAAAAAAAAAAATGCTAGAAACTTGTCTGGTATATTCTGCTTGGTCTGTTGGATTAACGACTCGAATGACCTGACTTGGATCTTGGACTAAGGAGTCCATCATTAGTACGAGTATCTGAATTCCAAACCTATATGGCGTAAGGAAGCTGATTGATATACAATCTTTAAAATGACAAAGGATCGCCCGCCCGACAATGATGTTTTATACTGAAACAGCCGAGATAAAGCATTAATAGTCAAACCCAAAAGACGATGAAGTATTCGTAAATAGTTCAAAGTTTCTCTTGGAGGGTAGCATAAACATACATGTGGTATTATAAGGTAAAGCCAACGATTAGAGACCTCTGAGATGAAATATGCTCAACCAATTCTCGAGCTTTAAATATGTAAGGCGACCCTGTCTGCTTAATTGAATTTTCCAAGGAGTACATAATGACTCACCTACCGAGTAAACTAGTCTTAAAAATTGATGGCGCGTAAGCATGCTATCCACACTTATCATTATTGTAAAAGCGAAGCGGTAGCAATTGGATGTTTGTGTATTTCTTTGAGTTTTAAAATAGGGGTCATGACTGCGTTGATAATAAAGTGATCGTATAATCGTGCGACTAGATTAGCATAGAGAAAGGTAAATTCTAGTATCACATATATAAAAGCGAAGTATCTGAGAGACTATCAACTACAGAGTATAACGATTAAAAGAAAAAGTAATATGTAGGTGCATATACTTGGCATTAACAAGTCCACCAGGTGCAGTCACGCTATCTCGCGCCAATTATTTCAGTTTTTTTTTTTTTTTTTTTTTTTTTTTTTTTTTTTTTTTTTTTTTTTTAAACACACGCGCTTCCCTTTCAAAGTTGACATATTACAAAAAAAAAAAAGACTATGGCTCCACCAAAGAAACAAGGACTAGACGGGAATCAAAAGACTTTACACTCATTCTTTACCAGACCAGTAAAGGCTAAAGTAGCAGAACCCGCTCCAGCTAAGAAAGTAGTTAAAGAGGAACCTGAAATAACAACTGAAAGTCTAGCAATGGAAGTCGATCAAACCAGTGACGAAGAAGTCATTGCCCCTCCCTTGGTAAAAAAAAAACCCAGCTGTTACAAAGCTAATATATATATAAAAGGATGTCTTATTGATATATTGTTTTAGGGTCGCCGTAGAAAGCGAGTTACTTATAAAGAGTCAGACAGTGAGTCTGAGCAACCTGTAGTTTCAAAGAATCCTTTTGCGGCAGGAAAAAAGAGAAGGCTTGTTAGACGTTCTAGTGATAGTGATAATGATGAAGAATTTAAGCCCTCTAAAGTTGAAAAGGATGAAGAAGAATTTGATGATTTTTTTGACGATAGTGGTTTGGATGAGCTCATGATGGAAGCAGAGGAAAAGAGAGTACCTGTTACACCTTTAACCGAAAAATTCAAGGTAAAAATAAAGACGTGTATAATTATTTTAGTACTAAACGAATTTATAATCATGTTAGAACATATCTGTCGAAACTTCGGCTAGTAAGTACGAAAAACCAACGAATAGTTTATTAGCAAGGATGAGCGGACTATCATCAAAGCAGGAAAAGAGACAGGTAATGATTTTCTGTGTATACTAGTTTTTTTTTCACCCAAACTAAAAAATGACTATAATAGGATCGAAACCAAAAGTTTAAAGAGAAGAACGACGAGCGTTATCAGTGGCTTCAAAACCAAAAAGATCTGCAAGGAAACGCTGTTGGTTCTCCGGAGTATGATCCTCGGACGTTATTCATCCCTCAAAATGCCTGGAACAAATTTACCCCATTCGAAAAACAATACTGGGAAGTAAAACATAAGTTCTGGGATACTGTAAGTCAAGTGGACCTATATATACACAGAAAAACTAATTGCATAAATGTCAAATGTAGATCGTATTCTTTAAAAAGGGTAAATTTTATGAACTTTACGAAAAGGATGCTGACATCGGGCATAAGGATTTTGATTTAAAGATGACAGATCGAGTTAATATGCGTATGGTTGGTGTGCCTGAGATGTCTTTCGACTATTGGACTGCTCAATTTATTGCTAAAGGGCATAAAGTAGCGAAAGTCGACCAAATGGAGACAGCGCTTGGAAAATCGATGCGTGAAAAGGGAGGTAGTAAAGCAGACGTGAAAGCAGACAAGATTATTCGAAGAGAATTAACCTCGGTTCTTACTGCTGGTACATTGGTTGACTCTGGATTGCTTACGAATGATTTAAGTACTTATTGTATGTCCATCAAAGAACACTGCGGCGATGAAACCTTACCACCCACATTTGGTATTTGCTTTGTTGATACAGCTACTGCAGAGTTTAACTTGGTTCATTTTGAAGACGATGTCAATCGTACTAAATTTGAAACTTTAATTATGCAAATCAAACCAAAGGAAATAGTTACTGAAAAAGGACGTTTATCAAAGGCTACAACTCGCTTATTGAAATCGTTGTTGGATAGCCCACTTTGGAATATGCTGATTCCTGAATCTGAATTCTGGGATGATAGAGTAACTAAAGACGAATTAAAATGTAATGAATACTGGACCGAGGCCGAAGAAAATGACAAGGAATCTCTTCATAGGGCTATGGAAGAAGCACGTAAAGATCCTTTATTAATGTCTTCATTTGGAGGTTTGATTTGGTATCTTCGTTCTCTTAAATTGGACCGTGAATTACTATCAGCAAAAAACATTTTGATATATGATCCTATTCGTAATGCTACATCCCTTGTCCTTGATGGTCAAACATTAATCAACCTTGAAATCTTTCAAAACTCACATGATGGTAGTACCGAAGGCACTGTTTTCAAATTACTTGCTAATAGTATTACACCGTTTGGAAAAAGATTATTCAAACGCTGGTTATGTCACCCTTTACGTAACCCTAAAGATATCAATGACCGGTTAGACGCAATTGAAGATTTAATTCGACTTACTGACGTAGATATCTCTAAATTACTCGCATCGATGCCAGATTTAGAAAGATTGATTTCACGTATTCATAGTGGGCGTATGCAAATAAAAGAGTTTTTTATGGCGCTCAAGGGGTTCCAGTCTGCTTGCGATGTTATTCGTATTATGACAGAAAGACGATCCGAATATAAGTCAAAGTTGTTAGGTTTCTTAATTGATAGGTTCCCCCGTATTGACGAAAAGTTGAATGCTTTACAAAATTCATTTATTACAGCAGAAGTCGATGTTGACTGTAAGTAAAATTAATATTAAATATATATAGTTTGTTTATCAGTTTTTTGTATAGACCAAAAAGCAAAGACGATGATTCCAATTTCAGGAGATAATGAAGAATGGGACTTATTGAATCAACAAATAGAAGATGTACAACAACAGTTTGCTGATCATTTGGAGGTGGTTCAAAAGAAATTGAGGTAATACCAACTTTAACCTTTTTTTAATATTTTTTGCTTAATTTTCCCTTTTATAGAAATTCAAAAATTGCATATAAAGATATCAACAAAGATATCTATCAAATCGAGGTACCTAAAGCCGTCAAAGTACCAGATGATTGGATAAAGATGTCGAACACTACTGTAAAGTATATAATTCAAAATGTCATTATATATTTTATTTAACCTTTATATATATATATGTATTGATTAGGCTTTTAACCGTTACTATGATAAAACTGTTAAATCTCTTGTTTCAGAATTCAAGGAATTAAAAGAAACCAAAAACGCATTTGTTAAAAAGTTTGCAATGCAAGTATACAGTAATTTCGACAATTCTTATCCTTTATGGTTATCAGCGGTACAAAATATTGCTGAATTAGATGCCTTGATGGGTTTAGCGAAAGGATCAGTTCAAATGGGAGGTAAAGAAAAAAAAAGAAGGATATTGCTATACGGACCAAATTCATGTATTCATCTACGTTTATATTAGAACCTGCCTGTCGTCCTACATTTATTGAACAGGAGAGAGGTATCATTGAATTCGAAGAATTGAGACATCCTTGTGTTGTACCAGGGTAAGACTAAATTAGGTAGCATTTTCTATCTCACGACACTCTCTTCTAACTTATACTATCACTAGTGTGGCTACTGATTTTATTCCTAATGATGTTGGATTGGGTGGTCAAGATCCTAGCATCATTGTTCTAACTGGTCCTAATATGGGTGGTAAATCTACTTTACTGAGACAAACATGTGTTGCAGTCATTATGGCTCAGTTAGGAGGTTACGTACCCGCAAAATCCTGTAGACTCACTGCATGTGATCGTATTTATACCAGAATTGGTGCAAATGATAATATCATGGGAGGCCAATCTACTTTTATGGTCGAATTAGCCGAAACTTCTAAAATCCTTCGTGAAGCCTCTAGTAAGTCCTTGGTTATTCTCGATGAACTTGGAAGAGGCACTTCTACGTTTGATGGCTATTCAATTGCTTATTCTGTATTACATTACCTGTCTACTCATATTGGTTGCCTTGGAATGTTTGCTACTCATTATCAAACGCTATGTAAAGAATTCGAAAGAAACCCAGAAATCAACAATATGCACATGTAAGTTTGCTTCCGTAAAAAGTGAAATATATATATATATATAACTGACTTCTTTTTTGTTGTGTGTAATAGGGGATATATTATGGATGAAGACGAACGCAATGTTACCTTTTTATACAAGTTAACTTCTGGTATTTGTGAAAAGTCATTTGGTATGAATGTTGCAGCCATGGCTGGTATCCCCAAGACTATTATCGACAGGGCGACAACTGTGGCCGAAGAAGCAGACCGAAACCATAAAATGAAGGATAGTACTCATGCTATGCAAGTTGACGGGGATTCTCGCATCAAGATTACTCCCGCTATAGCTGCTGATTTGAAATACATGTTGTTCACTAAAAAGAAGAATCCACTTGCTACAGACCGAATAATTAACAGTTTTAAAAAGTTGGAAATTTAAAAATAAAAAGTGATGTAATTGGACACACTGTACAGTTTGTTTCAAGTTGTGTTTATTATTGACAATTTTCCCTGTCATATTGCTAATGTAAAGGTGATTGGACCAAGTTACCGAAATACACTTTCTACGCAAAAAAAAAAAAAAAAAAAAAAAAAAACTTTAATAGAATGGGACCCTAATTCTATCAAACATAGACAAGGGTTTTTTATGCAGATTCTATTGAATCATGTTTAAATAATTTTGAAGCGGCGTAACCATGGTTTTTGGCGCCCCAATTGTACCGTGTTTTTTCGCGCAGTATTGGGGTTGGGGTACTAAAGTACAATGCAATATGCAAAAATGTTAATAGAAGTTTTTTTTTGTTTACGTATGTATGACAAGGATACACAATATGTCTGTGAAGAATATGACCAATGTATTCTATATAGTAAATGTTTACCGTAAAACTTTATATTTTCTCAACGAGGTAAAGAGATCTATTTTTCATATAACTTTACAAGGTTGTACCAAGTACACAATAATAGGGTTGGGACGTTCAGGACAAGCATGTCGTCCTATACCCCGTGATACGAAAGTTAGCCAATGATAATTACAGTAAACGGAAACTTATTGTTCTCGGTCAAAGAGTGTTTTATTTTTATGACTGAATGGTTTCTTTTTCTTACATGTCATTTACATTATGCTAAGTATCGTCATTTTGGAGAATATGTTAATTTTATTATTATCAAATCTTTTTGGATATAATTGGAAAGAAACTCATATTATTTCGTACATGGAATAGGTTGGTGAAACATGGAAATCATCTTGTAACAGGGATTACTATCATCAGCATAGAAAATAAAAAAAAAGAGCCATATTATTTATATTACTATCCGTCATCATCATCATCAGATTATTTTTTTAGTGTATGTATATTAATGATCGCTGTTAGAACGTAAAAGAAGAAGAAGAAACTGTCGCTGTTGAATTATATGTTGCTGAATTATAATGTAATTACCTAGTACAGAGTTGTGCATTCTCCAGGATAAAATGCTTCATATTGTTTATTTAATAAATGATCGTAACTATAGATTGTGCACACTTTTTTTTTTTAGGTTCTATCTAATCAGTAACTAAATATACCGAACAAGTGGTCTTTATCAAATAGATATGTGTTCAATTGCGATTGAAGCAGTTATACCATGTATATATACAATTTAATTAAACGATGATTTTACACATGATTTAAATATATGTATCCAATATGACGGAGAAAGACGGATGATGATGAAAAAAGGGGGAGTTGGGTTAAGTAGGCATACAAACAATTAAGAATAATAAATCTATTAGGGTAAAAAAATACAAGATGTAGAGATATGAGTAATATCTGCTTTCAAGTCTAACTCCGAAGAGAAATACCCCACTTTTTTCTATTTTAGCGGAGAAAAGTTCAAACTCTCACGATTCTTTAGGTTTCAGTTTGCAAGTAAAAAGGGATTGCAGTGTATAAACGTAATAACAAACTGTACCAATAGAATACATCAAAAGGCTTTAAAGATATACTGGTTTAGAATAGCTAAGAGCTAAACGACAAATGGAATGCAGCTATGTTTTAGGTCCAGAACAAACCATCTAAAAATGGTTATAGCAGGTAACTCAAAAAAAAAAAAAAAACTTTTTTTATAAATGGTCACATTTTATTAATGTGCTAATTCGTATATAAAGGGGGACATCCCTTACCTTTTAGCTTGTCCGACATCATACTTCTTTTACTCTATCTTTTTCTTCTTTTTTATATATATATATATATAAAGAAAAGGTTAAAATGATTTCTTCTACATCTATTTCATCCCCTATTGTTAAAACTATTCCCAACAATGACCAATATACCTCTATTCCTCATTTCCCTGCTTGTTTGGGTGGTGAATGGAAAAACCTTGTAAAGACTCCTTATCTCAAGACAACAATGAAATTTAGAGCTGGTACATCATTGGTAAGCTATTACTATTTTGACTAAAATTATGTTTTTTGTTTACTAATAAATCATCTGTATTTGTGTAGCCTCCTCACCATTTCCCTACAATGTCCCGTATTACTGTCCACTCTGGCTCTATTCAAATCGATGACTTACAAACAAGTCAAGCCTATATTTTACATGCTAATGATGACTGTGTTATTCCTGCTTTACTAGTACATGAAATTCAATTCTTGCAAGACGTAGAATTCGAATTTGAATTAAATTCAAATGAAATGATCATCTATTGGGATTTTGAAGAGCGTTAAAAAAAAAATCTAACCAATTTGATATTTTTTATTTTTTTAACTGTACAGAGCCCTTATTATATTTACCCTTTTTCACTTATATTTAAACACACACACACACACACACACACACACACACACACACACACACACACACACACACATATCATACATTAGTACTTCTTGATTCTTTATTTATAATTTTTTTTAATTTTAAATAATCAAAAAAAAAGAATTCAACATTTTTTTATTACACAAAAAAGTTTTTTTTTGGCGGGCTTTGTACAGGTTTTCCAATGATTGGCTTTCTTTAAATGTAATCAAATCATCTTGTCCTTTTTCTTTGTTCCTCTTTTTTCCCCATTCTCATCAATATTGAACCATGAATCGCAGTAATGACGAAGCATTCGAACTAACTCTGGCCAAGCAAAAGCCAGGATATTCTTTTATTGAACCGCCTTTATTTAGCGATGTAAAAGAACCTCGAAAAAAAGACAAGGGCATTTTAATAACTGACATGAATCTACTTTCAAGAAAGCAAGGAATGCTTCATGTTTTAGGAAAAGCACTATTCGAGCATAGGAATGGTTTCAAAAAAGGTATAGCGTTATTTTTTTGCTCTGTACATGTGTGTATATATATATATATATATATATACATATATATATTTTTTTGAAAAAAAAAAAAAAAAAAAAAAAAAAAAAAAAAAACGCGCTTATATTGACTGAGGAAACTATAGAAAGCATCTTACTTTCTCAATTGCCAAAAGGCTATACAATAAGATATAATAAGAGTAAACGCACTTATTATATTATAGGTCATCCAGGTGGACATATTTTGAATACAGGTATAAAGTCGTTGTTGTTGTTGTTATTGTTGTTGTAAATACTGCATATATTGTACATGTATACTTATACACTGAATATAGCCATGTTTGTACCTCATTTAATTTGGCTTGAAATGGCATCCAGTGAATGCGAGTGTCTTTGTACAGCCTGTCATTTACCCTCTTTAAATCCAAACTCTATATCCTTAATCAGCGATTTACCAAGTTTAGCGCATGAAATCGAGAATTTCACAATTGAGTCGTTTAAAGTACTTCAAAGTGTAGTTATTAAACCACCAGATGATATATACTGTAAATCGTTTATTGTATCCTTACCGAGAAACGGATAGAGACGAACCCACCTGTTGAATACCTGTAAATTGATTGGTATATAATAAACTGCTTACGCTATTTATAAAAAGTATGGTCATTACATGTATGTTTGTGTCTACGGGAAGGATAAGAAAAGGCAAAAAGCGCATGAGTATACACGAATAATGAGTTGCATAAATGCCACGCCTGCTCTTTAATCTCTCTCAGCTTTGTGCCGGGTTTTTTTTTGGTGATAGGTAATTTAGTTGTACACATGATAATGAACTATAAGGCTTATCCTTAGATCTTGTACCTGTTTTTTATTAATTTTTTTTCCGTTTCAAATCTAAAATGCTATTTTCCACAACGTATAACTACACGGATATA
This sequence comes from Thamnidium elegans, assembly GCA_025201345.1. Classification (NCBI taxonomy): domain Eukaryota; kingdom Fungi; phylum Mucoromycota; class Mucoromycetes; order Mucorales; family Mucoraceae; genus Thamnidium; species Thamnidium elegans. Next base: position 237,261 of record JAIXMG010000018.1, read on the forward strand.
TAAAAATAATTATTTCGCTTGTTAATTATATTACACGAACAAATCTCAAATTTTCAAGAAACTATCTTTTTTTTTTTAGCATTCACGGCCGAATACCTCTATTATAGCTGTGTATATATACAGTATTTAAGCCCTTAAAATATATTATTTTTTCATCCGTATACTCGAACCTTTAGTTATACGCGTATCCAAGGTAAAAAAAAACCCAGTACATGCCAGTGACCGTTTTATGTTGCTATGAATATCAATAAGTAGACAATTAAAAAAAAAAAAGGCTACGTGGTACAGTATTTTTTTTTCCCTTTTTCTATTGTTATAAAACTACCTCTTCAATCGACTATGGCTATAACAAAATCTACACGTAGAAGGAGGGTTGGTCGTCGAACTCCATCACCAACGTCTAGGCGTGAAAAAAGGATAGCGTTAAAGAAAGAACGGGTACCTTCCATAATGACAAGCTTGGATAATTCACCTGTCCCTGTAGAAACGCCCATTGAACCTATCCCAGCTACAATAAACACCCCCTCATCTTTACCAAAGCGGTCGATTCGAGCAGCTTCCGAGGCCATTACGAAAAGAGAGCAAGAAAAGAAACGTGTCAATGATGAGCTCTCTCCTGTTTCATCGCCACTTCCTTCTTCGACCGAAAAGAAACCAGCGTTAAAGAAAAAGAGAAAGCTAAACACGAAAAAGGTAGTGACGGTGCCTAGTTCTACTTCATCTCCTGATGAGTTAGGATTAGAGAATACATCGGTAGATAGCTACTCTAAATATTTAAACCCAAAAGAAGGCCGTGTTGCGCCTATTGTAATTGATATCAAGAAACGTAAAATGGTACAACGAAATAATGTAGATGCGGGACCATCGACAAGTAATGTACCTATACATAATCAGTTCGATTCGCTCGATCTCAGCCACCATTCAATCATACCAAACGCAAGTTATGTAGCACATATTTCGCTAAAACGAAAATTATCTGTTACAAGCACTGTCAATGGGGATTCCGACGATAGTAGTGTTCTATCTGTAAAAGACGATTCATCTGATGAATATTTTGACGCATTATCAGAATTTGAAGACGAAATAATGGAAGGCGTATCTCAATAATCTAAGTTTAATAAATAAGGAAATATATATACACTTTTTTGAATAGTTTTTTATAATATATATGTATGTATATATATGACGGTTCTTTATTTAAAAGTATTCTTGATAAATATCAGTTGGTATGATAAGCCAAGTGGAAAAAGGAAATAAAGTATTAAATAAATGCAAAATAAACAAATAAACAAATTATACTTATTCCTCTTCTTCTTCTTCTTCAAATTCATAATCTTCCTCATACTCTTCATCTAATATCTCAGCAGAGGCTTCTTGATATTGTTGGTACTCAGAAACAAGATCATTCATATTGGATTCAGCTTCAGTAAACTCCATTTCATCCATGCCTTCACCAGTATACCAATGCATAAAAGCTTTTCTTCTAAACATGGCAGTGAACTGATCATTAACACGCTTAAATAATTCTTGAATAGCAGTGCTGTTACCAATAAATGTACCAGACATTTTGAAACCGACAGGAGGGATATCGCAAAGAGAAGTCTTGACACTGTTGGGAATCCATTCAACAAAGTAAGAAGAATTTTTTTGCTGTACAGCCAACATTTGATTCTCAACTTCCTTAGTAGAAAGACGACCACGGAAGATGGTAGCAACAGTTAAATAACGACCATGGCGAGGATCTGAAGCAGCCATCATGTTACGAGCATCAAACATTTGGGCTGTTAATTCAGGAACACTCAAGTTACGGTACTGTTGAGAGCCGAAGGCAGTGAGAGGAGCAAAACCAACCATAAAGAAATGAAGACGCGGGAATGGAACCATGTTAACAAATGTCTTTCTTAAATCAGAATTTAATTGACCGGGGAAACGCAAACTGGTAGATACACCAGACATGACAGCAGAAACTAATTGGTTCAAATCTCCATAATCAGGGTTTGTCAACTTGAGTGTTCTAAAGCAAATATCGTAAAGAGCTTCATTGTCAATACAAAAAGTAGCATCACAATTTTCAACTAATTGATGTACAGTCAAGACAGCATTGTAAGGTTCGACAACGGTATCAGATACTTTAGGAGAAGGTACAACAGAATAAGTACAAAGCATACGATCAGGATACTCTTCACGGATTTTGGAGAGCAAAAGAGAACCCATACCAGAGCCAGTACCACCACCAAGAGAATGACAAAGTTGGAAACCTTGTAAACAATCAGTATGTTCTGCTTCTTTACGAATAATATCTAGAACAGATTCAACTAATTCTGCACCTTCGGTATAATAACCTTTAGCCCAAGAATTACCAGCACCTGACTGACCAAAAATAAAATTATCGGGACGATATAATTGACCATATGTACTACCGCGAATAGCGTCCATAGTAGCGGGTTCAAGGTCAACTAAAACGGCTCTAAATTTGATTTTTTAAGGATCAAAAAAGAACAATTTATGTTATTTGGTATCTTTCTTATTTTATATATTTTACCTGGGCACGTATTTTCCTGTTGATCCCTCGTTGTAATAAACATTAATACGCTCCAGTTGTAAATCATTGTCACCAGCATAGGCACCAGTTGAATCAATACCGTGTTCTTGACTGATAGTTTCCCAAAATTTTTGACCAATCTATCTATCGTGATAAATATCTTATATTTCTTTTTTTCTTTTTCTTTTTATGTACCTGATTACCACATTGACCTAAATGCAAGATGAGTTAAAAATGAAGTCGACTATTGTAGTTGCTGTTTAGTACTTACCAGCTTGAACGTGAATAATTTCTCTCATACTTTAATAATAATAATAAAAAAAAGGTTTTAAAAAAAAAGAGAAAGAAAAAGAAAAAAGAAAAAAAAAAGGCGCTGTTCTTTGTTTCTTTAGAAAGAAAAAAAAAGGAGATAAATTAGCCAAGTACTCTATATACAAGTTCTACTTCCAAAAACAAAAGCTTGAGCGGGTCGGAGACTTAAATCTATTGCATCCTATAAGGCTTTCCCCTCTTTAGGAAGATCAACAAATGAAGTACTCTTTAAACTTCCCCAAAAGGCTGAATTTTAAATATGAAGAGTACCGCCTTTTAATTCAGGAGGTTGTGACCCTTATCAACGCCATTGATACACTGTAAAAAAAAAAAAAAAAAAAAAAAAAAAAAAAAAAAAAAAAAAGATGTTCATGTACCACTTGTTTACGTGTAAAAGCTATATATGCTTCTTTTTTTTTTCTCAGTTGCGTATTTCTTATATAATATATTTAATTCACGTGTTTTGTAACTGAGAACATATTGGGTTGGATACTAAAATGTTAGTACGTTCTTCCGTTGTTACAGTCATTTCACTGCCGACTTAAGGATTTAGTGATAAAAAGTGAGGAGCGTAAAAGTGCTTTTTATAAAAAAAAAAAACGGACATGTATGAATTAGGACGTATTTGACCAAAAATTAATCTTATTGGAGTCTACTTATTTCGCAAATTAATCTATGTGGAGTCAGATATATATTTTTATGGTTTAACAAAACTCTTTTAAAAAAAGAAGCTTTTTTATTATTAATGAAGAGAAATGGTCCACAGATCTACATAGACTACGAAGGAGGCGGAAGAGCGGCACACCTTGGACAGTTTCTGAATAACTTGAATGAGAGTTTGAATACAGACAAACCAGCTATTTATTTTCAAGTAGCTATATAACACCGGCAGGGTAACGAGTGTCACTAGCTACTATACAACGACTTAATATATAGGCGAATTTGGTACCCATAAGTAAATCATTCCTTGAACAAAATAGCCATCATGATGACAGCTATCTTATATTTAACATCTGTTTACATGGTTTAAATATTAGATGATGGATTAAAATGATATTTGCGTTTCAATACTTTACCTTGTAACTGTACAAGACGTTATTTACGCTGACTGTTTAAGCCTTTATAATGCAACAGTAATAATGATCAGTCCTTTGATCTTCTTGCAGATTGGAATAACTATATGTGACACTTACCAGCATAATGAGACTTTCCTCCCAAAGGCTTCTTGATGAATTGATTAGAAGTTGTTGTCTAAAGAAAAAAAAAAAGAAAAGAAAATAGACATTTTGACCACACTTTTATATCTTTTTTGTAAACCCATGCAAATGCAGTCGAGAAAATCAATATAACAACTATCAACTATATTGAGTTGTATATTTGTGTGAGAGAAAAGCAGTAACTTAAAATTACTGCATATAAAAAAGATAAAGGGGGGGAAGGCGAAAAGGGAGTAAACGATGTCAATTAAGCTTTTTTTTTTAAAAAAAAAAAATGCAAGATACGGTAATGTATAATTCAGTTTTATTCTATAAGAAAAAAAAAAAGGTGTGTATGTGTGTGTATATTTATATAAATTAATAGTTGGCAGACATTTGTTGACAAGACTTGAGAGCTTCAAGATACCATTGACAAGAACCAAAGTCGTTGTTGTTGGTTTCAAGACAGTTGGTGAAAGCCTTAGCATCAGCCTCACAAGCATTGGCAGCAGGGGCAGCTTGGAATTGTTGATATTGAGGTTGTTGATATTGTTGTTGAGGAGGAGCTTGTTGTTGTTGTTGTTGCTCAGGTTCAGAAGATGATCCACCAAAGAGAGAAGAAACACCATTGGCCTTTTTGATATTGTGTATATTAGCTTTTTATGTTTTTTTTTAATAAGAATATTAAATACTTACTAAAGTATGACCAACAGCAGAACCAACAGCAACACCAGCAGCAGTAGTAGCCACTAATTAAAAACCATATGAGTATACTTTTCGTACCCCTGAATTATAACCTTTTTTTATACTTACTTTGGGCGAACATACCAGGTTGTTGAGGAGCGGCTTGGCCAATAGCAGAGGGAGGAGCAGGAGCAGGAGCCATGGCAGTTTGAGGGGCTGCAGGTCTAGGGGCTGCAGGAGGGGCAGCTTGACGAGTAGGCATGGTGTGGGCTTGGCGGGTTTGTTGAGCAGTAGCAGGGCGTTGAGCGGGAGCAGCACGTCTAGACTAATTATCAATATAAATATTAGTATATACATTCAATTCATTCTTCTTTCGTTTTGTATATTTACTTGGCGAGCCATTTTCAATTATAATTTATAGTTTTGGGGAAAACAGAAAAAGATTACCAAGATTCGAAAGTTTTTTTTTTTTATTACAGTTTTACGCCAGTCACGTAACAGGGTTGTTTGAGGATATACCTTTAAGCGAAGTGTTTGTATGTGTGTGTATAAGAAGAGCTGAATTTTAATTATTTTGACTTGTTCTTTTTTATTAAATCCAAAAGAACGTTATTTCCCGAAATAGGTTAGTAAAATGAACAAAGACAATAAGTGTAAGTGTATTTAATTTGAAAAAAGAGATACGAGTATTTTAAATAAATGACTAACATTGTACATGTGCGCATGAATTTATTTAATAGGACCATATTATGTTTAGAGGCAAGGAAATTGTTGTAACACACACAATGCCCTTCAAATGAAAATGCGACGATCCAATATGACTCAATCGAAATTCAATTCGGTGAAATAATAAATGACTCTCATTCCACTAGTTTTCTTTTTTTTTTTTTTCTTCTTCTTCCTCTTTATTATTATAAACCAAAATATGTCTGTTAGAAAGCTATTATCCCGTCAACTTTATATCGCTACTAGCAAACGTTTATTTACTAGTAATATACCAAAGTATGTTATAACCAAAGCACCTATATCTACTACCAATGCACCTAAGATTGAAGTACCTCGAACTGCTCGTCTAGATTCAATACAAAGTAACTCGCCCTATCATTTCTATCAAAACAAGGTATTGGAAGAATATACAGCTCAGCCAGTTAACGCTAGTACATTACGTCAGTTTATCTTTTTCGGCAGACAAATGAATACGGACCGTCTTATCAAGTCTGCTAACTGGGTACGTAATGAACTACTAGTACGTTTAGCTCATCGCATTCGCGATTTCCAACAATTACCTTTTTTTGTTGGTACCAACCCTCATGTCGAATACGTCTATAAACTCTATTGGGGTGCATTTGAGTCCTTACGTCAATTCCCAGCTATTGCCACACAAGATGACAATGTTCGGTTTTGTGAATTACTAAACAACTTGTTAGAAGACGGGTTGTTGGTTTTACCAAAGTTAGCGCTTGGATTAAGTGAAAGCTCTGCTTATTATCCACCGGATCAAAAGGATCTAGACAAATTTTTAAATCGTATGCTGAGATCAAGGATATCTCGAAGAATATTAGCCGAACAACATTTGGCGTTAACAGAGGCTTGTGAACATGATTGGGATAAGCAAAGCGGGTTTGGTGATGGGTATGTAGGTATTATATTTGTACATTGTTCAGCACGTAATTTGGTAACAAGGGCAAAGAGTTTGGTATATCAGCATATTCATCGATACCATGGAGATAAAGAAAGTAGTGAAGGGTTACCTGCTCCTGATATCGAAGTGAAGATTTTAGAACAGAATAATAGCAATAATGAAAAGAATGAGATTTTATTTGCTTATGTAAGCTGTGCATCTGTTTAGCATGTGATCCTAGTTATTAAGTATATATTATTATGTAGGTTCCGGAACAGTTGGAGTATATTTTATACGAGTTGTTGGATAACGCTGTACGATTTACAATGAAAAAACATCCAGATGGAAACTATCCTCCTATTCAAGTAACAGTCAGTGCCAATGACTCTGATGTTTATTTTAGAGTATCTGATCAAGGTGGTGGTATGACCAGAGAAAGATACGATTGTTTGTGGTCCTATCAAACTCGTGCTCAAAAAGGTGATTTTGGGGATTTTAAACAAGTTCAAAAAGTACCCGTATCTATTGATGAACGAGCAAGTCAAGCATCTCAAATGGGGCATCAACATTTAGGTATTGGATTAACCATGAGTAAAATATATTCTGAGTATTGGGGTGGAGAACTGCAAATTCTGACTATGGATGGCCATGGTACAGACGCCTATGTTCGTATTCCTAGACTAGGTACAAATACAGAGAATCTGGGTATTGAAAAACAAGCACATCCTGTGTTCCATAGCACCGCAAGATCTCACTCAATTGTTACAAATGCTTCAAAGAAGAAGGTGTCTTCATTAAAAGAAAAATCTAGAAAGGGATCTAAACCACCATTAGCAAATCAAAATATATACCTTTCTTCGGATCAACAATTGCTAGATACAAGTCTAACCTCTGATTCATTTAGTGGAAATGGATGGAGTGAAAGTCGTATCATTCAATCTTAAGAGAGAGAGAGCAAAAAAAAAAAAAAAAAAAATGTATATAAATTTTCCACGGGATTATGTAGTGGTAATTACAAGCTATAGTGATTGAAGATAGGTGGATGGTCCTTCTTTACATTTATTGTATTAGGTGTGGAGGATATGATCCATTATATGTATAGAAATATAAAATAATAGAACCTATTTTTTTTTTTTTTTTTACTGACGAATTAAATGATTGATAAATAAACAGTTTAAGGTTAAAAGCTTGACACTAGTAGATTCTATAAGTGTGGTAATATGTGCATACAAATGAAGTCATTTTTACTATTTTTAGTTAAAAATGTAGAAAGCATGATAATGTTAATATTATTACGTAGAAAGAAGTATATTCTTTTATGTACAATAGGTTTATTATTATTACTGGTAGCTATAAAGCTACTATATTTAGGAAGACCAGCTATCATCAAATCCTACACCAGAGAAATCCCAATTACCATTTTTATCAAGAGCCATTTCAGCAACTTGAAGCCAAACGCGATTTAAATTTGCATCTTGGTGAGGGCCATACATAACTTGAGCAACAGCACATGAACGAACAACCTTGATAACATGAGGTTCCTTACAAGAAAGAGCCTTATCAAACACAGAGAGCCAAGTGTTATTACTAGCAGCATCATGGTTAGGAGATTTATAGGCGAGTAAACCGTCAATATTGAAATCAGGTCTTCCGGTAGATATATAATAAACCATGGTTACCGCAAGATGTGCATGAAGCAAGGATACAGCTTCTGAAGGAGCCACTCTTGAAATATATTGATGAATAAATTCAGAAGACGTCAATGCGTGCATCATAAAGAAATCAAGTTTAAGAACACCTTCGTGATCTTTACGAATACCGGTGGAACCTACAGCAATAGCTGAAAATGTATGAAGTTCTTTAAATTTGTTTTGAATATCCTTGGTATTATCATTAATAATCCATTGGTTAACATAATGCTTGATACGTTCTACAGCAACCTTGTTGTCGAAAAGAAGTTTGAATTTGGCATTGTCATTGGCTTTAAATACGCCTTCAAATGCAGGATCCTTTTGGACTTGCTTGAAAATGGGGAATAAGGTATTTTCTTTTAAGAAGTTAGGGATGTCGGTACTATCAGTGTTTGCAGAAGGTGAGACGACCTTGTCAGACATACCCAACTTGGAAGAGATTTGTTCAGAGAGATGCTCTACAAATGATGATACAACGCTTCGAGCAGATGAGGTGGCATTTTCAGCGTATACTTGAGCCTGTGTAGGTAAAAGAGAGTTGTATTGAAGACTAGGCAAGTTGGGTACCACAGCAGAAAATTTAGATTCAGTACATGCGCTCATAGCTAAACCTTCAGCGATAATACCATGAATGTCAAACTCTAATCCATAGCCAATATGAATTACAGGATGATAGGCGCCACCAACTGTTCTCGCCAACATATCTCCACTCCAGACCCATCGACGGACAGTATCAACTGGGCCATAGTTTTCAATTTCGGAATCAAAAAAGTGAAGGAAACTAGTGTATGATTCGGCTTTACCAAGGTACTCTTTATAGTTTTCTCTGGTGATTTTACCGACTGAAGGAGGAATAGGACGTTGGTCTTTAGCGTGATCATCAAATATTTCTTGAATCTTTTCTTTACTTGCACCGAGAGAGTAAGCAGCTAAAAGATGATGAATTAAATGGCTAAATGGAAGAGAGAAAGGGTGAGTTTTTTTTTTAAAAAAAAAAAAAAAAAAAAAAAAAAAAAATATAAAATATTTACTTGTGAAATTTTCTATCATTGAAGAAACAGTGAAATTCCTTATTGTTTCTGTTCAATAATTGTTCTGATAATAAGGCAGTTTCTGGACTAATACCGGGTGTAGTGATAGTAAATGTTTCTGGCTTGTTAGGAAGGCTAGGTTTGAATGAAGTCATATTGTTTTTTAATATAAGATAAATATATACTGGAAAAAGAAGAAAAAAGAATTAGGCAAGGAAATAATGCTTTATATACCAGATGCAAGTTTTTTTTTTGTTTTTTGTTTACAGTTATACTAACGTCATTAGCATAGTTTCATTGGTCAGATATCAAACCGAGAGTTAGCTTTACTTTGTACAACATTTCGGCTTTTAGCCAATCAAGTAGTGATTACTCATCTTTTCTCGATTTTGCATATATATAAATTTTTTTTTTTTTTGAAAAAGTATATTTATTAATTAAATGATATTGTTTTAAGCAAGAATAACGCGATCTTCACGTTCGACAAAACGAACTTTGAAAGGTAATGGCGAAACAGTGCTACCACCATCATTGACGTCAACAAGGTTCGGATAAATTTTGTCTCCGTTTTCAGACAAAGCAGGTTCGATTCTGCATCGAGCCATTACTCTCGTTATAGAATTGAACAGTTCGTTCTCAGCCTACGGCAAGTTAATGTATTAGTCATCTCTGTTTACAATTAAAATTTATGCATTTTTACCAAAGCAATACCGGGACAAATACGTCTTCCCCAACCAAATACAAACTGATCTCGGTTTTGAACGTTGCCGTTACTAGAAGCATACATAGATCGAGTGTCTTTTATGAAACGATCAGGAATAAATTTATCTGCATCATAGAATGTTTTAGAGTCATTATGCAATGTATGGATATTGGTAACAATAACAGTGCCTTTAGGGATGATATAGTTTTTATACATCACTAATATATAAAAGTTAGAGTGACAAAAAATAATAATAATAATAAAATAAAAAAAATTACCATCTGCACTTGCTTTACGAGGTACACCGAAATAAACAGGAGGACGATATCTAAGACACTCTTTCTGAACTGAAATATAATAAGGAAGCTCGAGACGGTCTTCAAATGTAGGAATACGCTTATATTTGTTAATAAACGCGTCTACCTCATCTGCAAGCTTTTTCTGTACTTCAGGATAGTGACATAGAATGGCATATGTCCATGAGGCGGAAATAGCAACTGTATCACTACCAGCCACTAAAACCTCACCTAGAAAAAAGAATGTTTAGTTTTAAACAAAGTTTTTTTTTTTTTTTTTTTTCATTTGATAAATAGTATAACGTTACTCATAATGACAACCAGGTTTCTTTCATCAATCTCATATTCTTCCATAATCAAATGCATTTTTTTTACCAAACTATCTTGATCACCAGCAAGAGCCTGCTTGATCATTCTACGGAACATAGGGTGACTGACGTTTTCAACAAAATCAGTCATTTTTCTCTCTTTTCTAAAGATGACATCGAGGAAAGATAGAACAGGGAAATATGCACTGAAATCACCAACAACACTTGTGAATTTTATACCTGTTTCAATCATATTAACAAGCTCCTTATAAAACGGGTCTTCAGGTGAAGAAACGCCAGGGAGACCAAAGGCAGTAGCTAAAATGATATTGATCGAGGACAATCGGATAAATGAAAGCGGATAGACTTCTCCATGTAACTTGGTCTGTTCCACTAATTGATTAATACTATTTTCTGCCTCCTGTTGTAATATCTTATCGAACCCTGCAACTGATTTAGGAGCAAGGATGCTTAAAACGGCCGTACGAGCATTTTTCCAATTTTTATTATAATCAGCAAACACAATACCTCTATCATTTTTTTTATTTATTTTTCATTTCCCCAAGCTATTACTTTTTATATGTATAAAATCAATAAATTACCTGCCACCTTTACCACTGATACCGTTACCAAAAGTAAGATATGGCCGACCTGATGTAATGGCACCTTGAGTGGCCATGATTTCTTGTGCAATCATTGGATCACTAATAAAAACCCAGTCTTGTACTCCCATCTTAACTTTCAAAATAGGGCCTAGCTCTTTGTGCCATTCAGTAATTTTATGAGCAGGTACTGAGCCCATTTGAGGAATATGACCTAAATTATTATAAAACTTAATAAGGGTCTTTTTCATTTATGCATAAAAAAAAAAGTAGGATTACCGAGATAATACATGGCCCCGTCAGGTACGGGTATTTCTTCAGCTCCGTTATTGGATATCTTTTTAGAAGAAGAAATGATCCGTTTGACATAGTAAGCAGTAACGGTAGTAGCTGCTACTGCACTGAGGATAGGAATTAGCCTTTCATGCTTTTCAACTTTTTTCAAAAACTCAGTATAATATTCCATGTTTTAGAGAGAGAGAGAGAGAGAAAGGGAAAGAGAAAGAGAAAGAGAAGAAAAGAAGAAAGCACAAATTGAATTAAGTGTAATTTAACGATTGTATGGACCAAATATGGTCAGTAGTAGCACGCTTTTTTTATTTTATTTTTTATTTGCAAAGTTAGTTATTGGCTCATTTCATCTCCAAAGAATTTGAAGATTGTAAGTTCATCCTCAGTTAATATAGCCAATATATCATGATCTTTTTCATATTTTGTATCGACAATAGGTTTATTTACTTTGATTACCTGTACTTCTTTTTCATTTCTTATTTTTAACTACACAAACAAGTTAGATCGTTTCTTATTTAATCCATAATAATAATACCTTATCATTTTCTGAAAAGCATATAAATACTTGTTCTTCTCTTTTAAAATGTGTATTACGAGATATTAAAGTTTGCTTATGATTGTCATTATTAAAGTACCAATCGAGATTTGATTTTAACGTAGAATCAATTTGTCTTACTTCGTACCGTGTTGAAGTTTTATTTCTTAGTGATGATAGTAGTACGTTATCTTGATAGGTCGTATTGAAACTTTTATAATCTGGGGATTCATTCGTCAATATAACTAATACACAAAAAAGAAAAAATAAATACGAACCGTTTGTATATTCAAAAGGCATATACTCATAATCTTCATTGTTGACAGTACTCCAGCCATAAATGTGTTCTAAATTAGAACATATAACAATACTAGTACCATCTTTATGTGCTACATCCATAGAATGAATCGGTGAATATATTTTAGGTTCGCAAGGCTCTACTAGCTTATGTATATAATTTTTTGTGTTTCTTATATCAAATACAAGAACAGTATTATTTGTGAGACCACAATACATTGTATTGGGATTTTCAGCATCTATTGTACAAGACCATCCAGGTGCCTCTAATTTATACGATTGTACTACTTGTTTAGATGTTAAAGAAGTTAATTTTAAAGTTTTATCAAGACCAGTTGATAAAACCATATTCTGTAATACGCTTTTAATATCCTTGATTTGACCACTATGGTTTGGTATAAATTCTGTTTGTTTTGGGTCATAAAGATTAACTTTTCTTATTCCGTATTGTTGCTTAGGTTTATTCCAAACAGATAAAACGGCCATATCTTGTGAGGGAACTATATCCATTACCTTATACGTCTCGTCTTTTGTTGAAAATAAATGTTGATAGACAAATTTAGATGGTAATGTTTCTGTAGGTTGCGTAGAAGGTTGTGAATTGGTACTTTTAGATTGACTTTCTGACGCTAAAAGATTTAATTCGAATTTAACTTGGTCTATCTGTTCCAAAATTAGTTTGTTTGCTTCTTCCAACTGCGTAATCATCATGTCTGCTTCTTCACTCTCTTTCTTTAACAATTTTAAGTCGTCCACATTACACGGTATAAATTTGTTGGGCCATATACGTCTAGGTTCTGATTTGGTTACTACTTTTCTAACGATAATGTATTAAATACAATGGGCTTTTTTTTTTTTTTTATCCAAGTAACTAAAATACTTACTCGCATATAGGACAATTGGCTACGGAATACTTTGTTATTAAAAGTCGAATATGTTTATCAATACAACTAATAACAAAAAGAGAAGTGTTAATTCACTACAGCATTAATCCTAATATAAATACTTACTCCTTTCCAAATACATGTCCACACTTTAAGCCAACAATACCATGAATACCATTATTAGTCCAATCACTTTGACATATAGTGCACACTGACGTTTCTACTAAATGCTCTTCATTTTTTTCGTACTCTAAATTATCAACTTGGGTTCGATTCCTTTTCCTTTTAAATATATCTAAGGGTATATTCACAGGAATCTGGAAATCACATTCTTCGTCTAGATCGCTCATGCTGGGAAAAGAAAAAAAAAAAAGAAGGACTCCGTTGAGTTCAAAAAGGCGTTGCAGCAACATAAATGGTCACTAGGGGGTGTCATTATTCGTCTATATTTATTTTTTTCTTTCTTCTTTAAAATGTCATCAAGTCATCCAGTGAAATCAGTTGTGCTTTGGCACCTGTCTGGATGTATAGCAACGTTTTATGAACACAAGGATAGTAGTGAAGATAAAAAAAAAATTCCTTTAGATACAGTTTGCTTTACAAATAAAGCATACCTGGCTTTTCGACAAGTAGATATATTAGTAAAGTAAAAAAAAAAAATATGCATGAAATAACAATAATAATAATAATAAAAAATAGTAATAATTATAATAATAGAAAGTTGCTTCACCTGCAGTACCTTATTTAAGCTGCCTTACTTCACTTTTACTTCAAAATAATAATCTCAAAACTTTACCTTTAGAAATATGGAGATTAACTAACTTACAAGAACTCAATGTAGCTTGCAATCAACTGACGACACTACCTATAGAAATTGGATTACTTGTAAACTTGAAGGAATTATTTGTACATAATAACCAATTAACTGAAATACCTTGTCAACTGGGTAACTTAAGACACTTGACCACACTTGATCTAACAGACAATCAATTGATTGAATTACCAGCAGAGATATTAAAACTTGGGTTAACCACTTTATGGATAGATTATAATTGTTTTAAATTAGTAGAGAGAGGATCAAGGTTTATCTCATTAAAGAGTATTTGTATACAAACGATTGGATTGACATGCTTAGAGGATGAAGAGTCAAAGCGAGTAGTGCAAGATGTACCTGCAATACAACAAGAAGATCTATTGCAAATTCAAAACACGGATCTTTTACCGACTTGTAATCACTGTCAGTCGGCTTTATTTCATAATACTTTACAGTGGATAAAGTTACATGATAATGTACCTTACTTATATAAAGCATGTAGTCAAAATTGCTTTAAGCAAATAAAATCAAATTGGGATTAAATGTATGCACCATGACGCCCTATTTCCCCCAGTCCTTTTTTTTTTTTTTTTTTTTTTTTTTTAGTCTCTTTTTTTTTTTTTGTCCTTCTTTTGAATGGTTTTTCGACATCACCTTTCAAATAATAAAACAGAATCAATACCCACTCAAAAACAAATGACAAGAAATTTAATCCATTCCGTTAAAGTAAGTAAAAAAAAAAAAAAGTACTTTTTTTATCCTGTAATATTTAGGCTAATTCTTATTATTTTTTTGATAAAAAAAAAGGATGATCTAGCTGCTTTCAACTTGTTTCAACAAGAACTAATGACCCCTCAACAACACCAAATGTTTATACATCAAATCAACCAACAACAACATCTACAACAACAACAACAGCATGTGTTGCATCAACAGCAAAACATACAGCAGCAACAACAACAACAAAACATACAGCAGCAACAAGTTTTGCCTTCAATCATGGTACCACCTCAATCACCTACACTCTCCAGCTACTATTTTGAAAACGGCTGGGTTAACCATTATAATGACCCAAAGCGTAGACAATATCTATCAACTCGAGAACAACAATATCAATTTATGCTTCATAACGGTCCTCGAAAGAGATCTCATTCAGCCATGGACGCTCATACAAATCAATACTTGTTAGACGCTAGTGTAATTGCAGCTGCAGCAGCTGCCGCCATCACCACTACGAACAATATACCAACCATGCAAAGCTATAGCAATAATGAAGAATGGAGAGAGAGTTTATTACAGTTTACTCATGCTATTTATTCAGTTTCGCCACAAAACCCTTTCTTGCTGGATTTATTGCACAAGTTACATATGGTTGCACCTACACATTTACCTACACTCTTGTTATTGGCTTGCGTTCATTATTCGTTTCAAGATTATGGGCAGTCTTTACGGTATAATCATTTAATTCTCAAATACGATGGCAATTATGTAGAGGCCATGAGTAATATTGGAACTACTTTAAGAAGTATTGGAAAGACAAATGAAGCTGAAAAATGGTGGTATCAAGCTGTTCGATTAAGACCTGGGTACTGGGATGCAGTGGAAAACCTAGTAGGTGTTTTGTGTTCTACGTCTTCTCGTTATAAAGAAGCTTTAGGTGTTTGCGAATTTGTAGAAGAATTCTTTGCTAGTAAATCAAGTGCAATTCAAGTGCATCAAGTACCTCGATTGCTTAATTTGTTTTATGCAAAAGGAAACCTCAAGTATGCTCTTGGCGATATCTTGGGCGCACAAAAGGAGTATGAAAAGGGACTGGAGTTGGCGTTTGGTGGAATTACTTTAAACACGATTTGTAATTTACTTGTGTTTGCTTGTTGTAATAATAATAATAATAATAATAACACTAATAATAATAATAATGCAACGGAGAACACAGTTGTATTGCTATTACCTGAACAAGCTATACGTATCTTACATGTCTTATTTCCTGCAACTGAAGGTATTTTACCTGGTCTAACTGGTACAACTCAAGAAACTATACAACAAACAAATCAGACTACTTCTACCTTGTTATTAACTTTGGCTAAACTATTTCAAGACATGATGAATCCAACTACAACTGCTTTAGCTAATGCTGCAACTAAAGGCGGAACACCTCGATTATCTAATCTGTTACCATTGTATTATCTTAGTTTGGCATTACATCCAAGTCCATCTACTACCAATAATTTAGGCATTATATTGAGTAATATCTCTATCGCAGTCGCTGGGTCGGCTGTTACATTAGGTCCAACTCCTCAACCTCTGACTGGAACTATGTTGGCTATGCGATACTATATTTATGGATTACAGCTGGATCCTAGACACCCTCATCTCTATACTAATCTTGGCTCTCTTTTAAAAGATATGGGTCATTTAAATGAAGCTGTTGATATGTATGAAAAAGCAGTGGAATTCAATCCTCGATTCGACGTAGCCCTTGCCAATTTAGGTAACGCCATCAAGGATTTAGGAAGAGTGCAAGACTCTGTTCAATGGTATCGACGTGCTGTAGAGGTCAATCCAAACTTTGTTGATGCGGTATGTGGGTTAGTTAATTCATTAAGCGGTGTATGTGATTGGCGTGGACGTGGTTCTGTTGGCGGAGAAGCTGGTGTAGATCAATTTGGTAATTATTTCCCACCTACCGGTGATTTATTAAGTAAGAGCGGTTGGATTGGACGTGTAGTTGATATTGTGGAGAAGCAACTGAATGAAGGATCAATTTGGGGAGCAGGGATTCTCAAGTCTCCACATGACGGTACAATATCTGTAGGAGAATACATTGTAGAACAAATGATGGCCTGTGTTAACAAGAAGGATATTTCCGTTTGGAAAACAAGGTTGGCGTTCTTTCAGACAAATCATAAAAAAGATGAAGGTGGTTGGTTGATTCGATTGATTGAACGAATTATGAGACGTGTACAACATAACTGGTATCGAGATACATATGGACAAGTAGTGCATGGTATATTACAACCACGTATAGTCGTTACTGCAGAGTTGGCTCAAAAGTATAAAAGACCGTTGATACCTGGTACTTTAGCTAGTCCGGCTGTACCTACTGTTTTGCCCTTTCATACTTTTACTTATCCTTTATCTGCTCGTCAAATTCGATTGATATCACATCGTAATGCGTTACGTATTTCTCATACAGCACTTGGTTCCTCTTGGGTTCCTACACATGTCTATCCTCCTCCTCCTCCTCCTTCGCACCGAATCAAGTTGGGTTATGTTTCTTCTGATTTTAATAATCATCCTTTATCTCATTTAATGCAATCTGTATTTGGATTTCATGATACATCTCAATTTGAAGTATATTGTTATGCTACCACAGTAAGTGATGGATCTCCTTATCGCCTAAAGATTGAATGTGAGTCGGAACATTTTTTGGATGTATCCAGTTGGAATAATCAACAAGTAGTTGAAAAGATCTTGGAAGATGGTATTCATATCTTGGTTAATTTAAATGGGTATACAAAAGGTGCAAGAAATGAAATATTTGCTGCTAGGCCTTGTCCCGTACAATGTTCGTTTATGGGATTTGCAGGTACTTTGGCAGGTGGTTGGTGTGATTGGATAATTGCAGATCCTATTGTATGTCCACCTAGCATGGCAAGTGGTGAGGTCTGGAGACAAAGAAGGGCAACGCAACTGGGTGATTTTGAAGGAGATATTGATCCTGAAGAAGCAACGGATGATTTTGTTTATACAGAAAAATTCATTTATATGCCACATTCTTATTTTGTCAATGATCATAAACAAGGATTTCGAGACGACCATCCTTCAACACATCAAGAACTGATGTTATATAACCAAAAGGCGAATGAAGAAACAGTTTGGACTGTAGAAGAAGAAAAGCGATGGAAGATGAGACGAGAAGTATTCCCTAATTTACCAGATGATGTTATTATCTTTGCCAATTTTAATCAATTGTACAAGTTGGAACCTGGCACCTTTCGGGTTTGGTTAAGGGTTCTGGAACGAGTACCTAATTCCATCCTGTGGTTGCTGAGATTTCCTCCGGCTGGTGAACAACATTTAAAGAGGTTTGCTAATGAGTGGGCTGGACCGCAAGTAGCGCAACGTGTTGTGTTTACTGATGTTGCGCCAAAGCATGTACATATTCATCGTGGAAGAGTGGCAGATATCTTTTTAGATACACCCGAGTGTAATGCGCATACAACTGCAGCGGATATCTTGTGGTCAGGTACTCCCATTGTAACTTATCCAAAGTATATTCATAAGATGTGCTCACGTGTAGGGGCAAGTATTGCTATGGCTACGGGGTTTGGCGATGAAATGGTAGTCATGAGTGAAAAGCAATATGAAGAACGTGTAGTTGAATTGGCTCATAGTGTTTCATATACCTATCAAACTTCAATTACTGGTACCATGATTCGACGTGGACACGGCGCTTTAATGGATTTGAGAAAACGATTGTTCCTGTCTCGTGAACAAAGTCGATTATTTGATACGCAACGATGGACAAGAAATCTGGAAAGAGGGTTTTCAGAAGCTTGGAAACGATGGGTTACTACTGAGGAATTTGAAGATCTTGTTTCTAATGAAAAGTCTGGTTGTATTTGGGTTGTAGATCCTGATGATGTTCAATAAGACAACACTTACACGCATACATATATACACTCACATATATATATATATACATACACTCACATCCTCACACACTCACACACACACACACACACACATATTTTTTTTCTTCTTTTTTAATTTCCCTTGTTTTTTATGTGTATTGCATAATGTCTTTTTTTTTTCTTTTTCCTTTTTTCTCTTTTTTATTTTTTTTTTTTACCCTTTTTCAAAACAAAGTAGTATTTTTATTGGGTTGTTTTTGCTGGTTTATGTATTTAAAAAAGGAAAAAAAGAGAGAAAGGAAGAAGAAAAAAGAGTGAGAAAGAATATAAGAAAGAGAGAGAGAGAGGGAAGGGGGGACGGGAGAATATATTTTATTATAGTTATTAACGAGTTCAAAATTATTTGGGGGATAAGCACATGACAACCACATCACCTCTTCTCCTAGCATCATCATGAAAATGGCTATTAAAAAACCTCTTACATTCTACATACCCTACTCGGTTTAAATACTCTTTTAATGTAGGACTCAAGCTATCGAACAAGAGTACATGCGATGTAGGCCAAAGGTGGTCTTGTTGGGTCTGTAAAAAGGATACGGGGTCTTGATAAAACGCATCAGATTCATCGAGTGAGGTAGGGTCTAGTGGTGGCTCACATGTCAGGAACCACATGGGTGTTTCTTTATGTAAGATTGAATACCATGGTGTAGAGTGACAAGGCATAAGTACCGAAACTGAGGTTGCCGGTTGAGTTCGAAGCCAGTGCATCACATCCATTACGCCTCGTTGATGCCACAACGATAAGTAAAGTGCTAGAGGTAATTGGGTAACTACTAGCAGGATAAATGTACGTTTACGCCAACGTACTGAGCCTAATTGTTGTATACCGTAAGCAGTTATCATAAGTAAAATGGGTACGATGGGGAAAATAAATCGAAATTCTTTGTGAGCAAGTAAACTGTAAACGATAATAACCCAAAGTGATAAATATAAAAGTGACTTCACTCGATTATAGATTTTGGAATCATGGTAAATACGATGAAGACCGTATGCTAGGAATGGTAAAAAGGTTGTAAAGATGACTGGAATACCTTGACTGATGTACCAGTGCCATGTATGAACGCCATAAAATAATGAAATGTTATTGACTACGTTAATTTTAAAAAAGATGTATGGAGTAAAGATTAGGTTTGATAGTGTCCAGTGTTCGGTATAGAGTCGTGTATCGATCATAGCATCAATCAACATGATTAAGAAACTAGGAAGATGGGTACGTGTAAGTTCTACAGAGTAATTTTTTTTTAATGGATATATGTATAGATGTTACCAAAAGATGCTAGCGTTTATTATCACCTTGAACCTATAGTTCTTTGTGGCCAAGATCAATTGAACACCCAAAAATAACCAGATTAACCCGTTTGTGGGACGCATAACGCACGCAGTTAATGCTAGTATTAATGCAATGCGATAATCTTTTAACCATGTTGCGTCCGTCATATCCACAACACCAGGCAATGGCCAGAAATTTAAAGCTACCATTGTAAATACCATTTCCATACTATTTGAAAGTGTACGAGCTGCCATTAGAAAATTAAACCAGGAGCATAGAGTTGTAAACAACTATAAAATTGGTTTTTTTTTTTAATATATATACATATATATATATATATATATTTTTTTTTTTTTTTTTTTTTTTTGACAGGTCAATTTACCATGGAAAAAGCTATATGATTACCAAATACTTTTTTGGCCAATGTATAAGTAGATAAATCGGCTACGGCAGCTAAAGTAGCTTGAAAGTATCTAGGTGCGGCTACTAAAACTTGTGTATTATCTAGACCTGTCCATTTTAAAAATTGATAGACAGTTGCAACTGCAAGTGGGTGAGCAAAGCTTCTAATCTTTTCTTTCCACTCCCAGGTCAAGTAACCGTAACCAAAGACTAGGTTGTGAGCTACTTCTTGACCTTGCCAGTACTCATCTGGGTTGTCGTAGGTACGTGTCAAGTAAGCGTTAATGTAACGAAATAATAGGCATAGTCCAAATATAAATAGTTGAGAGGATTGCGTAGATCGTTGGTGAATGGTTAGCACCATTCTCTCTTATATTTTAAAATAGTTTTTTTGTAAAGGGAGCATGAAAAATAATGAAATTAAGGAGTTAAATGCTTAAAGCCCAACCCAGTCACGGTAATACATTTTTTGGTGTTCAAAGTATACTTACATCATATAAAAAAGGAGGTTACGATGCATTTAATTTACAGCTAAATAATCAATATATTTTATTTATTTATTTATTTTATATTCAAGGAGGAAAAAAAGTTTTTGTGTGTGAGAGAGTGAGTGTGTTATCTAAATGCTTTTAGAATGTATGTAAAATATGTATAAAGATATATCTATACAAAGAGAAGAGGAAAAAAATAAAAAAAAAATAAAAGTTTTTCTTTTTTATAAATTATTATCATTTACAACCGCAGTAATAGTTACTTGTTCTTCTACAGCAACGAATTCTACTAGAGCCTTTTTAAAGGAAGTACCCTGAAGTTGAGTTAAAATAGGATGAGCGATTTCACACAACTTTGATTTTTCGTCAGAAGTCAAGGTTTCGATAGAGATGAGTTTAATAACAAAGCCTAATCCACGAGCTTGGTCAGATAAGATTTCTCGCATGGTATCCTGATTTTCCAAGGCAGTCAAGAGAATCGATTTAGCTTGTTCTTCCATATCCTGATTGATTAATTTTAACAGAATTTGAGTTCCTAATTTATGTGTAGCTATTTGAGTAAGATGAGGAGCTAAGCGAGAAGCTAATAGCGTATATCTATTTTTTAATTTAGAGGATTCAATTAACCATGAAAGCAAGAGTGCACCGTTAGTATGAATTGAGAGTGCAACTGAATTTTGCAATAAAGCTGCAGCGATAAATATCTACATATATATGTACACTTTAGCCATAATATAATAAATAATATTATAATATAAAAAAAACTTACCTGTTGTGTGGGTGTAATTAAAGCACCTTCCAAGATACCTCGCATAGCTCTAGCACCGAATCTACCTTGAGCAATATGTACAAACTTTTCTACTATGGCGTTCATAATAAACTGACTATCTCCACTCATTCTTAAACAACATTGAACTACATAGTTGCCAAATTGATCTAATAATAAGGGAGGTATAAATGGTTGAATATGTGCGCATACAATTTGAATTTGTTGAGGTAATTTTAAAGAATCAATTATCTTTTGAGCTGCCCATGTTCCGTTTTTATGAACTCCCATTGCTGCTAAATGAGGTGCAACCGATTTTAACATGATGGTCTTCATATCTTCTGAACATTTTTCGAATAACCGTTGAACAACTGTATTTCCAATATAATCTAAATAAAAGGGGGAAAGAAAAAAGTATTTAGTAAGATAAAAGTATTTTTTTTTTGACTCTTGCTTTACCACTGCATATTTCAGCTAATTCATCTAAACAATCAAGTGCGATTGCATCTATTTCAGCGGTATCGGTAGTAACATCTAATTTCTTTCGAATATCTCTTAATTTGGAAGCATCGTGTCTTCTATGAAGTCCATATTCAGGAACAGGAGGAATAGATTCAAAATAAGAAGATGATTGAAGTGATTTAACAAGTTCGATGGCATTATCTGCAGCACCAAGTTGTTTCATTAAAGACCATAATTCCATATTCACTTGATTACTCATATCATCATTGGAAGAAGCGTTAGAAAGAGGCTGCTTTGGTGATGCTTTGGCAAGTAAAGGAACTTTGGCAAAGCCAATACGGACACCCCAAAGGTCCTGGACTCTTGGATCGTTTTGTAAAAGTGCGTCACGGGCGTTTGATGCACTTTCAACTGTTTCGTAATTGATAAATGCGCAATTCTTGTGAGATAAAACTCGAATAGATTCAATAATACCGAATAATGAAAATACACGATCTAATATAGCTTGAGTTGTAGTTACGGGCATATTACCAAGCCCTTTTTTTTTTTATAAGAAAATGTTAGCATGAATTTATATAAAGGAAAAAAAAACTTACAAAGAGCTCTGGTAGGTTGAGATACAACGGGTATTTCAATAGGTGTAGTTACAGCTAATGTCTCTGCTCTTCCATAGCCTATACGAACAATGCAACTTCCAATACGACCACCCAAATTGCTTAATACATCATCTTTTGCACGAACAGCATCATCCAAGTGATAGAAATTAATAAATGCGCACTCTTTTTCCATCAAGAGCCTTACACTTTCAATTGGGCCATAGTTGGAAAATAATCGCGTAAGGCCGTCGACAGTAATCGACATATCTATATTACCAATCCATAATGACCGTGAAATAGCAGAATTGTGTTGTTGGGTATTTAAATTACTAGTTGTAGAGATAAAATTTGATCTATTATTATTCTAATAATAATAATTAGTAAAAAAAAAAAAAAAAAATAAAAAAAAAAAAAAAAATACTTTACTTCTATTAATGTATTTTGGCTTGTATTATCAATAGATATCATATTTGCTAATAACTCCGAATCACCTAATGATAATGGTGGTTCAATCATAGCATCGTATTCTTCATCATGAAGAGTACCTAATTGCATTTTCCATAAAGAAGATAATCCAGGTGGAGTTAATCGGCTATAGTCCATTCTTCCCATACTAGAAGCTCTTGGTCTATTACCAACAGTTGAAGAAGTATCTAACGAAGAAGAAGGCTGATGAAAGTTATTGATTCGGGACCTTGTCGGAGTCGTATCCTGTTGGTATGTAACTGTATTATTCACAGAATAAGATCTTCCTCTTGAACTTATTCTTGGTTTATTATCATTTTCTTCATCTAAACCAATAGATCTTAATGTACGAGCAATAGAAAAATCGTCGTCACCTTGTAATAACTGTTCTGTAGAAGGAGAGATAGGTTCTTGTCCCCAAGAATACATGTTTGGCATTTGCAAACTAGCAGGAGTAGGAAGAGTTAATGAACCAGAACGATGTCTATTGCCATTACTAGTGGAAGAGGTATTATTGCTACTATTATTTAAATAATTGGATTGAGGTATTATTGGAGGTTGGTTCATATAAGCTAATGAGGGCATTGTACCAGCTCGAGCACGACGTAAAGGTTGTTGGTTGTTCATAAGATAAGAAGAAGAAGAAGTCTTCTGCGGTTGTAAATAAGTGTTGTCTAGTATACTGTCAAGGTAACTGTAAGCGTCATTTGAATCTGTTTCTTCCAATACTACATCTAGGTCTCTAAAAAAAAAGTAGTAAAATAAGATGAGTACTTTTTATGACCAATATTATCTCTCTCTTTTTTTTTTTTTTTTTTTTACCTCGCAGAAGGAAAGGAAGTATTAGAAGAAAGCCTATCTTTAACAGTAGTATGTTGCATATAAATAATACTATATATATAACAAAAAGAAAAGAAAGGAAAGAAGAAAAAGAAAAAGAAAAAGAAAAAGAGAAAGAGAAAGAGAAAGAGAAAGAGAAAGAGAGATAAAGAAAATAAGAAAAGGAGGGTTAAAGGGGTTGTTTATATGTGTATAAACTTTAATTTTATTTATTATTATTATTTAATAAGAGTAGATTCCTTTTCCGCTCTTTTTACCCATCCATCCAGCATCAACATACTTTTGTAATAATACGCTAGGACGGTACTTGGAATCACCAGTATTTTCATGAAGTACCTTCATAATCGCAAGACATGTATCTAAACCGATGAAATCGGCTAAAGTTAAAGGACCCATTGGCATATTTGTACCTAATTTCATGGTAATATCAATATCTTCAGCAGAAGCAGCACCCTATGATAATACCATGTATTATTAGTACACACAATGTTCTATATCATTCTAAAATAAAATATTACTTACACATTCTAAAAGCATAACAGCTTCATTAATATAAGGCATTAAAAGTCTATTGGCTACAAAACCAGGAATATCTTGAACTACTGTAGTAGTCTTTCCCATAGCCTGAGCCAAGTTACGAGTCTCAGCAAGTACTTGTTCACTAGTGGCTAAACCAGGAATAATTTCAACCAATTTCATGACAGGTACAGGGTTCATAAAATGCATACCAATCACTTGCTCGGCTCTCTTAGTAGCAGCAGCAATTTTGGTAATACTAATGGAGCTAGTGTTGGTAGCCAAAATACTGGATGGCTTACAGATATTGTCCAAGTCACGGAAGATGGCTGATTTGATGTCCATGTTTTCAGAGGCTGCTTCAATAACGAAATCAACATCACTAAGACCAGATAAACTGTTGGTAGTAGAAACTAATTCTCTAGTAATTTTGGCGTGTTCTTCAGTAATCTTGTTCTTTGTAACATCCTTTTGCAAGAGTTTATCTATTTATTTTTTTTAATTTATTTTTTTTAAAAAAAAAACTATATTTTAACACGCTTACCCATAAAGACCATGCCCTTATCAGTTTGGGCTTGACTGACATCCATTAAAACAACAGGAAGACGAGTGACATTAGCCGCTACATAAGCAATGCCAAGGCCCATTTGACCTGAACCAATTACGCCAACACGTTTAACATTACCAACCTATTAATAAACTATAAGTTTATATTCTATATATGCATAACTTAATATACTTACAGAAGTTGATAAACCCCTAACTTGCCCCTATATATATATTAATTTTTTTTTTAGAAACTAGTAAATTCCAACTCTTCCTCCAAAAAAATTTGTTACCTTAACACTGTTGAAAACTCTGGGAATAAGCATATTATAGTTTTATATACCAAATAAGAAAGAATAAACAAAAGGTTGTGTGCCTTGAAGTTTAATAAAAATTATAATAAATAAAAAAGTACACCATCACGTGCTCGTGAGAAACTATTTTATAGATGTAATGGAAAAAGAAGTTCAATTTCTAATTAGGCTTTGAAGCTCAGTACACTCTTTAACACGCTTTAGTTTTCCGTTCACGATAACTATATGGACCTTCTTCCTGTTCCACAGCTAGAAATAATGAATTCAGAAGATTATAGAAACTGATATATAAAGAGACCGTTTGAATCAAATAAAGCGAACAAACTTAGGAATTTAAGTATCTTTGAATTAAGAAACTTGATAATAAAACCTTAAATAGAAGCTACTGAAAAATACAATTAATGAATGTTGTTTATATATTTTAATATATGACCATCATTGGCTTTTTTTTTTTTACAGCCGTACATCTTTCGGGCATACTGTTTGTAAGTTTTAAACACATGTCATGTTCATTCTTCTTGGATAAGGGCATTCAATTATACGTTTATGTCTACCTAGAATATACCAAAAGTTTTCAATTGGATTTAAATACGAAAATCCGTTATACCTATCCAAATTTTGTGTCGAAGTCTGTTACGAGATAAACTCAACTTATTCGTTTCATTCTTTTATATACTAATTTTTACTCTTTATTTTCCTTATTCTGTCTTTTCGTTCTGTCTGTCCCTTTCGTTATTTTTTATAATCAATTGTAAGTTTTCATATTTATTTCATGAATAAAATCGCACTATATTTACACAACCTTCTATCGGCAGCACCTAAGCATAATTCCCTGAGTTTACCCTTTTCTTAGATAGATTTGTTAAACTGATATAATTAGTTCGGTTAATACTGATTTTCTGGAGGGCATGATAATACTATTACATGAATAAAAAGATGAATTGTACACAATAAAATATTTATTGCCAGTGTTAAATTCCCTCCTTCTATTTTGTATACGATAGAATACGCAGCTTCGTCGCCTTTCGTAATAGTAAAGAAAGCCTGCTTAGAAACAGCCTTTAAAATTAACTTAGTGACTCTTGATAGTTGACAACGAAAACGCCATCTTTACGGTTCCGCGGCTCCCGCGGATCAAGGAAAAACATTTAGCAATAGCATTAAAGTTCGTAACGACAAACAGACAAACGTTTCTAATCTTTTCGTACTCAATTTTTCCGTAGTATACCGTTTATATAGCAATATAAAAGAAAAAAAAGAAGAAAAAAGTATACTTTCTCTCTTTCGTCCAAAAAAAAAAAAAAATGACACCAACAGGCACTAAAAACTTTCTCGCGAAAGCAATTATTTTCGATTTAGATGGTACAATGGTAGATACTACTCCACTTGTAGAACATCACTGGCACTTATTCGCCAAAGAAAACGGGTTAGACGGTTATAAGGCAAGTACTTTTAAAAAAAATTATGGGTATGCATAAAAAATTTGCGTCTAAATATGTAGTTTTACTTTGTATAGATTCTTGAAGGATCTCATGGTGTACGCACAATGGAAACCTTTGAAAAATGGACTCCTCATAAAGCAACACCAGAAGAGGTAGCAGAATTTGAAAGAAAATTAGCAGATGAATCTGATGGAGTCAGAGTATTACCTGGTGTTATATCCTTATTAGAAAAAATACCTACAGATAAATGGGGTATTTACACTGGTGGTACTCAATACATGGCTAAAAAAAGATTAGAGCAAAGTAAACTTCCTAGACCCGGTACTGTTATTTGTGGTGACATGGTAAAACTTTTTTATATTTAAATATATTTATTGTTCTAATGAATTATCATTTTAGCTTACAAAAGGAAAGCCTGATCCAGCAGGTTACATTCGTGCTGCTAAGGAAGTTGGATACCAAGGTAATGAAGTAATTGTGTTTGAAGATGCACCCGCCGGTGTCAAATCCGGTCGTGATGCTGGCGCTGTTGTCATTGCTTGTGCGACGTCGCATACCGTAGATCAATTGAAGGACGCTGGCGCACATTGTGTAGTTAAATTTTTGACAGATGTAGATCTTACTGTTTTACCAGACGGCTCATTAAAAGTCGAGGTAAAAAATATACTTTAATTCTATAATTACTATAAACTTTATTCGCGCTTAATAAAGTTGTTCTTTTTTTTTTTTTAAAAAAAAAAAAAAAAAAAAAAAAAAAACTTGTGTGATAATCATATATCTACTGTAACCACCAGATAGTACATATATTACGTAATCGTGGTTAAGACAACTCTTAAGCATGTACTTTTTCTATCATATACAGTTTTTGGTTATACTTTAAGGAGAAAGATACACACGCCAGGTTTCTTTATAACTAGTGCCTCATTATTATTTATTTAAAAAATATACCTCAGATATACTACGATCAAATAGAAATTGTCACTTTTTTACGAACAAAAACAATTATCCATATGATATAGCATCTTTGAATAAAGAAACTTGATATTAAAACTTTAACCAGATAAATTTTAATTTTACATATAAGCTACTGAAATATATATATCATACTTCACTGAAGATATTCATATTAAGCATTGTATAAATATATCCTCTTCCGTTACGCTCATACTGTATGAACCACGCAGTAAACATTTCCTCTTGACAAAAATTCGTCATTACATCGTATCTCTTTCAAGTATCTAAATCCCAACAACCCCTCTCCCTCCTCGGTAAGTGTCATATAAAGTCCTGGTTCATAGTTCTCACGACCATTGTTGTGAAACTGAATAGCATACCGACTTAAAAAAAATCAAATAGGGTTTTTAAAAAGTATATTTCATTCATTTATTACTCGCAAAAAAACGCACACATATTATAAACAAAGATTTTTATAGTTCTTCATTCATCAAACGATGATTATCAAGAACATGACTCTTCTCTTCACTCCAGTAAATAAAAGTTCGACGATGGACAAGGGCCCAAATATAGGGTATAAAGAATTCATACGAATCACGTTCCTCTTCATATTGAAATTTAATATCAGGTAAAGACTAGAAAAGGTATTAGAGAAAGAAAGAGTTTTTTTTTTTAAAAAAAAAAAAAAGAAAACGTACCACAAGTTTCGTGTTAGACCATGTACGAGAAGCTTGTTCTATTAACCTTAGTACCTCGTTTGACGAAGGAGCCTTTAAATTTGCTTCGGATACTCTAGCATTAAAGAAATGAATGACGTGATCAAGGTTTTGAACAAGATCAGATAATCTTTGATGTAATTGAAAAGGTGCAAATATTTCTCTCTTTTGTAAAAGGGCATACACCAATTGAGAATTATGTTTTAACCTGTGAGTCAAGGTAGAATTGATAATTTCCAAAATGAGAGCTAAAAGGTCTTCATAAATGGCAACATCATCCGATTGTTTCTCTACTAGTTTTGTAAACCGTCTTGCTAATAATTCGAATAAACTAAATAAAAAAAAAGAGAGATTAATTTAAAATATTACAGATGTTTTGTGTACGTGTGTGTCACTATTTACCTGACAATTCTTTGAGCTACATAAGCATGCATGTCTGACATTGTGTTTGACATATTTGCTAAAATTGCTAAACAATTGGTATGAAGATAAATATCTTTTTGTTGAGATAAATTCAATTGTAATGTACGAATTAATACAAGTGTCATTAAACCACCTAATGAAATAGACTTTAATAAAGGTCTTTCGGTAAACCAAGTGATATTATGAACAATCTGTATTTTTTGAAAAAAATTTAATGCACAAAATACACAACATAGCAATATAGATACTTACAATTTTTTGAATAGCTTCGTTATTTACATCATCCTGACTAAGTATTAACAAAATAGTCATCAAGATATAAACTTGAGAATAATTAGTTTTGCCTTCAACAGATTCATAAATCAATTTTAGTATAGGTAAATACTAAAAAGTATATTTTGTTTAGTAAAAACAAGTAAATTTAAAAAATATGTAGGATAATACTTTACAATCGTTTCTTGGTCTGTTCTAGATAAAACGTACACTCTAAACGATTCATTCTCTACTAAAATAAAATAAAATAATAACATTCGTTCTTCTATATGTAACGATTTAATAAATATTTCAAACAAGTTCTTGAATGAAATTAAATGCATCTTTCGATCACCCCCATCTATATCACTCGATAGTACTATTTTAATATATATATATATATATATATCAGTAATCCAAATCTTTTTTTTTTTTTGTGAGTCCTAATTTACACTTTACCGTGGTGATCATTCAAATTGGCAATAGCATATCGATATAATTTTATCCATTTGCTATTCTCTGTTTCCTTGGAAATAGACTGGCTTCCTAACAACAACAGCAACAATAAACTACGGTCAGCTACAGGCATTGTATCGGCATCAGAATTGGAACCCATGCGAGAAGAAAAAAAGTAATTGTACGCAGTATACATGACACTTGAGGATTGCGGTGGTGGGACCCTTTGTTCTATCAAGTTTTCCAATAACCTAGCAACTACTGTCTCTGCACGGTTACCAAATTTAGACATTAGTATACCCAAAAAATAATTATCGTCTGTTAATTTGGAGTGCTGTAATTGTGTTGAACATAAAACAAGAAATGTGTTTAATACTTCAGTATAGAATTCATAATTAGAATAATTCGAACTAAAAAAAGGGGCGTTAGTCTCTTATCCCTCTTTATCTCTTATATATATTTTACTTTGGGTCCATATTGATTAATACATAAAGTAATGATTCTAATAACTCCTCTGCTTTGGATACTGTATCATCATCTTCAAATTGCTGGATAATTTCCTTATTTGTCAAATTGCCTGCAAATTGCTTTGTAAAGACACGTATTAAAAATAATGTGTTGTAAGTCTCTGTTGGGATCGTTCTTAAATAGCCCGTTAGTTTTTTATTTGCTTTATATATATAAAAAGGAAACCGCCATGCTTACTCTAAACTGTTGGTTTGTAACTGTTTTAATAATCCAAGTAGATGACTTAACAACTTGTTGAAATTACGTGTTCTGGTATTATTGGCAGCTACACAAAACAAAACAAAAAAATATTAATACTTTAGAAACATATTGAATAAGAGAAAAAAAGGTACCCAATTCTATAGATAACCCTATTGTGGTCATTTCCAAGTCATAAGCGTCTTGACTATAGTATAATATATCAATTAAAAAAAACTTTAAAATTATCAAGGGTTTCTTTTTTTCTTTTTACGGATTATGTGAAGCAGGATATTTTTCTGCGGATAGAAATTCCCAGTCAGTTACGGTAGTTGCAGAACAAATGGGTTTAATAGAAGCTAATTGAGAAGCAGAAAAGAAGTGATGGTATTCAACAGGTGGTTTATGGTGTGACGGGGCAGTATATTTATTAGGCTGTACCTGAGGTTGAGAAATAGGTGATAATACCGAGAAAGAGTCAGATAGTTCAAGTGAAGGTGAACGAGGAGAAGTTAAAGGTGTATTATTATTAATATTATTATTATTATTATTATTGGTTGTACTATTAAAATTAGAAGGTCTTCTTGAGTTAGATGCTGGTGCTGTTAATGTTTTATTAGGTGCTGTTAACACATTATGTGAATTCATTTGTTTTAAGCCTAAAACGTTTTACAACAAGAAAAAGAAAAAAAAAAACTCACAGGACTTTTAAAAAAGGCGCGTTTTGTAATTTTTTTATATTATTAACGCTCATTTTTCTTCTTTCTTTTTCTTTCCCTTTTCTTTTTTCTTTTTTTTTTATATACAAGTAAAAAAAAAATGTCAAACAACATTAAGGTTGTGTGTCGTTTTAGACCTCAAAACTCTCTTGAAATAAGAGAAGGTGGTGTACCTATTTTAGAAATCGATGACGAAGGAACACAACTTCACTTGAAGGTAAACCACTACTATATATACATATATAAAAAAGTATATATTTACTTATGACAACAATATATATATTTAGGGTGAAGGTAGTAATTCTTTTGCTTTTGATAAAGTATTTGGAATGAATACACCTCAAAAAGATGTGTTTGATTACTCCATTAAGACCATTGTTGACGGTAATATAGGGCGAAAAATCGGATTCCCAAATTATTATTTACACAGCTTGAATAGATGTCACTGCCGGTTACAACGGAACTGTTTTCGCATATGGTCAAACTGGTTCAGGAAAAACCTTTACCATGATGGTAAAAGAAATGATATCTCTTTCTTTTTGTATTGGTTTATTTACCTTTTTTTTCGTTTCGTTAGGGTGCTGATATTGATGATGAAAATACCAGAGGTATTATTCCTCGTATTATTAGTCAAATTTTTGATAGTATCATTGCTGCACCAAGTAATTTAGAATTCACTGTCAAGGTTTCTTACATGGAAATTTATATGGAAAAAGTAAGAGATTTATTAAATCGTAAGTAACAAAAGAAAAAAAGAGTTTTTTTTTAAAAAAAAAAAAAAAAAGTATATAAACTAATATCATGCTATTTTTTTTTTTTTTTAATACTGTATAGCATCTATGGATAATCTTCCTATTCACGAAGATAAAGCACACGGTGTCTATGTAAAAGGGTTGATGGAAGTATATGTTGGATCTTCTGAAGATGTATATAAAGTCATGAGAAACGGTAGTGGAAATCGTGTGGTTGCTGCAACCAATATGAATGCCGAAAGTTCTCGTAGTCACTCCATTGTTGTGGTTACTATTACACAAAAAAATATTGATACTGGTGCAGCAAAAAGTGGTAAATTGTACTTGGTCGATTTAGCTGGTTCCGAAAAAGTAGGAAAAACTGGTGCCTCCGGTCAAACTTTAGAGGAAGCTAAAAAAATTAACAAATCATTAACTGCTCTGGGTATGGTCATTAATTCTTTAACTGATGGAAAGGTATAAAACTCTCTTTTTAAAAGGTTTCATCATATATTTTTTTAAACGTTTCAATATATATAATAGTCTAGCCATGTTCCTTATCGTGACTCTAAATTAACTCGTATTTTACAAGAATCACTCGGTGGTAACTCTAGAACTACACTTATTATTAACTGTTCTCCATCGTCGTACAATGAGGCTGAGACATTATCTACTTTACGCTTTGGTATGAGAGCTAAATCTATCAAGAATAAGGCCAAGGTGAATGCAGATTTATCACCAGCAGAATTAAAGGCATTACTAAAGAAGGTCAAAACCGAAACGGTTACATTCCGGGCTTATATCACAGCACTTGAAGGTGAAGTTAGTATTTGGAGATCAGGTAATGTTGTACCTGAGGATAGATGGGTAACAATGGATAAAGTCACGAGAGGAGAATTTACTACATCTTCAGCAGCATCTTCTTTACCACCAGCATCTGGTTTTAAAAGTCCAATTCCGCTTGATGATCTCTCACGTCCAGCAACTCCTGCTATTGTATTAGAAAAAGATGAACGTGAAGAATTCTTAAAGAGAGAAAATGAATTAATGGATCAAATCACTGAAAAGGAATCTGAACTTGCTCATCATGAAAAATTACTTGATTCTTTAAAGGAAGAAATGAACTATTACAAGGAACAGGAATTGTCTGTCACACAAGAAAATCAACTCATGACTTCCGAATTAAGTAATTTACGTCTTCAACTTCAAAAGATTTCTTATGAAAGTAAAGAAAACTCAATCACTGTCGATTCTCTTAAGGAAGCAAATCAAGAATTAATTGCTGAATTGGAAGAATTAAAAAAGAGTTTAATCGAAATGAGAAATGCTCAAAAGGAAGTCGTTCATTCCGATAAAGAAAAGAAGAAAGCCGAAAAAATGGCACAAATTATGTCCAACTTTGATGTTCCCAGTGAAATCAATGAAAAGGAACGTCAAATCAGAGATGCTCTTGTTAAATTGGAATTAGATGGTAACGGTCTTACTGCTGAAGAACTTGTTTCTCTCAAAAAAGATTTAACTGAGTCTCATATTTTGGTTGAACAACATACAAAGACTATTGATTTATTAACTGAAGAAAAAACTACAATTCAAAAGAAGAAATCTGATCTTGAAACTCGTTTTGCTACTCTTGAACAAGATTATGAAGAATTATTAGACAAGACCATTGCTGAAGAAGAAGCTCAAGTACAAAAAACTGAAAATATTGCAGAAACAATTACTACATTAAAGGTACATAATATAAATATTTATTTTATTTAACACTAATCATTACTTAAAATATACATCAGTCCAAGTTGGAGACTCAATACGCTTCCAAGAAAGAAAATCAACAAAGAGAAATTGAAGAACTTCGATCAGAGTTAGAAAAGAAGACAAACGATCATACTACATTAAGCAATGCCATGAATGATTTGAAAGCAGCCAATGATAAACTTCAGGTACCAAATAAAAATCATTCGTGTATTATAATTTCTAAAAGAATTCTGTACCATGTAGACTGCACTCTCTGATCAATCATTCAGAGAACCTACCGATATTTCTGAAAAGGAAAAGGATCTTGAGCGTATGAGAAAGACAATGGCACAACAATTAGCTGATTTTGAAATGATGAAGAAAGCTTTAATGAGAGACCTTCAAGGTCGTTGTGAAAAGGTCGTCGAGTTAGAAATGTCTCTTGACGAAACACGTGAACAATATAACAATATCCTTCGAGCAAGTAACAATAAAGCACAACAAAAAAAGATGGCCTTCCTTGAACGTAACCTTGAACAATTAACAAATGTTCAAAAGCAGGTAAATATATATATATATATATATATATATATATGTATATATATATGTATCATCATTATTTTATATACTAAAAAAAAACTCCCTTTTATAAAGCTTGTTGAACAAAATAGTTCTCTTAAAAAGGAAGTAGCAGTAGCTGAACGTAAATTAATTGCTAGAAATGAACGTATTCAAAGTTTGGAATCCTTGCTGGGTGATGCTCAAGAAAAGTTAATCCATCAAAATCAAAAGTTTGAAGCTCAACTTCAAGCTGTTAGAGATAGATTGGAACAAGCCAGAACTCAAAAATCAAACCAACCCGCCTTGTCTTCATTAAACTTTGGTAGAATTGCTAAACCTTTAAGAGGTGGAGGAAACGTTGTTAATGTCGAACCTTCTGATGCTGATAATAAGCGTGAAAAGCGTTCCTCTTGGATGCCTGGATTTATGAATTCTGCACGTCAATAATTTATATATACTTTTTTTATATAAAAATCTTTTTTTTAAAAAAAAAGCGGAATAATGTAGTTTAATTATAATTAAAAAAAAAACTATGTACAGGAAGGATATATATATGTATGTATGAATACATATTTAAAATGTTTATACAAAGACAGTTTTAGGCTTTTGTTTTACTGTCTTTTCAGTAGCAACGGTATTTGCAGTATGTGTTGAAAAATTCTTTTTACCAAAACTAGCAGTACGAGCAACAGATTCCTGATCTGTATCATCATCACTATCGCTATAATTTGATTGATAACTACTCTCTTCATCTTCTTCTTCCAACACCATAGCCAGCCCTTCATTTGATTTTCTCATCACCGAGAACTCGCTGGTGCTATTGGTACCTCGGCCATTTTCATACAATACTTGACCAAGCGCCCCACGAACCGATATAGAGCTAATACTCTTGTGTCTGATATGACGCACAGCGCGATAACAGAAATCAGCAAACATGGCATCCGCTTTCACCAATAGCTTTTTATCCTTGACAACCTCTCTCACGCAAAACCAATCATGAACACAATCCTCTATAACCGTTTCCCATTCAATACCATCACGTTCAGCCTTCATTGCCAAATCAAGAGCATCGTCGCGAAGTACTTCCTTATTACCAACAAACATTAAAACCTTTTCGGGTAAAAATGTTCTAAATCCAGTTTCGAGTTTAGCGATACCTAATACTTGGTTGGTATCAGGAGGCGAATTAGGACCCAAAGGTTCAAAGTAATCTTTTTTAATAATCTTGGCTGTGTATTGAGAGATATAATCATGTTTTACGTTTTGTTTCCATGAATTGGAGGTGGTCTCATCCGTTACTAGAGGTGAACTAAAGACCGCACCGGCCGGTCTTGGTAACTCGCTAAGCGTGGGCCCGCTACTGGCTCCTCCATCTACTTCATCAGTTACTATCTCAAACATACTAGGGTCGTGCGTGATAAACAACATTTCTAAAATAAGTGCTGCACCTGCCGAGTCACCAGTGACAACGATCTTGGTAGCGTCGATATTTAACGTCTTTGTTAGATTCTCGTACGCTCGAACAATGTCTTCGACAGGGCCAGGGTACTTGAATTCAGGCGCAAGACGATAATCAACTGACATCATTATGGCTTCCATACCGTAACTTTGCTTCAATACTTTTATCCATGAAATCCAACTTTCCATAAACATTGTACTTTTACCAATTCTAAATCCACCACCTTATTTTTTTTTTAAAAAAAAATAAATAAATACTAACTTTTGGCATAAATTTTTTGCTTTTTTTTTTTTTTTTTTTTACCGTGAACGTTAAATAAAACAATATCACAATCATTGATTCGTTTTAATAGTGTTTCTTTATCTAATTTCTTTACATCTTCGCCAATCCAACAACCAGACCATTCGCCATTCCAAGGTACTTTATGAATCCAAGACTTGTGCGATTTAAGAGGCTTTGTTATGTCGTCTAAAATCAATCTTGCCGCAGGAGCTGGTAAAGAAAATACTTTTCGTAAAAGTTTAATTGTTGCTCCAGGTGGTAATTTACTAAGTGCAACTCTTATTTGATTCATAATAATTTTGAATATATGTATGTTTATAAAAAGAAAAGGGGAAAGAAAGAAACAAAAAAAATGGTTTAACTTATATTTTATTCTAACCCCAAACATGGTATATTTCAGAAGTGTGAACTTTTTTTGATTTCCCACCATTGGTGTTACACTTTTGGGGAAGGGAATACAAATTTAGCAAGTATTTGTGCATGTTTGGTTTTTATTTAGCGTTTATTGTTACCATGTGATGATCATCTATCTTATTGTTTAAAAGTGATCCCGAAAGTCTCGAAAATATACAAAAGCCTAGTGTAATTGTTAAAATCCTATAACCTGCTCTTTTTTTTTTTTTAATGAGTATATATTAGGTAACTTGTTTTAAACTAAAGGACTCTTTTTTTTTTTTTTTTTTTTTAAGTTTTTAGTACCACTAATTAACTTTCATATGTGACATCAGAAACATATGAAAGAAAAAAAAGGCCAAGCAGATAAAAAAAAACAAAAATGTCGCCATTGAATATCATAAAAATGCATAATCATTCGTTTGTACAACCACTATACGAGAAATTTATTATCTCAGAATATTAAATACAGTTGCCGATGATCACAAGTAGAACGCAACACGTTTTCAGCTAACCAGTAGTCAGAATCAAGCTTAGCCAATTCTAAAAGTAATCTATAAGGAAATTTAAAAATAACTCGTGTAAAATTTAGTTTTCAGTAGCTTGGTTTTTCCTACATAATCGTGCAATATAGCGCTATAATTTATTTTATTTTTGACATATAACGGATGAATTTCATCCCCGTTTCACGAAAGATATTCTATTATGTTTGATTGTTGATAAGTTAACAGTATGACATCTAAACATCTTGGGAAAATAGGTTGTAGGTATAAGATAAACTAAACGTTAATTATTGTTAATGACTCAAAATACTTCCCACAAATCAATCAAAAAAATCTCTAATAAACAAAAAAGTCAACTGGACACGACATTCAACGAGAAGCTAAAAGGAAAACATATTGAATAATAGCAAGTGTAGAGTTTCACGTCATGTGTCTAATTTGATATATTTATCACTGTTATTTTATTATGTGCTACTAGTATGAATGATTTAAACCAATTTACTTGGTCATTTTGGACCTCAGGTCTCAAAAATTACAGAAAGTCTCATTACCCAGGTTTAAATAAAAAGTATTTTTAAGTATTTCACTGAAATGATTGTGTTTTCTTTAAATACGACGTATTTTGCAGAGCGGGTCTCAAGTAAAGGAGACCTGATTTTATCCAATTATATGGCTTTAAGTTCCGTGCCTGACTATGGACACTTTTGATTTCCTGGCTGGATAATTTATTTTTTTTACCAAAAACAACTTTTGCCCAGGAACGTGTTCTACATCATAAAAAAATTGGACAACAACACCATCCGTAACTAAAAGGTCAGAAAATTTTTGACGTTATTCATCAGAATTGGCCTTGGCCGTATGATGCTTTCCAACCACTAAACCTTCACTTCCTACCATAGCAAACTTTCCAGGATTACCTCAAGATGTACTAACGTATGCAACAATAGAAAAAATGGATTTATTGGGAAATCTGTCCGTATTAGGTTCTTCGACACCAAGACCGTTCTGAATTAAAACAATGGTAGTGTTTTTAGATGCAACAGGAGCAATGATATCTGCATAGTTGTAAATCCCCGGAAGTTTTTTTAAGGATAATAAGGATATAATCATAAGGGTTGGCGTTAATATATTCGGATACAAGACGTACAACTATTCTAAAAAAAACACTTGTGTTCCTGAACTATTATTCTAATAACAAAGTAGCTAATTGTACAAGTAATATAAAGAAACGCCTATTTTGGCACATATTTTTTAATTCATCTAAAACAATAACCCTTTTTATCTTGCACTTGTTTATTAAATTTATACTGAGAATATGCAAAATTGCCCTTATATTTCTTTTTCAAAGTATTTAATCGATGAATATTATGTATACAGGTCGAGTAACTTATAAAGTTAATAGGTAAATAAGTCTTCCTTATAACGGAGGGATCAGTAAACTACCTTTAAAACAGAAAATTTTAGATTAATGCGGATGGAAAAAGTTAATCAGAAAAATCCCTTTCTTTTTTTTTTTTTTACTTACAAGAAATCGCTTTACTTCGTAATGAAAAAAAAAAAACCGCACTGAAATACAGAATATAATACTTTAAAACTCAATAAAGTTCTTAGCTGGAGAGAAAAATGAAGCTACGGATTCTGAATCAGAGATTGGAACTGAAAAGACTCCTTTACAGCGTCGGTTTGATCTTGTTCAAAAATGTAGTATGTAACTGCCAAATTGTATATAGTTATTCAATTTCTTATATAATTAGCCATTCTTTCATTTGATTTAGTTTACATGTTGGGTTACTCTAAGTAGAAAGAGATGATGCAAGATTATAGTATCCTAAAGTGAACAACTACTTATATTACTGCGCGATATTATTTAACCATAACTCATTTATACATGTTATTGAGGCTCGTTACAAATTAAAATTGTACGTCGATAGTTTCATTTCTATAAATTACACTGAAACGTCAGCAAAACTACTTCGGACATCCCATAAAAGTCTTCTTAAAGTATACTTAAATACTTGTAAAGATAAAAGATCATTTTTATACTTTTTGTTCGAGACAAATAAATAGATAAGCGGGATTTCTTACAAGGTACAGTTGGTTTGAATCTTCTTTTTGGCCGCGCCTTATTAACATTCATATTTGCCGGACCGGGCATAGTCAACTCCATCGGACTAGCCGGGTTTGTGCGGTTCGAACTGGATGAATTTTTATATATTGGACTATTATATTTTTTTAAATTGACAAAAACAAGAAGTCGCTTTGTCCGAGTGGTTAAGGAGTATGACTAGAAATCATATACGCTCTGCGTGCGCAGGTTCAAATCCTGCAGGCGACGACATATTTTTTGCACTCTTTTCATTTGAAAGTGTATGTAGACCTAGGTGTAACGTTCCGCGAGTAATTGCGTGGAAGAGAAACCTCTTCAACGAGCGTTATCCTTTGTTTTGTATTAACAGAAAATTGAATAAATAACTACTTTGTTGTTACAATCTGACAATTCTCACATTATAATGTTTATTTTTACAGCACTCCCGACTTTTTACTTTCAGATAGTATAAATTATTTTATACTAAAACTAGTATTTTTTTTTTTCTATACTTTGCTCTTTTTATCTTAAAATAAATTATAGAAATAAACTCTTAATACCATCAATTTCTCTTTCCGAGAAGTCATGGATAATAATAACTTATCCTATTACATATCTTTATAAAAACCATAAAATTTTACTTTAAATAAAAATCAACATAAATTCGCTGGCTATAACTTTAAGTATTTTACCAAGTACATTATTTTTCTTTATAATACCTTTTATTAATTAATTTTCCCTTTGATTCCCTCGAAATACAAGTATATGAATACTATATTTTATTTTATCAATTACTTTTACTTTATTCTCTCTCTAGATTCGTCCACTTATATTTATAGTATATATTTATATAAAAACGTCGCGGTGCTCATTATTAAAACTGGATATACTAGAAAACTTCTCTGGCTATCTCCTCTTTTATAAAACTTATAAATTATCTACTTCTACTGAACCACATTGTATCATTGTTAATCAATAGATAGCGTAAAAAGAGTATAATAAGATAATAGTAAGAAAAGCGAGCATCAGTTCCTGTTTATAAGTAGAATAAAAGGTTTAGGTAAAAAGTACAATGAAAAGTAAGATTCAAGGGTATTCAAGTACAAAACAAATAAAGAATAAAGGTAAAATAAAAGAGCTTGATCTAAAGGTCTTTTAAAAGTTAAAAGAAGTATAAGATTAAGTTGTTGACAAAATACGAATCGAGTTTTATAAGATTATGTTTTTAGATGGCTATTTATATTATTTTAGGAACTAACACAGAACTTTCTTTGTTATCCACTTTTACACTTTACCATACTGTCTACTGATTAACATTCTATTGATATGATTTTTTATTATATATATCTCAGGAACCAATTATAAAGATAGTTATGAAAGTTTTACTTGTTTTATTTTGGAATATCGATAAGAAATATCAACCATTAAACTCGTAATTATCTTTAACTTCCCGATAAGCTGTTATTTATTCTTTTATTCCTATATGCTAACATATGCTTAAAATTTTGCCACTAAAAGCGGCAATATTGTATATGTTTTTTATGTTTTTTTCCAGAAAGGCACATAGTTTATTAAAATAGAAATTAAATAGTATTGATTAAAAGTATTATTCTTATGAGTATCCTGAAGCAGTAATTAATAGCATAAGAAAAAAAGGGGATTTCATGTAGTTTGTTGCATATAGGCATAGGGGTAAGATGGAATTGTCATTTAAATACTTTTTGTGAATGATGCTCTTGTAATTTCTGAAGATTCGGTAAAGTTCTCATCCTCAGATACTTTGATACTACTAAAAGAGTTTAGAGTACGCGTATCATCACCATTTATTTCACTTATAGAGCTAGATGATGAAGGTGATGGTATTGTGTTTTTCCACTCATAAAAAAATGGGAAGGGACTTTTTTTCCCTTGAAGTTTACTAATATAGTCTTGAGCTTCAGTATTTCTAGAAATAATTAGCGCCTTTTGAAACATCAGCATGGCCATTCCGTGGTCTTTGTTTGTACCCAAGCCATAAAAGTACATTTTTCCAAGGGCTACTTGTTTATTCCCGTGGTCAGATTTACCGTCGGTTTGATCCAATTGAACGGCCTTGGAGTAGTGTTCAAATGCCACCTTTAAATCTTCTTCTGTACCGTGACCATTTCGGTATAGTTCACCCAACTGAAAGTGAACATCCATATTATTTAAACTGCTCTCTGATACTTTTTTATACCAGCTAAAAGCTTCATTGTAATTTTGAGTTGTTCCTAAGCCTTTACTAAGAAATAAACCAACTTTTAGTTGTGCATCAATATCACCATTCAAAGCAGATCTTTTATAATAGCTGAAAGCATTTTCGTAGTTTTGCGGGACACCTTGACCATTTTCATACATCACGCCTATGTTGTACAAGGCAATAACATGTCCGCTGTCAGCTGCAGACTGGTAATGAATTAAAGCTTCCTGATAATCTTTTTCTAGACCTAAACCATCGTTATAGAACAAGCCAAGACGAAACATAGACTCTTTATCTCCTCGTTTAGCAGCCTTTTGATAGTAAAGTTTCGCTTCTTTGTAAGACTGTTTAAGTCCAAGGCCTTTATAATAAAGCCTAGCAATTTTTTCGCAGGCCTTTACATGGCCTTCGTCAACGGCTTTTTTGTACCAGTAGAAAGCCTCAGCATAATCTTTTTTTGTGTTACACCCGATTTGATATATGACACCAATGTTATAATGTGCTTCTGCTGAAGCACCTGGGCTTTTGTTTTTCGCTTCCTTCTTATAAAAATCGCGGATGTGTAAAGGCTGGGTTGTTCCACTGAATGCTTTTTTGATAATAGAAATTGAATTGGTGGGCGTAGGTCTAAAAGTACTCAGGATTTTGGCGTACTCTTTTTCTTCTACTTTAAACCATTCTTCTCCACTTTTACCTATTTTGTTAAAAGCAACTGATAAGTATATATCGTTTATATGAGAGGATATTTATTACGCACGTCTGGCAATATTTTTAACAGGGCTCGACATATTTCAAGGTGATGGTGGTTTTTTGTTTTGTTTTTATATATATAAAGGAATTGGAATAGTTTGATCGTTACTGCTTAAAAAGAAAAAGAAAAAGAATATGTATATTAAAGAATGAAGATAGAAGAAAAAGAATAAAAAGTAAAATAAAAAAAATAAAACTACAAAATAAATAAGATTTCGATTGTTTCTTTTAGTGTGACTTTAGTCCATTTAGGTGGATAGTTACACCTATTGTGCATACTGTAACAACCAGGTTATCACAACCCAATATATTGTTAGTTAATACTTAATAGTGGTATCAACCGTATAATAAAAATAAAATCCAGGAATATATTATTTATATATGTTGGCATTGATTTTTTTTACTGCCAACACTAGTTTTTTTAAAAATAGTTGTCAAATTTTACTGTGGTACAAATCGCGATAGTAACATAAGCTCGTTTCTTTATGTAATAGGAAGAAAAAATATAATATTGCAATCAGCAGTAGTAATATTTACTTTTACCTCTTTTGTATATTGATATACAAACATCGTATTAGTTGAATAGTAGATCATTTATTAATGTATATATAGAAGAGAAAAAAAAAGAGAACGTTTTTTCCTGTTCTTCTTTATTTTAAAGATCCGCCATACAATAGTTTCGAAAGAATTAGATTCATGATGGGTATGTGTGGGGTTAAATGATAAAGTAATGTACCATAGAAACTAACTCATTTAGAATAAATAGTTACCAATATGAAAAGAAAAGTAAATTTTGGTGCGACGTATACTTTTTCCTATCTATATTATAATTTACAGTGAAAAAAAAAGATCCTCCGTAACGAAGGGTTTAAGTTTACATTTGCCATGTGTCTATGTACCTCCTTTTTTTAAATAAAATAACATTCTTTATTATCTGAATTTAAGTAAGTAAAACTGCGATATATATATATATATATAATTAATATGGTATCACAGTAAGATACTGAATAGTAACAATATCCCAGACCCCAAAAAGGAAATAAAAAAATGTTAGTTTTAGGGCATTCACAAGCAGCCTGTACAGGTTGCTTGTGAATGCCCTTAACCTGCTTTTTTTTTGTCTTTGGATGTGGCAAATTAATGTCTAGATTTTTTGTTGTTTCTCTGATTGCAAAGTATAGTAAGCACCTGTGCTGCGGCGAGAAATTCCCAATGCCTACCAGTATATGTGAATATGCTGCTTTCATAGGAGTTACAATGGATAGTGGTATACATGTTTCTCATGTTATTATTCATCATAATAAGAAGTTTGTCATTAGTCGTCAATTTTTTATTATTCCATTTGAAGTAATTTGAAATAATAAATTATTTAAACTTTCATTCCAATGGGTCTACCTTAGAGTACACACCCGAGGCTTTATAGAAGTATTTGTATAACCGGAAATCCAAGTTTTCAAAGAAGGGCATGCAATCACTACTGAAAGTTAATAGAGGATGGTTATTCTTTTTTTTCAGCCTGAAAGTTTTTTTTTGTAAATACATGAATTATGTCTTGATCCA
Source organism: Thamnidium elegans (assembly GCA_025201345.1). Classification (NCBI taxonomy): domain Eukaryota; kingdom Fungi; phylum Mucoromycota; class Mucoromycetes; order Mucorales; family Mucoraceae; genus Thamnidium; species Thamnidium elegans. The sequence continues at coordinate 280,377 of JAIXMG010000018.1, forward strand.
GTATTGACCTTTGATGAAGTTTGATGGATTTTCAATTCTGGTTCAAGAATCTCAACGCTACCATTTTATTTACAAGGCAACTGTAGAAAAAGTGAATTATGTTTTAATGAAGTACAGGTTCTCCTCAGTCAACAGTCGACCACGCTTCATTTTCCCTGTAACTAGCGACCAAAACTGCTTAATGGGATTAAGTTCGGGTGAGTAAGGAGGCAAGTACATAACTTTTTATCCTCTGCATTTAATTTTCCGTTTCATAGGTTTGCTTGAGAAGGCTCTCAATGACATCACACCCGTTTTCGGCATCTAGCTTAGTAGCACCATTTTTTAAGTCCCATGAAATTGATGAATTACTTTTTCCATCTTAAAGATATAGTTCTTCTTGAAAAGGAATGGTATCAACGCCTACCTCCAATATGGCGCCTGGAAATTCATAGCTCCATGCTATGGATTATATTGAAGATGTATTTATTTATATACTGCATTTGGTTTCAATAAGGTGATTCTCACCGAATGACACTTCATTATGGTAGACTTTTTAGATGATAGTATTGTTGGGTTGTGGTTTTTTTAATGCCTCATACTATGTACCGAATAAAGAAGCTGTCTTCTCTGATGGCTGATTCTTGGAGCAAGCTGGAGGTTAGTTACATAACATAAAGAACCAACGGAATTTTTCTAAGGGTTTTTATTCTGTAATCTATGTATGATAAATATAATATTGATTTTCGAGACTTTTCTTTTATTATTGTAAAAGATGTTAATTTTTAACAATCATTTTGACATTTGACCAGAAATTGGTGAAAGGTGGTCAATTTATTTTCAAAAAGCTGGACAAATTAGCCTCGCACAAGTGCGCAATTTTTCTCAAAAAGTCGGTAAATTGAAAGTGGAAGCATAGTATCACAAGAAAAAGTCTCTAATTGTTTTTTTATTAATGGGGTGAACTACGAAGTAATGATCTCTTTCTCTTTTTATACGTTTCACCATATGAAATTGGTAGACGCATAATAGGAAATGCCTCAGACTGTTACTTGCCATCATTAAATTTTTTTTAGTCAACCATGTGACACAAAAAGAAACATCTATTTAACCCTTGATTGATTCAGTCAAATTATGTACCCAAATGATCGATTACTGACACCCCAAAAGAGTTTATTAGAGATGTGATACTCATTTGTGTTTACTTTATAATTGGTGCATCTATAGTGCCCTATTTGAAATGCACATCAACTTTTTCTCTTTCACGTAGACTTGGTCAATCACCGTTTCACCATAGTAACTAGGCCAATCATGAGTCTTCGGCTCTCATTTTCCCCGCAGACACAGCAAATGACCCAATATCTTTTAGGTATTGGTTGGTATATGGTTCCACTGTACCAAGAGAAATACAACAAGTTCACACACTTTTTTCTTAGTCACGCAATGCAGGTATGTAAGGCAGAGAGAAAAAGTTGATATAATCTATGCTTATATTAAATAATATATACGATGTAGATCTACGTATCTTTTGTCTTTTTTTGAATTTAAAAAAAGATTATCTTGAATACAAACCTTGTACGATGAGTGAGTGCCAAACTATATTCTTTCTTTCGACTAGGCTTGTATTAGCATTTGTATTATTTACAGTGCATTTATTGGTAGGTCCGAGGTATGCAAATATATTCCAACAGTAACAATGTATATGTATATAAAAGAACGAAGTAATCATCTCAGAAAACAAGTGTTTATATACAAGCATTTTTTTTTTTTTTTTTTTTTTTTTTGTACAATACGATCTAAATATCTTATTGGTTGCATCAATACAGCAGATTGTATGTATTTTATTTCTAAGTGACTATAAGTGACTAGTTTAATTAAATACGGGTCAGGTTTAGTTTGTTGTTTCAAGTAAATCCAAACAATACGCTTTTACGTTTAAAAACAAAGAAATAAAAAAGTTTGTCCTTTTTTAAAAAAAAAAGTATGTAAATGTTTATTATTAAAAAAAAAGTAAGTGTAAATATATGATATAGGTATTACGTAGTTGTAACACTCTTTGATTACGAAGGAGGCACAGCACCGTAGGTTTGCCCTTGATTAATAGCTCTTTGCTCTTGAGCCTTTTCTTCTCTTTCTCTGATAAGGACATAGAAAGCGTGGATATGACCAGGAAGATAACCCAATAAGGTTAAACACCTAGAATATTTTGTCAATATTCTGCCATACTCTTTTTTTTTCTTCTTCTCTTTATACGTATAGTAGCAATACTTACAAGTTGATCCAGAAATCAGCACCACAACCCTTCATAAAGAAGACACCGAGAGGAGGAAGAAGAATGATAATAAAAATAAGACAGCATGTACCGATCATTTTGGTTTTTTAAAGTAGAAAGTAAAAAGTAAAAAGTAAAAAGTAAAAAGTAAAAAGTAAAAAAGTAAAAAAGTAAAAGAAAAAGAAAAATAAACCAAAAAAAAAAAAAAGGTATTTATGTATAAAGGTGGAATATTTAAGCTAAATTAGGAGGAGAAAAGACTTCTTTCAAGTTGCCAAGAAAACCTTTATCATAAATATTTTCTATTTCTTGGAAACTTTCAATCTTTTTCTCTTGTACATGTTCTTCTTTCTTTGTATTTTTGTTATATCTTTTTAAATAATTTTTTTCTTCTAAAGCACTTGTCGTAGAAGTTGGTTCCACAGGCACAATCTTGAATAAGTCACCTCTATTAACTGATTCTTCTACCAACTCCCATTTAAAAGCTTCATTAGTTGTAATACCTCTTCCAGCCAAGTATAACCTAAAATTTTAAATTATTTAATAACTTAATTACAATATATCTTATATAATCCATAAACTTACTGGTAAATAAAAAATATAAACACCACTACTGAAACAACTGCTGCCAAAATACCAATTGCGCCGATTATCCTATCGTTATGGAGTACATACTTAAAATAGATTTTTTTTCTTAGTCGACCTATATACAATATATATAAAAAAAAAACCATTACCAAAAATGCTCTACGAAACGAAACTACCGATTCTTCCCCAGTCTTTGTATTATGTACAAGTGCAGTATCCAATCCCCATTCAATGATCATTCCGCGATAGACTTGGAAGCATAAATAAGCACCATAGGCACAAAATTCAACCAGTGTAAACAGGAATAAAAAGAAGTAACGTTGATTATTTTCTCCAACACATCTATTGACCCAGGCACAATGGTGGTCCAGCCTACCAACACATGCCTTACACATTGAACAATGCTTTGATCTAGCAGGTTTTCGCATATTACACGTTGTACACGTTTTTGGTTTGTATATTAAGCCATCGTATTTGTAATAATCCAAGTGTTTTTGCAAGTTGTCCGGTGTAATAATACCAGGGTTTACTGAGCATGCTAAATAATACGAAGCGTAAATGGATATGATTTGAGCAGGTATAAATAAACTAGATTTTTTTTTTAATATAAATTTTACTTTGTATTCTTTTATATTCAACCACCTCTTAAAACTTACTAGTGAATTTTATGCAAGTAAGGTCCAGGAATACGTGGTAATGCATTATAAAGAAACGTTACTATAGATACAGAAGACAACAGAACAAAAAATATCTATTTTACACATTAATTTTTCTTTTTCATTTGCTGTATTTTTTTTCTTTTACCTGTAAAAAAGGATTACGACTTTCACAACAATAAGCCCAACTTTTACTTATGCGATTTACATTGCTTTGACCAATAGTATGTAAAAGTACCCAGCTATAAGTAATATATATTAATTCACTTTGACATTCATCTTGGGGGGTTTTCAAAAAATAAATAAATTACATACCTAATCACTTGAGGTACTTTCTCGGTCAAAATTCTATTTAATTTTCCAACAGGTCCATGTCTATACCAGCGTTACTTTTTTTTTTCTTTTCTTCATGTCAATTCAAGCATCTTCTCTTACCTTAATGATGGTCCTTCCCCAAACAATAATATAAATACGACTACTCCAAAAAATATTAAAAACAGGACAAGAAATCCTACTAGACCCTATAATTACTTCTTTATAAGTACATGCTATTACAAATAAACTACTTGATTTACCATGGCTGTTTAAAGAGAGAGAGAGTTGCTGAAAAAAAAAGTTCAATTAAAACAACGTGAAATGGACAACTAAAAAGGAAAAAGGGGGTTTAAAAATTTACTTTGTGTGATTGACACATGAAGAATCTTTGACAGACTTTATGATGGTACCATGTTTTTTTACTGCTGCTTAGACTGTAGTCTAATAAAAGACTGGTATATGGGTGAAATGATGCTATATAGTAGATGATCTGTCCTTGTAGAAATTAAAGATATCTGATGTACATTTTGCCTTGAATACATTCCCGATATTCGGTTTATACAGACAATGCTTCAACTCTTATACTATTAGACTACTTTTTTTTTTTGTCGAGTACATACAAACAGATATATAGATTTTATGCATCTATTCAGAAAGTATTAACATACACACGAGACCTTGAGTAAAAGAGATCCTTCGGCTAATCGCAGGAATTACCGACAGATCTTATTTTTTCCGCTTTTCATAAGTTTAGTTCTTCGCTAAATTACCTAATGGAGTTCAGTAATTTATTTAGATACGATACAACTTGCATGCGGTCGAAATGAAACATGATTTTAAAAAAAGGTCATGCTCTCGGAAAATAGCTTTGGTACGTGATCATATATTTCTATGCATCAATGTTTTTTTTAGCGTCCAACGTTACTCTGAAATGATATAATGTTATGCTTTTTTTGCAACTTTATGTAGTATTACCTCTTAAAAAAAAAATCGCACGTAAAAATCAGACATTTACATTCGGTTTAGGTAAACTAGTTTCAGAAGAAAGGAATACAACAAACTTCTTTAGGTATAAATACGCATAGTATTTTATCGAATAAATTATTTCAATATCTTAAAAAAAAATGCGTACCTTTTTATTCATCTTTGCTACTGTTGTATTTGGTCTTTCTGGTTTGTCAATAAAAAAGCTATGTTATAGAGAATATTTATCTAACATATTTACTTATTAGCCAATGCTATTGTGTTTGACCGCCCAGTCCTTGCCGATAACGTCTATGACTGTCTCCGAGATATCAACGCGGCTGCAAACCAGTATGCTACTCTTGATAAATTTGTAAGTAAAAATTTATTTTATTAAAATACTTTTAACAAACTTTGTATATATGTATTAGACAGGTGAATTTGAAGCATCCAAAGGACAAAAGGTTCTATCTTTATTCCATGATAAAGAACAAGTCCTTGAACATTTTATAAAGCAAGGTATTTCTGATTGCTGTCCATCTACTCGTCCAGAACTGAACGAGTATGAAATTTCTGCCTCTGCTGATGCTATCACTACTTACGTTTCCAGAGGTATTTCTGCCCTACGTACTATCGAGGAAACGAGACCCGAAATCTTGGGTATAAAAGACGCTGAAATGCATGCTCAAATTCATATTAGAGGTATGAGCAATTTGACCGAGACCTTATTCAAGTGCTTGATTTCCAACACACCAAAAGAGTATGTATCTGATTTTGAAAAGTTGAACCAGACGCTTAGCAACGCATTTGTTGATGCCAAAACAACTTATGGTATCTAAAGCTAAAATATCACACTTTTGCTCTTAAAAAAACCCCTTTTTTTTTTGAAATAAAAATATTCATTATCAGATTACAGTAAATGTTGTACGTATATGTTTTTTTTAAAAAAATAGCACACCGAGAAATATGTTAATGTTAGATGAAACAGTTTCGGATATGCCAAAGAAAGGAATTAAGCACTTGTAAAAAAAAAAAAAAAATCTTTTTTATTAGGGATTTGTGGAGTGGAAGCATTGAATTGCCGACAGGAAGCGAGTAAGATAATTAAAAAGGAGGAGGGGGTATAAATTAAGATGGGTTGTAAAAAAGAAGTATTTACATGATTAAACAAGAGCCTCCACAACCATTAGCAGGTTCAGCAAAAGGATCAGGATGTCTATTTCCCCAAACACTAGGAATCATTAAGTCTGTATTTGATTGACAATATTCAATTAAACTATTTTTTTTTAAAAAAAAGTCAATTTTTTTTCCTCCTTTATTTTAAAAAAAGAATGTATATTTACGATCGACTTGCTTCAGAAACTGGGATTCTAGAAATATCAAGTTGTTGCTTTAATTTGATATTTGCTTCAAGAATCTTTCTAAGTTTAGTTTCTGAAACAGTTTGATTTCTTGCCATTGAAGTAATATATAAAAAAAAAGAAAAAGAGAAGAGATGAAAGGGAAAAAAAAAACTCGTGTTTATTTAGTACCCTTTTTTATGAATAAATTGGTACAACTTTCGACCTTGCTCTTCTCCAATCATATCATTGATTCTTTTTTGGCTCAAGTGCATTAGTTCATCTAAATCTTGTATTTGATTCATAATGAGTTTATAATTGATGGAAGTAACACCTGGCATACTTCGCAAGATATCCTAAATAATAATAATGCGTCAATAGGCAATTAATTCCAAATGGTATAATTTTACCTGTGGTGTCATATTGTAAATGGTATCACCATCTTCTCCATCTGCCCCTATCGCTGTAGCCTTTTTGGAATCCGGTTCATCTTCTGTTTTCTATATAGTTTTATGGTTAATACATTATATAATCAACTTTTTTTTTTTTTTTTTTTTTTTTTTTTTTACCTTTAATTCAAGAAATATTTTAGCTGTTTCATTTGGACTACTAGACCAAATAATACGTAGTTTAGGGAAGGCAAGTGTTAATAATACCAATTTAGAAGAAGTATCTGTAATCCGTATATTATCTTTCATATCAGAAAGTGACTAAGAAATTTTTTTTAGTATCCCCTAAAAATACTTTTTCTTGTGTATCGATTGTGTTACCTGTAAAGAGAACGACTTATTTTGATCGAACTCAATTAATAGTATAGGTATCTTGTAATGAGCAGACATACTTTCACATTGCGTAAATCTTTTACGTGATTACATGAGTTAAAAAATAAAATAAAAATAAAATACGGTACTCACAATCTGCCTGAAGCAAACGATTGAATCATATCGGATATTGATTTTCTTTCGACGCACATGTCAGGACTTAGGATATAATCACCTACTTGTAATGTACAGGGCAAGATTTTCATGCCTTCCGCATATAATATAGGAGGTAACGAACTACGAAACTCTCGCATATCTACAATCACAACCGGACGTTCTGTTGTCGTTTTGATCTGACCACCTGCGATTCGTGAACTCGTTCGAATAATCTCAAACTCCCTTTCTTTACGTTTTTCAGGTAAAGTAATAGCCATAATCTACACAGCTTAATAGTTTAGCACCCCTTTCTCAATAATATGAAATAAAAAACCTTACCGATTTCTCATGAATTAGTTTCTCAAACGATTCCTTTTCTTTTCGAATCAAGGTCAAATAATTTTGTTCTTCGACTGAATTTTCATACAGCATAAAATAAACTCGGACTTGTATCGTAGGATGAGATGCTCGATACACTTCAATTTGACGTACAAAGGCAGGGTTAGGATCAAACATGATAATGATACGAGGTTGGACGTCTCTTAGAGTTTGTTCGTTGGTATCGTCTTCGTAACATTGAATTGTAATTAATGAATTATTGGGTATTTCTCGAAAGGACGGTAAAATATCGTCTTGACCGTATTTGATTTCGTATTCATCTGGTAAAGGTCCAACCGCTTTAAATGTATCATCATCTTCTTCATCATATTCTATATCTAGTAACGATACGGTTTCAATCACATCTTCTTTAAACGTTTCCGCCAAAGTACTAGACCTTCCAGGTCCAGATGCAGCAGCAACAGCCGAACCTCCTCTAACTCTTCTACGTTTATTGGGCGGAGCCCTACCTCGATTAGAAGCGGGCACAGGGGGTGGCGTTTCCTTTGAGGCATTAGTTTGTATTTTATGGATATTCACTCTCCATTTAAAAAAGTTATGTGCTAATCTACTAAGAAACGGTTGATGAGATTCATCCGATGAAGCTATATAGCTCTTTAATTGAGAGCAAGTTCTTTTCTCTGTCACCATAATCAAGACAGGCGCACCTTCTCCATAGTTTAAATCAAGTATGTCTCGTTCAATTTCCTTCAAGATGTTCTTTAACAGATGCCATTTAGGCTGTTCCTCTAATACGAGTTTTATATGCGCTGGAATGTTGGAGTCTGGTGCAGAATCGGGGAATTGATCGAATTCGGGGTCTCCCTTTTTTACATATAATCTTTTACGAGCAGTCTAATATATATGTATATATTAGTTGGCAAAAAAAAAAACTTACAACTTTTTTTTTTTACCAAGTTAAAACTTTACCTCAATAGCTCTATTACCAGATTCTAAAAATAACCATTGTGATTGACGCATTTGTCTACCTTCCTGAGGAGTATTCGCAGCAATGACAGTTTCTATAAAACTATAAAACGATACACAATCGTATGTAGTTAAATACCTGCATAATACCTACAGTCAGCACACACATATTATACTTCAATTATCCAAGAGAAAACTTACGACAACAACTGGCGCAGAATTTTTAAATCGCCTACTAATTGCTTAGAGGCAGGACTCACCCGATGCCAAATAGGATCCAGTTGTCTTCTCACAATTAAATCAAAAGACTTGAAAAACGAGTTTTCAACCTTGATTTCTGCGACGTCGATGGTTGGATTGGATCTGCGTAGTTCTGAGAGTGTTTCGTCCATACATTGGCAAAGACTTTGCTGTATGGTTTCGAGGGACTCGGTCAAGGGCTGTCGTAACTCAATGACATCGCTATTGGTCTGTGATAGATTTTCAGCAACCAGAACGTGGAAGCGAGGCCAAAGGTGCACTTTCCGCAGGAATAATGATTTAAGCGTGGTTTGTAAAGGTGCAAAACCAGTTACGAATTGTTGAGGTTGATCTGAAAACGCCTTGATAAACCCTTCCTAAAAAAAAACTGAAGCTCAATATTAAGGAGTTTTAATGAAAAGAAAAAATGCGTTTACTTGGTTATGATCACGATATATACGAAGAATAAGTTCTTCCATTGAATTAGGCTTTACTCTATTTAGAAACTTGATTAATTCACACAATTCATCATCTCTCCCCCTCTTTATACCTGTGCGCATTGTAAACAATAATTCCATTGATAAGCGCAGTAGGTACTCGTTCTAACAACATATCTACAGCTAAAATTCTAGTTGTGATTGAAAACACACCACCTTCTCGATACATGCCACACCTATACACACATAAAAAAAAATCAGTACAATAGCATATATTTGCAAAGATAAAAAAAAACCTTTTTTCTGCGGGTGTATTATATTCGATACGACGAACCAAGTTCCTGGTAGAAACACCTTGGGTTATCAACTGCTCTTGCAACAACTGCTCTTGTTCCGGTAAAGTATTTAACAACAAAACTAGGTGGTTTCCTTCAGTGTAAAGCTTTGTAAAGGAGCATAAGATATCAAACAATCCTAACCCGGTTGAGGTAATTAATAAACCATCTTCTGCTACAACGTCTGTAAGTATTTGCTTTTGGAACTCGAGCATTCCACTTGTTAAAAACTGCGGAAAATATAAAGAAGTTATGAAAAAAGGTTATAGAAAGGCTGAAGTTTAATATGTGACGCTTCTTTTTTTTTTTTTTTTTTTTTTTTTTTTTTTTTTTAAATCCCCCTTTTTTTTTTGTTATTCTTTTTCTTTCTTATTCTTTGATAAATAACAAAAAAAAAAAAATGGATAAAGCCGCAGCAGATCAAAGAAAGAATAACTTTAAGAACAAGGATGCCTTTGGTTCTGACCAAGTCAGAGAGCGTAGACAAAAGCACACAGTCGAGATTAGAAAGCAAAAACGTGAGGAAAATTTGTCAAAGCGTCGTAACATGAATCTTCCAAGCGCGATGTCTGACAGTGAGGACGACGTTGAAGTTGAAGATGATGTCAATGTAAGTAAAAGAAGGAAAATCAAGACTTTTTTTTGTTAAATAGGGGGAACAAGTGTAATAACTTATTGACGCGATTTTTTTTTCTTTTGTAGTTGCATGCCAACTTGATGACTTTAATTGCTGATGTTAACTCTAACGATGTTGAAAAGCAATACGAAGCTACTACCAAGTTCAGAAAGTTGCTTTCTAAAGAAACTAACCCTCCTATCAAGGATGTTATTAACACTGGCGTTGTACCCAAGTTTGTCGAATTTTTAAGATCCCCTCATGGTTTATTACAGGTAAAAAAAAAAAAAAAAATTATACAAGGAAGAAAATATTTTTTTCTAAACTCTTTCTTCCCTTTTTTTTTTAGTTCGAAGCTGCTTGGGCTTTGACCAACATTGCTTCTGGCTCTTCTGATCAAACTCAAGTTGTTATTGCTTCTGGTGCTGTACCCATTTTTATCGAGTTACTTAGTAGCACCGTACCCGATGTCAAGGAACAGGTAATAACAATAACACACGAAAAAAGAAAAACCTTGTATTAAATTTTTTTTTCTGTGGTCAAAATTTTTTTGTAGGCAGTTTGGGCTCTTGGAAATATTGCCGGTGATAGTGCAGTTTGCCGTGATTATGTTTTAGAACAAGGAGCACTTGCACCTCTTTTAGCCATTTTAAACGACCAACATAAATTATCTATGCTTCGTAACGCTACCTGGACACTTTCCAACTTATGCCGTGGTAAGAACCCTCAACCTGCATGGGATATGGTTGTTCCTGCTCTTCCAGTACTTGCCAAATTAATCTATTCAACTGATGAAGAAGTATTGATTGATGCATGTTGGGCAATTTCTTACCTCTCTGATGGTTACAATGATAGAATCCAGGCCGTAATTGAATCTGGTGTCTGTCGTCGTCTTGTTGAACTTTTAATGCACCCATCTACCTCAGTTCAAACACCTGCTTTGCGTTCAGTTGGTAATATTGTAACTGGCGATGATTTACAAACTCAAGTGATTATCAACTGCGGTGTGTTACCTGCACTTTCTTCTCTTTTAACCAGCTCCAAGGAAGCCATTCGTAAAGAGGCCTGTTGGACAATTTCAAATATCACCGCTGGTACAACACAACAAATTGACTCTGTTATTGAGAACAACATTATCCCACCTCTTGTACATATTCTAGCCAACGCTGATTTCAAGACTCGTAAAGAAGCATGTTGGGCTATTGTCAATGCAACATCCGGTGGATTAAACAAACCAGCACAAATTCAATATATGGTTCAAAGTGGTGTGATTAAACCACTCTGTGATGTATTGATCGGTATGGATAATAAGATTGTGCAAGTTGCTTTAGATGGTTTGGACAATATTTTAAAGGTTGGAGAACAAGATCGTCCTAATGACCCTGAGGGTGTTAACCGTTATGCTCTCTACATTGAAGAATGTGGTGGTATGGAATTAATTCATCAATTACAATCTCATGAGAATGAAGAGGTTTATAAAAAGGCATATCATATCATCGATCGCTACTTTAACGATGAAGAGACTGAGGAAATGACTGATGAAGGTCATCCTCAATCCTTCAGTTTCCAATCTAATGTTGATGTACCTCAAGGTGGTTTCAACTTTGGCAATTAAATTACACATAAAAAAACTATATAAAAAAACTTTGTACAAAAAAAAAAAAAATAAAAAAAAATAAAAACTTCATAACGTACAAGATATTTGCGGTACATTTCTCACTTTTTTTTAAACATCTTTTGTGCTTTTTGACCACCATCCCCCCCTCCCCCTTTTTAATAATAATAACAAAATACATATTTATATTAAAAAAATCAAATTTATTTCTTTTTAAATGAAGTACGATTAAAAAACCGAGTTAAAAAAGTCAAACATGCATGAACAATTATGACAGCGTCAGACGAAGTCCGCCTTTTTGATTCAGAACTTGATTTTTCTTTTTCGATCATGCTTTGTAAATAATTCTACCCTTTCGTTTTTAATAACGTCTTTTTTAAAAGCTTAATATACTTACTTTACTAGTTTCATCCGTTAATACTTTATACTGGCTTGACATATTTTGAGACTAAAAGAAAAAAGAGTAAAGAAAAGACTTATATTATCCCGAATCCCTATTTTAAAGTTTAAATCACAAAAAAAAAAAAACCCCCCGGGAAAAAAAAACCATTAAACATAATTTTGCTATCGTGACTTTTTTGAATCGTATCTCAAACAATGACATATAAAAACTATATATAAAAAGAGAAACTATTATTTTGTTCTTCATCTTTTATATATATTTTTAATAGTATGTCTGCACCATTACCTCCTGGTTGGGAAGCACGTCAAGCTCCTAATGGACAATAGTAAGGCTTTTTAAAACTTTTTTTTTTCTTTTTCTTTTTTTGAGAAAGGGTATTAAACTTTAAATCAGTTATTTTATTGATCATAATACAGAAACTACTACTTGGGAAGATCCTCGTAGATTTACTCCACCTCCTTTAAACTATGTTGCACCGCAACGAGGTTACTCTGGTTACACACCATCGTTTCGACAACCTGTGTCTCCACAAACAAATTACCAACAAGCTGGTTATGCACCACAGCCTGGTTACCAACCAGGTTACGCGTCTCCTGGTTACACCCCTGAAGCCTACCCACCTCCACCCGTCTACCAACCTCTACCACAAGGATACCAACATCCACCTCAAGGTTACCCACCGCCACCTGCTGGGTACCACCACCGCCATAATCCATTAGCAGGCGTCTCTAGCGGGTTGAAAATGGTAGGTGGGCTAGCAGCAGCTGGAATTGCAGGTTTAGCTATGCACGAATTCGATGAACATGAACAGGAAAAAGGCGAGATAAAAGCACTTGAAGCAGAGGAAGCTTATCAAACAGGTAATTTTGGTTTTTTTTGAGAAAGTTTATTTTTAATCCAAAATGTTTCAGATAATTTTGGAATGACGGAAGATGGTAAGTTATATTTTTTTTTTTGTTATTGCTGGGGGGGTTTTTTTTTTGTAAACTAAAAAATATGTTAAAATAGTGATTGAAACGGGTCCTTTTGGTGAAACAGTTATTGTAAGGTTTATATGTACAAAAAAAAAAAAAACTAATATGTATTTTGTTTTTGGTAGCAGCAGGATTTCTATTAAAATAAAGCACTTTTTTTTTTTTTTTTTTTTTTTTTTTTACATATGTGTGTGTAAGCAGGTTTTTTTTATTAAAAAACTTATAAATATGTACTTTGTTGTTGTTGTTAGACTCTATTATTGTTTAATTCAGACAACATTGCTTTAATAGAGGGTAATTTTTGCGTATTATAATGCGGATATAAAGGAGGAGGAGGAGAGGGAGAGACCTCTGGGGATATGGGTAAACCTCTCATTTGAGTAGCCTGGGTAGCCAACAGATTTAAATTATATTCTTGATGATACTTTCTTTTTTTTAAAGCGGAAGGTGGAGGTGGACTAGGAGGAAAATTATCATGAACAATGCCAGCAATATTTTGATAATTTCTCTTCTTTTTTTTTATATTATTTGTTTTTACGGTTGGAATGATAAAAGCTGATCGTCTTTGTCGCGTTTCAATAATCGCCTGTTGCTGTTTTTTCATCTTTTGTGTGGATATTAAAGTTTGGATCATACCAGGTGAATTGTTTATTGTGTTGGATGATAGCCATTGATATAAAACCAGTGATTTTGATAAAGCTTTTTCTTGTTTGACCAACACGGGGGATCTACAATAAAAAAAAATGTGGGTTATTACATATATATATATATATATGAATATATATATATATATTTACACTTGCACTGGTTCAACATGTTGATATACAAATATCCATTCATTGCCATTTAAATGACTTGTTTGTTCGCGTTCCACAACTGAATTAATATGAGTAGCACTTTTCCAATGTTGATATTGGATATTATTTAATAGAGGTTCAGATACATTTCCAATAATTTCTTGTATTGATAATTTACATAATTCAGCTAAATCATACATGTTGAACAATCTAGCAATTTGAATCATCGTAGTGGTCATGACAAAGATACGCTGTTTACTCTTTATGAAATCCATTGGATTTAATGTAAACAATTGTTTAATTGAATTGGCCTTTGTATTTAACTTTCCATCCAAATAGATAATATTAATATCTTTAATACAAAAGTAGTTTTTGTTATTAATTCTGTACAAGTTGAATAGTTCACTTGTGTCATAACTGCCTAATAACAACCTAGTATTCATCTAAGCGTGTTATATATAACGTGTCTTTTTTTTAAAAAAAAAGAAGAAAAAAAAAAAAGAAAAGAGAAGAGAAAAAGAGTAAAAAAATAAATAAAAAAAGGGGATCAACTAAACATTTATTATTCTGTCAGTGTGTGTGTGTGTGTGTGGTCAATACCTGCTGATATTTTGTGGTCATTCTTTAGTATAATAAGGGGTTAACTTTCATCATCCCTTTATTTATTTATTTATTCTCCCTCTGTAAGTTTCTCCTCTCCTCCCCCCCCCCTTTTTTTTTTATTTATTTATTCTCTCTCACTCCTCCCCCCCTTTTTTTTCTTTGGTTACTCTTGACAAAAAAAGTTGTTTCATCCTTGACGACGAATTAAACTGTTTCAGATTGATGTGTAAAGCTAGTCACCTTTATTTACACATTTTTTTTACGCACATAAAAAAACATACTTTTTTTTTAAACTGCAACAAAAATGTCGTCTGATGAAGAAGATATAGATTTAAATGAAGATACAGCTTCACAATTAGAAACTATAACAGACGATGGTAATGACTTAATGGATATTGAAGGTAAAACGAAAAAAAAAGAGTCACCCCCTTGTTATATATATATATATATATATATATATATGTATATATATATATACTAACTCCCTATTAAAAAGATCCCCTTCCTTCTACCCAGAATTCACCTGCAGCATCACCACCACAAAACTTACCAAACACAAGACAAGTTGATTTAAGTATTAATCCCCAACTATTGACTTGTAAATCATATGACTGTGTACCACTGGTAAAGTAATAATAGTGCACATATATTTCATTTTTTTTTTTTTAAATTTTTTTTTTTTGGTCTTTAAAGGCAGCAGCAGTACATCCTTCACCTATTTCAAGTTTAGCAGTAACGCCTTGTTATCGTTGGATATTAACAGGTTCGGAAGATGGATATATTCGAAAATGGGACTTTTTTCAATCGATGAACGGTAAGACGAGTTTAACACAAGCGCAACGACACCATCATGTGGATTCAGTTACTTTAGCGGGCGTACTTAGTTCGTGGTGGGAGAATGAAGAGACAGTCAAACCCAACGAAACGGACGAGCTCTTAAACACATCTACAGAACCCAAGCTATCTGCAGTGTACAGTTTAGCTATCCACTCTGAAGCACTGTGGGCAGTGCAGGGCTGTGAAAACGGGTCTATTAACTTAACGACAGTTCGCCACGACGAAGGCAAGACACATCATGTGTTTCGGAACCACGCCGGTCCTGTATCCGTGCTACTGATAACACCCAGTGAAACGGAACTGATATCCGGATCTTGGGATAAATCGGTGCTGGAATGGGACCTAAACACAGGCGATGTTGTTCGATCTTATGACGGTCATAGCTCCCAACTATCCTGCGCGCAATTTCAACCGATGTATGCACCTAATGTACCTGATACCATGGATGATGCAGTACTATGGAACCAAAAGAACCAAAATACTTTAATGACAACAAGTATTGATGGTCAGTCGTTGATTTGGGATAGACGTGAATCGACTAAAGCTGCAAGAAGATTAAAAGTACCTGATCGAACACCACCCTGGTGTCTATCGGTAAAATAATTAAAAAATCTTATTAGATAATGTGATCTTAATTTTTTTCTTTTTTTTTTAAAAAAAAAGGCTTGCTGGAGTGCTGATGGTTCAAAGATCTATATGGGGAGAAGAAATGGAACAGTAGATGAGTACGATTTTGCGTCGCAGAAATGGGTACAGTCATTTCGTATGCCTGCTAACTCGGGCCCAGTATCCTATGTTGCTAGTATGCCCAACGGAAAACACATTATATGGTAACTGATTTATATATATACATACATATATATATATATATATATTATCTAATACTTTTTTTTTAAGTGCGTCCAATGATAATATTCGTTTATGGAATACTACTACAGAATCTTCATTTACAATTCGTCCAGAGACAGAACCAGGATTTGCAAAACCATCCAAGACTGCGTCAGTGATTCCATTTAGTATTTTATCTGGGCATCATGGCGGTACTATCTCGCATATATCCATTGATCCTACGTGCAAGTATATGATTACAACGTCAGGAAATAGAGGATGGGATGGTACCTCGACAAATGCTTGCTTGTTTTATGATATTTCTGCAACACTGTAAATATATGTATACCAACAAAAAAAAATGTCAAAATATTATTGATGTTACACATTTGAAGCACTTTTTTTTTTATTTTTTTTTTATTTTGAAAGCAGAAAAAATGCAATTGATTTTTTTTTTCTTTAAAAAAATGACATGCAAAACGTTTTCTTTGTTTTAAGAAATACTGCTGCGAAAAAAAGTACCTCCTTCAAATAATAATTAAAGGAGTAGAGTGGCGACAAAAATAAATAAAATAATAGGTTTGTTGTTCGTTCGTGACTTGCATTCAATTACTCTTATTTTTTTTCTTTCTCCTTTTTTTTTTATTGTGCAACATCCTTTTTTTCTTCTGTATACATACACTTTTGTGTGAAGGTTAAAAATGTCTTTCCAAAAACCCCAAGGAAAGAAAGAAGGTGGTGGTACTTCTCAAAATAAAAAGTAATAAAAAACATCCTTCTCTCTGCATCTCTTAAAGTATTAAACTTTTCTTTTTATTAGTCGTGGAACAAACAACAATAAAAAATGGTTAAACAACAACAACAACAACAATAGTAATTCTCCTGCTCGTCACCATCAATCTGATACCATTGTACAAGATCAAGCTACAATGAAACAGATGCACGATAGAATGTTATTCTTACTTGGAAACTTGACTGTAAATATATATACACACAAAAACTTGGGGAAAAAAAAAAAAAAACTAAAAGCATATTAAAATAGGGTACACTTGTAGAAGCAACAGTAAAAGACGGCTCAAAATTCAAAGGAATCTTTCATGGAGCGTCTACTGAAGGCGATTTAGGCATTGCCTTAAAACTTGCACAAAAGACGTTTGACCCTTCTGCACAAGTCGACACGCAAAAGACCAATCCAAACCCAATCAAGAACACGTTATTAATTTTCTCTAAAGATTTAGTTGAAGTTACTGCTGTTGATGTTGATTTCGCACAGACTGAGCCTTCTGTAACCGATCGTCACTGTAAGCTTTTTGTTTTGTTTTCTCATCTGCTAAAAAAATATTAACATCCATTATAGCTTTTAAAACTGATGCAGATATTAGTGGAAAGATGGATATAAAGCAACGTGAATTACACAGATGGACACCAACTGAAGATGAGAATCCACTTGGTTTATTGGAAGGTGATTTGGAAAGTTCAACAGGAGGATCTTGGGATCAGTTTGCTGCAAATGAAAAGTTGTTTGGGTTAACTACTGATTTTAACGAGGAGATATATACAACTACTTTAAACAGGTCAGCTCCTGGATATAAAGATCGCGAGAAGAAGGCTATTAAGATGGCAAATGAAATTCAAAAGGTAAAATAAAAATAAATAAAAAAAAAAGCAAGAAAAAAGACTGATAAAATATAAAAAAAAGACATCTACTACAAATGTTCATATGTTGGAAGAACGTGGTATGGCAGTGGATGATAGTGGTTTAGATGAAGAGGATTTATACGGTGCAGTTGTACGTGATGTCAACCCCAACAAATACGTCCCACCTGCTCTTCGTAAATCAGTAAAAAAAGAAGCCAACAAGATCCCGTTGAATAAATTAATCACTTCTGACCTTCCAAAAGCAACCGGCTCTAACCCATCGCCTATTGCTAATTTACCTACCACACGTCGTGAATCCAGTGAAAAGAATTCGGAAAAGGTCGGTACAAAAAAGGTGTGTAATTCGCTTTATATGTGTGTTTACATAATATTAATATATTGTTATATAGAATGCGGGCCCACCAAAGAGAATCGAAGCTGAAATTGCCAATACATTTAAACACTTTGCAATGATGGAAAAGGATAAGCTTCATGCTAAAAAGCAAGCATTACAGAAAAAGGAAAAAGACGGTAGATTAGCAGAACTTAAAATGTTTCATCAAACCTTTAAATTAAATGTACCCATTCCTGCTGATTTGGTGCCTTTATTATCGTTAAAGGGTAAGAAAACTACAGAAGCAACTACTGCTAATGCAACTACTACTACTACTACCACAACCGCAACTGTACCTGAAAAGAAAAAATCAGTTACTAACAGTCCAGCTGTTACCAAGTCACCTACACCTACACCTACACCTGCCTCGACAAATACAGCAACAGCAGCAGCAACAGCAGCAGCAGCTCCTCCTTCTCCTCCTCCTCCTTCTGATCCCGCTACCTCTCCCACCAACTCGTCATCATTTAAATTTAATGTCAAGGCGTCATCATTTAAGCCCAACCCCACCGCCGCAGCATTTGTTCCTGGAGGTGTTGATAAATCCACAAAGAAAAAAGCCGATCCAAGTCAACATTTAACCATGACGGACGCATTTGTGCCATCATTTGTTGAAAAAGATATTAATCCTAGTTCTGTAGGACCTACTTGGCCGTTTGGCACGAAATCATACCGAGTTCAGTTTAATCAGTATGCATATGAAGAAGATGTGTTTACAGGTTATCCTTCACCTAATTATGCGTACGGGTATCCTCAGTATAGGTATCCTCAATATGTACAAGGTATGCCTCCTATGGCTGTACAACAAGGTCCTTATATGAATCCTCAGGTAAAAGTTTATTTAGTAGAAATATGATGTTAAAATTTTTAACTCTTTTTAAAAAAAAAGTTTGTACAAAATGTACCGATTTCTGCACCTATGCCACCTAATGGAGGACCACCTGGGTACAGTCCACAAATGGCTAATGTTTCACCTCGTAAGTAAAAATCACTTTTTTTTTGCATAAATATGCTCATTTTTTTTAAAAAGATGGATCGCCTTTCCCTCAAGGATTTCCTTCCCCACAAAGATCTCCCATGGTTCCACAAGGTATGCAGCATCAAGTATACCAATACCAAGGTAAAGTATAACAATAAGAAATAAAAAAAATAATTATAATAGTAAATTTATTGTTATATTATAAGGTGGACCCATGATGATGCGGTACCCACCTGAAATGATGCAAAATAATGGTGGACCTGTTATGATGCAACGACCTGTCATGGTTGAAAATATGCAATATTCACCTCACCACCAACACGATACTTTAGGTAATTCTTTTCTTTTCTTTTTTCTTTGTTTTATTAACAATTTTTTTTTTTATAGCCAATGATTCAGGAACGGAAACACCCCCCACAAATTAAATCATATCCCCTCTTTTTTTTTTCTTTTTTTTTTCTGTATGCCCCTCCTTTTTTTTTTCGTAAATATAACTTGTGTGGAAAAAAAGAAAAATATACGTTTTAGGATAAAAATTGTATTTTATGACACTATAAAAGACACTGTATAAATACGCGTTTTTAAAAATCTGATAAAAAGGCAATACATGTGATAATTTATACGATCGGATTCAAGTTACATGAAAAATTATTTTATAAAAGGCATGGAACAGAGACTCTGAACTTCAATTTTTTTTTTATTACATTTAAGATAGGTACGAGAACGTCCGCCTATCTTCTCTCGCAATTAAACCATCTGCCAAAGTTATCGCTTTGGTTACTTGATACTCGGGTATTGTATTTTATTAGATAAAGAGATAAAGCGTTAGTTTACCAAAAGTTACTTTTTAATTTTCTGGTTCTTTCCTCTTTTGGGAGGTTCTCTCTTGGGTGTGTATCCCACGATGCTTTTTTTTTATACGGCACTACATGCACATAGAAACTTGTTTCCAATTGGATATCAAGATGCTTTTCTATGGTCTAAACGATTATATCTCTAATTGTGCCGCGTATATAAATATAGAATTGAACTCAAAAAAATAGTGTTACAACATAATTAAAAAAAAAAGAGCATTAGAATATACATATCTTGATATATAAAAAAGAGAAATAATCTTTAAATCAATAATATATACATATTGAAAAAATAAATACTACTAATATGTTAATATAAAACCTTGTTTATTTCTCTTGCTTCTATAAATCACTTAAAGATATGAGTTCGAAATAAAGATCAAGGTGTTACATGGACTTTTACTTTTGTAGACATTAAACATTTATATACCATTCTTCCTCGTTTATTTTTAAAATATAAAATTTTAAAATAGAATGAAGTGTCTTATTCTGTTGTACGCAAATGTAACAGACATATTAGTTTTTTTTTTTTTTTTTTTTTTTTTTTTTTTTTTTGAATATCTTTTATGTAACCAATTAAATATCATAATATATACTTCAAAGTTTCTCCATCAAGAGAAAAACGCTTGTCATATTTGCACGTTGTCAAACTTAATTATACTACAGAGTATTTTAGTTGTTGTTTGCGAGTTAATTGAGTCAATTGAAGTTTTTTTTTTTTTTTTTTTTTTTTTTTTTTTTTTTTTATTTTATGTATACTATTACGAATAGCGTGTAAAATAAAAAAACATGAGCAATATATATATATACTCAAAAGAAAATGAAGAAGGATATTATAATTATAATTGATAGCCTAGCTTAACATAGAATTAAATAAAACTTATTATGTAACAGTTAATATATATAAAAAATAGGGCACGTAAAAAAAAAAAAAAAAAAAAAAAAAAAAAGATAATCCTTTAGCATCACGTTTTTTTTAAAAAAAAGGCGGTAAACTAAGATACTACCTTGTACAAACTTTATAAAAAGATATATCTAGAATAGGAAGAAATATTTCATGTTTATTATCTCGTTTAGGAAACCTTCTTTTGCCAAGCTTATACATATTCGTCCCCTCCCATCGTCCACTTTTTATGGCCCGAAAGCAACGGTATTTTCATTTTAGTTATTTTCTTTTTGCTTACAATACCAGCACAAAATTTATTTATTTTAATAAGTACTTTGTTTATTACATGATTTTAAGCTTTTTTTTTTGCGAGCTCTTTTTTCTTTTTCTTTTTCTTTTTCTTTTGTTGTTGTTGTTGTTGTCAATAAGACAGAAAAAGGGAGACTAAATTTTTTTTTTTTTAAAAAAAAAACTAACGCTCTAGTTCCATAGTTGGGGTTATTATACCAATGGAAAATAAAGAAGCATAAAAAAAAGAGATCGACATTACAGCGAGGTGATTGGGGAATCTTATTAGTCGCACAGACTTGATCCTGGATTTGTACTACTACTATTCTCTTAAATGGTCTGGATTATCGAGGGCTGGTTAAACTTATTTCATATATAAATACTATAAACAATTGTATTTCCTTTTTTCTTTTTTTATATACTTTCTTTCAACTATCTTTTTTCCCCCTCTCCCGCCTTTCCTTTCAACCGTTACTCTCTCCTTTCCTTTATTAGTCAGTAATGCGTACCCCAATTGCTATTGCCATCGCTTGTATCGCTACAGTTTTAACTGTTGATGCTGCTCCCTCCAATTGTACAAAATCTTATAAAGTTGTAACTGGTGACAATGTACGTATTCTATATCGTCATTTATTTTTTGAAGATTTTTTTTTTTTTGACATCCTTTTTTTTTATATATATATAGTGTTATACAATTGGTGAAAAGTCCAACTCCAGTGCTTCCAAGATTATTTCCTTAAACCCTTCCAGTAAGCTTCTTTTTATCCGTCTAAAAAATAATAATACAAATTAACTCTTTTTTCCTAAATTAGTCAATTCCAAATGTACAAATTTAAAGGTCGGTCAAGTCATCTGTCTCAGGTACGAATTTATTACGAAATCACTATAAAATAAAATTAAAATACTAATATTCTTTTTATTTTATTTTAAGTAGTAAGAGTGCTACTTCTACTAAAAAGACTACTGTCAAGTCAAAGACTACCAAGAAGACTACCAAGAAGACTACCAAAAAGACTACCAAAAAGACTACCAAAAAGACTACCACCAAAAAGACCACTACCAAAAAGGCAACTACTACCAAAAAGTCCACCACCAAAAAGATTACTATCAAGCCTTCCACTACCACCTCTAACAAGCCTACTGCTACCAAGACATCCGGAACTGAAGCTACCCCTACTTTAAACTACACTAAAGGTTTAGTAGCCGCCGTCAACAGCAAATCAGATTTCTGTATGTTCTTACCTTCCAGCCCTGGTGGTAAAGACCTTAACAACGGTAAGGTTGACGACGAAGCTATTTCCAAATCCGAAAAGAGTGCCAACGCCTTCTGTCTTAAACCTAACAAGAACGCACCTGGAGCTCGTATCTTCCCCAAGAACTTTATCCAAAGTGCTCATTTCTTCCGTAACACCACTGCTGGTTACGTTCAAGTCACTGGTAAATTTAACCCTGCTACTTATTCTCTTTCCTCCAAAGATGGTGGTGGACAATACGATAACCACGGTAAGGGATCTCCTCCTCTTTCCATGTGCTTCGGTTACAAGTACTTTGTTAACTTGGTTGAACCCGATAAGCCTGATTATTGTATGAGATGTTGTGATAGTTATGAAGATTGTCATGCTGGAAGAAGTACTTATGGTTGTGGCCGTGTTGTATCTAACGGTAACTACAACTAATTTAATCTTATTTAATTTCATACTTTTTTTTTTATATAAAATAAAGTATCTTTTTTGTTTTATTTTACATATACATTTTTTTTTTTTTTTTTTTTTCAAAAAAAGAAGATCCTTTTTTACATTGTATTACAAAAGTAAAACAGAGATAAAGAAATTGATTGGTTATACCCACCATCTTTTTTTTTCTTAGGGACTAAACTGAAAAAAAAAACTCCTTTATCTTTTTCTTCCAAAAAAAAAAACCAATATGAGTAATAGAGAGCCACAAGGTTCAGCTACCATAAATATCCATACCAATGAATCCTCACCACTTCTTCCCAAACCACAATCGCTTCAACCTGATCACAAACGTCGAGAGATTATCGGTTTAGGTTACATGACACTTTCAGCGCTTGGTTTCTCAACCATGTCATTGTGTGTAAAACTAAGCGGTACCAGTTTCCCTTCGTTTGAGATTGTCTTTGCACGTTCCATAATCCAAACAATCTTAAGTATATTAGGTTGTGCCATCTTAAAGATCAATCCTTTCGGTCAACCTGGAGTTCGTAAATGGCTTTTGTTTCGAGGTTTTGTTGGTACTTTAGGTCTTTGTTTATTCTTTTATAGTATCACTCAATTACCTTTAGCCGATGCCACTGGTAAAGAAGAAAACTGTCAAAATTAATGCACTCAATTCTAATAATTTTGTTTAAAACTTTGTAGTGGTATTTTTCTTGGGTCCAGCATTTACAGCTATTCTTGCCTCTATCGCATTAGGCGAACCATTTTCATTATTTGACGGTATCTGTGCGCTATCTTGTATGATAGGTGTGGTACTTGTATCTAAACCACAATTTATATTTGGAGGTGAAACCCCTACAGACGATACCACTGAATGGAAGAGATTATTTGCTGTCTTTTGCGCATTATTAGGTGCAATGATGTCTGCTGTTGCATACGTTACGGTCCGTAAAATAGGTAGAGGAGCTCATTTTATGGTACATGTTGTTTATTTTGGATTGGTTTCTATCGTTATTAGTCCAATTGGTATGTTCTTGTTTCAAAATCCTGTGATGCCCCAAGATAGTGGCGAATATGGTATGCTGCTTTTAGTTGGGTTAACTGCTTTTATCGGCCAATGCTTTTTAAATCAAGGGTAAAGTTTTTTATTTTTTTGTTTATATGCACACATATACTTAAGAGTTTATTACTGTAGACTTCAAATGGCTCCTGCTGGTCCAGGTACTTTGATGCGTATGAACGATGTTGTGTTTGCGTTCTTGTTTGGTATTTTTATTTTACACGAGTACCCAGATATCTACAGTATATCTGGTGCTTCTATCATTGTTCTTATGACTTCTGCTATGGGAATTCACAAAATATACAGCCATCAAAAGACAAACAGATAAATAGCTTTGTGACTTGCTTACACGGTTTTTTTTTTGCATATAATTTTTAGAATAAATAATTGTTTTTTTTCATTTCTTTCTTCATATTTTCTTCTTCTAAAAAAAAAAGTAATGAACATTCTTCAAAACAGAATCGACTCTTTTCAAAACAATGTGGTCAAATGGCCTTACAGCAATAATTCCAAGTACGCCAAAACTGAAAGTGTGAGTATATACGTATAAGAAAAGGTATCCAGAAAAGAAAACTTATGTCTATTTTGTCGCTTAGTTTGCCAAAGCTGGTTTTTACTTTATCCGTAGACCAAAGGCTCTCGACAGTGTCCGTTGTTTTATATGTGACATTGAATTAAGTAATTGGAAACCA
The DNA here is from genome assembly GCA_025201345.1 of Thamnidium elegans. Taxonomy (NCBI): domain Eukaryota; kingdom Fungi; phylum Mucoromycota; class Mucoromycetes; order Mucorales; family Mucoraceae; genus Thamnidium; species Thamnidium elegans. The sequence continues at coordinate 304,864 of JAIXMG010000018.1, forward strand.
AACCAATCTCCATTTGTTCGTCACGGTAATGAATCACCTCGCTGTGCTTGGAAACGCCTGAATTTTCCAGACGCACACAAGAGACCTTTATCTGATCCTAGCAAAGCATATGATCGTCCCAGAAGTATTAGTATGCGTTCTGCCAGACTAGCTACGTTTAATTGTCATAATTATTGGCCTCCAAAAAAGGGCACTACCAAGTATCCTACTGCAGCAAAGGTATAAACTTACAAAAAAAAAAAAAAAAAAAAAAAAAACTTTAATAGTTTTCTCACTTTCCCTTTTTTTTTTATAGCTTGCAGGCGCTGGGTTTTTCTTTACTCCTACTGCTATTTTACCTTCTCGAGTTAAATGTGCTTACTGCGGCGAATCAATAACTGTTTGTCCTAATGATACAGACTTACTGTAAGTAAAATATTTACACCTAAAAAAGAAGCTTTTTTTTTTTTACTAAATATATGTATAGAAATAAGCATCAAGAATTAAGTAGTGGCTGTATCTTCTTTGAAGAAACTCATAGTACTCGTAATAGTAGAAGTACCAGATCAAGCAGTATAAAGGTAAACGGTTTTTTATAATATTTTTTTTATTAAAATGCTAATCAACCCTTTTTTTTTTAAACAAAAAAAGGGCGATGAATTAGATACCGATAGTTCTACCTCTAAACATCCCATCAATAAAGTTGCATCTAGTTCTGAGACAAGTGCACCTATCTTCAAGAAACAAAAAGAGCAATGTAAGGCTTTGGAACCCGTAGTAGTTATTAAAAAGCATCCTTCTAGTAAGGACGTTACTGTATCAAGTAAGATAAAAAATGTTCAAAAGCCTGCTTCCAAGACGGGTGACTCTATCTGGGACTTCAACCAAATACTTACACCACCAAAGCCGTCACGTCGTGCTATGGTAACCTATGGCTCTTCTCGACCTGTGCATCATCGTACTCTTAGTGCCAGAAGTAACCCTAGTGGTGTTAATATTTTACCTGACCTCAAGTCCTCTCTTATAATCAAGCCCAATGGTCCTTTTATTGCATCACCAGCTAGCAAACCCATTGATAATACCAAAAAGTCTCCACAAGTATCTACTAAACCAAAAGCAATCCAAACAAGACGTCTTCAAAAACCTGAAGCTTCTGGTTCTAGTACCTCGGAGCTTGCTGCCGCTAAAAAGGAAACAAATCCTCCCAAAAAAAGAAGTCTCTCCATATCATCTCAATCTGATAATGATACTCCTCTCACCAAGAAAGCCAGCTTAAAAAAACCAATCGATACTAAAATTACAAACACTGAAATTACTTCCAGTCCTGTAAGTACTTTTTTTTTTTTTTTTTTTTTTTTTTATGTATAAATAATTTTTTAACTTGTTTTTCATTTTTGCAGAAAAAAGCATTTAGAGATAAAGGTAAAGGTCGTGAAGTAGAGTATAATCTGCCAACAAGCCTTTCTAAGAAAAAGACGATTTCTTTATCTCGTTCTCGTAATAAGTTACCTGGACCAGTTACTCCTTCTACTTCAAAAGAGCGTACTTACATACCAGCTGCAGAAGGGTCTGGAACTTCTCGCCAAGCTCCCGTTTATACCCAACCTGCCCAAATTATCCGAAATGTACCGCCTTCTAATATTACTCATGACAATCAAGGTGTATCTCCTTTTAATATTGCTCATGTCACTCAAGAAGCATCTCCTATGGATCAAGATGCCCAAGATGTATCTCGTATTACTCAAGATACCACAGAAGTATCAAATTTACCTATTGTTAAAGATACCCAAGATGTATCCTGTTACCCTATGAATCAAAATACCCAAGATGTATCTCCTTCTCTTATAAATCAAGATACACGAGATGTATCTCCTTCTTTTATGAATCAAAGTACACAAGATGCATCCCCTTATGTGACCCAAGATATACTAGACGTATTTGATTCACCTATTATTGTTCAAGATACGCAAGATGAATTCCCTTCTGTGTTAAACCCTCCCTCTCCTGTATATACATCTGATGAACCTTTTGTCGATAAAGAGAATGTACCCCCTCCTATCAGATGCTCACCCGTTCGTGAATATTCTAATGTATATAATAATCAGTCAGACCAAGAGAATCCAGACTCACCGATGCATCTACCCAATTATCCACCTGAACCATCTTCTCCTGCTGCCTACACCCCCTCATCTCCTCATCGACCTACTTCCTCCGCCATAGCGGGCATGTCTTTCTTGCAATCCACGCCGTCCGATACCCAGCGTCGACTTGCTAGTGCTATAGATGTCTTTGGTTCCACTCCTTTGTCACCCATTCGGCCTTCTCAAGAAAATTCTTTTAATGATTTACAATATACACCCGCTTTGACAGAAGGGAGAGTAGCGCAAATCATTACTCAAGATGAAGAGGGTACATCTCGTATTGTCCGTGTCAAACAAGAACCTTCACAGGCTGGTCTTCTTTCGGATTGCTTGCTTCGAAACCAAAACATGACTGTTGAAGAGCACTGGAATTCCTTGGTCGACACTACTATCGAGCGAATACAAGAAAGATGCGAATCGGATATCACGAAGATCGAAGAGAATTATAATTTTATTCGTAATCAATTAGAAAAGGACTTGTAAAAAATTGATTTCATATTTCCCTTTTTTTTAAGAATAAATAAATACCTTTTACTGTTCCATTTTTTAATATTACTTTTTTTGTCTCGTTAAAAAGATAACACAATATTTCCCATGGTGATATGAATTGGTCTTTTCGTCTACTGAAAAAACGTTCAGTCAAAAGATTCATGCCAATCCTTTATTTATTTAACGATAAAAGGCTTGGAAGGAGCGGTATGACCGACGGGTTTAACTAGTTTTTAAAATAAAGGAAAAATCGTCTTTTTTTACATATCGATATGTCCATTCAACGATTGATCGTTCAACATATCGTTGGATGGACATCGTTGAAAGTTCTAACTATACTTGAGTAGACTACTTGAGGTTTTTCATTGGTTAGTTACTTTTTTTGAAAACCTTACAGTACGCAAGGTAACCATCATCCAATCACATTCTTCCAATTTTATAATTTTTCGAATTTTTTTTTTGAAAACGATTTTTTGAAAAACTATAAAAAGGCGCCTTTTTTCAAAAATTTAATCTTTAAAATTTTCACCTTTAATTTTTTTTTAACAATGGGAAACATTTTTAGTAAAAAAAAATACTGCCGCTTTTATGCGAAAATAGTTGAAGAAACTCCACTCGGGTTTTCGACAGAAGTATCTTCAGTCTTAAGAAACGCGAAAGTAGAGTACGTTACCGACCAAACTCTTGGTAACGCGTCTAATTTAATAAAGCATGAACCACCTACAGCCGAATTCAACTCAATTCCAGGTAAAGTAAAATAAATTAGAAAATTTTATTCCTCTTTTTATTAAAACTATTTTAATAGAGGAATCTAGAGACGGTTGGATAGTAAAAAGACACACTGATGTTGCCAGGTAACGTATATATAAAAAAAAAACTTGGCGTAGTTACAATAATATTAACATATTAAATAGTGTCACTATTCGTTTATGTGAAGCAACTTACATTTTAGGCTTTGATATTGACACAACAGGATTTAAAAACATTTGTCCTACACATGTTTGTATCCAAGGTCTTAAAACTCCTATTCAAGATAACAACCAAGAGGTAAAGAAAAAACATATTAAATGCTGTTCATTTTAATTTAATTTTTTTTTTTTTTTTTTTTTTTTTTCGTATGTGTATAGTGGGTTCCCTTGTTAACTAATGAAGCTATTTATGGAAATGGACATAACTTCTTTCATAAAAACAATACCGATGACTATTTATATTCTCATGTTCGTTTAACTACATCTCCTGGTGGTGGTATTGTAAGTATCCCATATACATATATAAAATAAATATATTTTTAACGAATGATTTTAATTATTAGGCTCGTTTCCGTACTTACGGTGATATTATACCCGATCTTTTAAAGCCTGAAACTCAATATAATTTAGCTTCTGCTAATTTAGGTGCTCGTATTATTCGTTCATCAGATACTGATAGCAACAGCACAGCTAATGTCCTTTTAGATAACGGAACCTTATCGTAAGAAAATATTATTCTAAACAATGATAATATATTAACCATATATATATTTTAGAACTCAAGGATGGTTAACCCCCCGTTCTCGCCAAACAAAGAGAAATGACTTCATCATTATTCAATTAGCCACATCTGGATATCTTAACGCCATCATTATTGACACCACAGGATTTAAAGGCAGCTCACCACTTAAAGTCCGTGTTGAAGGTTGTAATTCAACTGAAGACGATCCAATCTTTTATAACGATATTAAATGGTGTCCTTTAACGGACGAGACATCTGTCGTAGAAGACACTTTGAACAGATTCCAAGTGTCACACGATGACTTTATTACACACGTCCGTTTGACTTTAATTCCTGATGGCGGTATACAACAAATCCAATGTATTGGTACTATTCCCAGCGAGACTGAATTGTATTCCATTGAGGAATCAGCAAGTTTGCCTGTAGATAAGGCATCTGAAGAAAACTCCAATAGCGACAGTCAAGAAGTAATTACCAAAGAGGAATCTAGTGTATCTGCTGATACCGAAGAACCCGATTTAAGTCTTCCTGCAGTTAGCTTTTTAGGTGTTTGTAATAAAAATGGTCCATTGACTCCTCCACCATCTCAAGAGTCTGATAGTCTCGATTCCACCGCAAGTATGGAAGTAGAAACTTCTACTGTTACTGTTGAAGAAAAAACTACAATTGAATCATTGTATGTTTGTGACAATGACGCTCCTATGCCTCCCATCACCAACCCAGCTCTTAACCAGCAAGTTATCCTCGAAGAATTAAACGGTAGTACCACACAATTATTAACACCTACTGTTGATACAATTATGGTTGAGCAAGAAGCTGAGGTTATCACATCTGATGAAGTAACCGAGAAACCAGTCACACGTAAAAGGAAACCAGCAGAGTCTAATTTAGACGATGACACAACAAGGAGGACTCGTTTACCTCGTCGCTCAAGAAGTCGAACAGCTGAACCAGTCAAAGCAGAAGAACTTGATGCTGACTTTAATTTGGCTGGTCCAGTAGTTACAAGAGGTCGTGGACGTGGTCGCGGTCGTGGACGTGGTCGTGGACGTGGACGTGGGCTCACAAAGCAAAATTAAGCCTGACTTTTCTTTCCCCCTCTCCCCCTTTAGTATCTATTACAATAGTATTTTTATACACTCTGTACAAAAATTTCCCTCCTCTTATCACAAAATTATTTAGATACTTTTTACAATTATTAGCGAAATAAAATTCAATTATATTCTTTATTATAATTATGACTACTGTTTATAAACAGAATAATAGGGACATGTATACATGACCTACGTAATTAGGTCAGTTTAGATATGAGAGTTGACATTATCAAATTTTCCTTGAATGAATTCTTTAAGACCCATAAGAGATTGATAACCAGTAGGACCGTCAATACTGCTTTGGAAATCAATAGTATCATGACTAATCTTGCTGTGTTCTTCATATAAGACGGGATCCGTATCTTTAGGCTTGTTATGAGGAGCTTCACTAACAAGTTTGCCACCAGTTGAATCTCTCTCGGGGGGGTTAGAAAAGTCCTTATCAGCATTGATTCTAGCTAAACCTTGATCCCACTGGACATCTTCTCTCAAAAGTTCAGTAAGTGAATCAACTACAGGGAAACTAACACGAGGATCAAAGATATTGATAGTAATGTTCTTTAAAGCATTTTCGAAATAATTACGGAAGAAAGGAACACGAAGTAAAGCCTTGGGGAGAGGGCGGTTTTGGAATCCTTCGACGTGACGATAATCACCTTCCAATTGAACGGATTTAGGAAGAGGACTGTTACCGAATGTCAATTCCAAATCTGAAGCAACATAAACAAAATAGTGAAGAATAGGACACTTGTAAACGTAGTAGTTATTACCCCAGAATAAATAATTATCCCATCCAGTAGTTAAGAAATCGAAAATAATGCTATTTTTTTTTAAAAAAAAAGTTAGAGAGATTGCATTGATTTTTTTTTTGTATATACATACTTGCGAAGGAAAACTTCAGCACCAACCATTTTACCCCAGGTTTCTACTAGCTCTTTTTCATTGTCAGTGCTATTACTAATAGGCTTATTTAATTCATCGTCAACAAACTTGATGAAATCAGCGAGGACAGTAAATCCTTTTTTCTCCGTTCTGTCTTCTAATGCAATTTTATAACCATGGTCAGCATAAACACTAGGTTCATCACTAATATATCTCAAATCTGAGAACTCTCCGGGGAATCTGGTACTTCCAGTACCTTCGTAAAAGACACCATTCTTATATTCAGCGGGGGTTCCAGGATTTGCGTTTTGATCCAACCAGGTTCTATCGTATTTCTCAGCAAATACGTATAATCCAATAGCAACATTGTTCAAGTAAACACTTTTTTTTTAAAAAAGAAAAATATGAGTTTTTTTTTTTCTTTTTGGTTATATAAAAATATCTCACCGTTTATAAGAGATACGACTAATGGGCAAACCTGCAGCAATCAACATTTCACTGGTCATCTTCTCACGTAAGAAAGAAGGATCGGTTGCAGCAGCTTTAAGCTTCAAAGTCTTGAAACCGCCAAGTCTTTCCTCACCAGCCAATTCGATATTGTAAGAAGGCTTAGGCTCAAAACGAGATCCTCTACCGGCGATATTAAACTTGACACCTGTGAACTTTTGAACTTGATGAGCACTAATAAGAAGGGTTCAGAACAGGCGTAACTTTTAAATTAATTTTTTTTTTTTACCCAATAAATGTCACGTCGGCTTTAACTTTCATTTTCTGGTTATAATGATCATGAATACGATCAACTTCCCCTTGGTCAGCAACAATATGGAGAGAAGGAATTTCATCTTCAGGATGAAGATCAGATTCATGACGGAACCCAAACGCGTCATAGATTCTCTCAAATTTCTTGACAGATTGTGTAGTCCAACTTCTGCCATACACTTGATTGATTTGACTGACGATAGGCTCACGATCAAATTCCTCTTGGTCAACAATTTCATCAGTATCCTTTTTCAATTCAACAAAATGATAACTTTTTTCAGCAACAGGTGCCTCAGCTTTAAACAAGATAGTAGCGTCTTCTTCGGAAGGTGCAAGCTTATAAACAGTACCGTCAATCAAGACACCAAATTCATTCTCTTCGGAGCTAGGAAGACCGACTACACTGTAGGTAATGGAAGTAGCTACAACAGTAGAAATTACTGATCCAATAATAAATAATAAAGAGATATCTAAAGAAAAAAAATTAATACCGAGTATAACAAAAATGTGAATATTACTTACGAGATTTAATACGCGTCATGTTATTAAGGTATAATAATAATAATAAAATATACTTGACAACAAATTGGCGGCAGGTATTTATATGTAAAAAAAAAAAAAAAAAAAAAAGTGTCATCCTTCTTTATGGGTTACAAGGAGTATAAAGGAGTATAAAGACCCTCAATGTATATAGGAGCGTTAGAATTTTTATCCTTATGCAAGAGAGAGAAAACGTATTAGAAAAAGTATACACTTTTTTTCTAAAAAGCCATTACGCCATTTTCTTTTCTATTAGTAAGATAAGAAACTATAAGTGATACATCTATTATATTTTTTTTAAGTATATACAATAACTTTTATGATTTAAATTATTTTTTTATAGGGGTGACAGTCTAAAGCATTTGGTTTTGACTTGGTCACTTATAACTGCCATGTAATCCTAGCTGTGGAAATAAAGTAGACCAATTTTTAATAATTCCAAAAACTTTTTTTTTATATATGCTTCAAATCAAATAAGTACTAGCATATTCTCCTGTTAACAAAAATAGATAATAAGCAACCCGAAAAAAAAAAAAAATTCAAAAAAAGTATTACACAGGAAAAAAAGAAAAAAGAAAAAAGTTAGTAATCTAGTCCTTAACTATTGCAGAACAAATTGGTTTTACATATTGTAAATAAATCAAAATCAGAATATATAAGAAATGTATTATAGTATATGCTTAAATCTTAGATCTTTTTTTTTTTTTTTTTTTTTTTTTTCTGTTACCGAGAAATATTTTGTCAATATATTTCTGCCAAAAGTAAACATTTGATGATAAATCTAAAAAAAAAAAAAAAAAAAAGGGTGACAGCGTGGTAACACATCTCTTATCGCATGCATTGAATATGGCTTTTCGAAAAAAAAAATAGTTAATATAAACTTCAAATATTAGGTTGTTGGGGGGGGGGGATAAAACTAATATATGCATTACGAAATTGATCATATATACTTTTTTTTTTTTAAAAAAAAGCAGGACTTCTTTGTCTCTCCCTATTTTTCTTTTTAAAAAAATAAAATAAGCTGCAGGTATCAAAAAAAAAAAAAAAATCTCCTGCAAGAAAATCTCCTAAAATATAGTTTTCGTTCGATTATACAACAGTGTTCGATGAAACTCTACTTAATTTAAGTATTATTAATAGACTACAAAAAAAAAAAAGTTGTTATAGTTTGACAAAAAAAAAAATCTGGGTATAACACATACATACACACACACATACTCTCTCTCTCTTTCTGCACATAAAAAAAAAAGAGGAGTTTTTTTTTCTGTTTCTATGTATAATGCATTTTAGGTATTAGTCATGGAAATAAGTAGATCGAGATATTTACTTTTTATTATAATGTAAAATATGTGTATATATAAATCAAATTCCTTTAAAATCAAATCGTGTTTCCCAAAGTTCAACAAGTTTATCAGCCGTAAGGCGCTTATTATATCTAGTATTACATAGTGTACTATTAAGCAAATCACGATAATGTCGTGCGTACGATTTACCATGTACTTGTTCTTCTATACAATCCGAATAATTCGTACTTGAGTAAGTTTGAAATTGACGACCACCCGAAACTACTTTATAAATGACTCTACCGAGTGCCCAAATATCCGATTCATAATTAAAGGTAGTGCTATTAAACGTCGAATCATAGTATTCACATCTATCAGCGGGCATCATATAAGGATCTCCAGCTATACCCGATTCATCAAAATCAGCCAAGATCCAATCTGTCGTAGGACTATAACTTTTAGCATAAAAACAATCAGCAGTTATAAATCGATGAACGAATCCAGCACGATGAAGATCTCTCACTGCAAGTAAAATAGAATAAATAGTCCACACAATAAAAGTTTCATTATTGACATCCACTACTGTATCTCCTGATAGAGCTTGTTGGTATAGAGCAGCAAGACTTTGATCAGGCTCATAATAGGAGGTAATTAACATGAACTTGAAACCGCGATCTGCAGTTGTAGCTAACTTTAACTGAACTGCATCAGTAAATTTGATAATATTTTCGTTATTTTGATCTTTAAGCGCTGCAAGAACGCCCAAAGCCCTATTGAATTTACGTTCACCTTCAATATGATGAAAGTAATGAATAAGAGCTGGTATATGATTGACACCATATCTACATTTACGAATATAAACCTCTTGATGGTGTAAGGGGTTAGTACTAATCACCCCCACTTCTTTAGGATTGACCAAACATTTCTTATTTAAAATAACGGTGATATCACTTGCAGGGTCTCCTTCTCCGACCCTAGAATCAATCAATTCAGGTCGTATCGATTTTTGTTTAGCGAACTGTTGATGAATAGGTCTGTAAATTACTGGTACTTGAGGAACGACGACAGTCTCGATTGGTGATGCCGGACCCTCTTCAAGCCCTGTACCTGCTGAAGAGAAAAACGTTAGAAATAAGCTTTGAGGAATATAGCATATATATTTACAATCTCGTGAGGCCTTTATAACTCGAGAGCCCGCTGCCTCTGGTTTGGAGCGGTGACAACGTTTCCAAAGGAGATATAAGAGAAATGTTAGTCCACTACCAATCACTATGCCTAGTGCTGTAAATCCACCAGCTACTTTAGAGTCTAGTTTAGGATTTTGTGTTACACTAGAGGTATCAGATATAGTAGTAGGAGGTGATGTAGTAGGCGGTATACTAGCACTAAATTGACTGACAGGAATTGTACGATAAGATTCTTTATCCATAATAATGAGATTTGACGTTTGAAAGAAAGCTATAGAATTAGGTTTCATATCCTTATATGTATTGTTGATCATTTTTGCTGTTGATGTTTGGTCATCGAGCTTTTTTTTTTTATATAACAAAGGGGGAGATATTGGTTACGAATTTCTATATTTAATATATATGAAAAAATGAGTGTACCTTTAATAATTGAAAATTGGAACCTGAATCATAAAATAAGATTTCGGAAGAATCTTCATTGGATGCTATTTGCCATGTGGTATTATAGTTTACGATATTAGAGTTTTCAAATTGATAAAGTGCCGATGATGTTGTAATTTTAGTATCCTTTGAAATATCAAGCATGTACCTTTTTAAACCTTGAGGTAATAACTGATACATCTTTCCGTTTCGTGTTGTAAAACTAGTTTTGACAGCTGATATATTGTAAGCGTTGTTAACATTTATATCCGGGACAAAGTTATTAGGCCCAGTTATTCCGAGAGAATCGGTATTGTATTGCACCATAACACATCTTTTGCAACTCGGCCATGTATCAACAGAAAATAAAGCAGTGCTTTCTGCATCCAGAACTCCATCGGTAGGGTCAACAAATTTCTGAAAATTAAAAGTGTTGTTTGAATTTAATGTAGCAGAATAGAGTGAAACTGTTGCTTCGTTTTTGGTAGTGCCAATAAAGTAAATAGTATCTGCACCGTTGTATGTACACTTTATAATTAATGTAACTAAATCGGCCCCGCTTGATATATCTAACGATTTGTTTTCAGCCAAAGAAGTACTGTTACTGTATTGGTATACTTTGGCGTCTTGATCAAATCTATAAAAACCGTTTTGAAAAGTACCGCCGCAAACAGGGGAACTCATATTTTTTTTTCTAAAAAAAAAAGAAGAAAAGAAAATAATAACAAACTAAATCCAATGTGTTTATTATTATATGTTTGCCTGATTGGATACTCTGAGAGCTTCGCCATACAAAGTAAGGTGATACGAGAAGAAATCAACTTTTAATCTATTCTCTCTCTTATGGTGTATTTGATATCTCTTTATATTCTTTCGAAAATAAAATAAAATTACAATAGTACCTCTTTTGACTTTTTTTTTTTTTTTTTTTTTTTTTGCCTACAAACTGAACCTGTTTTTCAAAAAAAAAAAAAAAAAAAAAAAAAAAAAAAAAAAAAAAGATCCATGGTGATACAATATAGTGACACAGTTACCGTGACACCCGTTAATAACAGCCAAGTCCCCGATTCTCTTACTTGAATCCGAACAGTAAACATATAAAAATGTATTATAATTCCGGCGCTATGTATCATACAAACTTTATTAGGAAAAAAAAAAAAAAAAAAAAAAACTTAAACTATAGAAGTAAACATACTTCTGTTATATAAAATAGCATCGTCAGTAAGAACGAGAGGATAATGGTAACACGTTATTGGTATAGCCTCAGTTTCTTTAAACCTTTGTGATATTATAGAATCGAAAATATCAATACCATCTTTTAGAGCAGAATCCATTCCGGCAGCAGGTAATAAGTATACTTTTTGAATACTTGGATATAAGTTAATTAAACGTATCACATGTTCCTTAAGCCAAGTTCGACGAGTTGCGACTTGAAAAGACTGAAGATGAGCGTCATGATTGTTCGCCTTTTCTAGTTCAGAGAGAAAGGTTTCGGCGTGAATATGTATTTCACAACCTAGAATCAGATTCGTCATTTCAGGTGATTGAATCATCAAATTACCTAAAGTGTAAGCATCCACAGAAATAAAGTTTATTTGTTGCGGTGAACCAATAAGTTCCAAAGTTTTGATCTTTAATGACTGAGCAGGTCGTATACGAAGACAATGATCTGATAGTGTAGTCCAGCCGCAAATAGTTAAATGCTGTAGGTTTTTACATTGCGATAATAAATAATAAATGATATTGTCTCGTACACCCCAAATATAAATTGACTGGATATGCGATAGGTGAGGTGATATGATCGACTTGAGATCTGTTAATTGCCACAGAGAAATTGAATCTGGCTTCAGATAAATTGACTTCCAGTTTCTAGGGTGATCACAAAAGGTACGGCATATTTTAGACACTAGACGTAAACTTGATAAATCTCTACATGATATGAATGATGTGATATTCAATAATAATTCTGGTGGCAATTCCCCAAACATTTTTATATTTTTTTTTTATATATAAAAAATGAAAAAAGTAAAGTAGTAAAATTGAAAGAAAGAAGCTCTCTTTTGTTTGTAAATTTGTTTTAATTATATACAAGGGTTAAAAAAAAAGTATGAGAATATGATTGCTGCGTTTCATCGACAAAAAAAAAAGAAAGATCACCCCCTCTTTTTTCTCTAACTAAGTTTATGATTCAAAAATAAAGTACATATTTAATCTTTTTTTTTTTTGTCGAATTTTCCGAGACAAAACTACACTGATTTTTTACCAACACTCCAACAACCGGGACAATTATGTAATACTTCATGAACAAATATGTCGCATTCTGCGCAAAACTCTTGAGCGCATTTTGGACACGAAAATTTCGCACCAGATGTTTCTAACTTATCAAACTGTGTTAAACAAGAGAAACAATGCGTCCCATGTTCACTTTTTTTTTTTTTTTAAAAAAAAAAGTAAGTATTCAATTCAACCGGTCTCTCTTTTTTCTTTTTACCTGTTGCCTTTAATTTCATCGAAATTATCGACAGGGAATAAATGATGATAAGATCTAGCCAAATGAGGTGACGATACCAGCGTCAAACCACAGATATCGCAATCGCTTGGTAATTCACAAACTTTGGATTTACATTTAGGACAAATATAGCCTCCTACGGTTAATTTGGAGTGACTAGATTTCGAAACAGTTATGCCAACATGTCATAAGTATCAATAAAAAAAAACCTACCATACACAAAATGAAGCTTGATCTTCTATCAATCTTCTAGGGAATCCCATAGTAACTAGATTGGATGTATTCTTGTTGGGTAAAACCGCTGGCGGAGGAACGACTTCAAATAACAAATCCTTATAATGAAGCTCATTTAATACAATTCCATAAGTGCCTAAAAGTCGAACTATCTGTTCAGCAATCACATTATTGCAACCCCTTTTTTTCATTACCTTTAGTAGCTTCACACAATACGCGACAGATCTGTACTTCAGCTGCAAGACCTACAATATTTACTCTAACCATTTCCTTCTTTAATAAATCAACCGTTTCATGAATATCTCCAGGATCACAAGTAGTAAGAGAACCAAAGATCAGTAGCACTTCTTTCGACCCATGACTTGGTACACCCAACATACTAGCTCTGGCTAATTGCAGTGCATTTTGTAAAGAAGCCTCGCCACTTGTTTCCGTATTTTTTTTCGTCTTTAATGCTTTAATATGATCTGTTGGGTTTCCACTTAACTCGGTTAGCTTTTCTGCAATACCGTCTCTAGTAGCGATAATACCAAGTTGTGATATAGGGTTCTGATCAAAAAATTCAATAACGAATTGTTGAGCGTATGTTAAAGTCAACTCTACACGACTTGGTCGTAAATCCTTTTCGTTCATGGCTTCAGACAAGTCCAAGATTAAAAATAAATGTCGAATAATACCACGTTGAATAATAGCAGTGTCTTTTAATAACCTAAAACAAAGTTTAGCGATCAAGTAATGTTATTACCCTGTAGTTTTATATACCTTCGACGTTTACGTTGTTGTTGTAACTGCGAGACGACACTACTTAAACGGCCTTCGGAATCTTCTTGAAGGATATCCCAACTTCTTTTATACTCTTCTTCCCAAGCATAACCTCCAGTTCCAGCATCGTCATCTTGGTTAGCATCATAAGTGTCATCGACATCTATATAATCTTCGTCTGTTGGTTTCCGAGAAGCCATATTATATATGTAGTAAACACGTCCAAAAAAAAAAAAAAAAAAAAAAAAAAAAAAAAAGAGAGAAAAAAAAAGGGCATAACAGCTTTCTTTCGTAAAGGACTGTTTATGAGTGACTGTTAGGGGAACCAACCAATAACTTAGATGTTTACACATATGATGTTTTAAGGTACTATGAACATATTGTACTTTACTTATGATTAGCCACGTTGCAATGTTTCTACAGGTTGGTACAGTAAAAATATTCTACGCCCAGGCGCGTGGTAATTACCTATCTTGAAAGGAAGATCGAGAATATTTAGTGCCACCGGTTGTAAATATCGGTTATTAGGATCATTCATTTAGTACCGGTACTTAGCACCGGTTATTTAGTACAATAAAAGGAAAATGATAAACTGTTGCTTCTCTCTGTATATCTTTTTTACACAGATAAAAAAAAATTGGTTGTGACACAGATTCGTTTTATTTTCAATTACAGTGCTAAATTAAGACAAATTAGTTGCTATGGATACATAAAATAAGCTGGTTTTTTTTTCAAACAAACATAAACAAAAATAATACTACGTGTATTCACCAGAAGGGAGGATTAAACATTTGCAATTACAAAATGAACACTGTACCTGTCGTTTTTTACATTTTCAGTTGGTAAAAATATAAATAGACTAATTTTTTTTTTCTGAATTCTTCAAAGTGTAGCTAAAAATAACTAAATCGAGAGATAGTGATACAACACTAATAGATAATAAGTTCTAGGCAATGAAAAGAGACGACGGCAACAGACCCGGCTATTTATGATGATGTTTTACAGTAACTTTATATTTATTATTAGGTTGTAGATAGTATTAATGTTATTATAATTAGATGGTTACAATAAAAGATGAATAAGGGATATAATGAAAAAAAAAGGGGGGGGGGGAGGAGTATTATATTTACAAAAAGGAAAGAGAAAATTTTTTTTTTACATGTATTTAAGAGTGTTTTTAACATGACACAAGCGGTAAACTGTTTCTTCTAGTGTTTTCCTTTGTTACTAAATCAATAGCATTGGTTTCATCTTCTTCTATTATTATTTCCTTCTTCTTTTGATGGTTGGTTGTCATGTTTGTAAAATAAAGAGGACCATGTAAATTACTTGTATCGATAGAAAGCTTTGGTCGTTGATTGTTATTAAATTTAGACTTCTTTTTAAATAATGGTGGATCAATTATTTCTTGTTGATTTTGAACAAAATTAATTGAAAGTCTGAAAATAAACTGTTGCTTTTGTTGATCTTCCTTTTTTGTATCAGGGAATAAACCACTTCTGTCATAATCTGATTGGGAATAAGTGTATACAATAACTTCAGGTTGTGTACAGAAACGAACATGTAATTCAGCTCTTCTCTTTCTCTTTCTTGAAGAAACAAGACAAGAAGTATCATTGTTATTAGGAAGCATTGAAATTGTAGTCATTTTTAAATACTATTATTATTTTTTTTTCTTTTTTTTTTTGTATAATTATAAAAAGGGAAAAAAAGAGAGTTTTATATTTTTCTTCTCGCTATAAATACTTAATATAAAAAAAAAAAAAAAAAAAACTCCTTTTTGTTAAAAATAGAATAAGATCGGCGACGAGTTTTTTTTTTTGGCGGTTGCCTAGCAATAAGCTCTAAAAATAAAACGTAGGAGTACACAATGCAAACTACTCCTTTTTGTCTTGGAATGATATCTTACTTATAAATATCTTGGCGGAGTTTTTATAGGTGTGTAAAAGGGGTGTAAAACACATATTTAATAAAGAAAATTACCTCACTACACTTTTTTCTTCAGTTACTTCGTTCTAATAGTTTCGTAAATATATACAAATGTGTCACGTACATTTATATACATAAATAAATCTTATTGCTCGCCCTTTTTAGTAGTCAAAAGATCTACTTATTTTTCTTAAAAGAACACATATTACATACTTGTTTACCGTTTTATACAGTTAATTCAACAAATTATGTCGTCCTGACCTAACAAACTGTTACCCAATCAGAAATAGGATGTCGCTCAATTAAAAGTAAAGTGTCGGCCAATCAAGAATTAAATTTTGCTCTCACAGGAACAAAATGTTGTCCAATCAGAAATAGGGTTTCGCTACCGTAGGCCTCTTAGTTTTTTCTGGTTACCTTTTTCTTATGATATCTATTGCATTCCTTACGATATTTATAATGAAGACGGTCAATTTACGTATGATTCTACAGAAGAAATTATGTCAACTACCGATTATCCCAATATTGTTCTTGAAACTTTTGGTTAATCATTCTTCTTATGTAAAGAATAAACCGTTGGAAAAACAACCGACTAAAACAAAAAGTCAACTACCTCAAATCCAGTGAAAGTTGCCTCAAAGAGGACAGGTATAGACTATAGCATTAATCAGAGAACAATGTTCATCGATCATACGATCTAATTACATGTGGGACAGAGGTATACCGCTGTGGCGGGGAGAGGGATTTTCAGGCCATCAGAATAGTGATCTTCAAGGTGCTTAATTAGCATATCTACATTCCAAGTATTTAACTTTTGTGAAACTGGAACAGGAATCGTTATAGAGTTGGTATATGTGGCTGTCTGTTTGAATACTTGCTGCTCGACATCTGCTATATGTTGAAAGTTTGTCGAACTTCGTTTGGAGCTATCTTAACTGGTAAAGGCTATCGTAGTTGTGGATATAGTGATTTGACTACTTTGAGTATTTTTGACGACAAATGCTCTTATGTACAGCAATTACTTTAAGAAGAACATCATCCTTTCGTACGAGCATAAAAGAAAACAAAAACGCTAGAAAAAGAAAGCAGAACAATCAAAATAAGCTTCTTTAAAAGATGTAAATATAATAAAAAAAAATACTTACTGGTATATATTGTTAAAAACGAAAAGAGAGAAGGAAAGAGTTCTTTTTTGAAAAAAAAAAAAAAAAAAAAAAAAGATATAGTATAATCATTTTTGTATATAAGAACATGTCTACAACTTGTTTCATACAAGATTTTTTTTTTAAAAAAAAAGCACTATGCTGAGAACGTGAGCACCTCTAGAACAAATCATTTGTTTTCGACCAATCATATCAGTTATAAAAATTCCTAATTTTCAATCTTATGCGAAAAGCAGTAGGAGCCCTTGCATGTGTAACAATTGTCGGGCACATCTATTAGTTTCCGAATTTCTTTATTTAAGCCCTTTTTTCTATTGTCACCATTGTTCGCTTTGCTTACCAGAATAATAATTTAAATTCAACAGATGGTTAACTTTTTTTTTTCCCCTTTATTTTTTAAATTGATCGGTGATATGTAACTTTCTTCTTAATATTTCCGTCTTGGCAGCCTTTTTTTTTTTTTTTTTTTTTTTTTTTTTGTATTATGAATGTAAAATATTTATATATAAAAAACACAAGTACACGCGCACACATAGAATGTATTGAAATTAAAATCATGGCTATCATTCTAGACTATAAAAAAAAAAAAAAAAAAAAAAAAAAAAAAAAAAAAAAAAAAAAAAAAAAAAAAAAAACCCTGACTATACATTTAATTTTGTAATAATAGTATCAGTAGCTTATTAAGGAGAACAAAAATATTTTTTATTTTTTAGAGTATTTTTATTATGCAATTATATTTATTATGGCGGTATATGACTAATTATTTGCTTTCAAATAGGAGTTAGCTGATATGGAAATCCATTGTTTTAATCCCATAATAGAAGGTCTGTTAATTGTGCCGTTGGTTGCTACTTCAAACCAAATTTTATCTTTCCCAATCCTTGAATAATAATCCAAGAAAGATTCTCCGTTACCAAACTGTCCGTCTTTTATTGCTACCTTGATCAATTGTTGACCAACAGAAAATGGTGGTAAAAGTACATAGTCTCTGGCGATCAAAGCGTCATAATAAACATCTTCCTGGATGAGACCAGAAAGTGAATTAATTCGGCTATATATCAAGTCCAAATTTTTAAAAGCACTTGCAAGCATATCATTAAATATTAATTTAAACTCTGGTACTTTAAGGATATTATAAAATAAAGGGCGCGAACTATTAAAGTCAGGATGATCTTCAAATCTTGTATAAAACGTAGTGTTTGCATAAAACAGACTACTTGAACCTAAAGTCATATCCATATCACTAGGAATAAAAATAAGTTGATCGTTTTGGTTTGCGTTGGTAAATAGATTGTAATTAGTAGCGGCCTGAATATATCCGTCGCTATTTCCTAGGAACAGTTCTAGGGCAAAACTATATAAAAATATGTTTTAGTCCGAAAGATTTATTTTTTTGTAAACTATGTTAAATACCTTCGTAATACACTGTCTGTATCTATCTGTTGGTTCCAAAGAGCAACTGCATTAGGTTCAGTTGAGGGCGCATTAGCCAAAAACTTGGTAAAATCAATGAGTCGTTGGAAGTTCGCAGCTGATTTTTCTCCGCTTTTTCTAGGGGCTTCTTCAATCTTGTAGGTAGGCGTTTTAAACGGATTGTCTACTGATTCATAGAGTGTTTCATTCTCACCAAGATAACGTAAAATTGCTTGGGTATTACCAGTATAAAGAGTTCCTTGATTATAATTTTCTTGATCGCCATTATTAAATTCGTTTGCCAACCACGATTCATCAAAATCTTCTTGAAGACCAAATAATCCATATGGTTTATTATTGATAAATACTCTATTTTTTTATTTTTTTTTGTTAGTGAATGAATAAGTAAGTTTTTTCTTTCGCTTACCTCACAAATGAATATCCAGTAGAAGCTAAACCAAAAGAGTTTATCATATCGTAACATATCTTTTCCCGAATATAAGCAGGATCCGTGCTAAGCGAGCGTAACTTGAGTCGTCGGTAGCCAAATAAACTACCTTTTTTACCAAAATCTAGTTTATACGATGACTTGGGAGAGAACCTAGTACCCCGTCCTGAGATTTTTACTTCAACCGCATTCAATGTATGAACCTCACTTAATCTATTGCGTTTTGGTTAATACAATCTCTATTTTTTTTTTTTTTTTTTTTTTTTTTTTTTTTACTTACCCAATATACGTTAAATCCAAATTAATTTTAATTTTTGAATATATGTTAGCGTGAATATTTCTAACATCAGATTTCGACCCAGATAAAAATAAGGTAGGGATTTGGTCGTCTTTATGAAGACCTGAGTTCTTTCTATTAATTGAGGATAAATGAGGGTACATTTGTGGAAACTCTGGAATAGGGTATGTGTTCATCGATATACCATAAACCTCGTTGTAGGAGGCATTTATGACTGGTGCCCGTGAAAAAGGTTCGATATCTCTCTTTCCAAAGATACTTTTTGCTGTGTACTTGTACCCTATTGTAGCCATAGGCGCACTACCCGTAAAAATATAAGGGGTCTCTGGCAATGCGGATAAAGGATACGCGGTTTTATCATTATCGATCATCACCGCTATCGAGTGTCTCTCATCGGAAGAGTAAGATATGACGCTGTACGTAACATTTTGCGCGCAGTTGACAGAGACTGTTGCCAAAAGCGAAATAAAAAGGACTTTAACTACAAGTAAATATATTAGCAACATGTATTTTTTTAAAAAATAATATTGTTTTACGTACATATACTACTATTTAATGTCATTATTACTACTTGTACACAAAATAAATAAATAAAAATAAAGAGAAGAGAAAAGGGTAACAGATACAATTCGTTTTTTTTTATAAAGATAAAAAACACTTGCATAGCACGTTAGTATATCAATCCAGGAAAATCCGTATATATAATTTTTTTAGTAAACTAATTATGTTTCTGTTTTTTTTTTGGTTTCAAATAAGGATACATAGATACTTTATTCTGTCGTCAAGAGGATACTCTATGTGCTTCTTTTTTTTCGATTAAGAAAGAAAAAGAGCAAAGAAACCCTAGATAAATACGATTCTGTACTTGTCTGCATAGAAATTAAGCTATTATAGAACGAGTTCTATAATTACAAGTTATATAAATATGTATTCTTTTTTACATAAATATATATGACACTATATAAAATTTGAATCAGACTCATCAATTTATACTGCTATAATACTATAGAGTAACTATGTATTTATTAAAATAACAAGTTTCAGAAAGCGCATATAAGTACTTTGCTGATCTCTTTCTTTTTTGCTGCCGCCCTGCCTATTTTAGGTCTTCGCCAAGACCCGGGAGAGATGTTCGTATTTTTAGACGACATATACATGTATACTAATGAACATAAGGATCATTTAAGCTATAATCTTCACTTATAATATATGTATATTCGATATATATATATATATAAGTTTAAATTAATATTCTTTTAACAACATATATTTATAGAACCTATCACCAGTTGGTTGATATTACAGAATAAGCACATAAGCAACGTTCAGGAACTTCTATATGAACGATTTTTAGCCAAAAGAACTTTGTATTATAATACTATTCACCAAGCCATTTAATCGAGTATTACAAAACCATCAGTTGGGGGACAATAATCCCCATTCCTTTGAGTTTTAAGGAATCGTACAACGTTTTTAAGAAAAAGTCATTCAGAAGCACTGTATATGTTTATAAAGAGAGATAGACTTATTAAAGAAGTGCAGATTAATCGAAGCTGGTGTATTTTTGTATTGGAAATAGTGTTAACCTTATTGTTCATAGTATCTTTGAATTACGTAAAAGAGCTGTATCTACGTCCTTTTTTGTTTTGTTAACGCTCATTATTTTCTCATCAAAGAGCCTTGTTTCATTAGAAATACTAATAAGCTTTCATCTTTCTTTTTTTTTTTTTTTTGTGTAATATTCTCACTTACCTCTCTGATCATTGTTACATGGAATTGTATAACATTATTCGATTGTTTTGAGGTCAATTTTAAAAATAATAATATATATCTTAAAACGGAAGTACTAGGCACTAAAAAAAAAAAAAAAAAGTCAAAGCATCTTTGGGTTTTTTTTAGATGTGACCCGACAGGCTATATACTCTGATTTATTTTTTTGGTGGTACGTGAAATCGATCAAAACGGTAGAAATGTATAACAGTTACTTTGTATGTGATACGCATTTTTATTATTATTAAAAGTAACAAAATAATGTCGCAGTTACTGTGTTAATAATTAGAGAAAAACATATATATCCATTATACGCGTATATATTCAAAACCATATATTTTATATTCTACGTCATTTTCTCAAGCAAATAAGTTATATTTCTGATAATTCTACAATTACACAAGTTCATGCGATATCAATGTGAGAAAGAGAAAGAGAAAGAGAAAGAGAAGTGCAGTATAGTGATCAAAAGTAGTACAAATAGCATTGCCATCCAAATTTCCTCTTCGTTCTCATACCATTTGTGTTACACTCTTCCACTCCCTCTCTTTCTCTCTTTTTTTTAATAAGCTTCTTTTCATGTTTATGTTTTTGATTTATAATTGTAAAATATTATGTTAGGAAGAACTTTTACATCCATGGTTACAAAAATATTACACGGATTTTCTTTTTTAAAAAAAAACAATGGAAAGGCAGGATTACTATTTGACTGAGCGTGCCTAGCTTGGATGCCCGTTTTAATTGATCACGCATGATATAGGTCACATGTAAGCATAAAACCAATGTAATATAGTTTCCACATTTATTTGACGTGGCATTCACAATGATATATCGTCTTTTGATTTTCTCACTACCAGAAAAAAGACAAAATGTGTGTGTGAGTAAAAATTACTCTAGAGCATATCTTTGGGACTTTATTAAACGGGTAACTAATATTACACACCTAGTGTTATACAATAAGACATAATGTCTTGGCTAGGCTCTATTACTATATAGAAACATGACATTAGATGGAAGTTAAAGAAAAAAAAAATAATAGTATAAATAGGATAAGAATTACGCGAGATATTTTTTTTTTTCATTATCAAACACTTTTAGTTTAAACAATATCAAAAATGCGCGCCTTCTCCACTTTACTCATCGCTGCTGCTCTTGCACTCTCCGGTAAGTTACTTTCTAAAATAAAAGCTATTTACTACATTGATCGTCTAATATATATACTAATAGCCCACGCCGCTTTGGTTAAGCGTACGGATGACCCTCAAATCCAATTGTGTATGGACGACCTCACCGATGCCAATGCCCAACTTGCTATTGTCAAGGATGCCGTAAGTATTTAAAATAATGTATTGAAGGGTATTTATAAACATTACGCTAACGCGTATATAGGTTGATACCTTTGACCGTTCTAAAGGTTATTCTGGTGCCCTCAATATCCATGACGAGGAACAAGTTCTTGAAGCTCGTCTTAAAACTGCCGGCACATCCTGTTGTGCAGTTAGCGCTGTCGCCAGCACTGCTGATGCCGATGCTTTCCTCGACGTTGTCGACACCATGGTCCCCTTAGTTCAAGGTGCTTTAACCTCTATTGTCACCAAGAAGCCCGAGTTCGATGCCATCTTCCTTGCTACCACCATCGTCAAGACCGATATCAAGAACTTGAACAACCAAGCCAACCAGTTGCTCGACAACTGTTTGTTTGATGTCACACCTCCCTCACACACAGCTATTGCTACTACTCATGTTGCTGCCATCAAGTCTGCTTTCGCTACTGCCAAGACCGCTTACGGTATCCCATAAATCTAAGGATTCTTTTTTTTTTTAAAAAATTTTGCTATATTATTTTTTTTTTCCCTTCTGTGAAGGTTTTTTAATAATAAAGTATAAAAATCCGTCTTCTCCCTCTCCTCTTATAACAAATAATTT
The DNA here is from genome assembly GCA_025201345.1 of Thamnidium elegans. NCBI lineage: Eukaryota > Fungi > Mucoromycota > Mucoromycetes > Mucorales > Mucoraceae > Thamnidium > Thamnidium elegans. The sequence goes on from JAIXMG010000018.1 coordinate 327,581, forward strand.
GTTTCTCTCGCCCCCCCCCCTTTTTTTTTGTTATATATATATATTATTTCAATAGTGTACTAAGGTTTTTTTTATTACTATATAGGTTGTAGTTTCTTTTTTAAGCAAATTCAGCACTATCGCCATCTCTGACATTTTGATAAGCACCAGAAGGGAATGCACCAGGAGCTTCTGACCAATCTATACAAAACAATAAATATACCGAATACTTTTTTTAGTGATTTGTATACTTACTGCCAGCGCTTATAGAATCGCCACGTTCTTTAAGGTTATTAATACCAGAATATACAGAGATCGGCTACAAAAAATTATAAGCATATATTTATATATACATATATATAGAAATGCGCTTAAAACTAACCTTGATAATTAAACTAATAACATTGAAGCTAAATAACAAATATATTAGTATCTATATACCAAGTTTTATAAAGACTTACAATAAAGCAAAGCCAAAACCACTTTCGTCTTGATGGTTAACACCATGTAAAAAAATCCATATGATATCCAACAAGATACTAAAAGCTAATACACCCGTAAACTATAGAGGTGTGTGTGTATGTGTGTGAATAAAATAAAACTCGGTGCAATAAAAGATAAAAACATACTGTTTTAATGGGTGAATTAGACTCTCGGTTATTGTATGCCCAAATACCGAAAAAGAAGATGGGAATGTTATAAGTCGGATTAGAAGCAATAGCACCTAAAAGTGCAAGGCCCTTTTTTAAAAAGTAACTTTAGTAAAAAAAAAAAAAAAGTTTTAAAAAATAAGCTTTACCAAGTGTAAGCCTAAAAGACTAGCCAAGTTTACTTGTTGAACTGTGTTTTGGAAAGATTCCATATTTAATAAAGATGAGAAAAAAATGCTTATGTTCGTGTTTTTGAATACCACTCTCTCAAAAAGGGGATCTTTAGCAAATACTTTTTTTTTTAAAAGCCAGGAGGGGGCTGTTTGTTTCACAAAACCCGTTAACTGTATACACTACTTTTCTTTTCTTCTTTTCCTGCTTGCAGGATTTTTAAGTTTGTATCTTTTTGACGTATTAAATAACATTTTTTTTTTATTGAAAATAATTGGTACAAGAGAAATTATATTCTAGATTTAGAGTAATTAGTTAATCCTTTTTTTTTACTTATAGTTAAAACTACAACACTCTTTATATCGTTCAATAGAGAAAGAGCTTAGTTCTTGCATAAGAAAGTTATTAAACCAAAGTATCTTGACTTTTAGAATTTATTACAGGATTATCTCCAAAAAAATATAGCTAAAGAGAAGCCTGTTTTTTAAGATTCAGGTCCTGTGTTACTTTGCTAAAAAACGTTTTTTAATTACATGTTATTCCCGACAATTATATTTTTACTTGGCGAAAAAAAGATAAATGTCTTTATCCTCCTTCTTTCCCCCCCCCCCCCTTTTTTTTATTCTTCTTTTTTTTTTTTTTTTTTTTGTCCCTTTTTTTTTTTCCTTCTTCTCCTTTTTAACTGCTATTAAATAAAATGAGTAAAACAGACTCTACAATAAATACCGAGAAAGATGAAGTGGAGAGTATATGTTCAATAACAAAGAACGAAAAGATACTGATACCAGAAAGTCATCAACTTACAGCCGAATTATTAGCGGAACAAAATGAATTATATTCAAGTAAATTGTTACCTAAACCAAACGCTATTCGAGCATGGGCAGCGGATTTACCTGAAGTACCAGATACAGTTCAACCTATCTTGACGACCTCCAGTATCTTTGAGATGGAATCCATAGCAGCCAGCCAACAACCAACTCATCAAATTCAAGAAACAAAAGACGTCTTTTCTGAAACACAAAAGATTGCGTATGTCAGCTTATGTTATTTAACTAGTTTGGAAGTAGTGTATGATTTCGAAGGAAAGGATTTTACGTATGCTCGAATGAGTGCAAATAATTGGCAAAGAAAATTAATGAGAATACTATTCTCTCATATGAATATTTCCAATGATGGTAACATTTTAATTTATAAAATTATCCCTTTCTTCTAATTAATATATACATATTATAGAAATTAAAATGGTTGAATCTTTATCTAAACATAATATTTTACCTACTGATTTGGTTCATCAATTTACCTCACAAGGAGAAACCACCGAAGTTGAACTGACACTGGAGAACAAAGTGATAGTGGATTTAAGCTGGACAGTAATGTGCGATTTATTTTTAATTTGTCTTAGCACAGAAAACTATGATGCTCGTTCCAGAGTGTTTGTGGCACGTATCGCATCCTATCTCTCATTAGATTGGTTTCAACTCATTGGTTTTGAAAAGAGGATTGCTCAACATCTTTTACAGGATACAAATGCATGGGAGACGGAGACAGTGACAAGTGTAGCAACTACAATGACGACCATGACTATGACTAACGTAGATAGTACTGGTTTTGTAAAAAACGATATGGAAAGACAGAGTAGAAACAATCAAAGAAAAAAGAAGAGATATGTCATGATTGGATTGGCTACCATTGGTGGCGGCTTGATTTTAGGTCTGAGTGCTGGGTTAATGGCTCCGGTGATTGCTGGTGGTCTAGGTGCTATCTTGACCACTGTAGGTGTGACAGGTACGGGAAGCTTTTTAGGTGGTACGGCTGGTATTGCTTTAATTACAGGTGGTGCTACTGTTGCAGGTGGAAGTAAGTTTTCTTTTTTAAAAAAGACTCTCATCCGCTTTTATTAATTTTTTTGCTGATCTTTTTTGTGTGTGTAACTTTTTGATTAGGAATTGGAGGTTGGTATTATTATTATTTTTAAACAGCGAAGCTTTTATTATTATTTATTAACACACATACAAAAATAGGTAAAAGTATGAATAAACGTATGAAAACAATCAATACGTTTGAATTCCTTCCAGTCTATGTGGATGAAAACGTAAATTGTATAATCACGGTTACTGGGTAAAAAGAAAGTTGATAAATTTAGTTTTAGTATATATATATAACCGATATATAACTATTTTTAGATGGTTACCAAATAAAGAAAAGGAAGAAACTTCGTTACCTTTTAGCACGCTAGATCATTTAATGGGCGATCATTATACCCTTTATTGGGAACCGGAGATGCTGGAAGAACTAGGTGGTGCCTTTCGTATATTTGCAACTGAAGCCGTTACATTTTCTATTCAACAAGCTTTAGCACATACAATTATGGGTGCCTTATTAGCAGGTTTGGCTTTCCCACTCGCGTTAACAAAATTAGGTTATATTGTAGATAATCCATGGGCAAATGCATTAGACCGTTCTAGACTAGCAGGTCTTATTCTGGCAGACAGTTTAATGAACCGAAATTTAGGTGCTAGACCCATCACTTTAGTGGGGTATTCTTTGGGAGCCCGTGTAATTTTCTTTTGCTTATTAGAGTTGGCTAGAGTCAAGGCGTTTGGGTTAATTGAAAACGTTGCCTTGTTTGGTACTCCTGTCAGTGCTTCTAAAGCCGAATGGAACGAATGCACAACCATCGTATCGGGTAGATTTGTAAATGGGTATGCTACCAATGATTGGTTATTAGGGTTCTTGTTTAGAACTTCTACGGCTGGTCTTGGAAATATCGCTGGGCTCCGTCCGTTATCGCATATTGAAGGAAACAGAGTGCAGAATTTGGATTGCACAGATTTAGTTACAGGACATTTAAGCTATCGATCATCGATGCCTAAACTATTAAAACGCGCTGGCTTTGTAGTCACTTCAGAAGAACTTCCTGTCGTAGAAAAAGAAGGGGATACACCAGAAGCAGATATTATTGCTAATTTAGGCGACATTAAAAATAAGCACTTGGATTCCGCTTCTTTGCTGAAAAAGAAAAGTTCGTTTTCTTCGCTTTCTTCAGGAAAAGCATCTATTCAACTCTCAAAGTCACCTAATATAGACTCTCAAAGTTTAAATGAAACTATACCAGAGCGTACCGTCTCTTCATCAACGGAACCTCATACATCATCATCATCAAGATCTTCAGACGAAAAAAGAGCAAGTCAAATGTCAGATTTCGATATTATTGCAGATATTATTGCTAACGCAACAGCAGCAGCGTCTTCAAGACCAGGTACCTATAGTTCTTTATCATCTGGTAAAGCATCTATTACCAGCAGTATGGCGTCTGAGCCTAGCTTAACAACTACTTCATCTACTTCTACTGCATCTAATAATCGAAGAGCAACAACATTGAATAATTTATTTGGAGGTGGATCTAAATCAGAATCAACTGAAAATCGGACTATTAGTAGTAGATCGTCTAATTTATTTAGCAGTAAATCATCGTTGTTTGGAAGAAAGAAAGTAGAAACAGAAGAAGAAAAGGAATTAAGAGACGCTGGTGTCGAAATCAAAGAAATTAAAAGTACTTTAAAGCTTTTAGTTGTACCGAAAGAAATAACAAATCCAATGCCTTTAATTAAACTAGAAGCACCTCAACATGCTAGATTAAACCGGTAAAAAAAAACATACATACACACACACACACTCTCTCTCTATTTGTACAGCATACATATATATATATATACTTTCATGGCTTTTTTTTTCTAAGGACATGAATCCACTACATACATTATTACTCTAAAATAAAATCTATATATTTATTACATGAAATCCTCTTCGGCTTCATTAATATCTTCAACTTCAGTTTCTCTCCAATTAGACTTCATTTGAGAAGGATCAAACATATCATTAATTTCCTTTTCTGCTCTCTTCTTTTCTTCAGACAAAATACGAGCCTTTTCTTTCTATTATCATCAACCATACTTTATCAGTTATTCTATCAAATCAAAATACTCTCTTTCTTCTTTACCTCTGCAAATTCATCTAATCTAGCATTCTTTCTATCAATCTTTTCTCTTTGAATTCTTTCTAATCGAAGATCAGGGAACTTTTCAACCTTGGTCTTATTTAATCGATTGACAACTTCGTTAATACGCTTATCGACAAAAACGCGCTTCACCTTTTTATTATTATGAAAAGTAACTTGGCCTGTCTCCATACCGGGAGTCTTTTTAAGATTGTCCCAAGGTGTGTAAATAACGGTGATGCCGTTCTTCTTATTACCTTCGATACTGTTGGCTTTTACAAGTTGCGCACAGTCTTCAACGACTGCTTGCGGGATATCAAGCCATGTTTGTCCAGGTTGTAACCGGACGTATACGTGTGCACTAGAAAGTTTATCAACGTGGAACTTTTTTTTTTTTTTTTTTTTTTTTTTTTAAGAAATCATGCAAGATTTGTCAGTGATTTTATGTCTCTTTTTTTTTTCGGTTGTATTTTTTTTTTACCCTAATAATAAAAGTTGTTATTACAGAGTGTGATATTTTTTTATAAGAAAAAAATGGGTTTTATTACCAAATGTCTTCAGGAAAACCATATGTAATCAAGTCATCATCTGTACATTTTACATTCATCAGTCAACAGAAACAAAAAAAAAGGGGGGGGGGTCCAAAAAATATATTTACTTTCAAATTTATCCTTTCCCATGTAAATGGTGACAGGAGGGTCAACAACTATATTAAAATTTAGTTGGTGAGTTATTATATCAAAAAGAAGCAGCCGACTTACTATTGCTAGAATAATACAAGACCATGTTATTTTTTTTTTTAAAAAAAAATGAGAGAAAAGGGGTGTGTGTGTTCAATCGAAAAAAGAGTTGAATACAGAGGCTTATCCGTGACTATTATTCATCCTATATGCTATATATTCCAGCTCTATTTTTTTTTTTTTTTTTTTCTTTTTTTTTTTTAAATAATCTTTATACAAAAATGAAGCCAAATTCCAATTTCAAAAAGAAGAATAAGAATACAGATATCTTATCTGCCGGTAGCAAAATCTACGCTAAAAAGAGAAAAATTAAGAAGGAAACAGTTGAATCAGTAGATTTTGATCCCGTTAGTAGAACGTAAGTTTTTTTCTTTTTCTTTTTTAGAAAAAAAGTTACTGACAAGAAAACATTAGTGAGTTTTTAACAGGCTTCCATAAACGTAAAGTCGAAAGAAAGAATAAGACGAGAGAGAAATATGCGTTATTAGCCAAAGAAGAGAAACTTCGTAATCGTAAAGAGATTAGAGAGCAACGTCAAGCTTTAGCAGAGAAGAATGTACAGGAGATGGCAGCCATGTTGCGTGTAGCTATCGGTGCACCTGAAAAGGAAAGCTTTGATGACGAGGAAGAAGAGGAAGAGGAAAAGGAAAAGAAGGAACCTATTGTTCAAGAATTTAAAAATAACAATACTTTGACTACTGTTACTGTTATTGAAGATTTAGATTTAGATAATCCTTAAATTAAGTAGATAAGAAAAAAAAAAAAGGTTTATTTTCTTTTCTCTGTATATATCCCGATTTTATAGTATAATAATAAAAAAAAGTAAAAAAAGAGTTACAACCTAAACAAAAAAATTCATGCAAACAAAAAGAAACTCGCCATTATTTGTATTTACAACCCTTTAAAGACGCTTTCAATACGATACAGTGAAAGTTCTCCCTTTTATGACCAGTATTATTAAAAACGGTATAATAAAAATTTCTTTCGATGTTCAAGAAGAAACTATTCAAAATATTATGGAAGAAATGAGTACTCAAATTTACCAAGAATCAGTGGCCAGAAATAAACGAAACCAATGAGAGAATAGAAGAGATATACTACAAGATATTGTTGCTATTATCGATGATTTATTTGACAACTTCTTCAACAGTATCCTACTGCTGGTAGCGTACATTGTACCCTTCATTGAACCACCCCGCTTGAAAAATTAACACTGTTTCGTTTAACTACAAAGACTCGATAACTTATTCAACAGATATCTTATATATATACATATAAAAGGGTCTAAATAAAAGTTTATCGTTCCAGGTCCGTAAAATGACTTTTCGAATTGCAAAACAATATATTGAAGATGTTTGGCAGGAATATACAGCTTGAATTATTCTAGCTTTCAAGTGTTTCTGTGTATCTTGTAAGTTTTTGAGGTTTCAGGCTTTTTAGCTGGAGCCCCGAATTGGTCAATTGGTACGAGCAAAGGCAGTGTTATCCATGACATGAAAAATAACGGCCTTTTGAGATTCTCGTACCTGTCCAAAATGTTTAGAAGTAATTTTATTTCGCGAATTTAAGTTTGAATTTCATGCTAATTTTCTTTTAAGAACCTCTTGTGTAGACAGGACAATGAACATACATTGTGTCCAAGTAATTAAACTGAGTATCTATCATAAAAAATAGTTTGTTACACTTGAAAAAAACTCTTTCTAATGTAGTAGATCATCACAAAAGGTATAGCAAATAAACTACTTTTTTCACTTGGAAACCCCCGCCCCCCTTTTTTTTTGACAGAGTTGGCTACTTTTCCAAAAGCAGTGCTGAAAATAGTCACATTTTTTTTTTTTTTTTTGCTACTTTTTTCTCCCCTTATATTTCTAGTTTTTTTTTTTTTTTGTGTGTGTGGATAATTAAATACTCTTTCTCGCAACAACATAAAATGCCAAGTGTACCCACTAAAATAGTCTTCTTGATAGATGAAGAAAGTTTAATGAGACAAGAAGGAATAACTTTAGAGCAACTAAAGTTAACTATTGTTCGTATTCTTTTATTTTATTATTCGTGCCAACCCAATATATTATGGGGGTATCGATTCTTTAGTACCAAGACCAGATACGGGTCTTCTTCTATTCGACAGTTTTATACATTGTCCAATGACACCTTTAACACGATCCAGCAAGAATACGAAAAACGAAATACAGAACGAAAGAGTACTGCTGTTCTTGGCACTCCTTTTATGCGTATCAAACAAGTATTAAAAGAAGCGATTGGTGATTTTCAATGGGAAAATATGGACTGTACTACCAACAGTAACAATAGTAGTAGTAAACATTATGTTTATGTATTAACTGATTGTCCTGCTAGTTTAAATGATATCAATACATTCTTTGTTTCACCAAACCAAGAAGAAGTAACTAATTTAATGCCTTGTACTGCCTACTTTCAACAAACAAAAGAAGATTTAGCAACAACTTTATTAGATAGTTATACACGACGTCAAATATCTATTAATTTAATTGATACTACGTATACTGTGCCTGCAATTAGTCCAGAAGCATTGTTGGTGGATAGAATGATTTATCAAGGATTTCAAAGTTGTTTCGATCAATTTAATGGCAAGTACATTCAGTTTCACTCACTTATAAGGAACTATAGTATTTATGGGCATTCGTTTGTTTCCGAGTTTGCAAGTCTGTTACCAAATGCATTAGTGAAAAGAGATAAAAAACCAGTACCTCCTGCTTGGAAAGGGCCTTTTAAAACAAAATTGGGAAAGCGTATTGGTGATTTTGTATTGTTTCCAAGTCAAAGAGATGAATTTTATAAAGCAAATACACTCTTTTTTATATCAGAGATACGAACGTATGGTATTGTTCATGCGAGTCAGTTCTCACTTTCTTGGTTATTAGAAGAGAATGGGGTAGAACCAAACCATGATTATCGATTTACATTTGAATATGGAGATTCAGGCAAACTATTTCATACGTTACTTGATGAATTATATGCGACACAATCGATTTTAATTGCAGAATTAATTCCAATGGCAGGATATGAAGAAATGTCAAAGAAAGTTTGCATTGAACCATTTTCAAGAAGTTGTGCTTCATTTCGATTATTAAATATTCAAAATTTACCAAATACAATTCAATTGGGACCTGTTCGATTGGATCAAGATTATCCTATTGGTACATTTACGTTTGGTACAGACCTTACAACTAAATTACCATCACTACCGAATCAAGATTCGGCAACTGCAGCAGTACATACACAATTAAATATGGAACCACCTAGTTTTATTAAAAAAATGAATATTGAAAAGAATACAAATCTAATCAAGGAAAAGTTAAATGTAAATAATTCTCAAGTAGAGGAATATGTAGAAAAAATTATTCAATTACCTGCCAATGTAAATATGATGGGAAAGGCTTTAAAAAAATTATATCTTGAATTATTATACACACAAAATGTAAGTTCATGTGCTGGTTTAAAAAAAAAAAGTGTATCGTTTTTTTAATTATTATATTAGGATACGGTTGAAAATAACTTGATTATTATTGATCAATGGATTAAGCACTTGTTAAAAAACAATTATACCAAACAAGAAATCATTTCTACTTTATTTGACTATACAATGACTTTGGAAGATTTGGATGTAAAATACAAAAATGGATTCTCGCAGTCTTTTAAAAGAGATTCAAATACACTGGAACAAACTTATTTAGCTGAGTGGTGGGATAATGTAAAGAATAGAAGTTCATCGCACTCTAATTTCGAGAAAATGAGTTGCACCATATTAAAACTAAAAGAGTAAGAGGTTATTTTATTTTATTTTTAAAAAAAAGGTTATCTATAGTTTAACTTTTTTTTTAAAAAAAAAAAAAAAAAAATAGAGCAAGAATTCAGGTTATTCTTTATTGCTTTATAGCTAGATTAGTGAATGATTTACCCGCAAATACGATTAAAAGAGATCCATTTGAGTTAGCAGAAAACTTTTTTAAAAAGACTGTATTGCCATATGCATTACACGATATTACTGATTTCTTGACAGAAATTGATTCTGAAGAAGGTTCAAGTGCAGTTGCTAGAAGAGATCCAGCTGATTTAAATGATTATATATTTATGCAATTATTAGAAAAATGGTAAAAAGTATTAATTTTATTCGTTTTTTTTTTTTTTTTTTTTTTTTTTTTTTTTTTTTTTTTTACTTACAAGTATATATTATAGCTTTACAGATTTACCAAGTTTAACGAATAAATTTAAGGATAATGTTGGTATGGACGATATGTCTTCTTTTACTTCTTCTCCATCACGTATAGAAGAAGCGGATGATGATTTTTTAGAAGACGAGTCTCAAATAGTTTCCATGACACTTTCTCCACCACCACTTCCTCCATCACAGCAGCTTATAAAAGAATCTTATGAAACTAAAAGACATTTATTAAGGCGTGCTCAATCAGATCGATCGTTACCTAAAGGTGCACACTCTGGTAAGTTTTTTTTTTTTTTACATATTATTATAAAAAAACTGAATACTTTTTTTTTATATAGATAATTTACATTTATCGAAACCAGACCATCGTAAATCCACACCATCTTCATTAGCAGCATTATCAAAATACTCTAAACCACTATTACCTATACCAATGCAAAGAGCGAGTAGCAACAGTAAATTAGACGGGTTACATAAACGTATGATTCATGTTCCTTCCAGTACGACCAAAGCAGCTGAAATTAAACGTGGAGAAGCAGCACAAGAAGCAATTGCTAAAGTAAATCGATCGACTGTGAATGGCAGACCTACAATGAAAAGAACAGGCAGTTTTACCAAGAGTGCTCAGTCTCCTAAACGTGTCAAAAGACAACCATCTATGTTATCCACAGATACTAATTCGGTTGTGTTACGAAGAGAAAATATTCCGGATCCTCAAACTACTCCACGTACTTCTTTAAATCGACATTTAGGAACCAATTTATTTGCCGAGTATTCAGAGACATGTTTGGTAGGTTTTAAAGAAACAATATATAAAATTTGGTATGTTAATGTATTATATAAAGTCCCCTTCGTTTAGAACAACAGACGATGAATCTAGACAATCGCAAGAATACATTCAATCCGAGTACCCGCAAGGATCTACAACACCTCAAGGTACAGCAACACGATTTAAAAAGATGATGAATATTACACCTCACCGAGATGACGACGACGATGATGAAGAAGAAGAATTTAGCGTACCACGTGATGAATTTGGATCTATTCAACTACCTTATACCCCACGTACTGCAGCTCGAAGAGCAAAAGATAGAATGGATCGAAGTCAAATATCAGTTGGTCGTAATTTGACATCTAAATTTCAAAATATATTTGATCAAGAGAAACAAGAAAGACCTTATAAACGAAGTAATTATATGTTTGATGGAGATGATGAAAATATCGATCCGTTTTCTGATAACGATTCTTCTTCGTCGCGTGCTTTGTTGGATAGAATTGGGTCGTTTAATGAGAATAGAAAGATGGGTGGCGGCTTTAGCTTTGTTGAAGATAGCGATAGTGAAAGTGATAATGAAAGTAATGTAACAACAATGTAGTAAATAAAAAATATAGTGTGTATGTGTGCTGGCAGATTTAATTATAGAATGGGCCGAAAATAAAAATGTTTTTGTACATTAGGCTTGTTTTGGTATCACATAATACGCTTTAGTTTGTTTCCATGACACGTATTTTTTTTTTAAAAAAAAACACACGGAAAGAATGTAATATATACTACGTAATTCTACCTTTCTTTTTTTTTTCTTAGTGTATTTACGAATAAACAAACTGTTTATACAAGTTATGTCTAGTGCTAAAAACACTACGTTAAAAAAATGCAGGATTTACACAACTCCCCAAAAAGACTTTTTTTTTTTTTTTTTGTCTTCAGCCACAGATTGGCTGTAGTATTTATATATATAATATGCATCATAAGATTAATCTCTCTCTCTTTTTTTTTTCTCCTTTTCTCTTTCTCTTTTTTTCTTCTTCTGTTTACGTATATATACTTTTTAAAAAAAATGAGTTCAATAAATGGAACAACAAATCCATTCGCAACAGATACAACAGGAAGTCAAGCAGGGCTTTATAAAGGGATTGGCGTTAGTTTAGCTGTAGCCAGTGGTAATATATACATATATTCATATATAAACGATATAAAGATGAGACTTACCTTTTTGTTTTCTTTTTAAAAAAAGGTATTTTCATTGGCAGTAGTTTTGTTTTTAAGAAGAAGGGACTTTTACAATCAATTGAACAATCTGGTAATATAAATAAATGACCAAAAAAAACACATGATTTAAATATAAATGAAATAGGTGGTGTTGCCGGTGAAGGATATACCTATTTAAAATCACTTATGTGGTGGTCTGGAATGATATTGAGTAAAGTATACAAATGAAGAAGAAGAAAAAAACTTTCTGTCCTAACCATTTAATGTAGTGATTGTTGGAGAACTTTGTAATTTTATTGCATATGCTTTTACACAAGCAATTCTAGTCACCCCATTAGGTGCACTAAGTGTTGTGATTAGGTAAATACATATATACATGTATATAAAGAAAAAGATTATTAAGTTTGAAATAGTGCAGTACTTTCATCGCTATTTTTAAAAGAACGATTAAGTTTTCAAGGTAAAATTGGATGTCTTCAATGTATTCTAGGAGCTATCGTTATTGTACTGCATGCACCCGAACAAAGCTCTGCTGATACTACCATTGAAGCATTTAAAGCCCTTGTTCTTTCCGTAGGTAAAAAAAAAAAAAAATCGAAGTATATATATTGGGCAGTATACTAAGCTCTATTATAGGTTTTTTAGTTTATGCTGGTATCGCGGTAGTAGTATCACTGGTACTTGTCTTTTATTGCGGACCAAGATGGGGAAAACAAAACATGTTGGTTTACATCACTGTCTGCTCCTTGATAGGATCTATCTCAGTCGTGTTTACACAAGGGTTAGGGTCCGCCATAGTGCATTCCGTTACGAACGGTAACGAAAACCAGTTTAAAAATTGGTTTATTTACGTCGTGTTGGGTATTGTTATTATTACGTTGATCATTGAAATTGTATACCTTAACAAGGCATTAAACCTATTTAATACTGCGCTGGTGACTCCTACTTATTATGTGATTTTCACTACCATGACTATCGTAAGTTCAATTGTACTTTACCGAGGATTTGATGCGTCTCCTGTTGACGTGATCACTTGTGTGCTTGGGTTCCTTAGTATATGTTCAGGTGTTGCCTTATTACATAATTCAAAGAGTCAACCTGAACTAGATCAAAACCAGAAAAAGAAGCAAGATAACGATGACGAAAAAGTTTTATTGGATCAACAGCAAGAACCAACTGTACGTCGAAAAAGTGTATTTCAAATGTTTGAAAATCAACACAATCATTTAGAGAATGATGATGGACATCATGGATCACAAAATCCAGGTGCCGCAGATTTATTTCCAGCACCTTTCTCGGGTATCAGCCGATATGCTAGTACAACCAAACGAAGCCAATCAATCATTACAAAACATCGATTAAAGTCTGCTACAGATGCTAGTACGTTACCATCAGACACTATCAGATCAAGACCTCATTCAAATACCATTTCAATCGGTAATACGGTAGCGGGAGAAGAAGGGTACGATCGAGAGTTAAAATGGAGGGACTATGCTACAAAAGATATAACTGTTTCACCAGGTCAATATCATGACGCAAGTCAATTACGAGAATTTGAAGACGAGGATATAAAAAGTACAACTACAACAATTACATCAAACACTGGCTTTATACGTAAACATAATATAGCATCTACTACTACCGCCACTAGTACTACACATCGAGCTCAAGATGATTTAAACCCACTTAGTAGTTTTAAATTACAAATTCATGGAGGTGAATCAGAAGATAGAAAAGGTTTGGTTCAAGATTGGGACAAGTCAAGTTAAAAATTGTTTCCCCCCCTTTTTTTTTAATTATTACCACTATAAAAAAAAATTATTTATATTATGTTTAAATTACTGTTTGAAGTGCAGTAAGGATTGTTTGTAACCCCTTTTTATCATCTGCAAATAATTGATAAGAGCCATTTTGTTCAGTTTCCAATACAAAAGCATTAGGAACAAATGTTTCAATATCAACATTAACACTGTTTAATCGAATCACACTCTTCAAGTCAAGAACAATAACAGGCGTAGTTTGTAATTCGTCTCTAAAAAAGGCCATACTCTTTCCTTTAATTGTGAAATATCTACGTCTCCAAAACTAAATAAAAAAAAAAAAAATACGAGTTAAATATATGTTTTTTTTTGTACTCTAGTGAACTTACAGGACTTGTATGAGGTTGTACTGACACATATCCGGAAAGAATAACATCTTTATTCTTTTCGGCATCCATAATTCTTTGCTGTAACAATTTCTTTTCTTCCTGTACACGTTGTTGCTCCATGTGTTCACGTAAAATTTTATCTTCTTCCGCTTTCTTTGCAGCAATTTCTCTTTCGGCAGCAATGCGTTTAGATTCTCTTTCAGCAGCTACTGCGGCTGCAACTGCTCTATCTTCTTCTTCCTTCTTTCTATTTAATTCATCTTGTTCTTTTTGTTTAGCTGCTGCTGCTGCTGCTGTTGCTGCTGCTGTTGCTTCCAACTGTTGCTGTTGTTGTTGTTGTTGTTGTTGTTGTTGTTGTTGTTGTTGTTGTTGTTGTTGTTGTTGTTGTTGTTGTTGTTGTTGTTGTTGTTGTTGTTCTTCCAACTTTTTTTGTTCATCAAGATTTTCTTGAGCAACAACAGGTGTAGGTGGTAAAGATTCATTAGCATCCACAAACTCATTTTGAGGCATAGCAGTAGTAGGACTAGTAGGCGATTGCACGGATTGTCTGCGCGAAGCTCTTTTTTGAGAGGTAGAAGTAGATCTACGGGGAATTTGGCTATCACCCAACTTGAGTCTAGTACGAATATTAGCATCACTTAAATCATTTGATGTGGAAGCGGTTAATTGAGCATTATGAAGCTTTAAAAGTGCTGCAACAGATCTACTATGCACGAGTGCTCGTGCTAAATTTATAAATTTGTGTTAGTTTTTTTTTTTTTTTTTTTCGTACTCCATGTGTGTTCTTTTTTTACCTCGACGAACACCACTATATAAAAGGTTAGTTTGTGATGTAATAAAGTATATATGTATATGTTTTTACCTCACTTGCTCAGATACCCAAGTAATTAAAATAAATCGATCGTCTACTCTGACAAAACCGTACAATACTTCATCACGTAAATTATTTCGGAATTCACTAGGTAAATAAAAAACATTAAAAAGCTTATTTTTTTTTTTTTAAAAAAAAATAAAGTGTTATATTTACTTTAAACCTTCAGAACCTTTTGAGTATAAAGAAATAACGTCTCTGGTATCATTGTAACCGAGAATAAGCCTATTATTATTTATTTAGTTTTTTTTTTTTCAATTTCGAAATAAAGGTGTCATCATCTTTTTTTTTTTTCTCTTGAAATGAAGATGAGCATCTTTTTTTGTTTTGTTTACCAGTTAGTTGGTTCTTCTTCTACAATAGAGGTATAAGTTTCAAGAATACGAGGATCTGACAAGTCACACATATTATAAACAAAAAAGTAATAAAGGAAAAAGAGAGAAAAAAAAAAGATAGTTTTTTTTTTAGAAATATATATTTCTTGACAAACTATCGAAATGATTTCAATAACCGATTTGTACCTTTTTTTTATATGTGTATACATATAAGCTTATACTAAACACGTGTATGGGTCCGGGGTATCTACCTTTCAAAAAAAAAAAGAAAAAAAAGAAGGTTTTCGGTATATCTGTCATGATATGTACAACGTGTAAGAAAGTGTATGATATACAACAGCTTTTTTTTTACTTTAAAAAAAGCTATTTTGAGGGGGTTTGTTTAGATATGCAACCAACTCCTTAATTTCAATGCATAGACAGGTAAGAAACTTGATATGATATAAAAGATTTTATTGAAGTATATGTATAAAAAGAGAGAGAGAGAGAGAGGAAGAGAGAGAGAGAAAGAGAAAGAATATGTATGAAGGTGAAGAGATAAAAAGGGGGGAGGGGGGAGGAGGGAAAGGGTAAGAAAAAAAAAGTAAAAAATAAATAAACGATATAAGAGAAAAAAAAGTAAAAAAAAAAAAAAAAAGAGAACAGGTATATAAATATGTATATATTATATAGAAAGGGGGGATAATGTAGATATAATTTGGAGAAAGGGTGAAAAAAAAAGGAGAGGAATGGAAAAAGATATACAAGAGAGGAAGTTTTAAAAGGTTTCGTTTTGGTTAGGACACTTGTTTGTAAAATGAAGACCAAATTCTTCACAATTTTCACAATACTGACGAAAAAGAATAAGTAAAAGAATTAAACGTAACTTAGTACGATTCAAGGCTACTTACAGGTCGTTCTAATTCATTATTGTTATCGACTGAAACTGCTTTACAACTAATCAAATCATGACCACTAATTTCACATATTTCACAATAACTTGTACTAGTAGTTTCTGACTTTTTTGCGGTTGTTTTTGTTGTTGGTACACGAGTAGTAGTAGCAGTAGTAGTAGTAGTAGTAGTAGGCGAATACACTTTACGATCTTCTTTTGCATCTTGAATTTCCAACTGTAATTTCTTTACTTGTTTACGTTCTTTTTCAAGTGCTTCTTCCAAATCCGCTTCTTTAAAGATCTTGGACTCGATCAAGCTTTCCAGTTCAGAGATATCTCTATTCAACATACTAATCTGACGCTTTTGTTCTTTCTCTGTGTTCTCTCCCTTTTCTTTTGTCTTCCGTAACTCAGTTGCATGCTCACCCACAAGCTTTTCAAACTTCTTTTGGTTTTGCTGCAAAATACTAGCGATCTTTTCGTCTTGTGACATGTCTCCATTTAATATCATCTTGGTGGCATCATCCTGACTTACTTGACCGTGTAATTTCTCAACTTCTTCCATTAATTTTAAGCA
Source organism: Thamnidium elegans (assembly GCA_025201345.1). NCBI lineage: Eukaryota > Fungi > Mucoromycota > Mucoromycetes > Mucorales > Mucoraceae > Thamnidium > Thamnidium elegans. Next base: position 344,115 of record JAIXMG010000018.1, read on the forward strand.
TTCGGTTTCGGTTTGTTTATGCACTTCTTCCAATTTAACATGCTCCTTGCTCAACTTTTTATTCTCGGTCTTGAGGGTTGCAATCAAATGCTGGTACTGACTTAAATCTTGGTTGGCTTGTTCGGCTTGTTCCTTTTGCTTTAACAGCATTGCATTTTGTGCTTGCAACTTTTCAATTTCGCTTCTAAACGTTTCGACCTCTAACTGATACTGTTTATCGTCTACGATACCAGTAGTTTGTTTTTGCTGATCAGCTAATTCACGCTCAAGCTTTTCCTTGGCCTCAGTCAATCTACGAAGTTCACCTTCCGTCTTCTTTTGACTTTCAACTGCGGACCGAACCTCGTCCAAGTACTTGGTACGTGACGCCAACTGCATCTCAAAATCCGCTTGCAATCTACTCAACTGTTCTTCCAACTTGCATTTTTCTTTTGCGATTCGTTCGGTGTCCTTTGACTGATCTTTCAAGATTTCAGCTTCAACTTTAAGCGCTTCATGGCTGATTTTTTCGTGCTCAAGTACTTGAATTTGCTCAGTTAGTCTTTTACGCTCGCTTTCCCACACGTCTTTCAGGATGGCATGTTTTTCTTCGGTTTCCACGTTCATAATTAACTGATCGATTTCTTGCTTTAGGGTTTCGATAGTCGATTGCAAGTTCTCACGTCGATGCGCGTGCTCTTCAAACTGAGACGCTCTTTCCTTCTTCATTTCTTCAATCGTCGCTTCGTACGCCTCAATAGCGTCTAACCCGGCCTTGCGTAAATCTTCACGCTCCAGTTCCAACAAGGCTACTTTACGACGTTCATCGGCCAAACTGGCATTGATGGCTTCACAATCCACACGGTGCATTTCGACGGAGCTCTCGTACAGCTCAATGCTCTCCATACCCGCTCTCTTCAGCTCATCTACGGAGCCTTGCAGCTGGCTAATACGGTCTTTGTACTCAGCAACGGAGCCAATTTCGTTTGCGTACTTTTCCTTCAGCTGAGTTAACTCCAACTTGAGTTTATCAAAAGACAGCTTCGAGCTACAGTCCTGATGATCCAACCACTTGGTTTCTGCGTCCTTCAACTCTAGCAAAAGCCTGCTTTTTTCTCGGCTGTAGCAATCAGCGTCGGCTTTAATTCTGCGGATCTCGCGTTCCTTTTCTTCGGCAGAGTTGCGGTAGGTCTCGACCTGCTCGGAAAGTGTGGCCAAGAACATGTCCTTGGCGCGCGCAGTGTCGCGCAACGAGCTCATCTTTTCGTGCACTTCCTCCATCTCCATCTCAAGCTGCATCTGGCGGTCGACAGTATCGTTATCGGCTCCGGGCTGGAAATACTGTTGGTGTTGCGCAGATGGCGATGTCGCCATTTGCAGCGACTTGTTCCTCTCTAGCAGTAAGCGTTCGCCTGCTTGCGCTGCGGCAGTGGCAGCTTCCGCCTCTGCGATTTTGCTTTCCAGTTCGTGCACGCGGTGTTCAGCCACAGATTTTTCTTTTCTGATGGTGCTCATGTCGAACAAGGATTTGTCTCTTTCAGTGGTAAGGGACAGCTGCTCGGCCTCCAAATCCAGGACTTTGGTTTCCAGCCTTTGTACAGCCTGCAGCAGGTCTGTCTGCTTCTGGGACCAGCTCTTTTGATCGGTTTCATGCACATCTTTAATCTCCTGCACGATCGTCTTGTGGGCTTGCAACGTAAACTCTTGGTCTGAGCAAGTCCCATCCTTGCGCTTCAAAACCAAAGACCGCTCTAAAATCTGCTCTGCTGTTTTGTTCTGGGTGTTTTCGAGCTTCAAAAACTTATTTTCGGCTTCAAGCACTTCGACACGTAACTGGAGCTGCTGTAAGCGCATCACGGTTTCGTCTGGTGCCTGTGCGATGGCTTCGCCCAACACGCGTTCCAGTCTCTCTTGCGGAGACTCAAGCGACGTAGACGACGATGTCGAACACGGCTGAGCAGTCGTTATTGATTTCGAAAGCGCCAAGTTTGCTGGTATAGGTGTGTCCGTAATCAACATGTCATCAGAAGACAACAGCATGCTGTAATCATCATCGGCATTGTCTTGGATACTGTGGTTCGTAGGCGTCATGGCAGGCGAGGGTATGCCACGGTTGTAATGGGTAGGCGTCGGAGATTGAACCAACGGTTGCGACCTACGCAGACTGTTGCGGTTGCCGGAAGAGATGGGCGATGTTAAAGGCGTGTTTAAAGACGAAGACGAGTTGGATCGAACAGATAAGGTCCGTGTCTTTTGGGATGGTGGTGTTTGCACAAGTTGATTGGCAGTCATGCCGATGTATCGAGCTGCTCTGGAGCCAGAAGTGATTAAGGAAAGAGACGTACGATTATTATGTGGCGGAGAGAGCGATCTTACGGAATCGGAGTCACCGTCCAATGGAGAGAGTTTTGAAGCTAATACGAAAAGACCAGTATTTGCAGGACAAGAAAAATATCGTATGCTAAAAAAAAAAAGTTAGGGAAAAAAAGGAGGAGTTTTTTTTTTTTTTTTATGCACATACCCTTTTACGGATCCATCATTTTTACCCGAACCTACAATATCTAGCTGAATACCAGCCCAATAGCCTTCTTTAAATTCAGCTTCACCCAAAAATCTCAGAGTGCCTACAATCCCCATCGAATCCACAGCTACACGTTCATTGACGATAAAGGGGAAGTTTGGTGAGATAATAGAGGATCGTGGTGTGTTTGGTACTGAGAAATTAGTGTGGTCAGCTACAAACGAGCGTGAGCGAGCTTTGGTCGATTTCGATAGTTTAGGTAACGGTGGGATGTTTTCTGATATCGTCTTTCGCTTTCTTAAATCAAGAGAGGGTTGTCTTGATATTCTTCTTTGCGTTGGAATAGTGCTAACAGCTATTCCGCCTGATGTTGTTGGTAATCTAGACATTTTTAAATAGAGATGAGTAAAGAGAAAAAGAAAAAAAAAAAAGGGAAAAAAAAACAAAAAAAAAAGAAAAATTTAATTTATTTATTTTTAAAAGAGAGAGAGAGAATTATTTTAGCTTGTGATACAAGTCTTTCTTTCCCCCTTTTTTTTTCTTTTTTGCAATAGAACACAAATCACGCGGAAATCAATCCGCAATATAATCAAATAATTTAATTGTATTGTCTTTCTTTGAGAAACACTATGAAACATTTAATCAAACCCGTTTTTTTTTTTTGTTTAAAAAGGTCTCTTTTTATATAAGCTAGGTGGCGCCGAATATGATAGCATTCTCCAGTCCAGACGAAATTGTAATAATAAAAAAGAGGATATCTTTTTTAAAAATAAATTTGTTACACTAAGCTTTTCTTTTTTTTGTCTTTTTTTTTTTTTCTTCCCCTTTTTTTTTGAATTTATTTTATTGACAACGAAAAAAAAAACCAGGGAATAGAATAAAATGCTGGGAAGGAAAGGGGAAGGATAAGTTACGTAGCAACCTGTTGCGTAGTCACCCGGTAGGGTAGTAATCAGTTGCATAGTAACCTTATTTTTTCTTTCGCTGCTAAAAAAAAAAGCAGTATTCTTTTTTAGCGTGTGAGGGAATTAAAAAAATCGCAAGTTTAAAATTAACGGGTAACGATCCAGTAAGAGCAGAAAAAGTTTTAGCCTGGCTTTCAGGGCCAAAAACTTATCTTGCTTATGCGATCATGAACGAATCACATTTTTAAGCTGCAAATTTTTTGTGTAGTATTACAATCACATGTACAATTTTAGTATCTCGTTACACATTTATCCCTCTCTTTTTGAAGCTCAAGGGAAATGACGTTAGAGTATGAAAAAAAAAAAAAAAAACGACAATTAAAGGATGTATCATACGGGTTAATGATTCAGTTCGGTTATATAAAAAGAAATAGTTCATTGTTCCAAAAAGTTTTGGCTAAAAAATCTGGCTCCCCCCAATCATTTTTTAATCCAATCAAAAAAAAAAAAAAAAAAAATCTATATGAGGAAGAAAAATAATACAATTTTTTTTTCTTTATTTTAAAAGAGATGAAAAAGACACAACAACAACAAAATACGTTTTTCCTAAAGTATACATAACCAAATAAATTAGTATTATTGTTATTGGTAATTGAATTATTGTAATATAGTTTCAAGGTCAGCCTCGACTTTTTTTTTTTTTTTTTTGATGATGATGATGCTTTCTGAATGTTTTCTTTTTGTGTGTGTTTGTAGAAATGCTATACGAATGTATAGTAATTTTTAAACAATTAAAATAAAAGATCTTCTTTTTATTTTTGCTGTTTTTTTTTGTTGCGTTATTGTTTATTTATAGTTTAAATTGCGGAAGACGAATTAAAAAAGCTGATTTTCTTTCCTTTTTACCTGACCCAACGGCCCTCATGTTTCTCCATGCAAACACCAATTAAAATATTTTAAATAGTTTATAATACAAATATACATGTCTCTCATTTTTTTATTTTTTTTTTGGTGTAGACATATAAAACCAAACTTTTTTTATTTCTCTTCTTCTTTCTTTTTCTTTACTTTTTTATTTTTTAGAAAAATATTTATTATTAAACAAGAATCCCCTCAAGTCTTCTTTACTCGAACTTCCTTCTCTTCCACTTTTTACCCTTTTGAACAAACTACAAAAAAACCCCAAAAAAAAAAAAAAAAAAAACTAAAAAAAAAAATATAAAAAACCAAAAAAAAAAAAAAAATGTCTAACCGTACCGTATCTGTAAAAATCAACAACAACAACAATAAGCATAACAATTTTGTCAATAGCAAGTCTTCTGCTAATACTGCTAATACTGTTTCTTCTAAATCCAAGAATAATCATACCATTCAACAACCCAAGAAAAAGTTGCAAAATCAAAAACATGGTCGTAAAAATAAAAAATCGACTGTAGTTGAAGACGATACCTCTTCTTCATCATCTTCATCTGAAGAAGAAGAACAACAACAACAACAACATTATCAACCTAGAAATCACTATAAATACAAAAGGTAATTTTTTTTTTAAAAAAAAAAAAAAAAAAAAAAGTAAATTTATTGGATGATCTAATTTATTTATATATATTTAGTAGCCAATTTGTTGATCAAGTCTACGCTGGACCTACATTTAACAATGCTCCTGCTCCCAGTGCACTTCCCATCCCTGCTTTTAATGCCCGTGGTTCTCCTATTAATTATCCTCAACCACTTTATCATTCTGTAAATCCTTCGCTTCAACAACAATCTTTGGATCTTATGAATCTTATTACTCCTCAAAAAGTAATTACTGCTTATGAACTTGAAAAGACCAATTTAGCACTTTCTGAAATTCAACGTGGTCTTCGTTCTATGCTCAAGATTGAATCCTAAAGAAAGAAAACACAACAAAAAAAACAACACAAAAAAAACACACATAAAAAAAATACAAAAAAAAACAAAAAAAAAACAATTAAAACAACAACAAAAAAAATCCAACCCGCTACAACTGCCACTACTTTTTTACAAAAAAAAATCCGAGGAACAAGAAAATATAATTTTTGGAAACAAACAACAATTTTGATCGCTTTTTTTTCTTGAAATAAGAGAAAACAAACAAGCTGCTTTTTTGATAATGAAGAAACACTCAAAAAGAACTACAAATACCCAATTTTTTATTCTTACTGCTTCTCATTCAACCACTTTTTTTTCATTTCCCCCTTTTCCCCCCTTCCTCCTCCTCCTCCTTTTTTTTTGTATATTTCCTCTTTCTCTCTCTCTATTAACCATGTGTTTGTAAATTTTTTATTATTTTTCTTGTATATTTTGCTTTTTTTTTTTCCAACCCCTCCCTTTTTTTTTTTTATCATCATCTTTTCGCATCTCCCCTTATTATTCCTTCAATTCCATATTTTTTTTTTTTTTTCTATTTTTTTTTATTCTATTTTTTTTTTTTTTTTCCTTTTCTTTCAGTCGATTATTTGTTTAGACTATTTTTTTTCTTTTTTCTTTTTTCTTTGTGAAAAAAAAAAAAAAAAAAAAAAAGAAGATCCCCTTTTAAAAAAAAAGTTCTCTTTTTTTTGTTTTTTTTTTTTAATAAATCATCTTTTTCTGATTTTCTATTATAATTTCTGACTCTTTTTTTTTTTTGGCTAGATCTTGACGATCCATTTGCCGGACCGGGCTATTTTTTTTGGGGGGACCTCGTTTTTGCTGAGTTTTTATTTTATTCATATGCAGACGAGTGGAGTGTACGACATTAAATGTAATCATTATTTTCGCTGTTTGTAACATCGTAAGTTGACGACATTGAAGGCCTTTTTATAGTAATACTCTGCTGCTTCATCACGTTTTTGACATGGAGAAGAAAAAAAAAAAGCGTTGGGGTTAAAAAGTGTTTCAACCTTGTTGTCTCGCTATAAAAAAAAAAAAAAAAAGTTCCCGTGATAAAAAGATAGCACATACAAACCATTCACCTGATAGCCACCCCTTAAAATAACAAGTTGGTTTTTTTTATATATTTTGCCACTTCTTTTTTTCTTTTTCTTTTCTCTCACTTTTTACTTTTTTGCAATTATGTTGCCACACTATACAGAAACTACACTTTCAAAACGAAGAAAAGTAAATTTACAAAGCTTACCAGGAGCTTGGATAGATGAACCAGATAAGGAAGAAGAAACTAGTATAAACTGCGATCAAGATATCGATTTATTAAAGCAGACAATCGCTAATCTTCGTAAAGAAAAGAAAAAACTAGAAGAAACAAACGATATCGTAAAGAAAAGTATTCAAATCGTTGCAAGGAAAAGGTTAATTGCTCAAACCAAAAAGAAGAATCAAACCGATACAAATGAAGACGGACAGGAAGAAGAGGATATATATATTGTCGTTCCAAGTGACTTTATGCCTACGCAAGAAGAGATGAACGCAGCTGGTCTTGATGGTTGGGAATGGATTTCTGCATATTTTTAATAAAATTTTCTCTTATATCACCCGTAAAACTGAATACAAAAAAAAAAAGCCGTCAAATTTTTTTTTTAATGCGATTGATTTTTTTGTTGTTGTTGTTTTTCTTCGTCTATGAAATACACATATAGAATATCGTAGTAAGGCCTGTAAGTTCAAGTTTAAAAAGGAAACCATATATATATATATATATATATAAAATACATCAAAACGAGCTAATAAAAAAATTATTACTGTCAAGTCTTCTGTAACTGGTATCGGATGTTCACGCTTTGGTAACATATGCATACCTTTTCAGTAGATATATATTTACGCAAGAACTTGGTTATAACGCTACATTTAATTTGGAAGAATATACTGTTCGAGGATTTTTTTAGATAACAACTTTATCTCGTCTTACCCAAAGAGTTATAAATATACAAAGGATTTTATTTACTAAATATGATGCAAACCCGGGAAAATACCTGACCGCTTATTTTAACCTAGCAGAAATATATGAATACTACAAATTTAAATTGTTCCAATGCTTCCCTTTGAGAAATACATTTATAACTACCATCCTATATGATTATAGATACTATGATATTAAACAATTAGATCTTAAAAGACTCGAAAAGAAGCAAATTAGACAAATCATCTATATGGGGAAAAGTCGTCAATATATCTAACGAAGATTTAAAAGATCAAGGCCCAAACAAATCAATAAAGTTTAGAGGGACAATAATGATGGATGGTGTAGGAGTACCGCTAGTGAAGTGGAACTTTGAGACTTCAAAATGTATGTAGTACAAGTCGTCAAATCGACAAAAGTTAGAATGCTTTGTCAACAATTTTAAACCAGCAAGTATTCAAGAGTGTGAAAATAAATTAAGTCAATACTCTTCGTCGACTGTTAACGATGATGCTTATGTCGAATATTTAGAAAATAATCAGAGGCAAGATAATTAGGAAATGGTTGTATCCTTGCTTTAGGAAATTGGTCTGCCTGTCATACAAAGTTTCAAGAACCGATTCATAGGAAAGGAATGCGAAGTGTTCCAAGTTTATCTACTTGATGAATAATTTGTACCACCTATTTTAACCCAACAAGTTTCTCTGTTAAAACCGCATGATTGATGATTACAACAGTCACGATATTCAGTGATTTTTTATTTTCATCCTCCTCACTGTATATTTTTTTTTCTTTTTTCTTTTTTTTCTATTGTTGTTATTGTTGTGTGTATAAAGAAAAAAATGTCTTCATCTCAAAGCCAAAATAGTATGTTTAGGCAACAACAACACTTGTATAGGTCTGCTCATTATTTAGCAAAATCTAAAACACCTACTTTATATACGCCTCCTTCTAACGATGGAAGTACAAAAGGTAAACCACAAAAAAAAAAAAAAAAAAGGGAGAAAAAAGAAGCTTACGAATAAAATATGTTAGGTCGTAAAAGACGTGCTTCTTATGAAGACGAAGAAATGACCAGTAATGAAACGACTGATTATAAACCAGCTTTACAACAACAACAACCGCAGTATAGAGAAGATAGTATATTACACACAACCAAGCGTAATCGTATGAGTTTAAAGAAGGAGTTTCCAATAAGTAAACTACTAGGTAAAAAAAAAAAAAAAAAAAAAAAAAAAAAAAAAAATGTATGCGTATATATTTGATATCTTATATTTTATGTAGCTACATTGGATAAGGATAAATTGATCGAATTAATTAATGATCTAGTGGATTCAAACCCACATTTAAAGACAGAAGTGGATGCGTTTATACCACCACCTACCACACAATCAATTTCACTTGTCATTGCCAATCTAGAAAAGAAGTTACAAGATAGTTTTCCGTTTAATAAGACCACTGCTAGAGACGATTACAGCTATAACCGAGTTAAACCTGCTCTAATAGATATTGTGGTAAAGTATATATATATTTGTGATACACACATTTTTTTTTTTAAAAAAAAAATATATTATTTTAGAATGCTTTGTTAGAATATGCTGAACATTTTACTTGTTCGCCAGACGAGTTTCCAACAACTATATTTTCTTACCTTCATTTTGCAACAAGTGTAGCGAATCGATTACCAACATGGGATAACGAAGGTAAAAAGCAAAATATAGTTGTGTATAAAAAAAAAAAAAAAAAAAAAAAAAACTAACATGTTTATATTATAGCGCATAATCAAATAAAGAGGGATTTATATACGGAATTAATAAACTATTGGAAAAAAGCTATCGACATTGCATCATCTAAACTAGATCAAGGCAAGATATTCGGACAACAAGTAGTGACGGAATGGGCAAAAGAGTACGATAAAATTTATCAATTGTAAAATGAAAAAGGTTCTTACGGTTTTTATATATTTTAGACTTGCGCAGCATGATGCAGAGACTCACGGTCTGTTCAGTGAGGTTGTACAAAAGTTTACAGAACGTTTAGGCTGGATCATTGGTCTGACAGAAACTAAATAATAATAAAAGTGATACAACGACTCATCTTGCAACAATTTTTTTTTTTTGCCGGAATTTGACAGTTTTTTTTTTTTTTTTTTTTTTTTTTATAGGCAATAAAAAATCTCTAAACACGGAGGAAGAACCGATCGAATGGGAGAATTGTTTCTCTGTGCTTCCGGTGGTACCATTGACAGTTTATAAGAAAAAGGGAGAGGAAAAAAGTATATTTCTTACATCATCCCACTTTTCTTAAAAAAGCGTGGGCGTTTTAACTTGAATTGTTATACGATTGTTCTAAACACGAAAAAAACCTTCTGATTTGTGTATAAAATGAATAACAAATGACGATATCATTTTTATTTTTTTTGCGCACAGTCTATAAAGTGTATTTACGCCTCTTTTTTTTCTCTCTCTCTCTCTCTCTCTCTCTCTCTCCTTTTTTTGTACCCCTTTTCTTTTTTTTTTTTTTTTTTTTTTTTCAAAATAATACTAACTAATAATATTAAAGATCAAAGACAAGATTCCATGTCAATCGCATCTTGTTTTTGGGCTTTACTTTCTCTTGAAAACTTTGAGTACATTTATCTACCTGACTTTATAACTGACACTCAAATAGCTCTTGGTAAAACTCCTGCCGATATTTTGTTATGTCAATCTCTGTTACAATTTATTCATCCAGATGAATTTGCTTTGGCTAAAAACGACTTGATGAATTTTATTCGAATAAAGACTTTAGCTGGTGCCGTTACAAGGTATTTCAATAACAAAACAAAACAAAAAAAGTTTCTTATATATTTTTTAAAGGTGTCGTTTAAAAAGTATCAAATCAATCATTTATCAAGAATATGGACACGACAGAAATACGGCAAGTACTGCGGGGGAGGGGACCATTTTGGTGTTTTTTTTAAAAAAAAAACTAACATGTGACTTGTGTTTATTAGAAGGAAGAGTGGATCATTACAGATGTAGTCATGTATACAGCTACCAACAACACTATCTTGACTTTCTTTCATAGTCATGAATTAGGTACAAAAAAAAAAAGAACATTAAATAATCGTTTCTTTATATTTAAATATATATATAATAGAAAACCCTAATGATTATATTGATTAGATAACGATAATACGACTTGTTGTGGTAGCCGCCAACTCTTAAATGTAAGTGTGTGTGTGTACGATAAATAATAATGATAAATATATATATGTATATAAAAAATAACAAATACAAAAAAAAAAAAGGAACCAAGTACGTTACAGAATATACTTCAATTAAATGCCACAACATTAGAAGACCCTATTCGAATCTTTCAATTATACTATACCCAAACCAAACAATTAATTATATCTTGGCCTGGTTGCTTAGATGATACGATTACTCAGGCTTTAAAACTGGCTACTTTACTGACCGAAAAAGAAATGGATAAACGTATCCAATACCCTTTACTAAAAACAGACACTGCTTGTACACATCACTCTCATTCAAATTCTCACCAAATGTTAGAGCCTTTTGGATTATGTCAAATAGAACGCATCATCATCACTTACGGTAGTTTGACTTTTAGCTCGTTTCAGTTCACTCCCATTATAGAAAATAGTACGAGTACCTATCATCATTACATGTATATGACTCCACGTAACTACCAAGAGTATGTTTTTTTTTGTTTTGTTTCTCTCTTATATTTGTGTGCGCACTAACTTTTTTTCTAGTTTTAAACGTAAATCAAATATCAATGATATATTAAATAACCCACAATCACCTACTTCTTCTGCATCTCTCTCATCATTATTAAATACAACATACTCGCCCGCTAAAAAATACTCTGAACCAGCGGAAGAAACAAAATCTCCTTTACCAAAAGCTTGGAGAGGTCGATTTGGTGCGTATGAAAAAAAGTGTGAAAATTGTCAAACAAGTACAAGTCCTGAATGGCGTAAAGGTCCTACTGGACATAAAACGTAAATATTTATATATGACATGTCTCTTTCTCTCTTATTTACAATATATATATATACATATAGATTATGTAATGCTTGTGGTCTACGTTATGCTAGATTGATTGCTAAGCATGAAAGATTACAAGGTCCAAAAGAAGAAGAGATTTCTCTTTTAAAACTCAAGAATAATACCACATTAAAGAAATAAAAAAAAAAGTATATTATTTACAAACAAGAGTAAGACCTCTTTATTTTTTTATTTTTTTTTTACTTCTTCTTATTAGAAGCACGCTTGCCTTGGCCTACACACACACAAAAAAAAAAAAAAAAAAATTAAATATCTCTCTCTCTCTTTTAAACGCAAGTAAACTTACCCTTCTTGGGTGCACCCTTTCCTCTTCTCTTTCTTCTGGCGATTTCATCAAGTCTTTCCTTTTCTTCTAAATTAACAAGGCCAAGTTGAGGATACAAGGCTTGAATGTCACGGAAATGAATCAATTTTTGTGGATTGTAACTAGTTAAACTAGATCCAATTAATCGCTGTCTCAAGATTTTATTTCCGGTACGTGCACATGTGGGATTATACACATTAGAAAAGATCTTGCAAGATAATTGTGTCAGTTGTGCTAATCTGGCTGGTTGACTCATTGTATAACTTGTTTAAAAAAAAAAGGGGAGCAAAAAAAGATTCTTTTTTACGACCCCCGGGCGTATAAAAAGTGACTTTTTTTTTATGTGTAAAAGTGGTATTCCAAGCCCAGTCTTCTCTTTTTGAAAGAAGGGTGCTTTGCGCCGTTTCTTTAAGAAATAGGTATCGTATTGTGCTGGTCAACTAGTGCTTATTACAGTTCTCTTCATAAGGCTACGTATATAATTTATGATAATACACTCGCTCCACCGCCAATTTAAGGATTTAGTGAGCGTAGAAAGATCATGTATAAGCATGAGAATGCCAAAGAGGCTTTATGCGGATAATGTTATCAATTGAATGAGCAATTGAGCAATTTTGGGCTCCAGTTAAAAAGCCTGGACCAAACTCTAGAATAAGGTGAATAAGACACAGCCTTAAATTTAAGCGGGGGGAGATTTTTCGCATGTTTTTCTTTTACGTTAGAAATATAATTATCGATAGCGTAACAGCGTTCTTAATGAAAATACCAACTTTAAAGAGGATTGAATCATCTAAGATTAACAACTTTTAAAAAATAAAGCAGGCGGTTAGCAAAAATGTCATAGCGTGAACTTCTAAGTGTACATAAATTAACCATTTTATCAGCCAATGCTGTATTTATTCTATCTATTTTTTTTTATAACCTTTCTTTCTCGTATCTTTTACAATGCATAACTACCACCAGCAAGTATTTTTTTATTTATATGCGTACTTTTTAAAGGTGCTTATGTCTGATATTCCGCATCTTTTTTTAGCATTTTTGTTAAAAGATGCTTAGCAGAAATATTCGTATGTAGCTTGAATTAAGGCGCATCAGGATTAGTATAATGAAACCAAAAGCAAATTTATGACATTTCTTGTAGGGTACACGCACCTTTATAACAAAAGCTAAAAAAAAAAAAAAAAAAAAAAAGTAGCACATAATAATCTAGCCTTGCGCTGGTTTATGCCCGCTATATTTTAAGAAACTATCCCTAACGACATTTTTTTACGCAAAATTTTCGTATGCCGCTTGAGTCTCATGCTTTACAAGAGGTCGACACTGTCGATAATTTATTAACAACATACAAATGATTTTTTAATGCCCTTTCTTACAATCGATTGCCGTCTATTGAAAATCTCATAGGGTTACTCACAGAGTATTTCGGCAGTGTGTATGTGTGTCACTGTATGGAGACCACGTACGTGGAAAGAAAACTGATAAAATATCCGAAATTTAAATTATTTGTTAGACTTTCCTGAACCACCAGAATATATATATATATAATAATCAAAGGAATAATCAATTGGTTATGTTATATTTCGAAATACTCATACAGATATATTGGTATCTGATCTCATCACAGAAGATACTAGAAAGCAGTAGATAATGAACTTTTGTGGGGAGCTTATTACGGAGGTCACGTCCAATGCTACTACCACTGTTGTCAATCTTGTGCTAACAAGTTTATTTCTTTACGCTCTTCTTTTTCATCGTGCCCAAAAAAATTTTCTCTTTACGCTCTCTTTTATCCGCAAAATAGGCAAAATGAAAGGCAGAAGAGGGTACATAGATACAAACCTCTGCGTGGTTACTCTTGTCCACTTTCTTAGGAAAGACTAATGTGTGTCTTTATATATTTAATAAAAAAAGTTATAATAAATAATAATAATAATAATAATAAAAAGCGTCGTTTTAAAAGCAGAGAGTGCTACCCAATTGAAATAAGAATTTTAACCCTCTTCTTCTTTATTTTAAAAAATATAAGGCGCAACTAACAACTCATTTGAATATGAAAAGTTCAGCTCTTTCTTTTTTTTCCAGCTACCTCCGTAGCTTCAGCTTGAAAATATAGTCACACCAGTTGTCACCAAAGACTATAAAACATTACTAGCAAGAATTTTAACAGGCCTTTAATAAGAGTAACCTATTGTAAGATCGATTTATTATAAATAAGAATAGATACTTTATCAAGAGGATATACAGATTATAAAGATCAAGAGTAACAACATAATATCATTATTCTTGAATTTAGTCCATTTGATTGGTGTAAGAATATTCAATGAAATTTTATTTAAAAGGTTTGTAAAATAAAAGGCAGTAGTATTTATCTTGGCAAAAATAAGCTGTTAGTAACCCAGCTTATGATTAAACAACCTCTAAATAATAATAAAAGAATGTGTATATAAATACTCCTCTCCACCTTTTCTTTTTCTTTTTAAAAAACTTATTTCAATTATGACTTGTAAGCTTCATAATACCTTATAATATAAGTATACTGATGCTGCTTGTATATATATTTAGTGAAAAGGAAAATGACTCTAAACGCAAGTGATCGCAGAAGACGAAGAGTGGATCCTGATGATAATCCTCTCGCTCCTAACCCTGTACCTGAAGAACCTGACAATAGGGTCTACATCTCTTTTTTTAATCGAAAGAATAAACTTGGCACTCTTTTGACACCATATTATAGGGCTTACAAGGTAAGGTCAATCGATTAGCAGTATATACATTTATCGTTTGTAATGTAGCTTTGCACAATAGAACTTATTTCGGCGATATTTATCCTTTGGAGCTGCGCCATCAATGTCAGGCTGGGAATAACGCCAGCCCGTTTATACTTACACCCATTTTCTTACTATTAGAACAGAGACGTTAACGCTGCTTCCAACGTCAGGCAAATTCTTACCACATATTATTTCTCACTTAAAAACCTTTCGTATGTTTTTATAAGCAGACTCTTGTAGCTTATATTGATTATATACATTAATAGGAACTCAATTACAAACTATTACTACTAGTAATGAACATATAATTAGAGCTTTAAATAATCAAATCCAACAACCTACAAACAAAAATCTAGAATGTCAACATAGATTTTAGTTGATTTTGATTATTCAAAGCTGTAATTATATTCTCACCACTACTAATAATAGTTTGTAGTCGAGTTTCTGTTAATATGTGTGGATTTTGAATGTAGTTATTTAAACGTGTCTGAAGAGAGGCAACAACGCCCAAGCCATTACGGATAGTACGTGTTTGAACATCTACAAGATCAATAACCTCTTCTGATGATGAAGATATAATATTTGGAGGCGACATTGTGGGAGTGCTTAAGTTACTGATGGTAGTGAGCAGCAAAATGTTTCTTCTAATCTTTATAATAGGTACATATGCTTACAAGCAATATGACACCAAACAAAGTCTGGGCAACTACAACTTTTCATTTCTTCTTCTGATACATTGATATTGTAGGTAACGTCTTCTATAGTGAAAGATTTAACTTTGTGAGTCTTTATACCATATTCGTCTTCTTCTAACTTTTCTATCATCAGAGCAATCATTCCTTCATTGATGACTTTGGCATCTAGCTCTCTTTCTTTCGGGCCTATTCATCCAATGTTTAATTGCATTTTCAATGTGTTAGCAACGAAGTCTGATTAAATATTATTTGCGAGAATAAATATGAGACAGCCTGATTGTGTCATCTTTCAACAAAGTTATTGGTTTCCATGTTCGTATAAGTCATTAGTTGAGAAGTTGCTCCCTACCGTCAAGGTAATTTGTTTTAAAATAAAATTCAGCAACCCTTTTTTATTTTGAAAAACCGCTTAAACTGTTTGGTAAATAAGTGCGTCCAGGAGGTTTGATGACGTGAGTTTTAACTTTCTGAAAACAGTTTTTTTTGAATAAGGGTAGGAGTTTTTCTACTCATAAAAAAAAAGGTTGAAAAAAATAAGCCCTAGTTTTAAATAAAAAAAAAAAATTATTTTTCTTCCCCGCTTATTTATCAATAATACACCCCACTCTTCAACCCCCTTCCCTTTTATTGAATTAACATATAATGTTGGCCGCCTCTCGTAAAGCCATTATCAGCACCGCCTCAAAGGCTACTTATGCTACTGCTACCACCACCCATGGACTTCAATTAACCACTGCATCCAACGGTGTTAAGGTCGCTTCTAGCCAAGAACCCGGTCAAACTGCTTCTTTAGCTGTTGTTGTTAACGGTGGTTCTAGAGCTGAATCTGCTGCCAATGCTGGTGTTGCTCACTTTTTAAAGAACTATGGATTCAAGGTAAAAAAAAAAATCCTACGCGCATACGACTTTTTTTTTTATATGAATATACAACATACGAAAAAAAAAAAAAAAAAAACTTTCTTAAAAATAATGGATATGACAGCAACTAACTTATCGTCCTTCCCTTTTAGAACAATGCTAACCGTACTGCTTTCCGTGTCACTCGTGAAGCTGAACTTGCTGGTGGTGTTTTATCCTCTAACCTTACTCATGAGTCTCTTGTCTACTCTGCTGAACTTTTAAAGGAGGATGCGTAAGTAAAAAAAAGAAAAAAAAAAAAAAAGAAAAAAAAAAAGAAAAAAAAAAAGAAAGTGAAAAAAGTGAGAGAAAGAAAGAGACGCTGATTGTTATTCTTATAATAGTGAATTATTCGCTGAAATTTTAAGTGATGTTGTCTCTACTCAAAAGTTCCAACAACACGAATTCTACGACGTTGCACAACAAACTGCCACTGAATCATCTAACGCCCTTGCCTGTGCCGAGATCAACGCTATTGAGACCGCTCATCAAGTTGCATTCCGTACCGGTCTTGGTAACTCCATCTTTGCCAAACCTTCTGCTCGTATCAGCAACGATGCCGTTAAGGCCTACGCTCAACAACTTTTCACTCAAGAGAACATTACTCTTGTTGGTACCGGTATTGAGCACGAACAACTCCAATCTTTAGCTGAAACCTATTTCAACCTCCCTGCTGGTAACCTCAACTTGACCGGTTCCAAATATTTCGGTGGTGAATCTCGTATTGAGTCTGTCTCCACCAAGGGTGAATACGTTCTTGCTTTCGAAGGTGCTGCTGCCGATTCTGCTGAATTCGCTGCTCTTCAAGTTCTTCGTCATGCCCTCGGCGGTGACGTTCATGTTAAACACACTGAAGGTTCTGGTATCCTCGCTCAAACTGCTGCCAAGTTTGCTCAAGGTACTGAAATCAAGGCTTTCAACATTGGTTACTCTGATGCTGGTCTCTTTGGTGTCCAAGTCTCTGCTGCTACTGCTGATACCGGTGCCGCTGTCTCTGCTGCTGCCGAACAATTGAAGGCTGTTGCTAGCGGTCTCTCTGCCGAAGATTTCTCTAGAGCTGTTACTCAAGCCAAGTTCGCTGCTACTGCTGGTTTCGAAACTCGTCTTGATCGTCTTCAAACTCTCGGTGTTCAAGTAAGCCGATAATTTTTATTTTTTTTTATAAAAAGCTTTTATTAATATTTTTATTTTATTAGGCTCTCCGTGCTGGCAAGTATACCTCCACTGCTGAATCTGTTGCAGCAATTGAGAAGGTCACTACTGCCGATATTGCTCAAGTAAGAATATACATATATAAAAAAAAAAACGGAAATAGATTAAGATAACTAATTAAATTATATAATAGGTTGCCGAAAAGTTATTGAAGAGCAAGGCTACCACTGTTGCCCTTGGTGATCTTAACATTTTGCCTTATGCTGATTCCGTCTCTTTGTAATTCTAAAAAAAAAAATCATACATAAATATTTATACAAAAGAAAAGAAAAAGACAATTAAAAAAAGGGAAAAATAATACTTTTTGAATTTATAAAAAAAGAATTTTTTTTTAATTTTGTGATAATAATCGTCGTTTGAGTTGATCATATTTAACTGAAACCGCCAAAAACGGTTCTCCCCATTTATCGTAAATATCTTCTCTTAATGTTGTAACCATAAGTACTTCTCGTTTAGTTAATGGAAGTTTTTTAGCCTAAAAAATTAAAAAGAATTAAAACGCGTTTTGTTTCCTCAAAAAAAATAAAAAAATATTGATACTTTACAATGTGTTTCAAATTTGTGTCTGCAATTACACTAATAGGATGTGCAATATTATATGTACTCATTATTTCTTGACGTACTGATTTTAATTCATTGTAGCAAGTTATTGATAATCTATCTATTTCGCTTGGTTGTGTTGGTGTTGCTGCTGGTGGTGTGGAAGTAGCAGGTCTTACGGTAGTAGTGATAGGTCTTGTAGGAGTAATAGTAGGTCTTGCAGCACTAGGTAAGACCCTTCGATTTGGGGTAGAACCATTTGCGGGCCTTGGCATAATTGCGGCCCTTGAGACCATTGATCCAGCAGAAACAAACCCAGTGTTATTGAACGATGGTGAATTATACGTTGGTGCCTGTATTTGAGGGAGATTAAAAACAAAACAAAAAAAGTGTTTATATAATAATAAAAAAATACTTACATTTGCATGAAAACTAATAGTAATCTTTGCTGAACCATTGATAACAGCTTGAGCCTTTTCTCCCAACTAGTATATATATTAGTACAAACGAACAAGTATGAAACAGAAACATATATATATATAATATATTTCTTTTGAAAAAAAAAAAAAAAAAAAAAAAAAAAAAAACTTACGTGTACTTCAGAAATAGGGTAACTAGTGGCTCTAGAAGTCTTTACAACCACACGAAGCGCATGTTCATTTACCAATGCTCTTAACAACCTATCTACATCTGTCTTTGTGGCATTTCTACCTCTTCCATATCCTTGCAAATTATCATGTCCACGCTCCATGATGCGTTTTTGCTTTGCTCCACGATAGATATCAGTCAATTGAGGCATGGTAACAAAATCATCACCCAGCTGTTCAACAAGTCCTAATACCACAATAGCATCTTGAGACATATCTTTAAATACACTTGGTGTATACTGGTTACGAACACAGTTATCACACATCTTGTTGCACCTGCTGGCCTCAAAACGTTCACCAAAATAGCCCATAATTTGCTTTCGTCTGCAATCGGTCTCATTATCGCAATACTTTGTCATGGTGGTCAAATTTTCTCTTAACCGTTTCTTTTGATGAAAATCACCGTCTCCTTTATCAATTAAGAAATGGTGGGTTCTAGTATCTGAAAAGGAGAAATAAAGTCTGCAGATTGCAGGTAAACCGTCACGACCGGCGCGGCCTGTCTCTTGGTAGTAGCCCTCTACGGAAGAAGGAACCGAGTAATGAATAACGAACCTTACATCGGGTTTATCAATACCCATACCAAACGCAATGGTAGCTGCAATGACTTGGACATGACCTGTTTGCCAATCTCTTTGTACTTTACTTCTCTCTTCCGGACTCATAGCTGCATGATAAAATTCAATAGAGACACCGTGCTTTGACTTTAATTCACTAGCTACGTTTTCACAATCTTTTTTGGTGCAGCAGTAAATAATACCAGATTGATTTCGATGGTCGTGTACAAATTTTTGAATATCTGCCATAGTTTGTTTACCTATTTTCGGTACAACTTCATACCTATAATATATATATATATATAAGTATTATTTTAAAGAAAAGAAAAGAAAAGAACGAAAATAAAAACCTCAAGTTATTTCTGTTGAAACTTTGTCGAAGTACTTTACAATTACGCATTTGTAAATTATTCAAGACATCTTTTTGAACAGGTTCGTTTGCAGTAGCAGTTAAAGCAATTAAAGGTACATTAGGGTACATGTCTTTCAATCCACCCAGCAATTTGTATGAAGGTCTGAAATCATGACCCCACTGAGAGACACAATGTGCTTCGTCAATAACAAATCGAGCTAGTTTGTTACGCTGATGTAAACTACGTAAAGTGCTTTTTAATTGACCAGATAAATCCAATAATTCAGGTGTGATATAAAGTAAACTCATTGTAGGTGTAGCTTGCATCAAGTCATTAAATACCCATCGTTTTACAGATTCACTAATGGTGCCGTTAAGCATACCGGTTGGAATCCCTCTGACTTTTACCAACTGTTCTACTTGATCTTGCATTAATGACAGTAATGGTGACACGACAATGGTAATGCCTTGTCGCTGGTATCCTTGAATAATAGCGGGTAATTGGTAACATAAACTTTTACCTCCGCCTGTGGGCATGAGTACAAAGACATCCTCACCACTAAGTGTTGTATTGATTGCCTCTAATTGATTGGGCCTAAACTCTGTTAATTTAAATGTCTGTATTAAAGCCTTTCGTACATCTCTACTCCAAGGATGATTTACTTGTGCTGATTGTGATGATAAAGTAGAGGAATTAACAGCGATTTTAGAAACAGGTATTGTATTATTAGTGGTAGTAGTGGTATAAGTAGGTACAGGCGGTGCGGATCGATTAAAAAAAGGAGATACTTCAATTGTATTACTTTGTCCTTGTTCATCATCATCATCATCATCATCCAGGATGACCACAGGTTCTGGTTGATTCAACTTTTGTTTTAAAGATTCCATTTCATCATTAATTTTATTTCTCATTTGACGTAAATCCGTTAACTCTTGCATACTCTTAATATTGATACCTTCCACGATTTCATTTGTATGAATATTATATTTTTCAGATAATTCTTTAATGCGACTTTCAATTTCCGGTCTAGATAATGAAGGAGCAGTACTTTCCAAGTTTAAAATTATATCATCATCCACTGAAAAGAACGATTGATTATCGTCGTCTTCCATTGTCTCTGTAGGTTGTTGGTTATTGTTAAATAAGGTCTCTGTAGATGGTTGATGATCATCAAGACCAAAATTATCATTTCCAAAGTCATCTGCAAAAAAATCGGCTCCAAAATCATCTGCGAAATCATCCCCAAAATCATCTCCAAAATCATTATCTGCAAAAAATGATTGTGGATCCAACGATAGAGGAGTATCAGGCATAGACTGTTTCGATCGTTTCGGTTGACTATTCGTCAAATCAATCATATCACCCGCTGTACTATTATCAGATGTTCTTTTAAGCGGTATATCAGATCCATTTCTCCTTTTTTCGCTGTCATCCACTGTACTATTATTGGATGTTCTTTTAAACGGCGTATCAGATTCATTTCTTCTTTCTTTGCCCTTTAAGGAGCTTGTCCAACTACCATGATCAATTGTTGTTACTGGACTGCTAGTGTAACTAGTTGAATGAGGTTTATCTGTAAAACTAGTAGCATAGTTGGCGGTAGAGAACGTGTTTTTAGATTCGATAGGTGAGAATGTCCTTGGTGGGTTAGCTAACAGTTTTTTTTTAAAAAAAAAGTTAGTACTGCGCCTGTATTATAAAATAAAACGAAGCTTTTTTTTTTTTTTTTACTTGATATCATATGGTTAGGTTGGTTTGAAACACTAAAAGGTATTGTATGTGAATTAATCCATTCTAAATGACCTTTGTAATTAGTTGCAGTTGAAGTATTTTTTGTTCCTTTCATTTTGACAGTTATTTTTTTTTAAAATGAGACAAAAGAAAAAAAGAAAAATTTGTTGTCAACGCCTCTTTTGCGCGCGCGCGCCCTTAAACAAGAAAAAAACTGCGCGTTTATTTTATATGTCTAAAAAAAAAGTCTAAATTTTATTGGCCGATTGTATAAAGGTGGGCGATGATTTTAGTGCCTGTATGGATTTTTGGTTTAAATGAGACAAGTAAGCATTCCAAGCAATGCCAAAAGAACTATTTACAATAGGTCGATAATGTATAGGAATTAATGCAAAGGTAAATAAATTAACAAACGGCCAATAACAGTATGAGTTCATCAAGCCGTTAAAATAACTCTTTTCAAATTTCTCTTTGGTTTCTTGCACAGTTCTACCTTCTAATATAGATATTCCGCCCATAAAACATGCTAAAATAGCAGGAGAGAAAAATGCTTGATCTATACCTACTCGTACAATGGTTGCTAAAAATATATATATTTTCCAAAAAAAAAAAAAAAAAAAAATGAATATTAGTAATCCGAAAATATAAATTTTAGTGTTTGTACCTGTCCATTTGTTTCGAATAGTAACTACTCTGTTAATAAACCCAAACCAGGTACCAATAACAGGACCTCCGATAGTAGCACCGTATATAGTCATTCGAAGCGATCGAGAAACATCATGACCTTGCCAACCTTTCTTTTCTATAAGTTGTTGAGAAATAACGTCTCCAAGCGTCATCATAAAAGCTACACATGTTTAAAAAAAAAAAGTTTTAGAATGGTATTTTCTTTTTTTTCACATGGTATTTTACATGACTGCATGGCAAACGTTCGAACTGGTTTATTTAATATATTGTATTGATACTTTTGCAGTAGTGAACTCATAGGGATTAGTAATATAAAAATACAGAAAAAAAAAGAGGGGTTAAAATAAAAAAAAACTGTGGGGTTAAATATCAAAAAAAAAGAGGTCTAAACACAATAAAATGACACCTTTTTCCGTTTTTAAAAGATATGATTCACTATTAATCAGAAAGTCTTTTTTTTTTAAAAAAAAAAAAAGTGAGCATAAATTATTCGCAAGAATGAATATGAATCTGTTTTAGACTCTTAATGATACTCTGCTTCAAGAATTTGAAGTAATTACAAGAAGTTAACAGAAACGTCTAAATTCTTTTTTTAAAAAAAAAACGATTAATAAAGTATTTAATTTACAAGGATTGCTGCTACCTTTGCGACCCATGTTTAGTAACTAGTTATTGGCTATTTCTTCCATAACGGCGAGTATATGTAAGGCGGTCCGCAAGCGCAGTAATTAAAAAAATATAGTGTTGGACGGTTCTTGGGAAAAAGAAAAATAGAAGAGAATAAGAACTTATATAATTACAACAAAACATATATCTATATTTTTAAGAATAGTGTGGGCCTTCCCGTAGTCGGCGAATATTGAACCCTTTCTGATAAACTATCATGAGCAATTGTACAACTCTGACTGAAAATCTTTGGTACCTCCTAGGTAGAAAATTGTAAAGAAAAGTAATAAATGTACTGATTTGAAATAGTTGGATACCCTTATCCAAGAAAAAAGATATTACATCTTGTTTCAGTCACTGAAGTATCGGCTGGAGTTTAAAATACTGGTGTATTACCAATTGAACGGAAGTGATCACCGTGGAGATTCAATGGTTTCCGAAATTTGTAACTTGAAATCACTTTTAGCCTATATTTTGGAGTAGTGCGTTACAAATTAAAACTTGCTACAATAAAATGGGGCCTTAAGGTTTCTATTGATATGATGATGATATATATACGACATTACTGTAGTACACTTAAAAAGTTTTTTTTTTTTTTTTTTTTTTTTTTTGCAGAGTATAAATGCAACAAGCCAATCATATCTTACTGTGATAATAGAAAAAAGGGGGAAAAAGGAGAGCTAAAATAGTTTCGTTCTCTTTTTCTCTCTCTTTTTTTATACCCTTCTTAACACCTTGCTGAAAGAAAAAAGAAGATGGCTACAGCAAAGAGTGCTTCTTATGATTATCTGATTAAACTTTTATTGATTGGTGATTCAGGTAAATAAAAAAAAAGAAAAAGAAACCCCACTTATTTATCTTTAATAACAATTATATATATTAAAAAAAAAAAAAAAAAAGGTGTCGGTAAGAGTTGTCTATTACTTCGGTTCTCTGATGACTCTTTTACTCCTTCTTTCATTACGACTATCGGTATTGATTTCAAGATTCGGACTATTGAATTGGATGGTAAACGTATAAAGTTACAAATTTGGGATACAGCTGGACAAGAAAGATTCCGTACTATTACAACTGGTAAAACTAGTGGTCATTATATTTAATACATATGTATATACTAATCACCTTTTTTTTTTTAAAAAAAAAAAAGCTTATTATCGTGGTGCTATGGGTATTTTATTGGTTTATGATGTTACTGATGAAAAATCATTTTCTAGTAAGTACACACAGACACATACACACACACACACACACACACACAAATATATTGTACATATTCTTATAAGAAATTTAGACGTGAGAAATTGGTTTTCAAATATTGAACAACATGCAAGTGAAGGCGTCAATAAAATTTTGATTGGAAATAAATGTGATGTAGAAGATAAGCGGGTAATAATAATGCTTGCTAAGCCTAATGACGTATGCTCTTTTTTTTTTATTAATATGTTACGTATATAGGTTATTTCTAAAGAACAAGGTCAAGCATTAGCTGATGAATTAAATATTCGATTTATGGAAACTAGCGCAAAAGCTAATATTGGTGTTGAAGAAGCCTTTTTTGATTTAGCCAGGTAAAGAAAAAAATGTTAAAGCATGACTTCAAAAATAAATGCTTATTTTCTACATGTATATTTTATAGGGACATTAAAAAGAGATTAATTGATACACAGCAAGCTCAACAAACCCGTCAAAGAGAAGAAGTAAAGCTTGATAGTTCACCTGTAAAGAGTAATAGTAATGGTTGCTGCTAGTTTTTTTTTTTTTTTTCTTTTTAGTATAAATAAATAAATAAATAAAAAAAAAACAAAAAAATAGTTTCTTCTTTCCTTTTATTCTTTTTTTTTAAAAAAAAAAAAAAAAAAAAAAAAAAAATATGACAACAACTGATACACCAAAGAATAATGTAGGCCATGCTTCAGTAGGTTCAGAAGCAGAACTTGGTTATTTACGTGATTTATACTTACCTAAAAAACAAGACGATCGACATATTGATAATGGACTTATAATTTACAAGACAATTACATCTTATCCACCCGTAAAGCAATTAAGCCCGTCTGACCGTAAACGTATCTTAGTCACAGGTGGTGCTGGCTTTGTTGGTTCTCACTTGGTAGATAGACTAATGTGGATGGGTCATGAAGTTATTGTAGTCGACAACTTTTTTACTGGCTCAAAGCGTAATGTAGAGCACTGGATTGGTCACCCTCATTTTGAACTTGTACGTCATGATGTTGTAGATCCTTTCATGATTGAGGTCTCTCAAATTTATCACTTGGCTTGTCCTGCTTCTCCGCCTCATTATCAGTATAATCCAACTAAGACCGTAAAAACCAGTGTTATGGGAACTATTAATATGTTGGGTCTTGCGAAGCGTACTAAAGCTAGATTTTTACTCACGTCAACCTCGGGTGAGTCTTTTTTTTTATTTTTTTTTTATTTTTTTTTTATTAACCTACAAGTAGAGGTGTATGGTGATCCAGAAGAACATCCACAAAAGGAAACGTATTGGGGTAATGTTAACCCGATTGGACCAAGAGCATGTTATGACGAAGGTAAACGTATTGCAGAAACTTTAACTTACGCCTATATGCGACAAAACGATGTGGATGTTCGGGTTGCACGTATCTTCAAGTGAGTATTTTAATTGAGTTTATTAGTGTAATGCTAATATAAAATTATATAGCACGTTTGGACCACGTATGTCACCAGCTGATGGTAGAGTAGTTAGTAACTTTATTATGCAAGCAATAAAGGGAGAATCATTAACACTCTATGGAGATGGAGAACAAACAAGATCATTTCAATACGTTCATGATTTAGTTGATGGGCTTATTTTATTAATGAATAAGAATTATAGTGAACCAGTGAACCTTGGTAACCCAGAAGAATATACAATTAGAAACTTTGCAAATATGATTAGAGAGATGGTATTACAACCACCTCTTTCACCAGATAATGTTGATATCAAAATATTACCCGCCGCTCTAGACGATCCTAAAAAGCGTAAACCTGATATCACAAGAGCGAAAAAATACTTGGGCTGGGAACCTGGATTCTCGGTTAAACAAGGATTACAAGAAACTGTTGACTGGTTTAAAGTACAAGTGACCGAAGGTTCAATTTAACTTCCCCTCCCTTTTTCTTTCATTATTGATTTTCAATTAATTTACCCACAAGTAAATATTTCCCGGCGAATAAGTTTTCCTATACTTTTTTTTTAAAAAAATAAATCCTCTTCTTTACTATTATTATCAACTTTACCCATTCTCTTAATGATTCCCAATCGTCTGCTTCTAAATCTTCCAATTTATCAATTGGTCCGTAAGGGTCTACCATCATTTCTGGGTCAAATGAGTTTTTAGCTAGTCCACGTGATGCATCATGTCCTGCAAAGTTAGCATAAGGACTACCTGTATATATATATATAGTTTATTGTTATTAATGTATATATTTACACGCACAAAAAAAAAAAAAAAAAAAAAAAAAAAAAACTTGCCTGGACCATAAAAGTTTCTTCCTTGAGTTACATCATAAACTGACCCATTAACTCCCATCAAGATGCGACTATCATTATTACCATCAAATGGTAAAAGGTCAACTGGTGTATAGTTTTTAAATACTAGTACCGTCGGATGTTGTGCTTTAATTACTGGTACTTTATTAGAGAATGTAAAGTAACGTAATATATAGATTAAAATCTAGTAAAAAAAAAAAACTGAGTAAAGACTTTTTTATTATTGTTATTAGTCACTGCTTACTGCTGCTAAAGCCCAGTTGATTGGGTTTTCTTTTTATGTATGTTAGCAACAAAAAAAAAGAATAACAACAAATATATGGTCATACCTTTTAATTGTGTCAAGAATAATTGTAGAGTAGACATGGCTTGAAAAAAGGAAAAGAAAAAAAACAAAGAAAGTGAAAAGGAATTTAACCGGATACCGAAAAAAAAAAATCTGATAAGTGAACCAGGGCACTTTTTCTCTCTCTTTATCTCCTTGTTAATTTTTTTTTTTTTTTTTTTTAGTAATGTGGAGAGCCCATAGGTTGGCTAGAAACCCTTATGTTATTGCAAGGTACTCCATGTCATTGCATAAACCATTTCAAATAAGACCCAATAAGCCAATTACTACTGAACCTACTCAAGATTTTGCTACATTGCTACAACATTCCAGTAAAGTTTTTTTTTTTTTTTTATATATAAGTCAAATTTATATAAACTAACTTGCGTTAAGGCAAAAAGGGTATGCGAGTGACTTGGATAGGCTTTGTATCTAACGTAGGTTTAACTATATCTAAAGGAACTGCGGGTGTGTAAGTGAATATATAAATAACAGAATAGTGAAGTGATTCATTGTTATTCATGACTAATAAAATCATGAAAATAAAAAGGTTAATGAACTCGGCTTCGTTATTGGCTGATGCGACACACTCATTCAGTGGTAGTACAAAAAATATTCATAATGTAATTTTGGGCGCTGATAACATTTTTTTTTTATCAGATCTTTTAAGTGATTTTGTGACTCTTTATACTTTTAAAATGTCAAGAAAGGTACCGGATTCGATATACCCTTATGGATATGGAAAGTATGAAACAATGGGTTCACTTTCTGTATCCGCATTATTAATGGCAGGTGGTGCTGGTATTGGGTTTCATTCGTTTGATTTGTTACTAAATACAATAGATGGCACACATAATACGAGTGAATTAGATCCAAATGCTGCTTGGTTTGCTTTGGGTAGTGTTCTTGTAAAAGAATGGTTATATCGCATTAGTAAGTGTATGTAAATATTTAAATAGCGTGTTATTTAATACGCGTATTATAAATAGCGCTGAAGGTAGGCCGCAGCGAACGTAGCGATGTACTGATAGCCAATGCATGGTAAAGTAAATAAAAGAGCAACAAGAACAACAAATGTAATTATTATTGTTTTCTTAGGCATCATCGATCGGACGCTTATTCTAGTTTTGTGGCTTTAATGGCAATAGGAGGTACCTATGCTGGTATACCTATATTTGACCCTTTAGGTGGTATTCTAGTTTCTTGCATGATTTTAAAGAGTGGTAGTGAAATCATGTGGTCAAGCAGTAAAGAATTATTAGATAAAAGTATTAGTGAATCAGAGCTAGATGAAATTAAGAATATTGTTGCATCTGTCAAGGTATTTATAAATAAATCTGAGTTTATTTTTATACTTATGTGCATAAAACCATTATTACTCCAACAACAGGACAAGAATATACTGGATTTTTACTCTATTCGTGGAAGAAAATTTGGTCCGTTTCATCATTTAGATTTAACCTTGCAATTGAATCCAAATTTACCTATTTATCAAGCTCATGCTATAGAGCAATCCGTTAGACTCGCTATAAAGCAAAAGTGTTGTCATGTACAAGAAGTCATTATTCACATAGACGCTGAAAAACAATCTAGACACTTTTAAATTATTGGGGAAAATAAAAATTTATTATTATAAAAAGCATAAGGATTCATATGTATGTATGTATGTATGTATGTATGTATGTATGTATATATATATTTTAGTAGAGAAAAGAAAAAAGTGGATCATATTAAGAAAACTGTATATAAAAGAAAAATAAAAATGGTATATATATAAAAAGAAAGAAAGAAAGAGAAAGAAAAAGAAAAAGAGAGAGAGAGGGAGAGAGAGCATTTATATGTATAAATTATTCAGATAAAGGAAATGGTAAAGAATCTAAACGAGATCTTAATTCAAACAATATATCTGTCCATTCTTTTTGAAATGTATGTGACCTGTCTATATCTAATGTCTGCATCAAATGTCGAAAACGATCTAGACAAGCGTCAACAGCCTCTGTTGCTGTTAATAAATCGCCACTATAATAAATCGATCCTTGAGATTCTATAGCATACGCCATCTACAAATATTATTGACATCATTGTTAGCAACAGCAACAACAAAGAAACAATAATATACAATATTTACCTCATCCACAGCTAAACCATATAAATTTTCAAATTCTTCTATATGTTTTTGTTGTAAAATATATTCTGTAGAGATATGGTGTTTATTTGGATGATCTTCAATTGATGAAACAGAAGAAGAAGAAGAAGACCTTCTTCTAATACGTGGAAACCAACGTGTAGGTGTAAATAAAATCGAGTCTTCATGATGACAGTGGCAATGACAAGAAGAAGAGTGATCTTGTTTTTGATTAAATAAAAGTGATGATAGTGTAGGCATTATTATTATTATAATTATAATTATAATAAAGAAGAAGAAAAAAAAAGTAAAAAAAAATTATACATTATTTATATACTCCCCCTTTCAACTCAAAATACACTCCTTTGTACTACAACTCCCCTTATTGAGGGGAGTTCAACGATTGACTCCCTCTTTTGTCAAGTGTGTCACCTATGCGTTTTTAATTGCAACAATGTAGTCATAGTCATCCTATTTATGTATAGTATAAACAAACATATAATAAACGTACCTATTTTTTACTCCTCATGGCAACATTAGACTGTTAATGCCATTGCGAAGGAGTCTCATTTCAACAACAACAAAAAATACCTGCATCAGGAACAAGTAAGCATCTTGAACGCTCTATAAAGTATATTTGAAAAAAAAAAAAAAAAAAAACTAATCGAGTATTTGTTGATAGGTGGCTTTAGTTCAATTTCCTAGTAAGCTTTATATTAGTCTTTATTTAAAGTTGTATTTATCTGTAAAAAAAATGCATCCACTAATTTACGGTTGCATTCCCGGTTTGAACCTGCTCGATTTGCAGCTTTTTTGTCGCACACACACACTCTCTAGTAGAATTCACGCTTTTTATTTGCTTTTTTTTTCAATTTACCGTTTTATTAAAGCGTGAACAATGATAGTTTAAATTGGTTTCTTTTTGTTTCAGTATACTATTTTTTTTTAAAATAGATGACACATTTAAAGAGATCTACATAAGAGCCAATCTATTGGTTTCTTCCTTTTTACATCATCAATGGTTCCGAAACTTACTTCTTTGTAACTTGAATTTGGGGAGGGTTGTTTAATAAAATCAAGTTTTTTTTTTTTGGAAGAGTAAGGAGGAAGGGTTCAGATACATCAATAACCGATATTTTTCTTTTGGTCTCTTTCTTTTTCTTTTTCCTCGTGTAAAAAAGGCAAATATTACCGACCAAACTTCTTGATAAAACAGTTTAGATCTTTATCCCCCTTTCTACTACCACTAGGGAGCATTGTTTACGGAATTTCTTGTTTCAAAAAAGTGCGTAATAGCTAGGGTGATTGTTATTATCTATTTCAAAAAGTACAATCAGCACCTTTTCAATTTGACAGATGAACATTAATAATGTATACAAACCTCCCTCCCCCCCATTAGAAGCATATAATTCGCGTAGGCGAAAAGCTTATCTAACTGCGTATAATTAGATATATGGGATTATGCTTTAATCACAATATTTTGTTTGTTTTTTACAATTGGACCCAATCTATTTTTTTTGCAAGTAGCGAGAATTATCGAACCTTAATTCGCCTGGATTTTTTTTTTTTTTTTTTTTTTTGTCAGGGAGATACGGAATTATGCTAAAAGCGCGACCAGACTTAAATCGAAGCGTTTTTCTTGTCTATTAGCGTCATAAAAAAACTGCTTTTAACGAATTTCCAGTTTTTTGGAGTATATCTTTAATTTCAAATATAAAGATAATTTACAAGTATTTGTATATATCCGGTTAACAGAGCGATGTACCAAGATACGATAAAAAGAGCTACTTGTTACTATCATCAATATTATTTAAAGCGATAATTTTATTTAAAGATGATCAAAGAATAACAATCGTTTCGTAGCAGTAGATATGTAGTAACCACTTTTTATGTAACTGTAGCTAGAGCTAAATTTTAGGAAGCTTAATATTTTTGTGTAGTTTTATTTTTTACTTTCTAAAAAAAGCTACGTTTCTCTTGAAGATTGTTAATAAAAAAAAAAGGTTGAAATAAATCAGCTCATTTATTCGTAATAAAAAGGAGGTCGATTTAATTGTTGTGAAATTAAAGATCGTCATTAAACGTCGGTACCGTTTATCTTTGAAAAGCTACAACATTTTTGTTTATAGTATATTCTTAATACTATGAAGTTTTTTTTTATCTTTATATTTTATTACTTTTCTTTTAAAGGGCCAAAATATAAGTATTATTTTTAGGTAATATAATCAAGTTAAAGTTTAGGAAAATACGTATGAATATCTTTAATACAAATATAGTTCAATAGAATTACCAATCAAGCTTTAAAAAAAGTTGCTTTTTTCGTAGATAAAAAAAAAAAAAAAAAAAAAAAAAAAAAAAAACGGATAAACCTCCTTCAAGTTTTTTATACTCTTTAATTTAACGTTTTAAATGTGTATTGCTAAAAAAAAGATCAAAATTAAAGTTGAAAAAATATTTTATATCAGTGGTAGTATTGTAATATTTCATATAGGTATTTGGGAGATCTTCTATTAACTAGATAGATAGATAGATATAGTATATATTATGCATTAAACTTGAAAGAATTTGATAGGCTCGTTGTGACGATGTTGTTTTTGGAATTTTTCATCTTCTTTACCTTGTGCCAAACCAGCTTTAGCTATGCCTGTGGAAGGAATAGGTATAGATTTGTGTATAACCTGTGGTACATTCGCATTTTCATATCTATTCACTATTTTTGTCAAATTTTCAATTTCGGAATCCTTCATTGCTAGTTTTGCTAGCAATATATCAATCTGCTCTTTTGCCTCTCTTGCTTCTCTTTCTAATTCTGTTTCTATTTCTGTTTCTGGCCCCAGCTCATTTTCCTCAATATCTACCGCTAATAACCGAGATTCAAGCTTTCTAGCCTTTACTTGGTCAATGTATACTCGTGCTGGTTCATACCCATTTTCTAATGACTTTTCAAACCACTCTAGAGCAACATCAAGATTAACATCGGTGCCAAATCCATCAAGATACATAGTACCAAGATTCATCTGACCCTCTTTATTTCCTGCTTCAGCTGCCAGCGCATACCATTCAAACGCTTTATCAAGATCTAACTCTACACCGTTGCCATGTCGATAACAGTATCCAACGTTATTTTTCGCCGTATCGTCGCTTTCTGCCGCCAACCTATATAAACGAATCGACTCATTGTAATCTCTCTCAACACCTAACCCTTCGTGGTACATGTATCCAGTATTTGTCTGTCCAATAGCATGACCACTGTCCGATGCCATTTTATACCATTTGAATGCCTCTTCGTAATTCACAGGTGAGCCGTACCCTTCCTGATACATATGACCCAGAAAGTTTTGAGCAGGCGTGTATCCTTTTTCAGCAGCCTTTTTAAACCAACGTATTGCCTCTTTATAGTCATTGGTTACGCCTTGACCATAATAAAACTGAACAGCAATTTTATGCATGGCCTCGTCATTATGGCCATTTGCAGCTTTTCGAAACCATCTCATTGACTCGATATAATTCTGCTGAGTTCCTTCTCCATCTCTATATAAATTACCCAAATTAAGCTGAGCCTCTACGTTTCCTCTGTCAGCCGCAATACTATACCAAACAAAAGCCTGCTTGTGATTCTGAGCAAACCCGTGTCCACAGTAATATAAGTACCCTATCCAATTTTGCGACGTATGATTCGCTTTTTCTGCAGCCTTCATAAACCATTCTACAGCCAAATTAAAATCTTTCTCTACGCCATATCCGTGGTAATACATGACTCCAATATTGTTTTGCGCATCTGTATCTCCCTGTTCTGCTGATTTTAAATACCATGAAAGTGCCACATCGTAATTGACATCAACACCATATCCATTCTTATATAAAACTCCTAAAAAATATTGCGCTTCTGCGTGGTTACCCTCCGCCGCTTCTAAAAAATTGTATAAAGCAGCGTTATAGTTTTCGCTGTTATATCGTTTCACTCCCTTTTTATACCAGTCGTTAGCCGTTGTTTTGCCTAGGTTTTCCCATTTTTTTTTATTAGTGTTTGCATTTACGAAACAAATCTATTTGTCTTACCAAAAAATCCCATTTTCTTTCTAAACGAAGAAAAAAGCTTTACCAAAAAAAAAAAAAAAAAAAAAAAAAGAAAAAGAAGCGTAAAAAGAAAAAAAAAGGGAATTGGCTTAGCAAGGTCAAAGGTTACACCTATTTATATTTGTCGCACATGATGAATCACAAATCCTCTGTACTCTTTCTAAGACACTACGCAAGACTTTTTTCAGCTCATTTCGTACTTTGTAAGTTTCTACAAAGAAGTTAATGGTGCTCTGTTTTTTTATCATATATATGAAGTAGCTAAATATTTCATATACCCGTTTTCCTAGTTCTTTGTAACGTTACGCTTCGTTTTTTTTTTTTTTTTTTTTTTTTTTTGGTTGTACTAATACATAGGAGATTTTCGAAAATTTAAATTTTTTAGAAAGTGTACGAAAAAGGAG
This sequence comes from Thamnidium elegans, assembly GCA_025201345.1. Lineage (NCBI taxonomy): Eukaryota > Fungi > Mucoromycota > Mucoromycetes > Mucorales > Mucoraceae > Thamnidium > Thamnidium elegans. The sequence continues at coordinate 376,945 of JAIXMG010000018.1, forward strand.
CGTTTTACTTTCGTTGCACTATTAAATTATGCGTCTCCATGCTAATATTTTATTTACTTGATACATATCCCTTGGTGGGGATGGAACTTGCTTTTCGTTTTTTGCGCTTTGGATTTTTTCGCCAATGGTACTCATACGATAGTATTATTATTATTATTATTATTATTATTATTATTATTATTTTTGTTATCTTGGAATAATCTTTTAACCACGATCTTTTTTACTTCATAGTAGAAATGCAGCAACTGCTTTTATATGTATAACTGTTACCAGAGCTAAATTTTAGGAAGCTTAATATTTGTATAATTTAAACATGGAAGACATTTTTTTATTAACATTTCATGTAGGTATTTGGATGATTTTCTACTAGATAGATGTGTAGAAATATATGGTAAATGCATTAAACTTCAAAGAATATGAGAGGTTTTTTGCGACAATGTTGTTTTTGGAACTTTTCAGCTTCTTTATCCGGTGTTAAACCAACTTTACCTACTTCTATCAAAGGAGTCGGTACATCTGCATTCACATCTATTTTGGCTGTTTTTGTAAGGTTTTCAATTTCTAAATTCTTCATTGCAAGTTCTTGAAGCAATATAGCAACTTGCTCTTTTGCTTCTCTCGCTTCTCTTTCTAATTTTGTTTCCAGTTCGGTTTTAACTTCGCTTTCTACCCGTAACCATATCCGGGATCGAAGCTTTCTAGTCTTTACTTGGTCAATGTATACTCGTGCTGGTTCATACCCATTTTCTAATGACTTTTCAAACCACTCTAGAGCAACATCAAGATTAACATCGGTGCCAAATCCATCAAGATACATAGTACCAAGATTCATCTGACCCTCTTTGTCCCCTGCTTTGGCTGCCAACGTATACCACTCAAATGCTTTATCAAGATCTAACTCTACACCGTTTCCATGTCGATAGCAATGTCCGACTTTAGTTTTTGCCGTGTCGTTGCTTTCTGCCGCCAATCGATATAGACGAATTGACTCATCGTAATTTCTTCCGACACCTAATCCCTCGTAATACATATCTCCAATATTTGTCTGTCCAATAGCATGACCACTGTCCGATGCCATTTTATACCATTTGTATGCCTCTTCATAATTTATAGGAGAACCATACCCTTCCTTGAACATATGACCAAGAGAGTTTTGAGCAGGCGTGTATCCTCTTTCAGCAGCCTTTTTAAACCAACATATTGCCTCTTTATAGTCCTTGGATACACCTTGACCATTATAAAACAGTAAAGCAATTTTATGTATGGCCTCGTCATTATGACCATTTGCAGCTTTTCGAAACCATCTCATTGACTCGATATAATTCTGTCGCGTTCTATATAAATTACCCAAATTAAGCTGAGCTTCTACATTTTCTCCTTCAGCAGCCTTCGTCAACCATTCTGTAGCTATATTAAAATTTTGTTCTACACCATTGCCATGGTAATACAATGTACCAATATTGTTTTGTGCAGACGAATGTCCTTGTTCTGCTGCTTTTAAGTACCAGGAAAGTGCCACATCGTAATTGACATCAACTCCATATCCATTCTCATACAAAACACCGATATCGTTCTGTGCAGATGAATGTCCTTGTTCTGCTGCTTTTAAGTACCAGGAAAGTGCCACATCGTAATTGACATCAACTCCATGTCCATCATTATATAAAACACCGACATTATATTGTGCAAATGAATTTCCTTGTTCTGCTGCTTTTAAGTACCAGGAAAGTGCTTCATCGTAATCGATGTCAACTCCATACCCATTGCAATACAATATTCCAATATTGGATTGTGCGTATGCATTTCCTTGTTCTGCTGCTTTTAAATACCAGGCAAGTGCTGTGTCGTAATTGACATCAACTCCCAGCCCATTCTTATATAAAATACCAGCTTTGAATTGTGCAGATGAATGTCCTTGTTCTGCTGCTTTTAAGTACCAGGTGAGCGCTACATCGTAACTGACATCTACTCCATACCCATTTTTATATAAATCACCAATATTATTTTGTGCATCTGAATGTCCTTGCTCTGCTGCTTTTAAGTACCAGGAAAGCGCCACATCGTAATTGACATCTACTCCATGTCCATTTTTATATAAATCACCAATATTGTTTTGTGCAGATGAATCTCCTTGCTTTGCTGCTTTTAAGTACCAGGAAAGTGCCACATTGTAATTGACATCAACGCCGTATCCATTATGATATAAAAAACCTAAAAATAATTGTGCTTCTGCGTGATTGCCCTCTGCTGCTTCTAAAAAACTACCCAGCGCTGCGTTATAGTTTTTACTGTTGTATCGTTTCCTTCCTATTTTATACCAGTCATTGGCTGTTGTTTTGCCTGAATTTTCCGTTCTTTTTTATTAGTGTTTAATATACGAAACAAATTGATGTATCTTACCAAAAAAACCCATTTTTCTTTCTAACCAACCAAGAAAATAGCTTTTGCGTTCCTTTTAGAAGAAAGAAAAAGAAAAAGAAAAAAATGCTTGGCTTTTCAAAGGCAAAATGTTTAATGTACTCATATTTGTCGTACAAATCCTCCATACTCCTTCTACTGCATAAATATGTACGCTTTGTTAGTTTCTACACATCCAGAGGTTTTTCTTGCAGGTTTATTCGTAAACGTTGGTGATTGATTCCTCTCCTTTTTGGGAATGGGGGGGGAAGGGAGCTGGGGGTATTTGTGGGTCAAAAACGATATAAAAAGCGTATTACGTAGTATCAAAATAATAAAATTTTGCTGGATAAAAATGTGTAGAAATAATCATATAAAAAAGGTTGCTTTGGATGGGGGATAAAATCAAAGACAGGAAGTAAAGTGGAAAGACACTATTGTTAAAAAACATGTTAGAGAATGTGAATCATAATATAATTATTAACAAAAACACGCGTACCTTATGATTTTAAAAGAGAAAAAAAATACTAACAAATGAATAGATTTTAGAAAAAATAATGATACAAATGAGATGAGAATGCCCATACCTTACTAGAATTCAGAACACACGGAAGAAGAAACTGCTCTAAAAAGGATACAATATGTTAGAGTGAATGAATAGATAAGAACAATTTTACAAAGACGCATGAATATTACCATACTGAAACCTACACTACACGTGATGATACCTGTTATTAACTTATAATGTTAGCTACATATTACTTTGAACCCTCTGTACTAAGCTATAACAATTGATAAATATGTGTATAACAAAGCATAATGTAACAGCTAAAAGTGATATAATGAAAGATAATTAATTAATAAATAAATCTTGAACTTTCAAGCATATATATACTTCTTTTTCTATTTCTTTCTCTCTCTCTCTCTCTTTCTCTCTCTCTCTCTTTCTCTCTCTCTCTTTCTATTTCTATTATCCTTTAATATTTCAATTAAAAACAAATGCCTTCGTACACGCAAAGACTTCGTAATATGGCCTATATTACGAATAAAAAAAGGTTGAAGCTGGCGGGTTCACAAGTTGGTGACAACAATGAAGAACAAGCAGAAGAAGGTAAGCTTTATTCGTTTTTTTTTTCTTCAAAAAAAAGCTTTTTCTTATACTTTGTATTATAATTAGAGCGCTGCAAACGTTGTGGTCAATCTGGTAATAAGGACGCAAGAAGTCGCCTTTGCCAAAGGAACAAGAACTATGACCCAAATAAAGCAGGTAAAAAAAAATCATATATAAAATGATATATTCATCGTTTTATACGATATATATACTTTCAATTTATCTGATCTATTATTTTTATGGATAAAACTACTACTCCTACGATAAAAAGGGAAAGAGAAGAGGATACAGATGAAGGCCATCCTCAAAAGAGACAAAAGGTCCCAGGCTCATCCACATCTCAGCAAGACTCTATTTCATCAGCTTTTACGTCTACTTCAACCTCAATACCAGCCTCTGGAGGTACCCGTCCTACCACTGCAACCATTAGAGCTGGTGTAAAGAATATTCGGTCCGAGGCTCAAAAGCTTGCTAATAGACGAGCACGAGCAGCTGGAAGGAACGCCCGTCAAAGAGCTATTCGAAACCCCAATACTATAAAGCCATACCCTTACTGTACAAAAAAAACTGCTATGACACTGAAGCCCCTCATTCTTCTCGAGGATCCATTCTATGCCCTAGTCATATACAAAATACTAGCAAGTTTATTAAAGAAAATGTCGGAAAAGGTCATAGAAGGTTTATTAGAAAACATGGGTTACGAGACTTAGTTATTTTAGAACGGCAAGAAAAAGAAATACTTTTAAGAAAAATATCAGAACTAGTTGAAGATTATCGCCAAGTTGAAATTAAGTCCCAATTATTTACTTCCTATTATATAAGAAACCGTTTGTCTCAAAACTTACCTTTGCCACCTATTTTATTTCATCAAGCTTTTTTCTATGCATGTATACAAAAAACTATAGGAAGAAATATAACAAACACAAATGTAACTCTTCCTAGAGCAAATATTAACGCAGTTTTTGAACAATATGACTGTCAGTTTCTTAATAATCGTGTCGCAATGGAACCCGGTAGAAATGTCCACGCTAATGCACTTGCTTCTCTTGCCAATATTTCTGCTCAAAATTTAGTTCATCATGTTTCTGAAAATTATACAAATACACTTCGAAACTATATAAAAATCAGATTAAAAGAAGACTTCGTAAGTATCATACATTAACAGAAAAGAGAGAAAGAGAAGAAAAAAAACTAACTTTTTCATTTTATGGCTCTAGAATTTGAATCCAAGTAATATTAATACACTCTGTCAATATGTTTTTAATAATTCTGTCAACTCATTCACCGGTGTAACATGGCCAGAAAACATACAAAACACACCTGATGATATAGCTTTAGTCAACACTGTTATTGGTGCAGGTAGAATTACAAACGAACCTGTCACCATGACTTTGATAACTACTAATCCGGGAGTTTTTCTGCAATACATGTATTGAATGTTGCTCTATTTTGAAACATTCAATAATGACAATATCCGAACTTTCAACGAGGTCCAGACAGAAGCATCGTACGCAAGGATGAAGCAAGCCTTGAGCAGAAATGATTTTTTTAAAGTATTGAACAGAAAAAAAAGAAACAGGTTGTCATTCTTGGCTTTCATATCTATTCATGACAATGTTAACTTTGAAAATACCTTAAGATTGGACGTTGCTCAATATGAATACATTGTGGATCTAATACAAACAACTCGCAACCAAATTCTTAGTTCCAAAATTTACCTAGACGAAAATAATGAGAATCGTTTAAATATAAGAGTTCAAGATTGTTTCAGACCTGATATGGCGCTATCTATAAAACAATACAAGCTTCTCTCTCTCGTTCCAATGTATTCATTCACTCGCAAATATGTAGAAATAGATATTGTGCATTTAAGATATTTATTGCTTAAAGTTCAAAGAGAAATCCAAATACCAATGGATATACTAAATCGAAATCGAAATCGAAATCGAAATAATGACGAAAATGAAAATGACGAAAATGAAAATGATGATGAAAATGATGATGATGGCGAAAATAACATGAACTAGCAACATTATTGTTTAGCCAAGTATTTGATTTCAAACGTCTAAGGCTTGACCTTAATTAGTAAGTATAACTACAATAATAGTGTTACAAAGCTTTATATTGACGTTCTATTGCTTTATAATAATGGAAAACAGATGTTCACTAATATGATACGAACAGATGGTTATGGCATTGATTTTATACTGGCAGGTCCTGAAAGACAATCGAATAAACTTCCTAATCTAGACGTGAATGATTCTATGCCCGAAGAAATAAACGAACGTTTTCATTTATGAGGTGTTGATTCCGGCCAAATCAACATTTTTACTGCTTCCGATGGACACGATACCGACCCTCATCAATTAAGAAAGTACTCCACAGCTGAATATTACACTCGCGCAGAGTTCAAAAAAACAAACCTACATATTCTAAATTACAAAAACGCGGATCTCCAATTTCAAGAAGCAGAACAACGAATTACAACTCATAAAACTGCTAATTTAGAAAGATTTATGGAATATGTTCATTCCGTTTTAAACAATTTGGATATCCTTCTTCAATTTTATTACCATCGTTTTACTGCGTTAAGATTTTTAAATTACATAGGTAAACAACGTGCCGGTGCAGAAATGGTGAACATATTCGTGAATGGTGGTAAAAAGTACTTGAGGCGGGAATTCAAACAGACTGGTAGAGACGAAAAGAGAGGAAATTCCAAGAGAAGAAAAAAACGAAGACCAGTAAAAAAAAAAAGGAAAGGGGAAGGCAAAACTGAAGTCGTTTGAATCAGATAACCGAATACCTTTGGTAGCCCTTGGGAGTGCTGTTTTTCCTACGAGTATGAAAGCAATAATTTCTAGTTTGGCACGTCGTTTGGTGACGACATTGAAAAAAGCTGAGGATGAAGGTCTTTTGGTGATTGTCCCAGTTACAGAGCACATAGCTTCTAATGTAAGCGAACATAACTTGAATACTTACTTTCTACAAAATATTTAAAGAGACTTGTTCCGATTGCTCTGGAAACAATACAGAGAATGTCAAAATCGACGGTGCTTCTTTTTTTTTGGTATATTGCATTGCTTAAATCAATCCTGCAATACCTTATGGCAAAGTGATATCAACGCTTCCCGAAACATGCATTCTATTTCCTGGAATGTAATTATGAATTATGAAGTCCCTTCAAGATTCCAAAGACAATAATACTCCTCTCAAGTCCTAGTATCAAAAACTAGTTGACGTTTACAATGTAAGTTTACATTTTTAGAATATCTGATACTGAAAAAAAAATCTGACTTGCCTATTTTATAATATTAATGCCTAGGCGTGTAATAAATAGAAGATATGTAGAAATATATGATATATGCATTAAACTCAAAGAATATGAGGGGTTTTTGCGATAACGCGGTTTTTAGAACTTTTCATCTTCTTTATTTTGTGCTAAACTAGCTTTAGCTATTCCCGTACATCTACATCCACATCTATTTTGGTTGTTTTTGTAAAATTTTTAATTTCTAAATCCTTCATTGCAAGTTCTGCTAGCAATATAGCAATTTTCTCATTTGCTTCTCTCGCTTCTCTTCTTAATTCTGTTAACTTTGCTTCTGTATCCATTTCTGATTCCGGCTTAGCATCAACCTTGATATCTACCGGTGTTAATTGAGATTTAAGCTTTCTAGTCTTTACAAAACCAATGTATACGCGCGCCGATTCATACCCATTTTCTAATGACTTTTCAAACCACTCTAGAGCAACATCAAGATTAACATCGGTGCCATATCCATCAAGATACATAGTACCGAGGTTCATCTGACCCTCTTTGTCCCCTGCTTTGGCTGCCAACGTATACCACTCAAATGCTTTATCAAGATTTAACTCTACACCGTTGCCATGTCGATAGAAATGTCCAATATTATTTTTTGCCGTGTCGTCACTTTCTGCCGCCAATCGATATGAAGGTATTGATGTGTCGTAATCTCTTTCAACACCTAATCCTTCGTGATACATGTATCCAGTATTTGTTTGTCCAATAGCATGACCACTGTCCGATGCCATTTTATACCATTTGTATGCCTCTTCATAATTTATAGGAGAACCATACCCTTCCTTGAACATATAACCCAGAAAGTTTTGAGCAGGCGTGTATCCTCTTTCAGCAGCCTTTTTAAACCAACATATTGCCTCTTTATAGTCATTGGTTACGCCTTGACCATAATAAAACTGAACAGCAATTTTATGCATGGCTTCATCGTTATCGCCATTTGCAGCTTTTTTAAACCATCTCATTGATTCAGTAAAGTTTTGTCCAGTTCCTTCTCCACGCTTATATAACATACCCAAATTAAGCTGGGCTTCGACACTTCCTCCTTCAGCAGCCTCCGTCAACCATTCTCTAGCCGTATTAAACGCTTGTTGTACGCCCTTCCCATGATAATACAATACGCCAATATTGTTTTGCGCATCTGAATTTTTTTGTTCCGCTGCTTTTAAGTACCAGGAAAGTGCCACATCGTAATCGACACTAACACCATATCCATTCTCATATAAACCACCAATTCTGGTTTGTGCATCTGAATTTCCTTGTTCTTCTGCTTTTAAGTACCAGGTAAGGGCTTCATCATAATCGACACTAACACCATATCCATCCTCGTAGAAAATACCAGTACTGTTTTGTGCCAATGAATTTCCCTGTTCTGCTGCTTTTAAGTACCAGGTAAGTGCTTCACCATAATCGATATCAACCCCATATCCATTTTTATATAAATCACCAATTCCGGTTTGTGCAGATGAATTTCCCTGTTCCGCTGCTTTTAAGTACCAGGTAAACGCTACAATGTAATTGACATCTACACCCCTCCCATAATAATACATTCCGCCAATATTGTTTTGTGCGCATGTATTTCCTTGTTCTGCTGCTTTTAAATACCAGGCAAGTGCTGTGTCGTAATTGACATCAACTCCATATCCACACTCGTAGAAAATACCAGTACTGTTTTGTGCCAATGAATTTCCCTGTTCTGCTGCTTTTAAGTACCAGGTAAGTGCTTCATCATAATCGATATCAACCCCATATCCATTTTTATATAAATCACCAATATTATTTCGTGCAGATGAATTTCCTTGCTTTGCTGCTTTTAAGTACCAGGAAAGCGCTATATCGTAATCGACACTAACACCATATCCATTCTTATATAATTCACCAATGCTGTTTTGCGCGTCTGAATTTTTTTGTTCCGCTGCTTTTAAGTACCAGGAAAGTGCCACATCGTAATCGACACTAACACCATATCCATTCTCATATAAACCACCAATTCCGGTTTGTGCATCTGAATTTCCTTGTTCTTCTGCTTTTAAGTACCAGGTAAGGGCTTCATCATAATCGACATCTACTCCATGTCCATTTTTATATAAATCACCAATATTGTTTTGTGCATCCGCATCTCCTTGTTCTGCTGCTTTTAAGTACCAGGTAAGTGCTTCATCATAATCGATATCAACCCCATATCCATTTTTATATAAGTCACCAATATTGTTTTGTGCATATAGATGTCCTTGTTTCGCCGCTTTTAAGTACCAGGTAAAAGCTACAATGTAATTGACATCTACACCCCTCCCATAATAATACATTCCGCCAATATTGTTTTGTGCGCATGTATTTCCTTGTTCTGCTGCTTTTAAATACCAGGCAAGTGCTGTGTCGTAATTGACATCAACTCCATATCCACACTCGTAGAAAATACCAGTACTGTTTTGTGCCAATGAATTTCCCTGTTCTGCTGCTTTTAAGTACCAGGTAAGTGCTTCATCATAATCGACATCAGCCCCATATCCATTGTCGTATAAATCACCAATATTGTTTTGTGCATCTGAATTTCCTTGTTCTGCTGCTCTTAAGTACCAGGCAAGTGCTTCATCGTAATCGATGTCAACTTCATATCCATTCTCGTAGAAAACACCAGTAATGTTTTGTGCAAATGAATTTCCCTGCTCTGCTGCTTTTAAGTACCAGGTAAGTGCTTCATCGTAATCGATGTCAACCCCATATCCATTCTCGTATAAAATACCAATATTTTTTTGAGCATCTGCATTTCCTTGTTCTTCTGCTTTTAAGTACCAGGTAAGCGCTACATCGTAACTGACATCTACTCCATGTCCATTTTTATATAAATCACCAATATTGTTTTGTGCATCCGCATCTCCTTGTTCTTCCGCTTTTAAATACCAAAAAAGTGCCTCTTCGTAATTGACAACAACCCCATATCCATTCTTATATAAATCACCGATACTGTTTTGCGCGTCTACATTTCCTTGTTCTGCTGCTTTTAAGTACCAGGTAAGCGACACGTCATAATTGACACCAGCTCCATATCCATTCCTATATGAATCACCAACGCTATTTTGTGCATATGAATGTCCTTGTTCCGCTGCTTTTAAGTACCAGGAAAGTGCCACATCGTAATCGACACTAACACCATATCCATTCTTATATAATTCACCAATGCTGTTTTGCGCGTCTGAATGTCCTTGTTCCGCTGCTTTTAAGTACCAGGAAAGTGCCACATCGTAATCGACACTAACACCATATCCATTCTCATATAAATCACCAATTTTGGTTTGTGCATCTGCATGTCCTTGTTCGGCTGCCTTTGAGTACCAAGAAAGTGCCTTATCGTAATTGACGATAACTCCATCTCCCTTCTTATATAAAAGGCCGACATTGTATTGTGCAAATGAATTTCCTTGTTCTGCTGCTTTTAAGTACCAGGTAAGCGCTTCATCGTAATCGATGTCAACTCCGTATCCATTCCTATATAAATCACCAATGCTGTTTTGGGCAAATGAGTGCCCTTTTTCTGCTGCTTTTAAGTACCAGGTATGTGCCACATCGTAATTGACATCCACACCAAAACCATTCTTATATAAAACACCGATGTTGTTTTGGGCATCTAAATTTCCTTGTTCTGCTGATTTTAAGTACCAGGAAAGTGCCTCATTGTAGTTAACATTAACACCGTATCCATTCGCGTAAAAAAAGCCTATATAGTATTGTGCTACTGCGTGATTACCGTTCGTAGCCTGTAAAAAATTACATATCGCGGCATTATAGTTTTTGCTTTTGTATCGTTTTACTCCCTCTTCGAACCAATCGTTGGTCAATGTTTTGTCTACATGTTTCTTTTTTTATTAGTGATACAAAATACGAAATAAATCGTTTATGCCTTACCGAAAAAATCCATCTTTCTTTCTGAACCAAGAAAAAAAAACTTTTATGGAAAAAAAGTTTTTGGGGAAAAGAAAAATAAATGAATAAAAAATGAGGCACAAAATAAAGGAGAAAACGGAAGGGAAAAAAGGTTTGGCTTAGCCAATGCAAAACGTTTCATCTTTTCATATTTGTAGCACAAATCCCCCCCCCCCCCCCTACTCTTTCTACTGCACTAATACAAGTAGGCTTGTTTTAGCTCATTTTTTACTTTGCAAGTTTCTACAAAGAAGTTAACAGAGTCTTTTTTTTTAATGGTATATGCGTAACGGCTAAACCTTTCATATACGATTTTGCCTAGTTCTTTGTAACGTTACGCTTCGTTTTGTTTGGTTACACGGAAAGACCAATTGAATATGTAGATATTGGTTATTGACAATTAATACCGAGAAGTATATTAACTACGAATCACAAATTGAGGTTTAGTTTTTTCTTTTAATTTTTCTTTTTCTTTTTTACTTACACTATAATATTTATAAACGAAAAGAATTAATTCAAAGATATTATAATTATTTTTTTTTGTATGTATGCATTACCTCCGTATAGTATTACTCGCCATAGGCGGTAGGCTGTGTAGCGCTTCTTTTAAGGAAGGCTACAGCTTTGTTGTTGAATTGCTCAGTATTGAATTGACTGGCTTTAGAAGAAAAAACAGGGAAAGTAATCCCGAAAAGAAGCTGGCAAGCCCTGATAAACCTATTGCGAGGGAGGACAACGCATCACGACCATGTGTTGCTTTTCCGGCTTTTACTGCGACGCATTCTTCATTGTAACAAACAAACGCACCATTTACAGGCTTCTTTTTCGTTCCAGAATTGGTAGTTGTAGTGCTAATAGGATGAAATAATTTTTTGAAACAAAAAATACAAGTCTGAGAGGAATTATGTTCATTTGTTATACAAACAGAACTATAAAGCCTATGCTTTTTTGGCTTCCATAGCCCTCCTTGTCTTGCATGACCTATGATAGTTGAGCCTATTCTGTATCCCCTATCACCGACAAACATTATCGGAATAAACTTACTGCCAGAAGCAACATAATTACGTTCGTTTGAACAAAGTCTATCTACATATTTTCTCTTTTGTAACTCATACGTTCTTCTTCGCTTTATTTGTTTTTGACTGTAGTAAAATGCTTGAAGTCTTGCACTTGCTTCTTTTCGTTTCTTGTAAAAGCTTTCAACATCATTAATGTTTCTGGAATCTGCCAATTTTTTTTCTTTACTTAATTTGTTTTCCAGATCTTGAATTTCTCTTCCTAAATAGTCTTCTTTTTACTTCTTTGTAACTGCTCCCTTACTTTTCTTTGTCCACTACCGTAATCGATATCTTTTGAGTAAATCTTAAAAGTAGTAGGTAGTTTCAAGTAGGACGAATCTTCGATGTTACTAGGCCCTAAATATTTTTTTTTATTTAATAAAAATATATCATTCTTCGAAATCTAAACTTACCAGTTTCTTTCTGACCTAAAACGCTATATCTATTGTACAGATCTAGAGTAAACTCAAATCTTTTTAATGAAGATCTTCCAGTTCCTTTCATAGTACAAAAGCCGTTGTCTGTTCCCGAGAAAGTAACTTCATTCAATTCAATCAATTCTTTATCTACAGTAAGATTTTCCGTCTTATCAAGACACTTGTAATTGTTTTTATTGATAACACGTTTCTTTAATTTTGGAGATACTAGATGCGATTCTTGGTTACATGAATAAATTTTTGTCTGTATTATTGATAATGCTTCTTTTGTATCACCAATTTTCTTATACAACCCATTTCTAGTCTTTTTTTGCTCTTCGATTTTTTGTACAAATCTTGATTGATCTTTAATCGATTATCTTTTGAGATATTCTCCTGCGAATGTACCCATTGATTTTTTAATTGTTGAATATTATAGTGAGCCTTACTACCCTTTGATTCAATGTATAGCTTTCGTAATTGGTTTCGTAATTCTTCCGCCTTCTGTCTCATGTCTTCTATTTCGGTTTTCTTGCTATCAGTATACTTCTTTTTCTGGCTTTTATTAGTGCTTTCACACTCGACAAGAGAAACCGTACTGTTAGCTACTTTTTTAATAAGAGAACCTGTTATTCGTACAGTCTTTACTCCTGGTAATAGCATTATGTTGTGACAAAACTTTAAACCATGCGAAGATGCAACTTCGTGAAGTTTTTTCATGTCGAAAAAAGAACTAAATATAACATCTTTCAATTCTGTTGCTGTTTCACGACAAACTATAGCATTTCCTTCGAAGTCGTAAAGGTCCATTGGGTGTTGAAGGCTTTGTGAACTAAACATCGAAAATAAAGAGGAAGCATCAACCTTGAAGCAATTTAAAGTACTTGGCTGAGGTGTGGGTAGTAGTGATATGCGAGACTTTTCGTATCCCGTATATTGCATGATATCATTGGCCACTAATGCAAATGGAAGTAGATACACTACGTTATTCCGCTTCAATTTCTGGGGAATATACAGCATTAAGAAGTTTGCCAGTAAACAACATACTTGGATTTCTTTTCGTGCGAATGCAAGGCGTGAGATATCATTAAGTTCCATAACTGTAATTTTTTTTTCCGTGATACTTAATAATAGCTTGGCGTATAATAGATCTTAGTATACTTAAGTGTCTTCTTGTTGTATCCGTATCCAATTCATCCTCTTTTTCAATAGCTCTTTCAGCTATTTTAGGATTTAGAATCTCAAGAACTTCTAATTCTAAATTTGAAGTGTCATCATTAGGATTATTATTAGTGGAAGTAAAATTAGTAACGGCAGCCCTCTAAAATATAATTTAAACGTATAAATATTAATGATAATATATTATAATATATTTAAAATATTTATCTCACGCTTTAATACATTAGAATACGTTTCTATTCTAATATTGCATTGTGCTGCTTTATTCGCCCATTTTTGCTTGTTTTCTATGTCGCATTCTGACTTTTTTATATACTTCTTATATTTTTTATTTTTCATTTTTAAACAAGCGCCTTTTACCATTATATGATTTATTGATGATACTGATATGATTCGAGGGCATTGTTTGGTCTTTTCTTATATTCATTTCCTTCCTTTGTTCCGCTTCTGCCTTTTTTTAGCAAGATATAACTTGTATTTTGTTTCGCGCTGAGGAGCCAGATGAATTTTTAATAGTGCATCTATTAAACGATTTAATACTTTTGTAGCTCTTTTTCCGTCCGACCACATATTTTCGAAATTTGTCATGTATGTAGATAACGCCATTTTCATGACATACGGATCAGTAATAGTTACATCATTTAAATTTCTACGGATGCTCTTAACGAATGATGCATGGAAAGGATGACTTTTCATTGAGCCTTCTCTTATTCCTTGTAGGCCGAAGTAAGTCGAATGGATTAATTGAACAAGTGATTTAGTGAAAAGACGACTAAATTCCCGTTCTTCTACTTTAGATATCATACAACTATGATCCAAAGGAGGAGGTAAAAAATCTTTGCTATTTTCTTCCAGTTGATAATTTACTGGAAGAATTTCTTGTATCATTGGGCCATTTCTTTGTCGAATTACGATTTCAGTACCATCTTTTACAAAAGTGGAGTTCTTCAGTAACGTTATCATCTGATATACTTGCTTGCTAAAATCAATAATATAATCTGTATCCGAAGTCTGTTTTTCTTCCAGAGTTTTTATGAACGCTTCTTTTATGTCTTTTGGTAAATCACTTCTGAGTAAACTTAAAAAAGATGCACTAAAATTTCTAATATCTTCGTCTTCTTCATCATCTGCTCCGTCTTTCTTATTGTTCACTGCATCTTCTAAAGCGTTATCTAAAGATATTTCTATTTGATCAATTGCTTTAACTGGAACTATAGTTTTGGAAGAAGAAGCACCGAAAGGATCTTGCTGAACAGTACTCAGAGAGGAACTTTCAGTTTATTTTCCCTTATCCTTCACATCATTTCTGTAACTAGTAGCAATTTTGTCAAAATCATTATCGACAAGATCAAACCAGTGCTGTAAGGGAGTCTTTTCAGCTCTTTTCCTTTTCAGAAATCTCTATTTCTGTAGCACGAACACCTATTCTTTGCTCTGCATCTGTTATCGTCACCCTATCCGATCTTTTCTTGTTTAAGCAGTTATTTTTTAGTTCTTCTAAATTACTTTTAGAGTCTATGCAATTCTTTATAGATTTAAAAAGGCGTTCTTTCATTTCAGTTTGAAAAGCTTCCATAAGCTCTTCTTCGCTATATAACCCCTTGGATTTCTTGTTATCATATCCGCTCTCTGATTCAGAATCGGAAACTATGTTCCTAGTTCTCTTGCGACCTTTCTCTCTCCAGTTAGGAACTTTGTTCATGTTTAAGTTATTGTATTCAATATTTCGCTGTAGTTTTGTTCTTATTACAAAATAAAGAAAAAAAAGATAAAGGGGTTTTTCTGATTAATTTTCTCCACTGATATTTTCTGATGCCTTCACAAGTTTAGACAAAAAGGTCTAAGTTATTTATTAAAAGAATACAAAAAATAGAATTTTTTTTTTAACATTTAGTGACATCGCCTTTGGCGGCTATAACTGTCCTACATCTATCTGGTATACTTTTATACAATCTTTGAACATACGCAACACTCATTTGGACCCAATCTGTCTTACATTCATTTATCAAAGTTTCAAGATTATAGATGGAGGACTTCTTGGCTTTTAATTTACGAGACAGCTTGCTCCATGCGTGCTCGATGGGGTGGAGGTCTGGGCTTTGGACAGGCCAGTTCTCCGTCAGGATCAATTCGTGCGTATCTTGGTGGATATAACCATCCCCTTCAATATCGGGGAATTGAGTTAGGAAAGGGAGGACGTTTTTGGACATAGCATCAATATACGATTCTTGGTCCATAATTCCTTCAACAAAAACAAGTGGACCATAGCCCTCAGACCACAAACTATGACACTACCACCACCGTGCTTAACTGAGCGTTGTATGTGACAGCTCTCATAATGTTTCCCTCCCTTCCTTAGCATTTTAGGGGTGCCATAATTACCATGTATTCTGAACCTTAATTAGTCGGACCAAATGCATGATAAATATCAATCTATCTCAGGTAGACACTGCAGTTTCTTTTTCAAAAAACATTGGTTGATATCTTTCATTTCCTTTCCTATATAGCCATGGTTCAAAGTGTTTTTTTCACGATCATCGTAATCATTTCACTTTTTTTGAGTTACCTTCTTAGCATGCATGTCTAAGAAGGCTTTGGCAAGCCTACCTCTTGGGTGAGGGTGTCTATTAATACCAAGAGCCTATTGTTCGTTATAAAAACTAACTAGTGTTTTAACGTAAGAGAGGATATATTCTTTGCCTAATTCATTTTTTTTTTCGTCTCTTTTTTTTTTTTGTGAATCATATCATACTCTTTTTTATGTAATGCTAGCATTGTGATACTGATCATTATATTGTAACCTATCTATTCATGCTTCATATGATATGTCATAAAAGAAACATTAAAAGTAAGACAACTCAGATCATATTTTTTGTCGTTTTTATTGGCGAAACTGCGTTTCAATGGTGGACTCCGTGTCTTCAAAATACCTTGGGAGTTGGAAACACATTGTCCACCACTGGTCCACTTTTATTCAGATACCGCCATTGATTTATATGAATTATTAAATATTTTAAATAAGCCAAAATAATTGAAAGATTCGCTATCGCAATATAATAAGTATTGCTACTATTATTACAAGGTGAATTATATAAAAAGTCTTGTTAAAAAAAAAAAAAACAAAAAAAGAGCCTAATATAGTTTTATTAAGACTTGTCAGTTCCGGTATGAAAAAATGATTTTCAAAATATTTGTAATAACAAATTAGCCCACTTTTTTTTAAAAAAAAAAAAAAGGTAGCGTGTATACGGCATTATGTAATAAACGGATAAAATGGTTGCAAATAGGGATTGGAAACAGCATATCTGACAATGGTTTTGATGAAATGTGTCATAAAAATCATACGAGTAAAAAAAAAGCGGAACGCATGGTCCATGAGTTAAATTACTTAAACGTTCAAAGTACTTTATTTTAAGTAAATGGTCTGATCATTTCCAAGTAACACACTTTAACAGACCATGATCTTTTGCCTAAACGAGATATCTACCCCACTTCAAATTTGACAACTTTTACGTATTAAATGGTTACTGAGAGACTAACATTAAAAAACAGTCAAATTTAGTGTCACAATATTTATCCCTGCGCGTGTTAGGCCCAGTTTTACCTTTTTTTATTACCATTTATTTATCATGCTCAAGACAGTAATAAAAATAACTGGTGCTTTGGTGGCAATTTATGCAGTAAGAAATGTTAATTATGACGATATGCATTCAACTAAATTTGAAATATTGTAGGCTATCATTGCAATATTGAGTTTTGATACACCTCAACGATGGTAAGTTTAGAAACTACAATTTACTACTCTCATTGACTAATGTTAATTTTTTTTTGGTGTAGCTTAATGTTTTTACATTGGGTCAAGTTTCCTCTCCATCCCCAATATGAAGCGCTTGAAACTTTTGGGTTTGGACGTATGTGAAATATATCATACGAAAGCTTTTTTTTAAAAAAAAAATGAATTAACCTAATTTACAAATTTAGATAATGCTGGTCGAAATATCAAAATTCAAACTTCGGATAATGTTACTCTTGGTAATAATCTAAAAAAAGAAAAAAAAAAATACGTTCTCAATTACTTTTTTTAGGTGCCTGGCATTTCTTACCAAGCAAATATTACGAGAAACTTCAATTACGTACGGAAACGAACGTACCCGAACAAGTATATGACAATGCTCTTGGCGATAGTCAGTATGATACCATCATTTATTTCCATGGTAACGCACTTGATCGTACTGCTCCTTGGAGAATTGATCTTTACAAGGTATACATATATATATATTAAAAAACGAACTAACTTTAACATGTATAAATATTCATCTATTACTACTACTACAACTATTAGCACATTTTAAACCGGTTTGGTAAAGTAAATATCATCACTATTGATTATCGTGGTTTCGGTGACTCAGGTAAAGATGTGTATATATATATTTGTTAAAATGGCGAGATAGTTAATGAAAAATTGTATAGAATCGACACCTTCCGAAAGCGGGCTACGTTTAGATGCACAAGCAACATTGAGTTGGTTAAATTATAGAAATGGTAAATTTAAAATAAGCTTATGATAACCACGGCATGATCTAATAAACAAACGAAAATATATAGTTCCAAACAGTCGAATTATTCTTATTGGACATTCTCTCGGTAATAACGATATATAATAATTAAATGGTAATTTAACATTTATCTTAAAGGCACTGGTGTAGCCACAACTTTAGCATATGACATGACATTATCTGGTACAGTAAAAAATATATTTATCTATATAGAAAAATAAATTTCTAATCAATATATTTTTTTATAGATAATCCCGCAAAAGGTCTTATCTTGAAAGCAGGGTATAGTTCTATGGCTACACTAATTTTTGAGTACAATGTGGTTCCATATTTTCCAATTTTGTCACCATTAAAACGCATCCCAGAATTAGAACGTAAGTTATATTTTTTACATGAACAAGGGGTGATTAAGAAGTAGACTAAACTATATTTATAGAATGGTTATTATCCAAATTAAATCACAAATTCGATTCCTTGTCTAAAATTGAGGTAACAGTAATATAAACGTTTATTAAACATAGATTAAGATGTTTCATGTGATTACTATTTTAGCACGTAACATGCCCTTTACTGATCATATATGGCGCAACTGATATGGAGATTCCTATTCAAAATTCTCATAGATTATTCGTACGAGCCGTATCCCGTACAAATAGCTCAAGTATTGAAGAATTACAAGCTAGCAATAGAATTACACGTACTGTTATTCCCAATGAAGCTATTGTCTACAGCTCTAAAAGCCCAAAGGTAACTATGATTGAACTTGTTACTGCTCATCATAATAACGGTAAGAAAAAAAAATAATATTTAATATATACTTGGAAACTTTTCGGTAATCTTCTATCTTTTAATAGTTGGCTATTTCGATTTCACTTACCAATCAATGAAAGATATGCTTGGTATTACGGAGTGGTAAAAAAAAAAAAAAAAAAAAACTAGTTTGGATCACGCCCAATGAATCGTCTCATTTTTTCTTAAATGTTTATGCTTCAACGATATATAAACAGGATTTTCTTTCCCTCTTTTTTTGTCTTCTTTTTCTTATTCTTATTTTCTTTTTCTTTTTCTTTCTTTTTTTTCCCTTACTCTTGTTATTATTAAATTAAATGGGAAACATAAATTCAAGGCCTCCTGGAGAATGTTCAGATGAGGTTTTAGCTAGTCTGTCACCAAGAAATCAAAGAAAGTTAAATCAATTATCGTATCCCAACTTCTTTGAAGGAGCATCATTGGCAACAGATTCTAATCCACCTGCACAGAAAAGAGGAACTTCGATCTCCCAAAGCATTAAAAGTAAAGATAGACGAAAATGGTCTGCAACTTCGGAAGATAGCCATCTGTCTAATATGACACCTATAACTCCACCAGCTGAAAGTTCTAACCGAGGTATCCACCTGAATAATAGTCCTTACTGTAACAGTAAAATTGACTTTGAAATAATTAGTGGAAGAAGATATCAAAGCTCACCAGGAGCGCACTTTTATCTGCCTTGTGATGATGATGAAGCCGACCGACTTGTAATTATGGTAATACACACATACAGTATATATATATACATATGTACTAGTAAACTAAATTATTTTAAATAGCATTTTTTGATTAAATATGCATTTAATGGTAATGTAGTTGCACCTGTCATTCAAAACTTACAAGTAAAGTTGGAGCAAAATAAATCTTACCGACCTAAAGTGTTGGATGTAGGTTGCGGACCAGGAACTTGGTAAGTCTCTATCACTACTATACAATATTATATATTTCTTTTACCTTACGAATCATTCCGTTTAGGATTCTTGAAATGGCAACTGAATTTCCTCATTCAGGTAAACTAAACAATATATATATATATTGCATAATTTAAGCTAATTTTATTGTGCTCAGAATTCCACGGAATAGATCTTCGTACTATGTTTCCATCTACGATTAAGCCGCAAAATACATACTTTCTTCAACATGATTTTTTTCAGGGATTACCTTACGCAGACATGTCATTTGAATTTGTTCGTATGCGATCTATGCTTGGATTTATTACACAGAAACAATTATTATTTTTATTATCTGAAATTCAACGAGTGTTAAAACCTCTTGGATATATTGAGTTACTTGATGTTGAATATCAAATTCATCGACCTGGTCCTATATGTGAGAGTATTTTAAATCAACAATGTAAGTTTAGTCTTTGATGGTATTTCTTACAAAAGTAGTAGTACTAACAATAAAAATAGTACAAAACACTATGCAAAAAAAAGGGATTGATTTTTTAGCGAGTCACCATTTATCCACATTATTAATGACCCAACCAGCCGATGGCGGATTTATTGATGTTCATCAACATCGAGTTACAATTCCAATTGGTTGGGGAGGTCAATTGGGCGAAGTTCATGCACAAAATCTATGTAGCTTTTTACAATCGATTCACCCTACTATTAAAAATTATATGAATCAAAATGATCCTCAAGATACTGACATCGATACGTTAATAGCTGATGCAGTTAAAGAGTGTACAACTATGCAATCACATATGAATTGGTTTGTTTGTTATGGACAAAAACCAGCAAATAATGTATTCACTGTTACACCACCGCCATCTGTCAAAAATATGATACCTAATGACTACCCACCTTCTATGATTACTCCTCTCGCTTCTCCAAATACTTCTTCGATCGATCTAAAACAATATCAACAACAAAATGAAAATACATGGGATTCAATTAATGATTTTGTTGATGGCTATACCGATTAGCTTCCCCCATTTATATATGTACACACACGCTCCTTCCCCAACAGTAATTTATTGTAAATACAACAAACAAACCATTTTTTTTTAACTTCTCTCCCTTATGTATATTTACCCTCCCTCACTCCCTCTCCCCTATGTATATGATCAATAAATAATTCATGCAAAATACGGTTTTTTGTTTTATTTGTTTTGATATATGGTTTCCTACACGAAAAAAAAAAAAGGATGTACGGAAAAAGAGAAGAAAATTGATCATAATAATAACTAGCAAAATAGTATAATATAAATAAAAAGAATAAAAAAAAGAGAAAAGTAAAAAAACAGAGTATAATTTTTTTTTTGTTGTCGTTGCTTTTGTTGATTTTGAATTTTTTTTGTTTGTTATTTTTTTTGTTTGTTATTTTTTTTTTTTTTTTTGTTATTGATGTTTTGCGTTTTTTTGAAGTTGACGTACGTTAAAACGACACTAAATAATATGTGATTTTATACTTTTGTTAAAGCTTTATGAGCTTCAGACAATTGAGCTTCTAATACACGGATTCTATCTTCCAATGAAATATCCTTTGACTCTAATCCAGACTTTTCCGATTCCAATACAGCAATACGAGTATTTAAATGATGATTGTCAGATTCTAATTCAGAAATACGTTGTTCTAAATGTTCCATTTTGACCAATTTTTTAAGACGTGATCTACGTGCTGCGTCAGTGTTTTTTTGTCTTTTTAATGCGATTTCATCTTGATCGACAACAACGGCTGATTCCATAATACGACGTTTAAGAATAGGTGTAGCAGGAGCAGTTGCCATGACAGCTTGAGTTGTTGGACGAGGAGCGATACGAGGAAGATTACAGGTTTTTGGCATAATCGTGACAACCGGAGCAGGTTTCTTGACAACAGCAATATCAGGAAATAAAGAAACAGTGCAAGGAGTTTTTGGACAAGAAGAAGAATCTGACATACTGTTTGGACTGAATGGAGGAGAATGAGGAAGCATAGAAAGGATATCTTGTTGTTGCTTCTCAGTACCGGAAAGAAAATCAAGTGAATTAGCTATAACACCAGATTTAGCAAGTTCTTCAGCAAGCCAATCGTCAATCATTGTTGAATTTAAAGGAATACCAGGAAATAAAGTTGCCAATACATCCTGTTGAGATGATATAGTAGATGGATCAATTGTACTGATATCCATATTATTGAAAATATCTTGATAAGTAGTCATTTTTGTTGTTGTTATTGTTGATTTGAGTTGAGTTGAGTAGTTTTTTTTTTTTACTGTTCTTTTTTTTTTTATAATTAAAAAAAATATCTATATATTTTTAAAAAGTTGTTATTGTAATCGATATGTTTCTAATTTCCAGGTGGATAATTAAGTTCTGAAGTTTTCTTGCGAGATGTAGTTGAGGGTGCGTCAGTTGTATAAGAGAAAAAGGGTTTGCTTGACATGATGTAGCAAAAGGTAGGTTTAATACTTGATAAAAATAACATTAATTAGATAATGATATGGTTCTTTTAATTTGATAAGATTGAGAGAAAGATTTAATAGAGAAAGATATAAACAATAATAGATTTAAATAATAATAACAGCAACCATCTTGGGCAAAGTGAAATATTATATAAAAAAAAAAGTGGGAAGTATGAAAAAGGGTTATAAAAAAAGAGATGCTCAATTCTCAGGGGAAAAGCTACTTATTTATATTATGATAAGCCTTTTTCTTATCACCTATCTGAAACACCTATGTCCTTATTGGCTCTGATAATCTCGTGCACATGATCTTTTTTATTGATGCTTTCTCCGCTTAAAATACTTAATAACAAACTATTAGTACAGTGTACGTTCCAAAATTATAGAAATGATTGGATAGTTCTTTATTTGTATTATATAACAGTTGTGTGAGAAATAGGCTTTATCACCGCGGTGTAATGTTTATATGCGTTTATGTTATACTGGTAGGCCCTGTTCCGATATGTCGGGATCTATCTTCTCACACTCATTTTGCTTATCTATTTTCAAAAAAAAAAAAAAGCTGTAAAAATGTTACAAGATTAAGTTTTCCCATCATGTGCTTTTGTTTGGCTGTCTATCTATAATCACTATAATTCGCCCATCTGTTCGTCATCTCTCTATTTATTACTCCGATTCTATTATACGCACTCTTCTTTACAGGTGCATTAACAAACAAATAAAACGTACATTTAGCTTAGCTTCATCTAATATACAGAAGCACATTTAGTTTAAAACTCTCTCTCTCTCTCACTCACTCACTCACTCACTCACTCACTCACTCATTCTTTTATGTCTAAGCTATTAACATACATTATTTGTTTTTATTTCTTTTTCTGGCAACTATTAAAAACGTACCAATTGGTTGATTCGCCTATTTAAAGTTTTTTTAAAACATTTTTTCACATTCTTAATTCTTAATGCAAAAATAGGGTACCCGTAGTACTAGGCCCAGACAAAAAAAAAAGAATGTGTCTTTGAGTGATTAAAGAGATGCCCTGGAAGATCTTGCAGAATATAGGTAACCAATGGTTATTCTCACCTTCATTTTTAACTTTTCCCATATTCAGCCAATTCTTGGTATCCAGTTCGAGAAGCTGGTATGACGTATAAATGCGGCAAGTGGCGTAATATTTACCCATTATCTTTTTCTTTTATACTGTTATTTAAACTAGAAGATACGCGAATAACGCGAATAACAAAAGTTTTTTTTTTATCTTGTTAATATCGTGGGAGTAATACCACGCTTATTAAGAGACTAATATAGGCTAAATACCTGTGATCAGTTTCTAGCTGTAACGCCAATTTTTTTTTTTTTTCTTGCAGATCAATATTTATAGTTACTAGTAGTAATCAAAATTAGAGTGAACCCCAAGCATAAAGAGCCTTAATAGAAACTGAATTTGTAATTAATCCAGTTTTGGAAAGGAGTACAGGTTTTATTTTACGGGATAATTCTTGAATATTATACAAGAAGCACTTAAATGTTAATGGGAGGGACTGGAATTGTCACATATATTTTCCGTATTTTAGACACCGTTGAAAATATTCACCTATGACTTTTAATGACTCAAGAATATAGCGTTACTCAAAATAGAAGCGCATGCGGTAGCATAGATGTATACTACAGAAAAAAAGTAGGCGGAAGTTCAAGCATGCACCCAAAAAAAAAAAAAAAAAATGCTACTAAAATAAAAATAAATAACATGCCAGGTACAACGAATATTATATCCTGTGGTCCGGTATATATTATATTATTCGGTGAATCTACTTTTTTTAAAGACAAATGAGAATAAAACAACCTTTTAATTCCATCTCTATCGGAGTGACTAATACTATTATGTTTCAAATATTCTTTCATTTCATGTACCAACGGAAGACCTAATTATATCAAAATACCTTTTTGACTTCCAGTCGCTACTCTCACATTCTGTGTCACAGCTAACCCGATGTAAGAATCACGCCAAAAATACATGGGTGTTACCAAATTATAAAAAAAAATAAAAAAATAGGTAAGCGATAAAGGCTTTTTTGATCGCTAGAATTGTACTACAGAGTTAATCGATCAAGACAATAGATAGCAACAATAAATATTTATACCAATCATTGGCTATTAAAAAAAAAAAAAGCCTTTCTCAGTGACAAATCGAAAAAGGCTTGTTAAAGAAATTTTATAAAGGTTAAACTTCTAGATGTCTCATTTATTTTGGTGAATAAATTTACTTTTTATTACAACTTCTTTTTCGAATAAATATGTCTCATCTCATATACTGGGTTCCTCACCTATTTTTTTTTTTTTTGTGAAAAACAAGGATCATTATTTTCTTTTAGCATATAATGAGGGACGATACTTGTTGAATATCTTATTCAACAAGTTTTTAGAGCGACATATGTCACTTTATACGTTACAAGTAATGTCAAACGATCAGTTGCGCCTTCAAAAATAAAGATTTTTTAAAAAAAAATAGGTGGGGAGATCCAGTATATTTTTTTAACAGTATACAAAATTCGAATCGACTGTTTTTATAGCAATCATCAATTGTATGAGTATCATGTGCAGTGATATACAGCCTAAGTATGTGTAACGTTTCCTCAACCACACCCTGTTTAAATTGTGATTTCTTTTTGTCTTATCTCTTTTTTTTTAACTGTCTTTTTTAATATAAAGAAAAATGAATATATACGGTATCCGCTCCTAAAAAAAAAATACAACTCTAATTCAAGTAATAGGAAAGATAGCTACCAATTTCTGGTTTATGAAGGGAGCGGCTAACCTAAACACTGAAAACTATAAATACGCTCTAAGCTGGTTCTCAAAAGCCTCAGAACAAGGCCACACAGCTTCATAATATCATTTGGGTACCACGTACGAAAACGGAGAAGGAGTAGACCAAGTTTTTACTAAAGCTTTATTTTGGCATACAGTAGCAGGCGAAAACGGTCATCCAGGATCCTTCAATAACATCGGCTGTCTATACTATTACGGCGAGGGCGTAGAAAAGAACTACGGAGAGGTTTTTATTTATTTTACAAAATTGGCAGAAAAAAAAAAGGGAGGGGGGATTTAGCTCAGGAACTGCAAAAAATTGGTTAGGACTTTTACATTACCACGGACACGATGTTAAAAATAATTACTCCAAAGCATTTTACTGGTTTAAGAAAGCAGTAGATGCGGGTCATGATAATGCGTTAGTTAACCTCGGTAATGCGTACAGAACAGGTACAGGAACATCTCGAAATGGCCAAAGCGTAGAATTAAATTACGATCAAGCGTTTTATTGGATACGTAAATCTGCCGAAAGTGGTAATGCCACGGCTCAAAAGAACCTGGGTTCGTTATATCGTGATGGAAAAGGCACTTGTATCGATTACAACGAATCAATTTGTTGGAAAAAATTGGCAGCAAATACAAGCAATGCCGCAGCCCAAAATAACCTGGGATATATGTATAGCAGAGGCCTCGGTACAAAGAAAAATTATCCGGAAGCACTTTGTTGACACCAGCTGTCGGCAGACCAGAATTTTACGAGATCAAACTATTATATCGCCGAGTTATATCGGCATGGCAACGGTGTAGAGCAGGATCTCCAAAAGGCAATCGCGTATTATTTGAAAGCTACAGATGATAAAGATGCGTTGTTTGAGCTTGGAATTATCTATTTAGAAGGAGAAGGTGTAGAAAGTGACCGTGTTAAAGCATTAGAATGTTTCAACATGGCATTGAAAACCGGGAGCGACGAGGCACATACGTATATTGATAAATTAACGGGTAAATCCCAAGTGCAGAGAAAATCTTTTATTGAGAAAATAATGTATACCGAGAAATACGTCCTTGACATCGATTTTGTGGCAGTACAATCAGTACCGTTAGTGAAATCCAAAAGCTATGACAACGAAGTTTCTATTAAAAATACGGAGAAAAGCCTTCTTGACGTCGGTTCAGTAGTGGCAGCGGAATTGGTGCCATTATTAGTAAAACCCAAAAACCATGAAAACGAATTTTCTATCAAAAAAAATGGAGGATAATGGTATAGAAGATATTATGATGCGAGAATCAAGAGAAGTAAAAGCTCAAATTGCAGATTTGATGGCACAAGTGTCATTAAAAATTCTCAAATTGATGATTTAACACAGGTTGTACAAGCACTGTCTAAAGTAGATGATGCTTCTCCTAACTATGAAACCGCATTATTAAACTCTAACATGGAGAATCAAAGTAGTAGCAGCTCAAGTACATTAACGAAGCCGTAAAAGCATTCTTTTTTTATTGTCAAATATAATATTTTTACATAATACTGTTTTTTTTTGTATAATTTATACATGTGGTACGAATTTTCTTAATACGTTTTAGACTAATTAAATCAATAAACCTTTGTTTTTTATCCGATATAGTGTTTGTTCGCCCAATCTTTAACAGTAAAAATGTCACAATCGAAAAACAAAAAACGAAAATAGGTGTTTATAATGATTCATATAAAATTTTACGTGTTTTGTTTTCGGTAAAGGTTAACCAACAATTTATATCATTACGTTTTTTTTTTTTTTTAGTAAAACTGTATATTAACAGACTATGTACACGAGGGAATTTTATTGAGTTAGTCAACTGTATCTGACTAATCAGTATACACAGCGAAAAAAAAAAAAAAAAAAAAAAAAAAAAGATTATTTACATTTGAATTAAAGGCTAGTTGAATATACGCGTATAAAGTCGTGGCTAATTACTGTTAAGCTAAGTTGTATTCTCACCCCGAACAGATTTGAAAGATTACAAATATGGAATGAGAAAAAAAAAAGATGAAAATACATACAGCTTAGACTTGTATGGAGTAAAAATAAAATAAAAAGGCGGTTTAGTATATAACAGCAAACGATGAAACTAACTGGCTTATATATACTAGGAGATGTCAGGGATTGATAGATTTAATAAAATATAAAACATTAAATTACATAGTCCAAAATTGGAATACACGAGAGCCAGAAGCCAGAACAGTAACTCAGACATGTAAAGACAAGGAAGCATATGTAGTTTGGCTGTTGTACAATAAACTTTAAATTATTGCATGATTTTTCTGTGGATCCCATGTTTATTTCATTATTGAGGTGTAAATAAAATAAAGTAGCGCGTATAGCCAACGGGGTTTATGAGCGGGTTATATAACATATACATTAATACACACACACATACACTTACGCGCAAAAAGGGTTGTGTAGAGCAAATTATGTAAAATATGAAACAATGTTTTCAATCTAGTGCCACAACTGAATTTGTACATCCAATTTACCTAATGTGACCTTTTATGGAGCTAAGCCTGCCTGATTAAGATTCTACAGAAAAAAAAGAATTGTGCTCCCCCTTCTTCTTTTACTTTTTTCTTTTTTTTTTGCACGTAATTTTTAACCAGTTTTTTTTTTTTTTTTTTTTTTTTTTTTTTTTTAACCAAAATGGGTTTTTTCAGTAAGAAAATAATCTTTTTATATATACATATACAAGTAAATTTTAACACGAAAATAACGAAAAAAAAACAGCGAGAAAAAAAGTGATCACAGTTAATTTTTACGAGCAAGGGATCAAAGAATTTACAGATACCAATTATTCAGAAGCCTTAAATAATTTTATAAAAGCCAGTAACAAAAAAAAAAATAATGTTGCTGGAGCACAGTTTTATATAGGTTGGATGTATCAAAATGGATTAGGAGTAGATAAAAGTTATAAAAAAGCCTTCAAGTATTATAAGAAATCAGCACATCAAGATTATATAGAAGCTCAAAACAATATCGCCGTCTTATATTTTCATGGTATCGGCGTAAAAAAAAACCATAAAAAAGCTTTAACATGGTTTACAGCTGCTTCCGAGAAAGGAAACACTGCTTCACAGACTTGGCTAGGATCCTTGTACCGAGACGGTTTAGGAGTTACGCAAAATTACGAAAAAGCATTATTTTGGTTTCATAAAGCAGCTGAAAGTGGAAATACCAAAGGACAATGTTATTTAGCCGACGCATTTAGCGATGGAAAATGCATCAAACTAAATTACGATAAAGCCGCGTACTGGTATCGAAAAGCAGCTGAACAAGGGGACCCGGACGCAATGTTTGAACTTGGAATGATGTATCAACTTGGCCAAGGTGTTTTAAAAGACTATATCACTGCAATGTACTGGTATACAAATGCAGCAAACCAAAAACATATTGGTGCACAAAGTCAAATAGGCTATTTCTATAGTATAGGAAGAGGCGGTGTTGAATTAGATTACAATAAGGCAATAAACTGGTATAAACTTGCTGCTGATCGTGGTAACACAGCAGCACAAACAAATGTTGGATGTATGTATCAACATGGTCATGGAGTGGGGAGAGATTATTCTGAGGCATTACGTTGGTTTAAATTAGCTGCCAATAATGGAAATACAGCAGCAATACGCAATATCGGTGATTTATATCGGGATGGACTTGGCGTAAAACAGGATTATAAAGAATCCATTCGATGGTATTCACTATCTGCAACACAAGGAAATAAAGACGGTCAACTATCTCTAGCAAGAATGTACCTTGAAGGTATGGGAACTAAAGTAGATTATGATACTGCACTACAATGGTTAAGAAAAGCCTTAAAAAATGGAAATAATATAGCTCAAACATATATTGATCAAATAACAGCTTTAAAATCAAAATCTCCACCTTTTCGACCGTTAACTGTTATATACGATTCAGATTACCTTCCAGACTATCTCCAAAAAGCAGATATCGATAATATGATAGTAATAGATCAAGAAACAATCAATACCGAGAAAAGTATATTAAATGATTCGGGTGATTTACCAATTTCAGAAGTTCGAAACGAGACAAAACCAGATATCTTTGGTGTAAAAGAGCCTCACTAAGGGAAAATCGATTCAACTTAATAAAAAAATACCACATAAATATAACCCTTATTTTTTTTTAGCAAAAAAAAACATACATACATACACACATATATATATATAATTACTATTTACAGAGTAAGTACAGCTCTTTTTTCTTTCATAATACTTAATAAATAAAAGCCGGTTTACGAATAAAAATCATGATCCATCAGTTGATTCTGGTTGGTGTCAATGAGTTACACAGAGTAGTCCAACAATGAACTGAATTCAATATAATGAAAAAATCAAAGTAATACTTTTAAGCTACACATGATTTTATGTGTGCAGCAAATGACTTATCAATTACATTGTTTATCTTTTCTTTCTTTTTTTCGAAACTCCATATTACAGGACAATATTTGTTCTAATACCAAACATAATTATCTCGTTACTATTGGTGCCGTAAATGACGTCAAAATAAGGTAGGTTTCCATGCAGAGGTATTAGTTATTGTACAAGAACCATCATGTTTGTAATGCGTCAACGTGACTACCTTCTGTGTTCTTGTAATGATCCCTTCGTTTTTTTTTTCTTTTTTTTGTATGTGTTATAATTTTTTCCTTTTCTTTTTTTCCTTTCTGTTTAATACGTAAATAGAGAGATTTAATATATGCATGGTCTGAGAATGGGAGTCAAAATGTCGGTTGGTATGAATGACTACAAAATAAATAAAAAAAAGAACAAACTTTTTATTGTTGTTGTTGTTGTTGTTGTTGTTTTACTCATTTTCTCGAATAGCCAGAAGTATGCGCCGAGTACAACAAACGGAAGATATTTTAGATGCCATGGCAAAAAATGATTTAGATGGATTAAAGAAATTAGCTAGAAGTCCTGAAGGTTTTGTTGACGACAAACTGCGGCAGTATGTTTGGTAAGTGAATAAATTAAGGTATAAAGGTTATATTCATAATATGTAGGCCAATTTTACTTCATACACAACATGGAAACTATATAGCAGAAAAGGGTAGTGGTAAATAATTATAATATGGATGGATAGTAGTGATAATAGATATTGATACTTTGTTGTTGTTGTTGTAGAAAAAGATTTAGCTGATCCAGTACAAATTACAAAAGATGTAGAAAGATCATTGTACTACTACCCTCAAGGTACACAAATTATATCAATACAATGAAAATAACAACTAAAAATTGTTTATATGAAAGATGTATCACCAATGTTTAAAGCACATAAACAACAAGAGCTGCATTGCATGATTGTTGAGATTTTATGGAGAAATCCTACATTGAAATATTTTCAAGTAAATATATTATAATATATTTATTGATTATTTTACTAATTAACAATAACAAAGGGATTTCATGATATTTGTACTTGCTTTTTATTAGTATTAGGTAAAAAAGCAGCTATACCTGCTGCAGAAAATGTTGCATTATTTTTTATTAGAGATGCTATGCTTGATTCTTTTGATCCGGTATCAAAACAATTACGTTTAATGAGCTCTTTAATTGAATACGAAGATCCTGAATTAACACTATTTCTGGAGAAATCAAATGTCATGCCTTATTATGCATTAAGCTGGATTTTAACTTGGTTTAGTCATGATTTTGAAGATTATGAAAAGGTGATTCGTTTATTTGACCTATTCATAGCAAGTCCTGCTATTATGCCTGTATTTATAGCGAGTGCCGTAAGCTATAATATATACATATATAATTGTTTCGCTTTTTTTTTATACATGTATAAATTTTAGATCACTTTACTAAGAAGAGATGAAATATTAAAAGCGGAAACAGATATTGTTCATTCACTAGTCACACGAATTCCACAGAATATGGATATCGAAAAAATCATACAGAAAGCAGTAGATTTAGAAAAAAGATATTCTGCATTACAACTTCAAAAGCAAAGTGGTATTTGGTTACATGATGAGTAAGTTTTTTGACATGTGTATATAACAATATGTTTATGTTAACTATCCAAAAAAAGATCTGTCATCAATACTTGGCAGAAAGACTGGGGTAGGTTAGAATGGGCGGATGTACCTGATCAATTACAAGCAAATAGGTATCTAAGTCATCAAGTAAAGAAAGAAGAATGGGAGGATGAAATGTTAATAGAATGGAGTAAAAGAAGAAGAGGGTCTATTGAGGATCAAGACGAGTTTAGCTTTACATAATATATATATATGTATACATATAAATCCAAATAAAGAACTACTATTTATTGATAATGTGTATTAATTTCCTTAGAGTTTGCGTCCAACAACTGTATAACCTCTGGAAGGTTTTAAGGCTGCAAGTTCTTCTTTGGTGGGAATATGGTCGACTACTTCAACTTGAACAAGTTCTTTAAGTTTGAGAATAAGACCTGCATTACTGGCATTGACAGGTTTATATGAGGTTTGATGAAGGCGAACAAGTCCAAGGGTCTTGGATGCTGCTTTAATGTCTTTAGGAAGACCAATGGAAGATCTCTTTAAAGTAATTTTATAATAATCGGAAGCTGCTTTTGTGCTGGTGGTAAATAATCGACGAGACATCATTTTTTTTTTTTTTTTGCAAGTAATAATAATAAAAAGAGATACAGAATAAAGCGTACCCTTGACTTTGAAATAGTGGCTTGGTTTTACCTTTCAAGCACCAACACACCAAAGAATTGAACTGATTGTGACTGTAAACTGGCTTTAAATCACCTGTACCTGTTTAAAGCATTGATCACAAACACCAAACTATCGTGAGCTATTAGGTCTTCACATGGTCAGTGAACATTCTTTTTTTTATTATTATTATTGTCAATAAGGCACACATTTAAATACACTCTCTATACTTAATGATAAGTGAACTATGAATCTCATAAAAATTAACTTTTATCAAGCAAATATATATATGTACATATAATGGTTTGTACCTCGTAATGTTGACCGTTGATCCTAATTTGAGAAGCAGCACTAGACCGGGTCGATTTTATCTGTTGCGTAGGAACATCTCGGCGCGAAAGATTATCACGTTGATCAACTAAGATATACGATTTATTCTTTGTATAGTCTTTAATTGTAAAAGCTTTTATGGTGACACTAATCAAAGGATCCTCTTTGATGAGGATGGTCTTTATCAAATTTTAACTGGAAATAATACTTTTTGTAATAGCTTAAGATAATGTAAATAGCTCTCTAAAAACATAATCTTTACTTATAAAAGACCTTAAATTAGCTCTCTATATTTTACTCTGTATTGAATCCCCTTGGACCTTACTCTCCACTGTACTTTATTTACCTGAGTCGTTCTACTTATAAACAGAAACTGGTGCTCACTTAAACTCATTATTACTTTTAGTCTTTTATTTCCAAATTCTAACACAATTGTTACACGGTTCTCTCTTTTTTTCCTTGGTTACACTATTTAATGATGGATCATCCATGAAGTGGACTATCCATGAAGTGGATGCTCTATAACCTTAACTTTATTTTCTTAAAAAACATATAAATAGCCAACAAAAAAAAGACACAATCTAATTAAAATTAATTCCTTTTGTTTATAATTTAATCTTATACTTCTTTAACTTATAAAAAACCTCTTAACTAGCTCTTTTATTCATCACTTTATTTACCGGAGTCGTTCTACTTATAAAACAGGAACTGGTACTCACTTAAACTTACTATTACCTTATTATACTCTTTTTACACTTTACCACACTATCGATTGATTAACAACCACATACCAAATTCTAACAACACTATCTACGGACTAAACAAGTTACACCAACAACTACGTTCACTACATATTCAGAAAAGCTGCAAAATGTTAAGCCCAACGGGGGGGTCGAACCCCCAACCTTGAGATTAAGAGTCTCACGCTCTACCGATTGAGCTAGCTAGGCTTTTTTGATGATTTTTAAGACCAAAAAAATAATTTTATTACCATAAAATTAATTGTAGATCACGTGGTAGTCAGGTGATTCGTGTATTTGTATTGGCTTAGAGTTATTCTCTATTCACTTAATTAAAGTTATAGATCTCAATTATTGAAGTAAAAATCATAGATTCCTGTTAATAAAGAAAATAATTTATAGTAGTACGTATTAAAGCGCATTATTCAAAGTAATTGCGTATATTTTATTATAACTTTATAAACACTTTTTTTTTATTTTTATTAATACAACTTTTATATTTTTTTTTAAGGAAACTTTTTATTATTTTATAAGATTTTATTCATCAGGTATTTACAGAAGAAAATAAAAGGACGAAAGTTACGTATTTATACTTTCTAGAACATCAGATGTTTTTTGATATTTTTGAAGTGCATCGCAAAACGTTTTGCATTTTCCATTTAATTTTGTAAATAAAATAGCTTGTTGTATACAGTCTGTCGAGGTGTTTGGTGTTAACAAATGAGGTATCATCTCCATAAATCCGTGATTAGCAGCATATAAAAGAGAGAGATTAGCACCATTTTTATGACAAGGATTAATACCGACGTTATCACATAAATATTTAACAAAGTCTAATTTTCTTTCACGTACGGCAAGGTCAAGCGCCTGACAACGGAGGGGTATATTTGTATTTATTACCAAAAATCTTAAACATTCGAATCGATTCCATTCAACGCATAATTCAATTAGTCCATCTCGTTTATCTTGATATTTATCTTCCCACCAGCCACCGGATGCAACAGATATAAGCATACCAACATTAAAAAACAGTTTAAGTATATCGAGTTGATTTCCAACAGCCATAAAAATAGCTTCTTCAATTATACAATGATTTTTATTTGTTGATGACCATATTAAATTCGTAAATGTTGGATTGTTACTTCCTCGTTTTGATAATATCATTTGAACAATTTCTTTATTTGAATTTCGGATCGCGTAATGCAAAGCTAATCTTCCATATTGATCAAATATATCGGAACGAGCACCAACTTCCAATAAAGTATACACGGCGTCATTTTTATTATGCTTTGCTGCGTAATGTACAGCTGTCAGTCCAAAAGCGTCTTTTATGTTCAAGTCAAGGTCAGGATGTTCAGTTAAACAATCAATGCCTTCATAAAAATTTACTGCGGCCGCAATGTGAAGTGCAGTGATTTGATGAGGGCCATTTCTTTCATTGATATCAATATAACCTTGTCGAATTAATTTTTTAACAGCTTCAATCGATTTACATTGACATGCCCAACATAATAGATTTAATCCATATGTAGTGTCTTTAACATCTATAGATTTTCCACTTGATAAATATAAATCTAGTAAATTTAAATCTAATTTTTGATCATCTTTATCGTTACTGTTTGGTTTTATCTTTTTTGGAATTGCACTTGAGATGCTCAAATCATCTAATACCCTTTTCCTTGGTTGTGATGTGGATGCTGCTGGTTTTTCAGAATCAGGAGATGTTGGTGGTGTTACAAGATATGATATTGGTATTATATCCGATAATCTGCCCTTTGTATCTTTTAAATAACTTGATAAGTTGAGTGGTGGAATATTCATGATGCGAAGAGGAAAAGAAAGACTTATTTTTTGGTTTTGGGTGGATAAAAGATTTATAATTTATTGAAATACAACCGAAAAAGAGGAATTATAAAAATCTTGATTTTCTTGTCAAAGTATTTGAGGATGTCTTGGCAAAATTAAGATTACGATCGTTCCCACTGCCAATTTGAGCATAAAAATATTACCTAAAGTTTATTAATGACATGTTAGATATTATGAACTAGTATACAACAAACTCAAAGGGTTTCATCTTATCACGAATAAAATGCACCTTCATACATCCTTACAGTGTAAGTTGTACCCTTTTTTTTTTAAGTTTACTGAATGTTAAGTTTTAATATTTGGTATAGCCATCTTTGTTAACGTGATGATTGATTATATATATTATTTTATTGTATTAATAAGTAAGGATTATTTTTTTATATGCTTTTTTTTTTTAAAAAAAACACGATAGGGGGGGGGGGATGTAAATAATATTAGAAATACAAGAAATAAATTAAAAAGAGAGTATACACATAAAAGTTTTTTTTGTTTTTGTTTTGTCAAACCCTTGGTACAGGATTTAATGCTTCTTGCGGTTAAGATGTTCGCTAACATTGATACCGTACCAACCAAATTCACGACCGATTTGATCAAGTGTCTTTCGTTTTGTCTCATGAATAAAAAATAAGACAAAGGTAAAGGCAAATAAACAAAGACCGGCAAAAATAATAAATACGTAAGGTCCACAAGCAGCTAACAGTGTAGGGAAAATAAGACCAATAATAAAATTACAGAGCCAATTAATTGCTAAACAAGCAGAAGAGGCTGCACCGACTGCGTAGGTAGGGAAAGATTCACCAGTAATAACAAAAGGAACCATGCCGTAGCCAATAGCAAAAAAGGCAACGTAAAGCATAATACAGACAACTTGGAGTGCGCCAACATTGAAATGCATACCAATTGTCATGATAACACACCATACACACATACCAGCAGTAGAAACAAGTAAAAGTGTTTTACGACCGAGACGATCAATAAGACTAAGACCAAGACAAGTAACTACAACATTTAAACCTGCAACACCGATAGTGACATATTTTGCTGAATCACCAAAAGAAAGCTCAAAAATAGAAGTGGAATAATACATGATAGCATTAATACCAGTTAATTGAGAAAGGGCATGCACAACAAAAATACGAAGAGCAACCATCGCTAAAATTGGAATAGACATGACTTGGAAGATATTAAGTTGAGCTTCAGATTCAAAAGCAGAATTATTTGTCTCTCCCTTTGGTGCAGTGTTGTCAAAATCTGCACCGTCTTTATCAACCTTCGGAGTCTTTTCATTACTACCTTTAGTGATACCAAGAAGCATATCAGTAAATTCGGCATCAACATCACCATTACGGAGCTTGAGGAATTCGACACGAGCTTCATCGATTCTGTTTCTGTTAATTAACCAACGAGGAGATCTGGAACAGAAAGGAAGGATAAGCATTTGTAAGATAGCAGGAACGACCGTAATGACAACAACAATGCGCCATCCGATAGCAGAGTTCAAACCAAGAGAAATACATTCAATAATCAGAATACCAAGTGTAGTGAAAAGCTGAAGAATAGAGGTTAATGCACCACGGTATTTTGGAGGTGAAATCTCAGAGACGTAGACACTAATAACACATGTCATGAATCCTGAACCAATACCAACGAAGATACGGCCAATGGCAAACTGTGCAGATGTGGTAGCTACAGAAAGAAGAACAGCACCAATAAAGAAAGTAATGTTCATGATAATCATAGAATCACGACGACCAAATCTATCGGACATGTAACTATTAGACATAGCACCCAATAGACCACCAATGGCAAACATACCGGTAGCAACACCCCTAATTTCCAAAAAAAAAAAAACATGTTAGTAAATACATGTCACCACTTTTTTATTTTTATTTTTTTTTTGTTTGATTTTTTATTACCAAATCCAATCTGTCATGGGAATACACTGAGGTAATGGTGAATTTGGATAATATGTAACTACACCGGGCGCAACGTTAGGGCAATATCTTACAGCGTTACCGGGAATGTTTAATGCAGAGGTGTTAAAACCAGAGTTGAAAGAACCCAGAGATGCCACCATGGCACAAAAAATAACAAAAGGTTTTAGACTAGAGCTCCTCGAATCCATATTTCGTATTTTAAAAAATCTATTGACTACAAGTTTTATGTTTTTAAAAGAAAAATATGAAAGTAAAAACTTTCGTTAAAAGGGTAACCCTTTTTAAATGTTTTTTTTTACATGAAATATCTGACACCCAACCAAAATTGTCCGTTTATCTGAGTTGGTAAGTTAAAAGTATATTTTCAATCATAATAATAACGCTCTTACTATATTATTAAATACTCTCCTCCATTCGCTTTATGTATGTATGATACATACATAACAAGAGCTTACTTTTTTTTTTCTGTTTGAAAAAGTAATTGACAGTATAATGAATCGAATAAATTGACATTTTGTTTAAACTAAAAACCAGTAAGCAAAGAGATAGAAATCACCTTTTTTTTTTTTAGTTAATTATACACTGTGAGTCCCTTGCTACGAAACCGTGGGGGTTTCATTTGAAAAAAAAAAGTATTTTTTTACACCTTTATTTTAAAACATGGTGAAGCAATTCTCCACTTCCTTCATATTGTCAAGATCAAATGATCTTTTTATTTTTATTCTATACCATTGACTTGATATATATAAAAGAAAATGATGCAAAAGATTGTTAAAAAAATCCTGTAGAGATAAAAAAAAAAATCACGATATACTTGAAACAAAAAGTCCGGCTATTTTCGAAGTCAATACCAAAATCTTGATCCGGTTCTTTGGCGCCTGTAGTCTTTTACTAATGCCATCTTTTATTTTTTCAAAATAATAATAATAATGATAATAGCAGTAGGCTTATTTAATGCAATTCATCTCTTATATAAACGTTCATCCACAATGTGAAAAAAAAGAAAAAAGAAGGATATTAAAAGACACAGGAAAAAGAAACAGGAAAAAGAAACAGTTACGTGAGGTAATATTACCTAAACAAATATTTATATTTTTCCAAAACCTTACCTACAACACAAGTATCTGAACTCTTATTCCCTGTTACTTAAAAATATCCTCCAGTCTTACCAACTACTAGTATAATAAGTGGCCATACAAGAAAAAAACATTGTTTTATTGCCGCTATCAAAACCATTAACTATATCTACTCAACCTTACCTCTCGATTTCGATTCAGTTGCATATAAACACATAAAATAAGATAAATTATAAACTTATTTAAAGTTCAATTATCTGTGGTTTCAAAATGACTGTTATATATTTTACGTTTTGGTATAGCATTGTAGGAAGGTCTTTTTATTGGTGCTAAAAAAGTCTCTAGCCATGTCTTTTTTTTAACCTAGATTAAATTCATACAAGTATAGCCATTTTAGTCAATTTGACGCTATTAATCATACAAATCACATTGCGCGGAAATTGAATTTATTTCCAAATACTAGAATACTATAGTATCCTGACTAAATTAATACACATTATATATTAGACAGAAAACCAGACATGTGTGAACCTGTATAAAGTACCACGCAAGAGAGAGAGAGAGAGAGAGAGAGAGAAACATACATTATGTACGTATTACAATTCTTGGGTCATATCTAGCGAAAGAAGAACCGTTGAATTTTGTACTGTTAGAGCCATAGATCGTGCAGTTGCTAAAGAGAGCAGATGTGTGAAAGGAGACACGAAAGAAGTTAATCCAATAACAGCTATTGGAAATACTGGCACTGGAGCCGGTAGTAGTATTAAAAGTTACGATAGACGGGGAGAAAAATGGCTGGAAAAACTGCGTAGTAGGTCTGGCATCTAGAGAGCATCGATTTCTACTCAAAGATCTGAAAGGTAGTAGTTTGATAATGGCCATTGGAAGCGTCATCAAAGGATATGGCCGAAGAGGGGGCTTAGAATAAAACATAAACGTTACGCTATCACTGTTCTTACAAGAGAGTATATGACCTCACAGCTACGTATATATTGTTATAATTGTATTTCTCATCCAATTTTGGGTGCTTTGCGCTGTGTAAATCCTGATTACCTAGCCTTTAGGGGTGGGAGAGCATATAGCAACAAAGGTGTGATTCCAGCCACCACAACCGGAATATCAGATACGACCAAGTTGATCCTCAACAAAGACATTTATCCCTTTTCCCAAAAACTCTTGCGCCCAATAATAACTTTTTTTTTTTTTTTTTTTTTTTTTTTTTTTTGTCTCTAGTCACCTGAAAATATACACTTTTGAGTGATGATACTTCAGCGCCTGTGCGGTTTGAATACTTTGGGTAAAGTAGAAATATATATGTATTTATTGTCATTTAAGGTATACTTCGGACTAATTATTTTTGCGATTTTGACTTCTGGTGATTTTTTCGACGGTTAAATATTCAATATTATTCCTATATGTGTAAATGTTTTGGAGGTTTTACTTTTTAAACTTATATTTGCATTTTAATAAAAAAGCCCAAGGTGCTTATCAAAGACAAATCTCTATACAAATATGCTTTATGTCGTCATTGTATCTCTTGTATTCTTAATTTATCTGTAAGAGAAAGATAACAACGCTGTAAAACACCTAGCGAGAATGACGTTCAAGAGAAAGAAAATAAATAAATATGTATGTGAACACCTCTAATAACTAATGTTTGCATTTCTACGTTTGAGCCAAAGTCAAACCCTCTTAGCAAAGAAAGACCTCTTTTCATTGGTTAAAAAGTTCATACTTTCTTCAAGTTATAGAAAGAAATGAGTTTGAAGTATCAAACCAGTCCAATGGTAATTCAAACGTTCCTCACAGATTTGTAATTAATACAATTTTTTATTTTTTTAAAATGGATAATTTTATTATTGAATGACGGAAGGGGGAATATTTGTTTAAAAGAAGATATGAGGTATTACTATTTACATTGTATAATATTATATTGGAGTTTTTTTTTTTTTTTTTTTAAAATGCAGGAAACTTTGATCTGAAAGGATCTCCACGAACATTACCATAAAGATGAGAAGGTTCTTTATACTTTGCAAAGCAAGTGGTATCACCATCATCTTTGACCTTGGGAATATAAGGAGGCTTTACTTTACGTCTCAATACTTGATCGAAAGCTAAATCATCAAACCAAGTATGTTTCATGACTTGTTCGCTACCATAGCGAGCTTCCAAATCGCAAGTGAGTAAGTTTTGTAACAAATCTTTCAAGTCAGGACTAATATCTTCTGACCAGTCCACACGACATTCCAAGATCTTTTGATACAAGTTTACTGGGTTCTTGTCCAAAAATGGAGCACGACCTACGACCATTTCAAAGATAAGGACACCTAAACCCCACCAATCAACAGTTTTAGTGTATCCCTTTGAAAGAATGATTTCAGGAGCCAAGTAGTCTGGTGTACCACATACTGTCCAAGTGACATTGTCAACACGCTTGGCAAAACCAAAGTCAGTTAACTTGACATGACCACGAGCGTCAATAAGAATATTCTCTGGTTTTAAGTCTCTGTAGACAATACCATTTTCATGTAAATAAGAAAGAGCCAAGACAATTTCAGCGGCATAAAATTTAGCTGCTTGTTCAGAAAATTTCTATTAAAAAATAAAAAGTTAATATATTGTATGGGGTAAAGAGGAGTATAGTCAAGTTTTTTTTTTTACCTTTTGTTTACGCAAGATACTAAATAATTCACCTCCAGGTACGTAATCCATGACCATAAATAAATGAGTATCATCTTGAAATGCATCCCATAAGTTTACCAAGAAAGGGTGAGAGACATCACGCAATATGGTAGGTTCATTGTTAATGTGTTCTACTTGCTTTAATCGAACAACATCGTACTTGTCCAAGGCCTTGATTGCATAATGCTTGCCATTGACTTTACTTTGAGCTAAATGAACTCTACCAAATGAACCTGTACCAACTGTACGCTTCAAGATGAAATCATCAAGGCGAAGTTTACGATGTTGGCGACGTCTTTGTTTGTCTTTAGCAGCTTTGGTGCGAGGTACAGCATGAGTACTAACACGAGTAACATGAACAGGACGAGGTGAGTAAATGCCCTTCATAGGAGAACGAGGAGTATGAGAAGAAGGAGTAGAGGCAAGATCGGATGGAGTTGTATTAGAGTTTTCTGTAGAGATTGGAATACCAAAGTAACCATCAATTGATTGTTCTGTTATTTGAGGAAGAGGGGAAAGTGGTGATGCATTTACAGGAGAAGAGGAGAGATAATCAGGAATATTATGTGTAGTAGATGGAATTCGATTATCATTTTTATTATTTATAATGGGTATCGAATCTAATGTATTTATTTATTTATTTTTTTTTTTTTTGTAAAAAAAAAAGGTTAGTATCTGAAAAAGGAAATATCTGTCAATTTAAAATTTTTGTTTACCTTTAAAGTTATTATTATTTACAGGTGAACGAGGTGGAGAACTAGCAGCAGGAGTTATAGTAATAGAAGTTGGAATATGAGATGCACTCGAGGTAGAATTTCTACTAGGTGTATGTGCAGGTGTCATGACGTTACTGTATCCACCTGAATAACAACTGCCGTCGTCACTAGTTATGCTGCTAGTTATGCTAGGTGTTTTACAAATACTTGGTTGTGTAGATGTATCTGATTCTTGACTTAGATTTCTTTGATGTTGTTTTTTAGTTAATGTTGAACGTCGAATAAGTTGAACGCCTTTATTGATGAGATCCATGTTAAGTTATATATATTGTTTTCTTAAAAATAAAATAAAATAAATAAAATAAAATAAAATAAATAAAAAAAAGAAGCAGGAAAAAAAAAAAAAGAAGCAGTTTATATATTGTAGAATTTAAAGAGCCGTGTTTCAGTCACAGGGTTCCTGATACGCACTTGTTTTTTTTACAGAAAAAAAAGCACAAGCTATTTGATAGGTTTGAGATGCCGCGCTGCCATTCCTAATGTCGGATTAAGGAAAGAGATAAGACTAAAATTACGTACTTTTATCCAAACACAACTCCGCAGGTTTGGTTTGAGCCGGGTATCTCTCTCTCTCTCTCTCTATCTTGATGATTTTAATTTTTTGACAAGTTGTTTGATTAAGAACCCTTTTTTTGAAACAAAAAATGAGATCATAATCCAACCCATTTTTGTGAATATGTGATCATAAACAAAGTATATATGGTTCATATTACTTAATTTCACACTAATCTACACGTGAATCACTTTTATGACCAAGATTGGGTTTATTAATAATAATAAAGATTTTTTTTTTTGTGCTCATTTGCATTAGTAGAATCAAATAAGGGGAGGACAATTATTATAGAGTTTGGAAGGAGATTTAGTTTCCCGATAAATATAACTTTTTTTTACGTATCTTTTAATATATCGGTCAAGTGCTATAAAGGGGAGAGGGGGGTTTCTTTTTTTAAAAAAAGAAAAAACCTGTCATCGTTTAGTTATTAACAAAACGATTAAAACAAATAAGAATTGAAAATCTATTGTTTGTTTTAGAGAAAAAGATAAGCCCAATTAAGCTTTTTTTTTTACTATAATGTTTTAAGCGGGCGTACAATTAAGAAGTCATTATCTTTATAGTTAAACACTTCTCTTTTCAATCAAAACTTTATAGTGTGAGAATATCACATTTGCCTTTAATGATATTTAGCGCTAATATGTAAATATTAGTAGATATCTTTGTTTTTTTTTACCGGATATTATTATAATATCTAATTAAAATAAAGAAATAGGATTGCCCGATAATGAAAAAGAACTATGTACACTGATTAACGTCGGAATAATCTATAAAAACTCACTGATTTTT
Organism: Thamnidium elegans; assembly: GCA_025201345.1. Lineage (NCBI taxonomy): Eukaryota > Fungi > Mucoromycota > Mucoromycetes > Mucorales > Mucoraceae > Thamnidium > Thamnidium elegans. The sequence goes on from JAIXMG010000018.1 coordinate 419,354, forward strand.
TTTTAAGTGCGTCATAGTCATTTAGATGCCGCAACCATGGTAATTTTTTTTTTAAAAAACAGTTTACAACAATATAAAAAGAGATGGGTTGAGACAACGTCATATACAAGGGGAATTGCATTAATTTTTTTATTTTTTTTTTTATATCTTTTCTAGGTCCTTGTCTTTCTTTTTTTTTTATCAATCTTAAACAAATGATTGTTTCTATAATAACCGGTACTTTAAAAGAGAGTTTAATATCATTGTCACTAATGCCCGGAGTTATTTTTTGTTAGTTACCCATTCTAAAAAAAGAAGAAACCTCCTTCTATCTTAGACATAAAATAAGGGAATTCTTGGTACACTTTTTATTTGCACGTTAAGCAAAAAAAAAGTATAACATATTTTCTTGCGCTCACTCAAATTTCATTCACATAAAAAAAAAAAAACTTGCTGCATGAATAAGTTGGAGCAATGTTAACATATAAATACGAGTACTTGTAAAAATATATTATAGTAAATTCGTTATGATAATTATATAGACCCCTTTCCTCGGGACCTTATGCTCCAATATTATGATTTCTTACTAGGCAGAACGTCTCGATAATGGAAATTATCAGCTTGGAACATTTAATTGACATTATCCATCGAGCTTAATATGTATATATATATATATTTTTAGCGGACAGTTGGTTGGGCTCTCAAAGTGCTACCTCACTCAATGTGCCATGAATCGAAAGCGGAGCTCTTTTTTCGTATTTGGTAAATGATAAGGTTAATAGATATAAAGAAAACGGTTAAATATCTTTACCGACCTTAACAACTGTTTCCTGCAATGCTAATCAGAAAAATAAAAATGAAACCCAGGAGTACGATTAAAAAAGTTATCGGCATACAATAATAATAACGAAAAAAAAAAAAAAAAAAAAAAAAGTCCGAGGTAAATTACTAGGTGACCCTTTCTAGCGTGAATCTTTTTTTAGAGAGTCATTGGAGTTCTTAAAAGTACCTGCCTTATCGATTATCAGAGGAATGACCTGATGACATGCATCACACACACACTCTCTCTTTGATATGCTCTGATTACGCTAAAAAGAAACTCTTTTTTTACCCTATTTGCGCCATTTATTTACAAATGTGAGCTTATGTCGCTATATCTTCCAATAGTAGCCTCTGATCAACTGAAAAGGTTTCTGTGCGTGATATAAATTGTAGCCGAACTCCGTTTGATGTTATGCACATTTCTGTCATTTGAAGTAGTAGTACCATATTACATCAATGGAGTTTTGTCTTACAATTATGAAGCTGCATTGACCAATGTTTTATGTATCACTGACGCACAAAATAATAACAGCTTAATACACACATACACAAAACATATATACAAGTCTTTTTTTTTTTTTTTTTTTTTTTTTTTTTGTGTATAAATATATTAATATATTGATTTTTTTTATTACAAACTATCCAACTTTTCTTTATATATAACTCTTTCTTTTTTTTTTAACCTTGTCTTTGACGAGGAGCACATCTGATAATGTTGTCAACTCTCAAAATCATCTCAGCAGCTTCAGAAGCAGATAAAAGAACTTGCTTCTTAAGCTTATATGATTCAGTAATACCCAACTCTCTAACATCAGCAACAACACCGTTGACCATATCTAAACCAGAGGTGTTTTTACCTTCGTAATGAGCAGCTCTTAATTGAGAGACCAACTCGGATGAATCAAAACCAGCGTTGTCAGCCAAGATAGTAGGCATTTGACGAAGTGCCTTTGAGAAAGATTCAGCAGCAATAGCACGCTTACCAGCAGTCTTTGCAGCAACTTCATCAACAGCCTTTGACATCAAGACCTCAGAACAACCACCACCAAGAACGGTACGAGGTTCACGTACAGTTTGAGAAAGAACAGAGAGAGCATCGTGAAGAGATCTTTCAGCTTCATCTAATAATTGTTGAGTGGCACCACGAAGGACAATAGTACAAGCTTCACCAGCAGCAACACCAGAGAATTTAATCAATTTATCTTCACCGATAATAATTTCTTCAATTAAATCACAATGACCTAATTGAACAAGTTCAGGATGATCAAATGTAGAAGCAATCTCACCACCAGTTACCAAAGCTAAACGTTCAACACCTTCAAAATCAGCATGTTCAATAGTGGCAATACCAGCATCAGCTAATAATTGTTCAGGCCAGTTATAAATCAATTGACGGTTAACGAAACAGTTAATACCGTGGCCCTTGATCTTGTCAACCTTTTCCTTCATCTTATTACGTTCAGCACGTTCAAGTTCGGCAAGTTTACCAGTAGCATCAACTCGAACACGTGCACCGAAAATCTTGATTTTGTCAGTGTCCATAGATGTGTTTGCAATTAAAATATTGGCATTTTCAATACGCTTAGGGCAGTTGACACCAATCTTTTTATCCAAAATAAAACCTTAAAAAAAAAAAAAGAAAAGAGTCAATATACACGTGTAATACACGCTTTTTTTTTTTTTACTCTCTCTTTTTACCTTCGTCCAAGTATGAATCCATTAACTTTCCTCCAGGCTTCTTAATGATTTGAATATTTTCAAGGTTAGTAGAACCCTTAAGACGAAGAACAGCATCGACAGCTAATTTAGAGAAATATTCTTTATCTTGAGACAAGACTTTGGAACTAAGTGTAGTCTTTGCGATGTTAATTAAATCTTGACGGAAGAGGTCCTTGTCTAAACTATGATCAATAGCACTTTCTTCCAAGGTCTTGTAGGCTGCAGCAGATGCAAGACGATAACCTTCAATAATAGTTTGAGGATGAATGTGTTGGTTAATCAAGTGTTCAGCTTCACGTAAAAGTTCAGCAGCTAAAACACAAACAGATGTGGTACCATCGCCAACTTCATCATCTTGTACTTTGGAAATATTAACAAGTACTTTAGCAGCGGCATTGTCTAAAGCAATAGACTTTAAAATGGTAGCACCATCGTTGGTGACCAAGATTTCACCAGTAGTGGCAGATTGAAGAATCTTGTCCTATATTTTTTAATTTTTTTTTAATGGGTTAAAATTTTTCCTTCTAGTTTCTTCTATTTTTTTTTTTTTTTAAAAAAAAGTACTAACCATGCCCTTGGGACCAAGAGTACTCTTGACTAAATCACCTACGGCAATAGCACCAATGAAAGAAGACTATTTTTATTTCACATTAAAAAAGTAAGTATAAACAAGATCAACTACATGGAAAAAAATGTTTTGCTTCATCTGGGTTTCCTCTTACCAAACGAGCGTTTTCAGCTCTTTCTTCGGTTGCTTGATCTTGAAAGATATTTACAGGAGCTAAAGACTAGAGTAAATTTATTAGTACAAAATAGAATAAAAAGTACGCGTCTCATCTATATAACTTTTTATTTACCATTTTATGTTATTTTAGATGATGTAACTGAGTAAGAAGAGAAAAAGAAGATGAAAGAAAAAAAAAAAAGTTTTTGGTAGCCGCTGTCAAAATTTATTTTTTTTTGGAAGCACAACACAAGGAGAGAAAGCTACACAGTCACTTTGTAAGAACGACCTTTTTTTTGTTGTTGTTGTTGTTGACTAAAAAGAGTCAGTAAGATCCGTATTAAGGTAGCAATTGTAATGCGTCTTGAATATCATTTTATATAGTTTTCTTTTTTTAAAATACGTAATAAACAATATATTTAAAGAAAAAACACCTATGCGATGACATAAGATAAAGGTCTTTTTTTTTTTTTAAAAAAAAAGGGGGGGATTTTTATTTTCGTTCTTTCAAAAAATACATAATTTTTTTTTTTCTCCCTCTCTTTTTTTTTTTTTTTTTTTTTTTTTTTTTTTTTTGTTGTCGTTGCTGTATTGCTGAAAAGAAAACAAAATAAAAATGCAATCAAATTTAACACAATTACAATACCAACAGTTGCAAATTCAGCAGCAACAACAAAGACTAGCTAATATGATGCAACAAAAGCAAAGAGGATATCCTCCAGCAACACCACAACAACAACAACCTTGGGATGAAGGGTTTAATAAACAGCAACAGATATTTCAAATGCAACAACAACAACAACAACAACAACAACGTATGATGAACAAGGACACCCCCATGATGAGACCTTCAACCATGTTACCACCTACACACGTACCACCACCACCTCAACAACCTTCTGCCATCGTTCCAATCATTTCTACACCTGCTGCTAGTACAAAGGCTACACTGGTTAAAACAGAATTACAAAAGAGAAACTTGCACCAATATGAAGAAAGAGATGACACGTATCAAGATGTTTTGAATTTACAGCATAAACGACATATCGAATTGGCTCAAAATAAAAAGAGAGCAATAGAATTAGCTAGTTTAGAAAGAAGAAATCGAATGCAGCCTAATGGGCCCATCATTACATTTGGACCTGGTTATCAAGGGTATGGTAATGGTAAGACTGGGACACGTACACGTATTCGATTTCCTCATGATAAGAAAAAGAAGCGAGAGTTTAAATTGTGAGTATATATGATATCTTTTTTGTTTTTTTTTGTTTTTTTTATTTACGTGTTTTATGTGTAAAAAAAAAAAAAAAGTCCAGCAGAAGCGATTAAAGAACAGGCTACAAAGGAAGATGTTTTAGTTCCTATTCGAATCGATTTAGAGCATGAAGGATATAAATTAAGAGACACATTTACTTGGAATCTAAATGGTAAGTTATACACAGATAAATTTATATGTCAAAAAAAGTTACTAATTTTTTTTTTTTTTTTTTTTTTTTTTTTTTGGATGTTAGAGCAACTGATAACACCAGAGCAATTTGCTGATGTTATATGTGAAGATTTAAAATTACCTCAAAATATATTTATGGAACAAATAGCTAAAGCAATCAAGGAACAAATTGATGACTATAATTTAAATGCTTCTAGTATGATGAAGGAAGATACAGAAGAATCAGTCGAACAAAAGAGTGAAACATTACATACAATAGCTCAAGAATCAAATGATATGCCAGTTACTCTAGTAGATAGTCATGGTAAAGGTATTGAATTACGCACAATTATCAAGTTGGATATTACTGTAGGAAATAGAGAATTGGTTGATCAGTTTGAATGGGATATTAGTTGTCCACGTAATTCGCCTGAAGAGTTTGCCAATATCCTTACAACTGAATTAGGACTTGGCGGTGAATTCAAGTAAGTTATATAGTTTTATATGTATTATTGATCTAACTTTTATATGTATTTAGAACCGCTATTGCACATTCAATTCGAGAACAAATTCATGTGTATATCAAGTCTTTATTACTTGTAGGATATGAATTTACTAATGACTCAGTTATCGATGATGAAATTAGACACAGCTTTTTACCTCGATTAAACCATATTGTACGTGAACATACATCAATTGAAAAATTCACACCTTCAATTACAGAATTATCCGATGCAGCGGTTGAAAAGATGGAAAAGGATAGAATGAGAGAAGCCAGGTAATAATTTATATATATATGTATATATATATGTATATGTATTTATGTATGTGTATTAAACAATGTTCATTTGTATATGCAGACGGAAAAGAAGAGGTACCCGTGCTAGACGTGGTATTGTTTTACCAGATAGAGAACCTCAAAAGACACATCGTACTGGGTTCTCAGTACCACCTCAGCAAGAATTAACCGATGAGCAGTTATTAAACGGTAATATGTATGACCAAATTGGCGGTTCACATAAACGAAGCGCAGCATTGAAGGCTCGTATGAATATTGCAGCTGAGGCAGCTGATACAGGTGAAGATATCCTTGGTAATTCCAATATGCAAAGCGTCATTTCTCTAGGCTCTATGAATAAATTCCAATCGATGAATGACCATCAAAAGTTCTTGAGACATCAACAACAACAACAACAACAACAACAACAACAACAACAACAGCAGCAGCAGCAACATCAACAACATCAGCTTCGACAACAGCAGCAACAACAGCAACAACATCAACAGCAACAACAACAACAACAACAACAACAGCAAACTTGGCGGTCTCATCAGCAATACCATTAAGCTTTTAGTAAATAATATATACATATAAATATTGGGTTACATCATTTTCGTGTTGTGCAGCTTCATACTTTATTTAGCAATACGTTGTGTGAATTTGTTGTTATAAGCAAGTTTTATTTTATTACTTTTAATATCAATTGACTCTTCTTTTACTTGTTTTTTAAAAAAAAAGAGACATTATTTTTTCTTTTTAAATTAGAATGAAAGCAAGCAAGCAAGCAAAAAAAAAAAAAAAAAAAAAAAAAGACTTGATTGTTTAAAAAGTAACGGGTATTCCCATATAAAGCGTCATATTACGCACTAGAAAAAAAAACATCACCCAAATACGGGGTAAAGTTAATTTTTTTTTTTCCCTTTTCCTTTTCCTTTTTCTTTTATTACTTTTTTCTTTTCCCCATCTTGCATTTCGATAAACTGGATTCAACAAATTTAACCAATATTGATACGACGAAAGTGTGTGGTCCTAATGATCCAGTGCTATTCTATGTACACTGTTCTACAAGGGAACCAGATCCTGTAGTACGTATTCGAAGACAAACTACGTCCACTCGTATTCCACCTGTCATTATAGGTAAATATACATACAAAGTATGTTGTTATTATTATTTTTTTTAAAACTAATAAACAAATAATAAAAAAGTGACGGGAATCAAAAAGGAAGGAAGATCACCAAAGATATTCGATGAACGACCTGATACCAGTATAAAAATTATTGTACTTGATTTACGAGATAATCAAGATGCCAACAATGAGAATCAATCTAGCTCCATGGCTAAAGAAATGCCACTTAGTATTTGGGAAAATGTGTTACAGATTGGTAGAGCTTATAAACCGAATCAAAATACAGAGTGTGCTATTCAAATAAATACTCCTACCATTGACGTTTATTCTAATATTTTACCTAGACAGCAACAACAACAACAACAACAGTTACAGCTACATCATTCACAACAGCAACAACAACAACAACAACAAATGATGTTTAATCCAATGTATCGTAATAATATGATGTATGGTAATACGAATAACAATAGCAATAATAATTATTTAATGAACCAGGCCATGTTATTTAATAATCAACATCAACAACAACAACAACAACCCAATTATATGCATGTTATGGCAGCGGCTCAATCGATTATGAACGCAGCAGCTTATAATAATATGTATAATGCTTATAATAATAACAATCATCAATATATGATATCGCCTCAACCCCAACATCAGCAGATGCCACAAATTAAACGAAAACCGGTTCAATTACAACCAACACAATATGTAAGTCCACAAATTGAACAACGTTTATTAAGAAAGAAAACGATTCCATCACCTTCTGTACCAAAGCCACCTGTACCTAAACCAAAGAAAACAGTTACTTTTGCTAAAGAAGATACAGTTCATCAATTGGATCCAGTTGAATCTGAAGAAGAAGAAGAAGAAGAAGAGGAAGAAGTGTATTATGATCAAAATCAACATTATTATCCACAAGATGAAATTGAACGTCATCATTACGAAGAAAATGAAACGTATTATACCCAAAATTATAATCAATATCCTCCTCCTCCTCCTCCTTCAAGACAATTTTATTATGAGCAAGATGACCAAGAAGAAAGTCATGGTGATTTATGGAAAAGGAGAAACTTTTTAACAAGACATAATTCACATAATACAGCCGTTCCACTACCAATTGAAGGATTTAGAGAAAAAAATTGAGGAGCCCCCCAAAAAAACTATTTTTTTTTTGCTTTTAATAAAATACTTTTATTTCTCATAAACTATTTTATATGTTTTATGGACATCATGTTATTTAATACATTCATATCACAGCTTTACAGTGTATGACAGTTTTCGCATTCAAGTATAGCGTAACCTGTTAATTTAGCTGTTTTCTTGACTAGACAATAATCAGACAAGGTTTTATTTACCTGTTCTATCTATCTTTTTCTTAAAAGACAACCGGTTGAACAGTAACTGTCAGCATTAAAATTATAAGAGGATTAGCGTAAACCCTCTTTTCGCAGCCATACTCACTAATGTATCTTTGTCTCTTTCCCTTGGTAATGGAACCACTGTAAATCCAGGGCGCGGGGGGTTTTTTTTAAGGGGAGAAACGCGATTTTAATTTTTTTCTTTTTACTGTATAAATTTTTTTGCAAAGTCACATACAACATATATATAAAAATAAATAAATAAATATATTACATTCGTTGTTACTTTTATTTCCTTTGTGATAGGATTACCATACAAAATAAAAAAAGATATAAAAATATAACCAACCACCCCCCCTCTTTTTTTTGTTTTTATTGTTACCCTTTTTACATTCTACATTCCTTCTTATTTATAAATGAACACTCAACGTGTAAGTATATAATAATATTTTCTTTCTCTTTTTTTTTTATTCATGTTAATCAAAAATCAAATTAGGAAAATGCAAGAAGAATATTGGAAGGTGAAAACGCACATCAACCTTTAAAAACTTTATCATCTGTTAAAAAGACCAGTATCACACTATTAAAACCTTTACAAGACAAGAATCGTAATGCACTTAAAGATCCCAACAGCAACAACAACAACAACATTACTACTACTAGTAAAGGGACAAATAAGATACTTCAAAAGCAGGTATATGTAGATAAAGAAGTCAAGGTTGAAGAGATTGAAAAGACAAAATATACCCAACCTGATGTAGAAGAATCCATCAAAACAGAATTCTTTAACGATAATAAGACGAGATATAAAGCAAAGGAAAAGCAAGAAGAAGAAGAAGAATTCATGGCTATTGTACCAATCTTACCAATTATCGTACCAAAGCGTATAAAACAAATGGTTATTGATAAACATACCAAAATAGGATCAAAGCGAAGCCGTGCAAATAATGATGTTGAAGAAGGAGACCAAGCTAATGCCGAAAAGAAACAAAAATATAGCAACAAAATATTATTTAAACCAAACGCGCCTGCATTAAATATTGAAATCACCAAGGAAGCAGAAATATTAGAGGTGCAACAAGAAACACGGGCTAAAATGGCTATGTTACAAACATCAGAATCATTAAAGGAACATCAACTAGGTGATCCTATGCTTGTTGCAGAATATTCAGGTGAAATATTTGGTTACTTCTTTGATGCAGAAACCAGATTGATGGCCGATCCTTCTTATGCTTTAAATTTACAACATGAAGTCAATTGGAATATGAGAGGTGTATTAATTGACTGGGTTATTGAAATCCATCATTTATTTCAATTGTTACCAGAGACTTTGTTTTTAACTGTCAATATCATTGATCGCTTTTTATCGTTACGTACAGTAGTACTCAGTAAATTACAATTAGTTGGTATCACTTCTTTATTTATCGCTACCAAATTTGAAGAAATCTCTTGTCCTACTATACAAGACTTTTTATTCATGACTGATAATGCTGTTAAAGAAGATGAATTAATCAAGGCTGAAAGGTTTATTTTACAAGTATTGGATTTTCATCTCTGCTACCCTAACCCAGTCAATTTCTTACGTCGCGTTTGTACTAATGAATCAAAAAGTGATATTCATACACGTATTTTAGCTAAATACTTTATGGAAATCTCTTGCATTGATCATCGCTTTATTGGTATTCGTCCATCAAAGATTGCTGCTGCCTCTCTTTGGTTATCTAAAAAGATGTTGGCTACTGGTAAATGGAATAGTAATCTCTCAAGATTGGCTGGCTATACTCCTGAAGAATTAAAACCTACCGTTGAAGCTATGTTGGATTTCTTGGCTCAACCAGTTGCCCATGATGCCTTCTTTAAAAAGTGGGCTACTGTAGATTTATCAAAGGCTAGTATTTTCGTACGTGATTGGATCAACAGATATTATATTAATGAATAATTCCGAAAATATCCTTTAATAAAAATAACAACTTTAATTTCTTTTGTCGTATTTACCCCAATAATAAAACAGAATATTAATACATGTTGCGAAAATTCATAGTTGTGTGTAGTATGTAACACAGCAATCGAAGGATAATGAAGTATTACGTACTGAAATCATAAATCTTAAACGAGTAGCTAATGAGGGCCACACAAAACCTAAAACGGCAAGTTTCAGCTATCAAAGATAGGAATTTTAATCGAGAAATCATCCATTTAAAACGAAATTAGTTTCATGTATATCTTTTAACTCAAGATCAAAGCATTCAAAACAATGAGAGATATACCTTAATCGAAAACTTGAAAAGGGAAAGGCAAGATATACACCAAATATTTTATGGCATCAAAAAAGGGTTATTAGACGCTCACTACCGTCATTTCACTTGTCGAATGGTAATATCTTATAGAAATTCACCGAAACTTACAAATAAGAGACAGCGTTTCGGCTATGGCCATTGGATTATCTGGTCTAGCTACAGTCTTATTCCATCAAAATTTTCCTCAATTCTCAACAACACTCAGTCAATGTAATACTTTTTTTTTTAAAAAAAAACGAAACAGACTCCTTCCTTACAAAAAGCAGGTTTTGGGCTAGAAGCGATGCTTCGTGAGCGAAATAGCAAACATCAGAGTTAAATAACTAATTTGTGACTTCCCTAATGTACAATTATTTAGATATTTCGTACAAATGTCTGTAATTCTTCTCTTTCCTCATCTTTACATAAATGTCTCAATCTGAAAATTCATTTAAAAACTCTCTTCGTAATTTTCAATCGGCAAGAAGTAATAATGCTGGTATAGCACTACCTACTACACCTAATTCGACTTTACAATCCTTTCGTGAAACTGCTTCTAATGCTTTCTCAAACGTATCAAGTTCTGTACAAGGTTATATCCCTCTCGGTGGCAACACTGAAGAAGAAGAAGACCCTTGGTACCAACTATCTCGAGTAGAGGTATATATATATTATATAAATATATAATATCACTTATTTTCTTTTTATTACTTTACCGACATATTCCCTTTTTTTTTATATGTAGAGAGTTATGGCTTTTGCTTTATGCCTTGCTTTAGGTGTAGGTTGTTTTGCTTTGGTAAGTTAAATCTTGGCATTTTTTTTTTTCCATTAGTAACGGTTTTATATACGAATATAGTCATTTTTCTTTTTACCCCTATTTCCTGGAAAATTTGCAGCAACATTTACATGTAAGTATAATATATTTAAAGAGGAAAAAAAAGAGATAGTAGGTGAGCTGATACGATATTTGGCTTTAGTGGGAAGTATTTTGATTTTGGTTAGCGTGGCTTTATTACGTGGGCCTTTATCTCATTTACAACACATGATGACAAAAGAAAGAATCCCATTTACTGTATCTTATGTAGGATCAATGGCCATGACTTTATATGCAGCTATTGGAGTAAGTTTTTTTTTAGGATATTTTCTTACGTACGTATTTTATTAAAATATATTATTTTATAGTTGCGACAGACGTTTTTAACGATTTTTTTTGCAATTATTCAAATAATTGCATTGCTTTGGTATGTTGGATCGTATATTCCTGGTGGCATTTCTACATTAAGATACGGTACATCTTATATTGGAGGAAGAGTTGTTTCCATTTTACCCATTTAAAAAAACTACATTTTTTATATATATACTTTTATACACACACACACACATATATATATATATATATATATATATATACACATATTTTGTTAATAAAAAAAAAGAAGCTGAATATCTTTATTTTGATAATTATTTTGATCTGATTATTTTTAATCAGATCTTGGAGCTAACTTGCGTTGCGGAGAAGTAGCAGGAGTTATACTTTTATGATATTTAGCGGTCGTATGTGAAGAAGAAGATGGCGGTGATAGAGTTCGAGTTGGAATATGCAATTGAAGAGAAGGTATATTATACTTACCATGGGAAATATTATTAGTTGAATGTGTATTACTTTTTTGTTTCTTACGTTGTGGTGTAAGATCGGTGTTGGCGGCTTGTTCATCGTCGTATCGGAATAATGCTTTAGCATGTCGCTTTTGTCTACCCACAGGCGCATGTTCTTCCCATTCAGCAATAAGTCCATCTTGAATACTCATGTTGCTTAACCATGACAATACTTCAGTTGCAGATTTACGATGTTCAGGCGATACCTTTAAGAATTTAAGCAATAATTCTTTACTTAATTTACCAGGTACTTCTCGATCAAGTGCTCTTTCAATATGATAATCTTCTCCTACTGTTTCTCGTAATCCTTTCAAGTCTGTATCTAAAATACCATACCATGGTTCTGTCTCAGAAAATGTCTTCCAAATAATTGTACCAAGTGAATAAATATCTTCAGATAATGGGTTTACAAGCCATGGTAAATCTTCAGTATCGGTACGGTTCTTGGGTAACGTTTGAACAGATCGATAGAGTCGGTAACCATGATCAGGTTTAGCTCGAATCCATGGTAATTGTTGACACCACAAGTCCAAATCTTGTTTGGTTAATGGAACTATCTCACCATCATATTCTTCTTGAATGTCTTTAGGATGTTCTACCCACCAATGACGTACATCGCTAGCATTAGTAAATTTAGACTTTCCAAAGTCTATCAGGAATAACTCGGCTCGTGGACTTCCATCTCGTAACTTTTCGTTGGTTTCGTTCACCATAAAGTTTACTTCAGATAAATCACGATGAGCTAAACCGACGTTATGAATGGTTTCGATACATTGTAACATTTGAATGATGAGATCCATCTTTTGATGAGCTGTCAATCGATGATGTGAATGAGCATGTGTATATTGCTTTAATGTCTTTTCATAACGTTGCATTGAAAGACCAATGATTTCTCCATGTTCTTCCTGTAATACTTCAGTGATTTGACCCATATGTGGTAGTCCCTTTAAAGCTAATAAACTGGCAATCTCGGTGGTACGTTGACTGATGGTCATGCGACGGAATGTTTGAAGTACCTTTTGTTTATCTTCTCGTAAAAAGTATACATATTTAAAGAAGCCTTCTGCGTTAGGATAAGTTGATGTTTTATCAGTATACTGGTTAATATTAACTACTGGTACATCTTTTTCTTTGGCGTCTAAAAAAAAAGAAGAATAAATATAAAAAAATAATGTAAGAGAGTTTAATTTATAAAACTTACAGTCTCTTAATTTTTGCCAGATTTCTTTAGAGGTGTCGATATAATAGTGCTTTAAGACAGGATCAGGTGTATCTCTATCATGCATGTATCGTTCATAAGTAACAGAGGTAGATTTGATAGAGGCTTCAGTCTTATCGTCAGATGAAATAGATCGAGTTTCTTCTAGTTGGTTTTCACCGTCTTCTATTTCCATCGAATCACTGCTTTCTGATGGTGAAGTTGATTCGGTATTGTTTGTTGGTTTATCATGATTTTTTAAAACAAGTCGGATGACAGGACGAGAAGGTGACTTTTCTTCGGTTTTGTCTAGAGCTGGTGGGGTAATACGAATCATGTTTCTAGCGGAGGATTCAGGAGCTGAACTAACATATTTAGGACTAGTTGGGTCCGTAGGCGCTTTAGGTGCTTTAGTTGATTTAAAGCTCGTTGGGTTGGTAGCCGCTTTTGAGCTTGTTGGAGTGGTAGTTTCTTTAGAGGTCGTAGGATTACTAACTGCTTTAGAGGCGGTAGGGTTGCTAATTACTGTAGGGGATTTAGGGTTGCTAATTTCTTTAGAGGCTGTAGGGTTGCTAACTATTTTAGAGATGGTTGGGTTGCTAATTGCTGTGTTGATGCTAGATTTAGGTACATTGACTTTGGTATTATATTTAGAAGTTTTGGTAGATACTTTCAGGTTTGTTGAATTATTTACATTATTAGATGTTTCTGAAGAAGCAGCAGGGTTTAAAATAGAATGAACAAATTCTTTGGCAATATCTTGATCACCAATCTTTTTTAAATCGCCTGGTACCTTTGTTGAAAGTTTATACATGTTGTAGACTTTTTTAAAGAAACTACGGTCCATGTCAGAATTAATGACGGCGGTAGCGCTTTCAACTACTTTAACTACTCGTAATTTGGACCATGCTTTAGGACAAAACTCGTATTCGTCACTCTTATCCATGGAAGATTCGTCAAAGCCGTGCGTGATTCCCATAGGCTCACATATAACAACAGTTGCTTGTAGTCTATACAAGTCTTTGGTAAAGGGTTTGATATTAACGTTGTAGAGAATTGCAAGGGCCCCATTGGGATCTGTACCGGCTTCGTTTAATAATGTACGGTTTTTGGCAATGTAGAAACGTGGTAAGGGAATACGATGTTTGTCAGAACGTGACATGTAGTCAAAGAACGAGGCGTTCAAGTGCTGGAACAATAAACGTACATTACTAAATCCTCGAAGCTTTTTAGTGTTACAATCTTCATCACTTAGTGCTTGCACAAAGTATAAGTTACTAAATGAAAATAAATTGTTGTTTTAGTTATGGGGAATTACTTTATGTTTTCGAGTATGATTATACCTTTTTTTAGGTGGTTCAAGTTCTTTATACATGGGAAAGATAACATCAGGCTCTGGTACTGGTGAAGGCGAACGAGAAACAGATACCATTCTTTCTTCTGGGAGGGTTGTGCTTAATAAAAGATCAATATCAGTGGTAGATGTTGAAAGATAAAAGGGTCTAAGATAGTAATGATAAAAAAACGACATAAATAAAAAGCGATAGCTTTAAGACTTGAAAAAAAAACATACCTGGGACCTCCTTGAATAAATTCAGAAAGACTAATGTATCGTTTTGACAAGTTTTCAGCTTGCTGATAGATCATGTCAAAGGATCGATGAAAGAGTATGGCGTTTTCCCAAATAAGACAAAGATCTTGAGCAAAGTGGTTATAGTCTTTATACTTGTTTTGATAGAGGTTGCATTCCAAAGTCTTGAAGTCCATGGGAGAACTTATCTCTGTATGGTAAACTAAGGCGGTTGCGGGAACAGGAGCCAAGAACTGGAAACAGTCGTAACAGGATAAAAGTTCGTCTAATATAAAGATGCAACGACGAAAAGTTTTGGCTGGCATCGTTACGCCCTTTAATTGCAGGGTCTCACTGGTTAAAGTGATATCTCGTACTTGTGTGAGAGACATTGCTTATTTTTCTTAGTATATATATAAACTCTCTTGTTGTCTTTGAAGTGGTTTGGATATGGAAAACTAACTTCTTTTTTCTTTGTTTGAAAAAATTACTTTTTTGTGTTTATGTTTTTTTTTGGCAAAAAATGAGCTGCCTAAAGGGAAAGAATTAGTGCTGTAATTTTTTTTAAGAGTCACACGCTCTTTGGATAGGATTTTTTTTAATACTTTTGTTGGTTAAAAAAATAAGTGATAATATGCTTGTATCCTATACTGTTTCGAAGTAGCTAAATATCCGTAGGTAGGCGGTAATATGGTCGTAAAAACTGTAATCAAATATATGAGTTATTGATCTAATAATAGGTACTAACTTCTTGGTACCTCTTTTTGTTGTTGTTGCCGTTGCAAATCCCCCTTTCTTTTTATCGGTTGTCACCTGAGAAAGAAGGTCAGTAGGTATAGTTTACTGATATATTAAGATATCCTGTAGACTCAGTGAAAGCCATATACCTAACATATAGAACTCGAAAAAAACATCTCGTGTAACACCAGTAGGTGCTGCATGGAATAGTGCACATGGAGATATCTGGAACTCATTACGGCCTTTTAAAATAACAAGTAGATATACTTCATCTTTCTCTTTCTTGTAGATATTTTTTTTATCATCCCCATCTATCTATAAAGGTCTTTGTTTTTTTTCTGTAAGCTAGTAGACATATATTTCATGTCAGTTTTGGGCTGACAAAGAATAATGTTATATGTCCTCGCAGCTATTTGTTTCGAGTATAAATGTCATAGTTAGTGCTCTTTGCAAGGTACTATAGACTCTTGCATGATTTGTTTATTATCTTTTATATTAGTAAATATTAGATTAATTTAGAATATTTCGTATTCTCTGGGACAAAATTAAAAAGGCTTTTATGTAAATGTTTTAAAATTATTTCTGACCGAATAAAGTGCCTTGAAAGGTTATAGGTCTATTTTGTCGAAGAGGCTGCGATCGTCTAAAATGATCAAGACTAAGTAAATGGCGCATAGAAGGTCTACCGTGAGGACAGTTCCATGGTTGATCAATGTCACCCATATGACCTACAATCTATTTTTTTTTTAAAAAAAAAGAAACGTTTAGAACTTGTGCCGAGTTTGTAGTACTTATTTTTTTTTTTTTACTTGTGTCATTTGTCTCATATTTAATTTTTGACCAATTCTTACTGCTTTATGACAAGCTCTCATTGCAAACATAGCTCTTATACGACTACAACGAACCATCTCTCCAGGGTTTTCGTTAATCAGGAATATAAGTTCGCTAAAATCTAATTTTTTAAAAAAATAAATAGTAATGAGGTTTTATGCTATATTTAAGAATGTAATATATACCTTTTTTATCAAATACAGTATTCTTACTAACAGGATGTGATACAACTCGAATACGTTTAGTGGGCTCATTATCCGGCAAGATTTCTACCCCAAAGCCATTTGCTTTGAATATTTCCAAGTTGTCCATGACAATATGTTCTTCAGAGGCGGTAAGTTCTAATTCTTGAGGGCTACATATGAATAATTAAATACTTCATTGTTATTAGAAAGGAGGAAGGGGTTTTACCTAAGTAATTTTTGGGTTTCTATACGTGTCGTTTCCTGTAAAGTTTCGAAATTATATTTTTCATCTGATGCGTGCTGATCTATAATATATAAATCTTTATCATCTAAAGAAGCAATGATAAAACCAAGATTGAATTGTCCCAGTACTTTCATTCTAGCAAAATCAGGTTTATGTATCACTCGGCTTAAGGCCTCTGTAGCAATCTCGTTGTCTACTGTATTTTTAATACTTGCATTTTTTAACGTAGTCGGCTCAATAGAAGTAGCAGAGGAAGGTATTTCATCGGCTTTAGCTTTCTTTAACAGTTGTAACATATTAGACATGTTGGACGAAACCTTTAATGATTTTCCCTCCGTATTCCAAAAACCACCAGTGGATTTTATTCCTACATAAACTGCTTCCTGGTCTTCGTTTTCCATATTTGTATCTAATGGACTTTCATCCTCGTCGTTGTAGTCCCGGATATTATTTTCAATTACGTCCACTTCCATTGTTTCACTTTCTAAGGATTCACCTTCATCTACTGTCTCGCCAGCCTCTTCAGTTCTAGGCTTTTTAATTAAGAAATCTAAAAGTGAACTTGTAGTTGACGCAGGTCTTTTTAAAGATGAAATATTATTTGTATTACTACGGTTACCGGCCGATATAAACGAGCCAAGGCCACTGCTTCTCGTAGTACTACCACTTGAACCTCTGGATAAACTGAGGCCTCTGCTTAAACTTGTATTATTAAACAATCTCGTTGCAGTGGAGCTGCCTTCTAAACGACTGCTCGATGAGGTAGAAGGATTATAAACGCGTTCTATAAGGCCTGATGCTTCTATTGTACTCGATGTGCTATTTGAAATACTGTTTGACGATGTAGGAATTATATCAGAACTGCCAGTGAAACTAGAATTGTCAGTGTTTACAGCACTGATAGGCTTTGTAAGAGAGTTTTCGGACATGAGCGAATTTACTTGAAATGTAGATCTACTTGGTTCTAATTGTTCTTTTAACTGTTCTAAAATTGCCTCTGCAATTTTACCCTCGTTATGAATAAAAATCGTTCTTTTATCGGGGCTAACATTGACATCATATGTATCGGTGGGTATTTTCAAGTTTGCAATAATCACTGGGTATTGATTTGAAATGAACGTACGATAAATTTCATTTAGAGATTTTGACAACTATACATATAAAAGTTTAGTATACGAAAAATTAGAAAATATATATTGTAATTTCTTTACTTTTGGGAGCGCACATGGTCTACCATTGACATAAAAGTATTGTCGATCTGTACTACTTCTTCCAATTCCCCATTCAGGTTTCGATATATAGCCTTCGATACTTCCTTCGCCAACAATTGATTCGAGGTCTACTTTGAATGGTAATACTTGAGACGCAAGTTTAGCGCCAAATACATTAGAAATATTGTTAACAAGATCTTTGTTTCCGTTTGTAGACATTAGTCTGGTACTAGGTCTATAATAATTTAAAGGTTAGTACAGAATAAAACAAGTATCTCTTCTTTTCCTTTTTTTCAAATTACTTTTGGTCAATTTGGTTTGATACAGAAATACGTATATCGGTAGAAATAATTGAATACGCTTGAATAATCGTTAATGCCTTTGCAAATTCTCTCTTAATATTTCGTTTGAATTCTTGTTGACGTACTGGTAAAGAGTGAAATATATTTGACAGTTGTAAAGTAGTCCCGACCTTTTTTTTTAAAAAAAGTAAAAAAGAGTCAGTACTTGTCATATGCATTAATGGTTAAAATTAAACTCACAGAACGAGCAATGGGCGTTTTAGAGGTGAGAGTACCGTTCATATCAAACTCTAATTTAAATCCCATTGGAGCTTGGTCTTTCGTAGCTGTAATCACAGTTAAATTACAAAGGGCACATAAGGAACTAAGCGCTTCTCCACGAAAGCCGAAGGTTAATACATTTTCCAAATCTTCAAAGGTACTTAGCTTTGAAGTATAGTGTTTAAGAGCTACGAAAATATTAAAAATTCATATTAGAAAAAAAAAATGTTTTAAACGACAAAGATTCTAGCAGCTCTTCATTACCAAGAGATTCGTAGTTTGAAGGATCAACACCTGAACCATTGTCAATTACTTCAAACCCTACAAGGCCATTATTGCGAAATCGAACATCTAATTGTGACCTGAGTACATGAATGAACAATGCGAAAAGAAAAGAAAGAAGCTATTTGTTTTTTTCTTACCAACTGAAGTGGCGCCTGCGTCAATACTATTTTCTACTAGTTCTTTTACAGCAGTAGCCAAGTCAAGTACTACCTGACCTGAACATATTTTGTGAACTGACTGCTTATCAATAGCGTTTATTTGAGAAGTCATGTTATAATAACCACAGTGAAGATAAAAAAAAATATCAGCGTATAGAAAAAAAAAAAAAGGCCTGGGTTTTAAGCGCGATCAAATAATTGACGGGTGTAATATTTTTAATTAGATTTGACAGTCCAGAAGCCAAGAACATAATTAAGTCTAATAAGAAATAAATCAATAGCCATCTTCATTGAGTCCATCATTAAATTAACTTTAGAGCCGTCAATCTCGTGCCAAGTAACTTGAACTTCAGAGATAGGCATTTTGCTAATTTGTGCAATCATAAGACATTCAATATCAAAAATCCATCGTTCAACGTGCATATTTGAGAATATAATTCGAGCAGATTTACGCGTAAATAATTTGAATCCACATTGCGTATCTTCAATACCACGAATACCAAGTACATAAACCAATAAATGAAATCCACGCATCAAGAAGTTTCTGATAAACGAACGCTAATTAAACAGATCAGTATCAACTTTTTTCTTTACCTCACTTATTTTTGTTACCTTAACAACAGCTTCTGTAGTTACTAAATGAGATCTTGATCCTATAGCAACACCCTGACCGTTCTTTTCAATCATCTTAATTTCTTCAACGAGCTTACCAAGGTCCGAAAATTGAGTTGCACCGTCTGCATCTACCATAAGACATAATTCACCACGTGCAGCCAATACACCCTAATTTTTACAAGTACAAGAATGAGTCAATATCATTCTTTAATTCTAATTGATTCCTACCAACTTACTTGAGTAACAGCACCACCTTTTCCTCTATTTTTTTCTAAAGCGAGAACACGCATATCAACTTCAGGTACAGTCTTTGCAAATTTTAAGGCAACATCAATAGTGTCATCTCTACTACCATCATCAACGAGAATAATTTCATAGGTATAGTTATTATCGTTCTTCTTTTGAGACTCTAAATACTCTACAGTTTCTTTCAACATGGTAGGTAACCTTTTACTTTCATCGAATGCGGGAACGATGACAGATAACTTTATGCTGGCGTCGTCGAATATACTAGGTAATAAATGTTTATCTTTTAATTTGGCGTCAATATAGTATTTTTCATTTTCTGTTCTTTCTCTAGGCTTTGGTGAGCACATTATTAAGAAACCAATAACCTGATAAAAAAAAAGGGTTGAGGTTTTGAAGATAAAACTAGAACGTGTTTCACACTGTAACTTTGGTAACTTACCGCTGCTATAGCAGTTGTTGTAACTGCAGAAATAAAATATAAAAGTGACATGGAGAGGAGGGGTTCTTTACAAAGTATTAGAACGAGGTAAAACAAAAAGTTATATTAAAAAGCTAAAAGTGAGTTTCTTTTCCATTTTTATTTATATCGGACTTGGGGGTAGTGAGTTTTCAATTCTCAATTGGCCGCTTTTCTCAATAGCCAATTGGTAGCTCTAAATAGCGGCTGTACCGGGATTCCAATTATCGTATCAGGATATCCATACAGGATTTTAGACTAAGTTGGTACAGTTGAATTTTTTTTTGGTACGACTTGTAAATAAATTTGGGACATTTATTTTGGCGAGATGTCAGAGTATCTGATTTATCAAGTGGGCTTCTCTTGATATTTCTCTTTATTTTTGACCAACACTCTTCAATAGGATTCAAAAAAGGAGAGTAAGGGGGGTATGAACAAAGATTAATACCTTCTTTTATTGATACAATTAATGCAAATATTGATTATGCTAGTGTAAGAATGAGATTTTGTAATATGAAAATGTGCAACATTTTGGTTAAACCAGTAAATAATTATTGATTCAGTGGTTTAATACAAAAGTGCAGTGCCGCTTTCTATCTTTACCAACTTTCACAAATTGTCGAATTCTTTTATAGTTGACACCTTGCTTTTTTAGTTGTGAAACATCATCATTTCTTGTAATGCATTGTTTGTAGACATCTTTGATTGATAATATATCTTCAATATTTGCAACAAAGGGCTTCATTCGGCTTAAAGATGAGGGAAGAGAGATTGGGACAACTTCGAACATAGTATATAAACCTTCTGCAAGCAATGTGGTAACATAAAAGGTGGTTTGAAAACCTGTTCAATACGTGTTAATCAATTATTCACTTATTTTACCTTAATTCAATTACATACCGACCACTTGTATTCCTAGGGTGCCTTTGAATGATGCTTCGTCAATTGCTTCTTTGCTGAAACAAGCAATTTTTATCAAGTCGCCTAATACCGCACGTGTGTCTTCGTTTCTATCTTCATCTTTGACCTCGCCAACAGAAATTGGGTAATCAAATTTAGAATCTACCAATGCTGTTCCAGAAATATCTGGATGTTCTGCACAATTATCCTGTACTTTAACATTAGACCTATATTTAATAATTACGGACACTAAGTTAAATTTCAAACGACTCAAGACATGTTGTTAGCTTACCAAACTAAGAACAAATTCTCATCAGTGTTTTCAAACAATGGTCTAATTAGATAATCAACATATGTACAAGACATATTACGTCCTTAAATTAATATGTTGCTTCTTTTGTGAGGAACCCGCCGTTCGATTCTGTATAATATAATATCAAATGAGTTAAAAAAAGAATAATTGCATAAAGCTTTCGACTTACAGGTTTCTAATAATAAGGAACATATCATCTACGGCGGTATTGATTTCATTGGTACAGGGAGAGCTTATTTTTGATAATGCTTGTTTAGAGTTTATTTCTTTATTCTGGGGTTTCTATTACAATATCGTTGATTCATAGCACATATTTAAAAAAGTTCAACGTATAAAATCTTACCTTTGTAGTAACTCTAAACTTGTATTCTGTATTCAGAGGGAATTCCTTATTTACGATCTTCAAATATTTTCTGATTTTCAGCTTTAATTCTTGGTATACCACCATTTACATCACCCAGTGCCAGTTTAGGGAAATTCCTGCATCGACACCACCATATCATAAGGAAGCTCCTTTTGAAATAGTTATACATTTGATTATATAAAAAGTGCTTGTTTGTATATGAATTCATTGATAAAAAAAAAGGAAAATAAAAGGATGGAATAAATAGGTTGATAGAAAGGATTTATTTATTACAAAAAAAAAAAAAAAAAAAAAAAAAAACCTGCTATTTGTTGGAGGTGGTATGCCATAATCTTACGTGAAGCACAAAATATATCAGAATGTTCAACGTGACTTGTAGTGTCACTGGCTTTTTCAAATATTTTTTCTATTTTTTTTTGTTGTTGTAAAAAAAAAACTCTCTTTTCTCAAAAAAAGTATGTCTTCTGTGAATACTAACAAAGCTACAACTGCAACGCCAGTTCAAAAAAATGACGATAGTATGAGTGGGAAGCAAAAAAGAAGAGGTACATGCTAACAAAAAAGCAAAGATCGGAATTGTCCTTATTCAACTTTTTTTTTTTTTTTTTTTTTTTTTTTTTTTATGTAGAAAGAAATAAGCTTGTTCGTCAAATAGGAACACATAATAAAACAGATAATAAACTAAGTAAAGTTTCATGATTGATATGAAAATATAAAGTGTCTGAGAACTGATAGATTTTGTGTATAGCTGATAATATACCAAAAGTTTCTGGTCCTATTCAAGCCGATAGACATGCACTTGCGCGTATTATGGAAATCAATGCTATGCAATCGAATATTCGAAAATCTAGGTAAAAACGAAAACTAGATAAAAAGAGGATTCAATTTTTTTTAACCTTTTTTATAGTTTTGCATTAAACGAATTGGCATTTCAATCTCTCCCACGTGGTCTTCGTCGTCGTGCTGCTAGTCATAATTTGAATCGACTTCCTGCCAGATTGAGAGAGAAAGCGGCTAGAGAAGTAAATATAACCTTACCGTTAAAGTATAATTTTAAGGTGATCACTAAAAGACCTTTTTTTTTCTTTCTAAGGCTCATAGCTCAGCACCCGATACAGCATTAATTCGTAAAAAAGTTAGAAAGATTAAACCACCTAGAAACACTGTACAAGAATTTCTTAGACGTCAAAGTATGTGTAAAGAGAGAGAAAGAAAGAAAGAAAAAACCAGTTAACAATTTTTCTTATTTATTTTAGGATCAAAGAAGTGGTTGGAAACACACATGTGGCATACAAAGAGAATGAAAATGACAGATATTTGGGGACATAGAATTGCATCTCGACCAAATACGAAGTCTGTACGTGTGACATATAGATCATTTACTCGTCTTTCCATTATACATGATGCATCTTATATGGCATGTATTGAATTGACAGGTGATTTTAATGAAATTACTACAGTACTTAATACAGTAACAGACGCAGGATTATCTTCTGTAGGAAGTGAAAGGTTTGTCTATCTAGGAAAAAAGAAAAATATATCACTAACGCACATTATAGATATGTTAAAGGAAACCGTATGGGAACCACCAATTTATACGAATATTTAAAATACCCAACACGACTTATTTGCCCAATTTCATTTTTATGGAAACCTCATACAAAGGACACCATCTGGTTATGGATTCATCCAGCAGCAATTAATGAAGCATTGGAATTTATTAAATTGGCAGTAAAAGAAACAAAAGCGGAAAAAGTTCAATTAAATGATTTACGTGAACAAGTATTAAGATTTGAATTAACAGGTCCTCGTTCTACAGCACTTTTACAGGCAATTTTGGATCCTGTTCAAAATGAAGGTACAAAGGGGAATCAAACTTGGAGAGATTTAAGTGAGCTTCGATCTTCGTGCTCGTTATCACCTGGATCTGTATTAGGTCTTGTTGTAAATGATCCTCGTTTAAAGTAAGTTTATTTATTTTCAAAAAAGAATAATAATTAAAAAAATATATTAGATTTCCTCAAAAAGTTCCTCCTCGTAAAAACGAAATATCAATTGAGGATCAAGCTAAAATTCAAAAAGTATTAGATCAATGGCCTACAGATGTATCAAATACAAAGATTTGGGATAAAGAAACTCGAGATTTGTTATTTGAAAAGAAAATTTCAGAATATGCATTAAATTTAAGACGTGAACAAAACCTTGTACCTGGTACAAAATTAGAAGTAACTGAAGACGATGCACGTATCCCTATTTTATTAGTTCAACGTGGAGGAGCTGCTTATACTAGAGCTGGAATTACCCAAAAACCGTTATCAACACATGAATTAATTGAGGGTTGGACTGTTATTTTACCTCGTGGATGGGGACTTGCATTTTGGAAATCAATGGTATTTGCTGGTGCTCGTGTGGCCGGATTTGAGGATGTTCGTGCAATGCATTTTGAAAGTGGATTCCCTTGTTTCCCTCAAGATTATCCTGGTACCCGTGCATTTGAAGTACAACGTCAGTTGCTCAAGAAAGCTGCAAAATCTATTTGGGAAAAGAGACCTCCTGCTAAACGTGTTAATTTTGAAAAGCGAGGTATTGAACATCCATTCGAATGTGCCTTTGAAAGTTTATCGACTGTTGAACATATGGAATTAGAAAATCAACTTGATTTGACTGCTCGACCTAATTATAATTTAATTCAAGGTGATAAATTAATATCAGCTGTTTTAACTGAATCGCAAGAGAATTTACAATCAACTTTGGATACTTTTGCTAAACAACGTAATATTGAAATCGAAAGATTTAATTTTTTGTTGGACGATACTCTTGTAAAAATTCGTGTAAAGTATATCGATAGAGGTAAACCTGCACCTTTTGCTATGATTTATCTTTTAGGGGATGATAAAGAGTATGATCAATTCACTTTTCATATTCGTCATCAGTCTCCATTAAAAAAAAGTAAGAGAAAATTGAAGGAATTAATGGAAGTACGAGTAGATGCAAAAAAGGTAAAAAAAAAAAAAAAAAAAAAAAAAAAGCGTTTATTGTATTCATCTTTTATTAAACATAAATTATCAATTTTTTATATATAGAAAAATACATTTGTACCTTCTAAATCTCAACATATCGGTTATATCACCAATGGCGACTTTTCATTGACTCTTGGGTATGGTTTTGGTATCGGTGCATGTACTGTCAACGGGTTGAAAAAGATGAATACTATCGATACATTGTAAGTTCGATATATAGTGTTTACTTCTTACATCTAACTTTTTTTTAAAAAAAAAATAGACAAAATCGTACAATGAAAAAGGTTGTACTTATTAGAAACCCATATTGTTTAGAAGTTAGACCAGCTCAATTAGAAATCATGTTTTAATCATGTAATAATAATAATAATAATAATTGTTTATTTATACATTTTGCTTTTTTCCATAACCTCCACCACCAGGCGTGTTAATAATAATACGGTCTCCACGTCCAAAGAGAGCAGAATTCTTTCCAGTCATATTTAAAGTTCTTACTACGTCCCGTCCTTGACTAGATTTTTCATGACGTACCCAGATATTTAAACCATTTTCGGCATCTTCACCACCGTTTAAACCGTAAGGCTTAAATACACGACGCTCAGATAAGATAGAGACTTGAATACCCTCCTCTAAAAACTCAATTTCTCGAATAACACCGTCGCCGCCACGGTAAAGACCATCACCACCTGAATGAGGACGAATAGCAAATGTATGCAAGATAACGGGATATCGTCTTTCAAGAATTTCAGGGTCAGTGATACGCGTATTGGTCATATGTGTATGTACACCGCTTTGACCATGCCAGTTAGGACCAGCACCGCTACCGCCCGAAATAGTTTCATAATAACCCCAACCCGATAAAGTCTTTCCAGTTTCTTCATTCTTACCACCTTTACCAAATGTTAAATTGTTACAACAACCTTGACTAGCAGCACATGCACTAAAAGCTTTCAAAACCACATCAACTAAACGTTGACTGGTCAAGACGTTACCGCCTACTACAGCACATTTTTCAGAAGGGCTCAAGATGGAATCAGTAGGAATCTTGATAGAGATAGGTTCTAAACAACCGGAATTCAAAGGAATCTCTTGGTCAACTAGACAACGAATAGAATAAATGATGGCGGAATGACAAACACTTTCGGGAGCGTTCGTGTTTCCGTAAACTTCAGGACCCGTACCTTCAAAATCAAAGATGGCTGTACCTTGATCAGGGTCGATAGAAACTCGTAAACAAATTGGTGTACCGTCATCCATATGGTCAATAGCTATCAAATCTTCGTGAGCATGGTCCTTAGCTACGTTCTTTAAAAGTGTCTTAACGGCTGTGGCAGCATTGCGACGGATATGCATCATATAGGCTTGAACTACCTCGAGCGAGTATTCTTCAATTAATGATTTAACTAGTGTGATGCCCTTTTGGTTAGCAGCAATTTGAGCTTTGAGATCTAATTCGAAATAATAATAATGAAGGGGGGGGGGATTCGTTAGGAAAAAATTGATTAAATTAAACGATGTATTTTTTTTTACCAGAAATGTTATCACGGAATGCACGAGATCCCGAACATCCAGGATAGGAAGCAGGTATGGTACATAAGTGCTCTTCTAAACCTTCGTGATCGAATTGTCCTTTAGAAACTATCTTGAATGATTTAATGGCAGCTCCTTCTTGATAGAGTTCTTTTGAGTGAGGAGGCATGGAACCAGGTGAAATACCACCAATGTCGGCATGATGACCTCTGGAAGCAACAAAGAATACAATAACACCTTTATCAAAAACAGGTGTAATAATTGTAATATCTACCAATAAAAAAATATAAGTATACGTATATAAAATCTCATATTGTAGCTTTTTATCTTACCAGGTAAATGAGATCCGCCGGCTTGAGGATGATTTGTCATGATCACATCTCCTTCTACCAACTTTCCTTTATAGTAATTTAATTGATAAATGACGGCATGAGAAAGTGAGCCCAAGTGAACAGGAATATGGGGAGCGTTGGCGACCAATCCACCGTCCGCACCAAATAATGCACAAGAGAAATCTAACCGTTCCTTGATATTGGTAGAGATAGCCGTTTTTTGTAAGGTACGACCCATTTGTTCGGCAATACTCATAAATCGATGAGAAAAGATGGATAATTGGATAGGTTCCATTTCAGTTGTCACCACTTTTTTCTCTCCGCGGCCAACCGTGATAGTGATATGACCAGATGTAATTAAGGCTGTACAAGAGGGTTCAATAACAACAGTAGCGGTAGCATCAATAATTACAGCAGGTCCTGGGACTTGAGATCCAGGAGTTAATTTACCAAGACGGTAGACAGGTACATGATTATCACGACCCGTTTCTTCAAAATAAACAGATACGTAGCTATCAGGTGTATGGGTTTCGTTAGTTACATTTATGATCTTGTTCGATGCCTTTAACTTTTCAATATCTCGATCAGGAGTCAAGTCATTGTTTTGAATAGTCTGGCCTATACCACGTACACGAATATCGTCCACAATAATGTCTCGACCTGTTAATAAGAAACCAAATTCTTGCGTGTAAAGATCAAAGAAAGCAGATTCAAAGTCCCAATTATCAATACTTGGTTGTAAGGTCATTAATGCACAATCTGTACCATCATATCGAAGATTTAAGTATACCTCAGTAGTAATCTCCGTATCACGGAAACCTTGCTTTTTTAATTCAGATTTACATTCTGTAACCAAGTGAGATACACGACCTTGAATATGTTTTTTAGAATGATGTAAAGTTTCAGCA
Source organism: Thamnidium elegans (assembly GCA_025201345.1). Lineage (NCBI taxonomy): Eukaryota > Fungi > Mucoromycota > Mucoromycetes > Mucorales > Mucoraceae > Thamnidium > Thamnidium elegans. The sequence continues at coordinate 446,905 of JAIXMG010000018.1, forward strand.
GAAGGTTCTTGTACTTCATGTACTACATCTGCTAATGCTAAACCAAATGCAGATAGAATGGAACTATGGCGATATAAAACAATCTTGTTTATACCAAGATTACGTGCGATACCACAAGCATGCTGACCACCTGCTCCACCAAATACTGCAAGTGTATGGTTACTAGTATCGTGTCCTTTGGCTTCTGTTAAAGCTCGAATAGGTCTGCACATGGTTTCGTTTGCTACCTTGATAAACCCATATACAATTTCATCTAATGATTTTTGTTCTCCAGTTGATTGATTGATTACTTCAGCTAATTGTTTAAATTTTTCTTCAACGATATTTCTATCTAATGGTTCATCTTCGTTAGGACCAAATATGTTGGGAAAGTAATCAGGCAAAAGTCTACCCAGGTATAAGTTAGCATCAGAGACAGCTAATGGACCTCCCTTTCTGTAACAGGCTGGACCTGGATGCGCTCCTGCGCTCTCGGGACCTACTACAAACATACCGTTTTTAAAAAACAACATGGAACCACCACCTGCAGCTACTGTATTAATATCAAGCTGTGGTGCTTGAATAGTAACACCTGCAGTTGTTGTTTCAAATACGTGTTCGTAATGTCCATCAAATCTCGATACATCGGTACTAGTACCACCCATATCAAATCCAATCACGGGTACCTTTGACTGTAAATCAAATGTGGTTAATGCGTATCCTACTACACCTCCTGCAGGTCCAGATAAAATGGCTTTAAAACCAGAAAAGTTGCTGACAGGAACTAATCCACCATCACTTTGCATAAATTGTAATTGTGTAGTCCCGTTTTTGAAACCGTCGTCGAAACCACTGACAAATCCTTTAATATAATCTTTGATACAAGGGGTTAAGTAGGCATCTGCGGTGGCGGATGTACCACGAGGTACAATTTTAACCATAGGCATTACTTGACTGGATAATGAGACGTGTGTAAATCCAATAGTCGAGGCTAGTTGACCAATTTGGGTTTCATGGTCTGCGAATGTGTAAGAGTGTAATAAACAAACGGCAATACTACGATATCCTTCATCATATAAAGATTGAAGTTGTTGTTTAATAGCATCTAGGTCTATTAAATGTATCTGTAAGTAGGAAGTTTTGATATAATATATATATATATATATATATTTACCTGGTTTTTTAACAATTTTAATCCATTCACCCGAGATACCCTTTTTAATATCTGCATCTTTAATATGAGTAGGATCAATTGGATCAGATGAAGCAGCAGAATTTAATAATACAATACTAAATAGAAAAACATAAATATACAAAGCAAATGCTAAAAGAATATGTATATTAAGTTACCGCTCATCAATTTCTATCACTTTTTGATACAATACATCTGGCTTATTAATAGAAAGGTCAAAAATTTTAGGTCTTGACTGATTGCCTTGAGAAAATAAATAAATAAATAAAAGCGTGAGAAATTAAAGGATAAAAGACTTACCGATAGTTAAAAGATCTTTAAATCCTTTCGTAATAACCAATGCGCATGATTCACCTTTTCTTTCTAATAAAGCGTTAGTAGCAACAGTTGTACCCATACGCACGCTCTCTAAAATTTAAATATCAGTTTAAGATATATATATATATATATAGTGGTTTATATTGAGTTTTTACCAATAGCGGTAGTGGGAACTGGTTTAGAACGAGGATGCTTTTCACCTGTAGCAAGTTCAACAATTCTTCGAATACCTTCTGTTGGTGCATCCTTGTAGTTGGAAGGATCCTCAGATAAAAGCTTTACAACAAATTCGCGGTATGTATCATCGCCTGGCTTTCCAGTAAAACCAATACAATCCGTAAAAGTTCCTCCTCTATCAATACAAATAGTAAGGGGTTTAATAGAGTTTATCATTATCTTTTAATTTATTTTTAAACGCGAGTGTATATGTATTTTTTAAAAAAAAAGGGGAAGGAGAGAGAAGGAAGATTTCTGTGTGAGTGTGCGCGTATATTTGTAAGTGTGAGTGTATGCAAAAAAAAAAAAAGGTAAATAAAAAAGAAAAAGAGAGATAAAGTGCAATCAACTTTTTTCTTTTTTTTTATAGAAAAATATTATATCTCCGCTATTATTATCATTTTTAAGATGGAGGACCAGTCTTTTTGAGGTTTGGAAGCCAAAATGCCAATTCTTCGCCACCACTAACACACATCGCATTTAATGGATTATAACCCACAATTTTGACACCTGATTTATGAGGAGTAGGTAATGTAGCAAAAGGTTGATTATCGATAGAGTCTTTATTACCAAGTAAATCCCAAAAACGTAAACAGTTATCTCTACCACCAGCTAAAACGAATCGAGCGTCTGGAGTAATACAAACTTCCTCACCACAAGATGATGTATTAGGACCGGCATGTCCTACTAACCTCTGTAATAACCTTCCTTCAAATGCGTCCAATACATAAATGGTATCTGAAAGTGTAGAAACAATTAAACGTGTACCGTCAGATGAAAACTTTAAACTGGTCCATTCGGGTAATCGCCCAGGCGTATATTGTGCATCTTCTACTTTCCATGTAGCAAATGGTCCTTGCGTATATTCTCTAAAATCGTATACACGAATTGTATCACAGTTGCTACCTACAGCAAATACTAGACCTTGAGGATCGATTGCAACAAGTGTCTTACCTTCTCCATGTACAAGACCCTATATTTTGGATGTCTCTTCTTAGATTCCTTTCTTCTCTTTCTTTTTTTAAAAAAAAAACTTTACCTGACAAGTAGATGATCTCAGATCCCACATACGAACTGTTTCATCCAAAGAAGCAGTTAAAAGTGTATCGTCAATAGGTGACATTTCAATTGCTGTCACTCTGAAATATAAACAAATGTGTTGGCGATTATTGAGTTTCTTGCAAGAAAAGAACTTACCTTTGTTTATGTCCTCGGAAATATCGAATGTATTTGTTGTCATGGATAGAAAGGTATCTTAATGTGTCTATGTATACTAGTGTTTAATGGATCGTAATGATAATTTTTTTTGTTTTTTTTTTGTTTACCGTCTTCTTTTGTAGACGCATAAATGACATTGTTTTTATGGTGAGTAAAACGAGCTAAAGTGACACCGTACTTTTTTGAATAAAGAGTGGAACGAACACTATAAAGGTATTTGATACATGTCAATGATTGAATAAAGAATGAGAAAATATAACTTACGTTCCCTCTTTACAGTTGTATACATTTAAATTATCGTCTTCACCGGCAACAACGCAATATTCTCCCGTGTCATTAAAAGAGATGGAAGTTAAATGTTTATCTGTTTTTGGAAATACTTTTGCTAAAGAGTTAGAAGATAATATTTCACGAGTAAGTTCAACTCTTTTAAATGACATTTGTGTTCAATTGATGAGTTAAAATAAAAGTAAAAAAAAATTATACAGTAAAAAAAAAAAACTTATGTGACCGTAATTCATTGATTGGTTCATACAAAAGGTCGCGTGCTGTTTAAATAAGCTTCCCCCCTCTTTTTTCTTTCTTTTTCCTTTCTTTAGATATACTTTATAGACTATGGCTTTAAAACGTATTAACAAAGTGGGTTTAGTAGCTTTATATATAACAACAATGTAAAAAAAAAGTAGTAGAAAATTAAAGTAAAAAGTAGGAACTTAAAGATCTTGAACGCGACCCACCATCTTCTTGCTCTGCAGGTCCTATTGGAGATGACTTGTTTCATTGGCAAGCAACTATTATGGGTCCAGTAAGTATTACAGTGTTTTGACTGTGTTGTTATTATTGCTATTTTTTTATGCTGTAAAAAAAAAAAGTATGTGTAACAATAAGTAGGTTAATCAACTCATATTAGGAAGATAGCCCTTACCAAGGTGGTGTGTTCTTTTTATCTATTCACTTTCCTACTGATTACCCCTTTAAGCCCCCAAAGGTAAACAAAATTTATTTCATTGTTATTATATACTAACTTTTTCTCTAAAAAAAAGATTAATTTCACTACCAAAATCTATCATCCCAATATTAATAGCAATGGTTCCATTTGTCTTGATATCTTAAAAGACCAATGGTCTCCTGCTCTTACTATTTCCAAGGGTAATTTAGCACGCGGTACATTATAAACTCAGTTAACTTATGCCCTCTTTTTTTTTTTTTTTTATATATGTATATTTATAGTACTTTTATCTGTATGTTCTTTACTTACTGACCCTAATCCTGACGGTAAAGTATATAAATGAATTAGTTTAGTGTGTATATATATATTAACTGTGTATTACAATTAGACCCACTTGTTCCCGAACTCGCTCATATTTACAAAACCGATCGTCCTCGTTACGAAGGTACTGCTAGAGACTGGACCAGAAGATATGCTAGTAAGTTTTTATTGTAAAGTATGTATAAAAAAAAAAGGTAATGAGGCTAACTCTGTTTATAGTGTAAATTTGTTATATTTTTTTTTTATTATTAAAAAAGGGTAGTTAAATGGGATTTTTACTTTTTTCTTTCTCTTTCTTTTTTATAAATATACTATTTAAAAAAAAACGATATAAAAACTATTATACTCTTGGCTTAAAACTATTGGCATTTTGTTCGAAAAAGGTTTGAACGGATTTACATGGTAATTGAGTCAACATGGTTGTATGCGCGACACAAACACTACCTGCGCTTTGCTGTACCCAATCAAAGTAATCGAGATATGTTTGAATTTGTTTCTCTATATACAAATATATATTAGTGAGCCGTCGATAAAAGGAAAAATATATTTTACCTGTGGGAATACAATATGCTTTATTGTTATATCCTACTTTATCAAACCTATCGTGATATATTTGTGACATTTCACCTTTTAGTCTAGCATCGAACCAAACATCTTTACTAAGCCCGCTCAAGTAATAATTAAGATCCATTGGACGTCCATGAAAGTATTTAAATTTTTGATAGCCTGTTGCATGAATCAAGAGTTCAACCATGGATTTACCACTTATAGATTCAGGCCCCGTCAAAGAATAGACTTGTCCATCATGTTTATCATCGAGACTAGTTCTAAGCAATCGTTTACAATCTAGTAGCAGTGATTCAATAGCTAAACATACATCCGTAATGTCAACTGGACAAATTTCGGTAACTGCCGTCAATGGTAAAATTAGTGTGCGATTCTTTTCGGCATAATTAGACCATAAATGTAAATACTGTTGCACAAAGTCAAGTCTATCAATTAGAAAGAAAAAAAAATTATTTGTTTTAGCAAATATTTGTATTTTTTTTTTTTTTTTAGAATTATTTTGTACCTGAGTATTGTATATTGACAGTTACTATCAATGACTTGCTCTTCAATGGTATTAAATTCTTGTAAAGAAGCATGAACTCTGGACACTGCACCTATATGAGAAACACATACAATATTGGTCACACCAGAGTGAGCAGCAACAGTACAAATATGTTTAGCATTTTCGACACGATTAGGCTCGTTTCCAATAGCTAATATAATATGATCTACGCCTCGTAATGCCAGAGAAAGTTGGTTAGGATGATTGTAGTCTACCACTCGAACATCAATCCCAGCTTTTAGAAAACCATGACAACGGTTTTTATTTTGGCATAGTACACGTAAAGAAGGTCGTAGATGTTCAAATTGAGCCATATGAGATGTAATTGCGTATCCCATAAACTGGTCAGCGCCTGTAATTAAAAGCATAATTGTTTGTTTGATTTAAAAATTTAAAAATATATCTTTTCTCTCTCTCTCTTCTTTTTTTTTTAAAAAAAGTTGTTATTTAAACTTGATTTTATAAAACAATAAATAAAAACGAAAAAAAAAAGAATTGTCCATGGTAAAAAAGGTCTATTTATCTGTCTCTCTTTTTTTTTTTTTTATGGTTACTTCTTTGTTTTAATATTTGTTATTTCGGAGAAATAGTGTTCTTCAATTTTTTTGTGCGTCCTTTAAACCCAATGGTTAGGTACCAATTGTTTCTTATTGTTTAGTATCTAAGGTGATACATGACTTTATCGACGTAACTAACCTTTTATTTCATTAGAAAAAAAAAGAGAATGCTCTGATTGAAATATAAAGAAACTCAGAAATACGGCGGGTGACAAATAAAAAAAAATATAATTGTATGGTAAAACTTTTAAAGATCTTATCAACTAATCATGTTTAAGGTACAATACGATGATATAAAAAGGGTTGTTTCATAACGGGAATAAATTATAGTATCCTCGGTTTATAATGGCCTTGATCGATTACCCTTTTAATGAAAATTCCTGAGTCGAAAAATGTATACATATAAAAAAAGATTTTTTAATACAACACCGCTAATCAAGTCTTTCTTTTATCACGTAGCTTTTTGACAGGTGAAAAAAAAAGAAATGTTCCTTGAATATATTTACCAATTATACCGAAGGATTGACCACACATGATATATTGCACTGGTATCGAATTAAACAAACTCACCGAGTGTGTTTATTTCTACTAATATCGATCTAGGAACGGCGAATATCAACGAAAAAAAAAGAAAAAAAAGATATCTTGTTTAATTGAAAGGTAAAACTTTTTTTTAAAAAGACGTCTTTAAAGCCAAAAGAAAAACGAGGCTAATCGATAGGCCGAACGGACTTGTTGTGGCTTCAGGTCTTAAAAACAGTTTCTGTTTTATTATAAAAAAAAGTAAAAAAAAAAAAAGGTAAAAAATTTTTCTTTTTTTTTTTTTTTTAACAAGAAAATGAGTTTACTTGAAATATCAGTTTTGCCCGGAAAAGGTAGATGTTACATAGCAACAACGTATATCCCAGTAGGAACAGTGATTCATGTGTCCGAACCACTTGCAACTACAGTATCGCAGGAATGGACACCCGAAACCTGTTTATGGTGCTTTGATTTCGCTTATCCAAAGAAACAAAAAATCAAGGCAGTAACTGAGCAAGATAAAATAAAGTTATCTAATGAATGGTCTGTACCAAAAAAGAATCTTGCATTTAAGGACATGTTATTTTGTTCAGAGAACTGTAAATTGAATTGTCAAAATTTGCTTAAATCGGAATGGGTTCCGATGCTTGCTATTCATTATCGCTTAGATTGTGAGTTTAAGAATACTTGTAATGTACCGACAGTAAAAGGACCGATTGAACTAGAGTTTTCAAAATGGATAGATATAAATAATGACGAGGCTTTATCGGCTTGGCTGAATAATGCATGGACATGTCTCACCGAAGATTTGGATATTTATAGAGAGGTTCAGAATACTGATAGGTCCATGTGTCGACTAATTGCTGCTTGTATACTACGCAAACAAAACTCTAAAGATTATAACTTGTCTCCGTTTCAAGACTTGTTGGTGATTCAAAACAACGAATTATCTCATTTCAAAACTCATTTTGATTCATCATTATATCCTAACCATCCTCAACAATTGCCTTTACATTGTACTAAGGAGGTCTATCTTTCCATGATGCCTGATGATATTTTAGATGTTATGGCTTTGTATTGTTTCTTTGCTAGAACTTTGACAAAACCATTACATAAAGTGCCCGTACTTTCTGACATCAGTCATGAATTATTTAGATCCATCTTCTTTCGTGAAAGGGCTAATAGTTTTGGGTTGTGGGAAATGAGTAATGATGAAGTGGCTAATGCTAGTGGTGGTGTCTCTGATGATTTAGAGTTGTTAGGGTTCGGTATCTATCCATCGGCTGTGTACTTTAATCATTCTTGTGATGCTAATGTGATAAAAGTAAGAGACGGAAGAAGTATGAAGTTTATTAGTAGACGTATGATCGATGAAGGTGAAGAAGCATGTATATCATATGGTTCTGTAGATGATGATGTACATAATCGTCGTCAAAGACTTTTAGAACACTATCACTTTTTATGTCAGTGTATAAGATGTATACAAGAAGATTTAATTATTCGTTAAACTAATATTTATATAAATAAATTTATTTTTTAATATCCTAAATAATCTCTACGAATTGCAAGAGCGTTCTTTCGAAGTTGTATCCACTGTTCAGTTATTCTACCTGTAAGTAAGTTGGTAGATTGCCATGAATCAATGTTAGCATCAGTCCAACCTTCGGCCCACGCACCTAGTTTTTCACTATAATCTACTTCTCGGGCTACACCCATCACAAAATCGGTACGAGCATCAGTTGTATCGGTATTGGTACAGGTATTGGTATGAGGTACCATGGGAATTTTACCACTCCAGTATCTAGCCATAACAATACTTTGACGTTGCATAAGTGGCATAGGTACTACTCGAATTGGTAAACCTAAAAAGCACAAGGTAGGGTTGTTTTGATAAAACATATAATGGTCAAGGTGGTGTACCTTTTGGCCGGTAATAATCAAATTATCTTTTTGAAAGGGGAAAAATGGGAAACTGTAAAGGTAGCCGGTACCAAAAATAATGATATCTAAATCTTTTAAGGGTTCTTGGTTTTCAAGTTCTACCCAGGATTTTGTTGAGTCGTGTATGATACTTGTGATGGCATTCACTTGCTTTATATTAGGTGGATATCTTTCTAGAGCTTGACGAGATAACTCGGTTGGGGTTCGAATGTATTGGTATACTGTGGTAGCTACAGAAGATGCTTCACGAGCGATGTCAATAGCGGAGGAGCCACCTCCTATAACGAGTATTTTCTAATGTGATGGTTTTTTTTTTTTAATATTACATCATTTTGTTTTATGTATGTGCTTTGTACCTTATCTTTGAAACCATCCGGATGACGATAGTCTCTTGAATGCATTACTGGAATTCGCTTATTCTCGTTTAACTCGGTTAGTCCTGGTATGTCCGGTATAAAAGGAACAGCGTAATGACCAGTGGCTACAACCACTGCATCAAACTCCTGTGTGTAACGGTTATTACCATTCTTTACAGAAACTTTCCATTGATCATGATCAAACTCCACTTTTTCTACCAATGTAGAGAATCTTATCAATAGTAATAATTTTTCAGCCTTGGTTAAGTTAGTCAGGTACTTTAATACTTGTGTGTGATGTAAGTATAAAGGATCTTGATCAGGGAACGGAACGTCCTGGAAACACATTACGGATTTAGGTAGGTTGGTGTGAAGACCGGCGTAAATGGGTGAATGGAGTCGCTCTAGTTGTAATGTAGAATCGACGATCAAGGCATTGGTAGAAGGGATAGGAGGAGGAGGGTTAGTAAGTGGAGAATATTTCCTAGTATAAATAGAGAGTTTTAGGTTTATGTAGGCATCGTTTTTTTTTTCTTCTTTCTTTTACCAAGTTCCGCCGGTATGGTCATTTCTTTCAAAGATGGTAATGGTCTCAAAAGCTCCCTCGTCACGTAAAGCTCTGGCGGCAGCTATACCACCTGGACCACCACCTATAATTGCTACTCGTTTAATAGATTTTTGAACAAAAGAGGTCATATATCTATTGTATATTAATAAGAAGTAAAAAGGAAAAGAAGAAGATATGTATTTACAAATGCGTTTTGGGTTTATTTTTTCGGGATAATTAATATCCAGTAGAAGCAGCACAAGTTTTTAGTATGGCTTAGTCTTTGACGGTTACAATTGTGTAGTATATTCATATAAGAGTAGTAAATAATAGTATCGTTGTATTGACAACAGAACAACGAGGTTTAGACGCACTGTAGGGTCGCTCATATGAGTTTTTAAGTGCAAGATAATTGACATAAGAACATGTGATCGTCAATTGCAGAGTGTAATAATAGAAATGAAAATAATTCAGATATAAACAAAGTGGTACCCTAAATGTCAGTGCTATATGAATCAAAACCTTTCATTATTGTATTATATACTTGTTGGATACTTTGTCAAATATATATAAACTAAGTATCTAAATTTAATTTCATTACATATCAGTTATTGTTTTATTTCTATCTACTTATCTGCCATAAAACTACGTTATGTTATAATATTATCACTTGGAATAAGCAAAAAAAAAATACTTGTACAACTTCTCATTTTTATTACTGGATATATAATTGTCCGGAAAAGTAAATTATTCATCATATGCATTTTGGGGTAAATTTTAAATCAGGTCAAGATGATGTTTTTGTCCATTGGTGGCTTTTGGTAAGTTTGATGAATGGGAACTAAATTAGGTGGTTGTTGCATTTGTATATGGGGACCTTGCAAAGTAAAATTTCTGGATACTTTAATTATAAAAGAGACCCAATAAATCTAATTTTTGAAGAGAGATAAGTAAGGTTTTTAAATAAGTATAATTATACTTTACATAAATCATAACCATTAACACAGTACATGCAAAAGAAAATTCAGCTTCAACATTAAATAATTTTGTACAATTAAATATAATAGTTGGATGTTGTATACTTTGGTCTAATAAAGTACTGTTTTTAAAATGAAGATTTAAATTATCTAGTGCTGATGTTTGACACCAGGATTGAAACTCGTTTTTCTTTATATAAAATACGATAAAGTTTACCAACATATCTAAAAGTATTGTAGCGACCCAACAAGCAAGTACTTTTACGTATTGTCTGTAACTAGTAAATGTACGCCGAAACTAAATAATATAAAGTTAAGCTTTTTTTTCTTTTTTTCGGGGAAGTTATATTACATACAAGATGGATAATGTATCCACAGAGACAAATAACCACAAATACTGTGTTTAGAATACCAAATACAATCATCGCAGTTCTATTAAAATATGAATAAAAGGCTAATTCATGTATTAGTTTGTATCATTTTCGTTATTGCATTACTATAGATACGTACGACTTTTTCCCATGAAGGATAGACTAGCGAAATATAAGCTAATTCCCTACATAAAAAATAATCAATACATGTAATTGAATTTATTTAGCGTACAATTTTACCTACAATCCAACTAGTTAAAACAAGAGGTACACCAAATTTAAGTGGTATTACAGCACAACAAACTGGATTATGTGAACGACTGAACATTGGCATTCCTGGTTGTGAAAAAGGGTTCAACATTTATATATAAAAAGCAATTTTTTTTTTCTAAAAAAAAAAAGAAGAAAAAGAGAAATGAATACAGGTTTATTTGTTTCGGTTTTTTACTGCTTTTTGTTAAAAAAAGAAATAAGTTGTTATTAAATTTCCTTCTTCTGTCTTGTGTTACTATCCTTTTTTTTTCTTTTCTTACATCTAAAGCTGGCTCTTCATCACGGTAGAATAAGTCGTATACGAAGTATTTTTATATAGAATGTTATGTAGAATGATTGTTAAACGAAAAACGAAAAGACGCATGTATTTACTGATAAAAAAAAAAGAAAAAACTGATTAAATATATTACTTTAGTCGCTATAAAATTGTAGTTTATTTAATTATAATTATAATAAAACAAAACCGATATAGTTATAGAAATAAAAAGATCATTAGCAAAGGATATAAAGCATTTAAAAAACAGTAAAAAAACAAAGAACCTAATTATGGATTTTCCGCCCTCTGCCCAATTTTTGTGCTACCAGCTAGTTTTTTATTTTTTATTTTTACTTTTGATAATATTAACATTTGAGGGGGGAGAAGTAAGAGATAGTTTATAGTGATTGGGGGAATGATAAAGAAAGGGATTGAGAAGTGGCTAGTTGGGTAAGAGGAATTGCTTCTCTACAATTTAAACGTTCAAGACTTGCCAATGCTTCTTTATCCAAGGCTTGTTTTCGTTTTTCAAAGTTTTCACTCTATATTAGCCGAAAAAAAAGAAATTGATTAGTAACAGTGGTTTTTATACTTATCTTTCTTTCTCTCTTACATTTAACTTCATCCACGGCATTTCGATAGCAGTTGCCACTGTGGCGCGTTCATAAGGGTCTACTGTCAATAAAGCAGATACTAATTCCTTGGCTAGTGATAATTATAAAAATTGAATAAAATGAGACTATACTATACAGATTGATTTATATTTACCTTCAGTAGAAATATCATCCCAGTATGGAGATGGGAATTCATATTTACCCATTTTGATTTGTGACTTCATTGATGGAGGGCTGTTTTCTTCAGAGAAGGGAGGGAATCCGCATAAACAAATGTATAACATGACACCTAAACTCCACATATCACATTGCTTGTCGTAGGCACGTGAGCCAGCAGGATTTAATATCTCGGGTGCAACTGTTTTATAATATGTTAAATCTTATTTGACCTTTTAGATAATTTTAGCTTACCATAATTGGGAGTACCACATTGACTGTCAAAGGTCCCCTTTCTGTCTTCGCTTTTAGCAAGACCAAAATCAGAAACTTTAATAAGCAATTTTTTCTTATCGGCAAGTAATACTAGAGGGAGGAATGAGAAAAGATAGAAGAGAGAAGTATATATGGTTATTTACCGTTTTCTGGTTTTAAGTCACGATGAGCAATTCCACATTGATGAAGGTACTAAAAAAAAAAAAATTAGGAATGGCTCCTCCTTTTTTTTATGTGTGTGATTTTACTTACTTGAATAGCAAGGAATAATTGCCAAAAGATAAATCTTGCTTCGTCCTCAGACAGCTTTTTTTTTTCACGAATAAAGTTAAAGAGCTCACCATCACGTACACTGTAATCAAAAGAAGGTGGGTTAAATAATAAATAAATAAGAGGGGTACATAAAAACTTACTATTCCAAAACTAAATATATTTGAGACAATTCATTATAAATTTCCTTGATCTGTACTACAAACGGCTAAACTAAATATTAAGTAACACATTTTTTTTTTTGACATTATAAATAAACTTACGTGTTTCTCAATAGACATCATAATACTCATTTCTTGTATAGTAGATAATAAAAGCTTTGGTCTGTTATCCATTCGAGCCTTTGCGATTACTTTAATTGCAACAGGGTTTTCTGTACCTACTACAAACGCGTGGTATACCGTAGCAAAGTTACCTTTGCCTAATTCACAATTAAAACTATACTGGTATGCGCAAGCCTAAATATCAAGTCAAATAAGTAAATATGTATAAGCCGCCCCTCTCTTTTTTTTCTTACTGTTGCTGAAAATGCTGGTGGGAAACGAATACGATAAACTAAGCGTTGGTAAGGTTAGTAAAACAGTATAATATAGCAAACAAATATAAACACATACAGGAATGACGAAAGTCGTCATCAGCCCACGAATTTCGTCGGAACAATTGGACAATGTCTCCTCCTCTTAAAAGAATACGATTATTTTTGCCCACGACTTTTCCATTTACAAAAGTTCCATTGAAACTACGTATATTGTTTAGATAAAAGATACTATACGCGTAATAGTTTGTAAATAATCTTACCTTTTGTCTTCGAGATAAATACGAATACCTTTTGCAACGGCGTTGCTTCCAGTTTCCTAATCAAAATCAAAAAAATGTCAAGTAAAATAAAAATAAAAAAATTACAATGATTATTTTACCATGTAAATAAGACAATGATTACGACTAATTTCAGTCATTTCGATACTAGTTTCAAAAGGTTAATCATCCTTTTGTATATCCTAAAAAAAAACTTACCAGACATCACACTCTGGGCCACGACCAATAAGATAGCCAGTACGATTATCAGTGGCATTTTTTCGCTTCTTTAGATACTTGTTTTCATATTTAGGATTCATACTCTGCAAATACGCAAAACAATCAGGATGAGCTTCCCACTCTGGTTCAACTGGTATAAAATCAATTTGCTCCTGGGTGAGAGGAGGTCTTGGCCGCCTAACGATAGTATTTGGCACGGGCAGCACATTAGCTTTAGTTATCAGCTCTGTCACATCCTTTTTAACTTCATTCATTTTCGACTGTTTACGTCTTAAACTATGGTGAGGGTCAACATTTTTATCCACATTAAATTGTCCTGGTCTCTTTTGCTTTGTTTCTACTTCGTCCGGAGTAAAGTAAACGGTGCCATCAGGTGAATTGTCTTCTGTTGATTTAGATTCATATTCTTGCTTAAATGTAGAAGTGAAGTTAATAGGCGCTTGTCTACAAGCTACTTTTTGGTCCGTCATTTAGAGCCTGTATATATATATAAAAAAACGAAAAAGATAAAGGAAAAAAAGAAGGGACTATAAAAAAAAAAGAGGAGTTTTGCTGGTTAAGTGTCACCTATAAAAAATGGTGTAACGTTTCTGACAGTCACATACAGCCTGTTGCCATGGATACAGGAACACGGATAAAGCCATAAAAAAATCCAGTACAGGGAAGCTTCATATTTGACAGTTAGAGTATTTTGGTCTTGATCCATACAACACGATGAATAAAGGAACGTTCCAGTGATAGAAACGGGAAGAAATTATTCTGTTGAGATGTTATACTTAACGTGTATCATATATAATTATTTATGAATGATGTTAAAAGCAATTTATCTACAAGACAAACTATATAAAAAACGTTCAGGAACATAAAAAAAAAAAGATAAATATTCCTTGAAGCCAAAATAACATATCATCGTATAAATTTCTATCCTCTTGTTAGATATAAATGAAACTATCATAATATGTGACGATTATCGTGAAGAAGGTCATCCCAAACAGGTTTTCCACTCAATGCTCACAACATAAAGCTACTCGTAAGACTTATATGCTATAGATCATCAGTATTAGTCTCTATGGACTAAAAGTTATTTTGTTTCTAACGCGTTTAGCAAAAAGCAAACGAAAAGCCACAAACTAAAAAGAGATTTATGAAAGACAGGTTGAAAAATCTTCTGGAACAAGAGCTCATCAGCACGAGAATAATAAATCAAGCAGTTGGGCCATAAAAATTTGTTCCTCACGTAGAGGTGAGGAGCATGACTCTTCGAGATCTAAAATATGTAAAAATTATCAAAAAAAATCAAACTAAAGTTTTTTTTTTCAAGAAGCACTCGGTACCAATTATAAAAATAATAGTTTTGAGTAAGCACCAGGCTATATAGTTGTCAACTTAGTTATGTAGTTTATTTATTAATTTATTCGAAATGGTGTTAAGAGTCTTGTCTTCACTAAAGGACTATCAAATGATGTTATTTAAAATAAGGGGATAATCAAACAAAATGACAGAGAGAGGGTAATACAATAAAATCGTATAAAGTAAAGTTTATTTAAAATAATAGTTTTAGACTGTTTGAATAGTATATCAGCAATGAATCTTTAGAAAGGTAACTAGGAAATGTAATTTAATACAGATGGTAGTTATACAATGAAAGATAAGAAAGGGATATATAAAAGACAAACAAGTGAACACTAAGATATTTTAAGCCTACGATGGTTAAGTTTATTCGAAAGAAAAAAGAAAAAGATGGTATTTATACTTTTGTGTTACTTGAGACACTATTTGCAACAATATTGAATGTTTGCGGCTAAATTGACCAATATTTTCGTCAAATTGATTACAAAGGTTCTTTATTTTTATTCAAGCATTTAGGAAAACAATTGACAGAATGCTGGATGAAAATCATGTTTAAGGACGTCCGAATAAAAGGTTAAAAAAAAGTGGTTAATTTATTCAAGGGGCAGGGACATTGACATTTTCACTCGTAGCAGTAAGTATACGATTTATGAGCTTTTCAACAGCACGTTCAACAGCACGTTCAACAATACGTTCAACAACACGTTCATCAATACTTTCTAAATACTTGATCACAATTTCTTCGACTCTACTGATATGAATGTATTCAGATGAATTGTAAGGCGCCTGGTACGAATTAAAAGATGACTGTGTAGAAGCACTAGGAATAGAAAAAGAAGATAATGTTCCAGAAGAGCCCATATTGAAGTCCTGAAGAGTTGGAATGTCTTGAAAGTATTGGTCCATGTTTAAGGATGTAGTTCTAATAATTATAAATGTAGTTGATAGTGCAAAAAAAAAAAAGGTGTAAAAGTAAATGCTTTTAAATACTTGAATCAAATAAACCGACCAGCCTTAAAAAGTCAAATGTCTTTTTCTTGGCAACTGTCATTACGGAAACATAAGCTTAAAAGGATATATTTCTTGAAAATAAAAGTGATTGGATTCCTTAAAGCAAAGTACGACGGAGTATCTTCATATTGAAGAACAAAGACCTATCTTTAAACCTTTTTTTTTTTTTGAAGCCAGAAAAACGTCATTGTCATACAGGATATCAATCAATATCAATATGAAGGGGAATACTATTACATATAGATTAATAAAATGCTTTCGAATATATACACTGTATAAGACTCGTACTTACCACTAGTTTCTATATATAGTTCCATAACGGCATTTACCGTGATCTTTTTCTTTTTTTTTTTTTTTAAAAAAAAAGGTACACACCAATAATATCCCCTTTTTTGTTCCTTTTTATTTTTCATTTTCTTTAACTGCCTTCATTGATATTTCTAACTGCCTTCATTGGTATTTTCTAACTGCCTTCATTGGTAGGATGTGTATTTCCAATCACCTCCACTTGGTCACATCTGTCAACCATACTAGTTAAATATGGGCTAAGAATTGGCACTTATATTTTTCTTTTCAACTTATTAACTTTTTGAAATAAAACCTCAATAATGACCATGGAGTACAGTTTATGTTGTGCTCATCATATTTTCTCATCTTAATTACTTCGCTATTTAGCAGACTTTTTTTCTTCTTTTTTGGCACTAAATCTTAGAAATTAACATGAGCTACATTAACTATATACCTCCAAGCGATTATTATATTATTGACGATGAGTCTGAAGAACAGATGGAAGATGTGGTCTACCAATACGGCGACATCGAAAAGATAATTGACTTTGATTCAGTTACCGAAATCCCCAAAGTGGGCTCAACCATGGAGATCGGCCCACGGAAAACTTGAAAACTGTATCTATTGACGATGGTAGCAAAAAGTACAAGGAGTACACACTCGAGCAAGTGCGTATGTTCATACAAATAATGTAAAACGAAGGCATTACTATACCTAAAGTGGCATTACGTTGTAGTATTCCACGACAAAATGCTTACATTTGATGTTGATGCTATCAATAAGAGAGGGTATAAACCTTTGCTCATGCCCCCTTACTCTCCTTTTTTTGAACCCGATCGAAAGATGCTGGTCAAAAATAAAGAGCAATATCAAGAGAAACCCACTTGATAAAGCAGATACTTTGACATCTCGCCTTCCTGCAGCTTGCAGACCAGTTACTGTTCAGGTCTGCCAATGCTGGGTTAGACATGCTGAGACCTTCTGGGATAGGTGTATTAATAAAGAACTAGGCTTAAGGTAAATGTTACCACTATATGTTATCTTTTCTTACGTATTTCATCCAAAATAAAAATTCACTTTGTATCAAAAAAAAAAGAAAAATTTAATTCATCCCAATTTCTATTTTCAAATCGTATATTAAGGGACAGAGGAAGAAGCAGATGGAACGGCAGAGTAAAAGGAAAAGCATAAACTGTTTTCTTTTAGCCCTAATCCCAGTTTGAAATGGAGACATATTAGTAATAATAACAAATCGTTAGCATCTAGTGCTGGTATTAAAGTAATAATGGACACTTATTATTAGAGAGCTATTTACTCACAGAAATATTAATTGTTTAATGTGTAACCAGTCTTTATGACTTGAAAAATGCTAATGTAAATGGAATAGATCTGTTCGCTTGCTTTACCCAAACTGATGGACATAGTGTCTCTACAATTCGTTCGAAGATTTCAATAGGACCGAGGTTGAGGAGAACTTCTTGCCATGTACAACAGATCTGGGCCGTAAACATACATCCATCGGCCACGACTCCAACAAGCATCAAGTTCGCCGTTGTAGCGATTTAGAGTTTCGCTGTTATACCGATAGCAGACGAAGGCAAAACTATGCTGGCAACATATTGTATAAAGTAAATTTGTCGACAAAAACAACACCTCGCAATATTCAATATCAATGAATTCAGAACTTCTATAGTAAGTACAATTTAATTTATTTCTTTTTAACAGTAATAAGTTGTATCTCTTACAGACTTGTAAAATGTGTAAAGGTGAGTATATATTTTAAATTAAAGTTAACTTGCCTTTTTTGTAACATTAATCCAGCTATGTAATGATTGGCTTAAATTTGGCATGATATACAAACTCACGGCTGATAAATAATAAAATAGAAAACTCGTCTTTTTTTTTAAAAAAAAAAAACTTCTTATTTATTTAAAAATGACTTACGGAAGTACACCATATACTGTTCCTCCACCAGCTTATGACGAAGAAGCTAACAGACCCTTGCTTGCGTCTGACGATGATGACGATATGTTCAAGGAAACCATTGCAAACAGTTCAAAAGAGATTCGTCTTCGTAAGTTTTTTTTTTTTTTTTTTTTTTTTTTCATTACCGAGATTAGTTGATTGAAATACTAAACTCTTGTATAGAATTTGTTCGAAAGGTATATTCTATTTTAGCGACGCAGCTAGCTGCAACTTCTGCTTTATCTGCTTTTTATATGTTTAATGATTCTGCTCGGTCTTGGGTTCAGTCCAAGTAAGTCTTAATGTTTCAGTACGCAGTAAAAAAAGTTTTAGATACTTATTTTATATATGTATGTAGTCAGTGGATGTTGATTGTATCCATGATTTCTACAATTATCGTCATGTTAGCACTGTTCTGGAAGGCAAGATCGTATCCTTTAAATTATGGTTTGTTAGCAATTTTCACTTTACTTGAAGCCCATGCCGTAGGCACAATAGGTAATGTGTAACATTTGATTGACGGGGGGTTTGTAACTAACGCTCGAATATGCATATAGTCACATTCTATAAGCAGACAATTGTTTTACAAGCGCTACTGATTACTCTTGGCGTATTTATTGGGCTTACTTTATTTACACTTCAATCTAAATGGGACTTCACAGGATTGGGGCCATTGTAAGTAGTATATTGTAGTCATTTTTTTTCTAATATACTGACAAGATAATACGTAGTTTATATGCAGGTTTATGGATCTTGCTTATTGCAGGCATTGTGCAAATATTCTTACCATTTTCAAAGGGAGTTCAACTTGCGCTTGCAATTGGTGGAGTAATTATTTTCAGTGGATATATTCTTTTCGATACCTACTTGATCTTTAATCAATATTCAGCGGAAGATTATATTATTGCCTCAGTTAGTCTTTATTTGGATGTGATTAATCTTTTCCTTCGTATCTTGCAAGTTTTAAGTTTATTATCAGACGATAATTAAAGATTGAAGTAAAGTCGTTTATTGATACAATAAAAAAATTAAACGGGATATCTTTTTTTTTTCTTCTTCTTCGTCTTTTTAGAAATGATATATAAAGTTTTTCTTTTTTCTTTTTTAGATTACAATATTTAAAGTCTGGCGCCGCGAGGGAAGTACTTCATGGCTTGACGTACACCGAGATCAGCCATAATTTCTTCAGCACCGCCGAGAATAGCAGAGAACTAAAATAATAAAAAAATATTAGTATAAAATACAATGGTTTATGTATAAAAAAAAAAATACCTTGTAGGTTCTTTGCATAGTTTCAATTGTTCTACCCATACCAGTCTTGGTGATAGCACGACCTCCAAAGATTTGACAGGCATCGTCAGAGACATCATGCATCATACGAGTAACTTGGTATTTACACAAGGCAATAGGACCAGCCAATTTCTCGGACTGTTCATCATATGACATGTTGTTCATTTGATAGGCAATGCTTTCCATCCAAGAGTGAACACTTTCAAGACTAGCAATCATCTTTGCCAACTTGTTACGAATGACAGGTTGGTCAATAAGGCGCTTACCAAAGACCTTACGTTGGTTAGCCCACTTGAAACATTCTTCAATCACGAGACGACAGGCCATAGTACTTTGAGAAATCATGACGAAACGTTCATGGTTAAAGTTGGAAAGTACGACCAAGAAACCCTTATTTTCTTTACCCAACAAGTTTTCAACTGGGACCATAACCTATTTTTTTTTTAAGAAAAAAAAAATATTAGTATGATAACAGGGCTTAAATATTTTGGAAGGTCACACTTTACATTTTCAAATGTAACATATGCGGTACCGGCACTAGGAGAATATGAAGTCTTAATGGGCTTGGTCTCTACACCTTCACTACGTTCGATAAGAAGCATAGACATACCCTTATCGGTTTGAACAGCAACGGAGAAATAATCAGCCCAACAACCACCGGTAATCCATTTCTTGGTACCGTTAACAACGTAGTGCTTACCATCAGCTGTCTTAACAGCAGTGGTCTTAATACGAGCAACATCGGAACCAGCAAAGGCTTCGGTAATTGCAAGACAAATTCTCTTTCTACCAGCAATTACATCAGGAATAATCTAAGAAAGTGTATTTAGTTTTTTTGTAATTTTTTTTTTACTAGGTAAGATAATAAACACCTTTTGTTGAAGTTGAGGAGAGCCGAAGTTCATGACAGTAGGTGCAGAGATGACCATACCAGCAATAGAACCATCATCAAAACCACGACACTTCCAACGAGCAGTTTCTTCGTGGACAATGATCTATTTATTTATTTTGAATTGTAAGTAATCGGGATTTTAATCAAAGTTATATACGCTTACCTCATGGAAATAGTCAAAGTCTTCACCCTTGAGGCCACTAGGAAGAATTAATCCGTTCAACATGGGACCAGGACCAATGTTCATAGCTAAAAGATGGTTATCACCCAACTTCTTCATGAATTCATCAGTAGGCTTAACACCAGCATCTTCAAATTCACGAGCTTCTTCAGCTAAAGAATCACAAATCTTACGAACAGCAAGACGGAACTTGAAATGAGATTCACTAATAATAATTATAAAAAAATTAAGGATTTTGGGAATTTAAAATATGTACTTTTTCTTTTTCTTACTTGAGGTAAGGAGACTTGAAACCCATCCAGGCACTTGATTCAGCGTAAGGAACTTTGGAAATATCACCAGGTTGATAGAAATCAATTTGAGGTTGCTCGTTAGCTATGGTACCTATTTTGAAACGAGCATATTTTACGAGAACTTCTTGACGATGAAGACCATAGAAATCTTCAGTGGCGTCTTTACCAGCAAATTCTAAAATAGGATATGCTCCACCAGGATGCATATCAATGAAACGACTCATATCATAAACACTAGCATCAATAATGATCCATAAGTCACCTTCAACAGAGTGACGCTTTACTTCTTCACGAGTGAATGTTTTAAGACTCATTTTATATATTTTAAGAGTGGGGGGAGTTAGTTAGATTTTTTTAAAGAAAAAGAAAAGAAAAGAAAGGAAGAAAAAAGTGTAAAGAGTATTATAAATATTTAAATATTGTGGGGAAAATAAATTTTTTTTTTATTGCTAACTCTGGGTTTGAACGAGTACAGTGTAATTGTAATACGAGTAGACAGTGAGTGTTTTGCATAATAACTAGATTTTTCTCACGAAAAATGGGTAATATGTTTTATTTAGAGTAATAAAAAGGAGATGACTAATGATAGAATAAGAGTAATTAAGATCGTATTAATCATTATTTTTTTTTTTTTGTAGTGAAGAATTCAATAAGTATTTGTTTTTCTTTGACTGTTCCCGAAATACTTTTTTTTAACGCCGAAAGGGGTTTGGAGCTCAATTTCTACCATGTGAATATTTTATAAATGCAAGATTCTAAAAGGTCAATGCAACGCGATAAAATAGTATAATTCACTTGTTTTTTTTTGTTTTTTTGAAAACTATTTTTTGTTTATTTTGAAAATCAGATCGGCTCATCGCTTTTACTTACTTTGTACGTAACCATGGTAACTACAGACTGTTTTTAAGAAGTAAATGGTTATAAATGGTATACTATTCCTTACAGGAAAAAAAAAAGAGCACTATGATCTGAGGTCATCTTTTTTTGGCCTAAAATGAAATTAAGTGGTAATTTAAGCAGAACTTGCTTCCTTTTTTCTTTTTTTTTTACTACGCATAAAAATAGAAAGGTAATACAAAGAGGATCTTTATTAAATGAAACGGGGGGAACAATGATAGTTTTTTTTTTATAGTGATGGAATCCCATATAAATTTTTTTTTTCAGGATTTCATGGTAAAAAAAAAAAGGGGGAAAGAAAGAAAGAAGAAAATGTGATAATTGCATTTACAGGTTATAAAAGTATGAGATATATGCGGATTTTTTTTTTTTTTTTTACTCTTTAGCTAAAAGCAAACAAGTACGGTTAGGAATATAAACTTGGATCCAATTAGGTCTGGTATCCCAATCCCCGGCTGTGGTAAAGAAATCAGTATTTCCATCTACTCTACCATGACCCAAAAATTGTTTATCATCAGAGTTCAAAATGATCTTGTACTTGCCAGATTGACTAACACCAACACGATAATCTGTAAAGGATTGGGTAGGATGAAAATTGAAAATAAAGATTACACCAGCACGCTCAAAAACAATGATCTTATCTCCATCATTCTTGCGGGAAACGTAACCTTGAGCATCATGAAGCCAACCATACTTTTCCTCAGTTAATTGCATACCACGATCCCATTCGTTCAAGTACTTGTAACGCAATAATGGATCATCCAAAATGTTCCATTGACGACGAGCGTATTGGAAACTAGAATCGTTACCAACACGAGGGAAATCAAGCCATTCTGGGTGACCGAATTCGTTACCTTCAAAATTAAGATAACCTTCTCCACCAAGACCATGAGTTACCATTCTAAAAATAACAATACAAGATTAGCTTTTTTGCCGCTTAAAAAATAACCTTTTTTTTTTGTCTTACCTAATCATTTTGTGTAAAGACATACCGCGATCGATAACGGGAGTAAGAGGAGTTAAATCACTCATGTTGGTATACATTTCTTTATCCATTAACCAGAACGCTAATGTCTTATCGCCAACAAGAGCTTGATCGTGAGATTCACAGTAGCCAATAGTCTTTTCCAAGTAACGACGATTAGTCAAGATATGAACGATATGGCCCATCTTCCAATCTTCGTCAGTTTCTTCTTTCAACATTTTAATCCACATATCTGGAATAGCCATAGAAAGTCTATAATCGAAGCCAAGACCTCCTTCACGAACAGGACGACAAGAACCAGGCATACCAGAAACATCTAAATAAAATAAAGTTAATAACCTGTTTAAATGATTTTAATGAATCAAGTTTTTACCTTCAGCAATTGTAACCATATCAGGATACTTATTATGTAAATAATTATTGGCAATTTGAATATACATGACACCCTCATCATCTACATTATCACCAAAGTACTCATGATAGTCACCAGAGAATCCGAAACCAACGCCATGATGCTTGTAAAGCATAGAAGTAACGCCATCAAATCTGAAACCATCAAAATTGAAAACGTCCATCCAATATCTCAAATTGGACATAAGGAAACGCATGACTTCAAAACTACCATAGTTGAATAATCTGGAATCCCATAATTCATGACGACCCTTTTCACCAGCATGGAAGTAACAGTGATCTGAACCATCAAACTCGTTGAGACCATCAGCTACATTCTTACAGGCGTGAGAGTGAACTAAATCAAGCAAGACAGTGATTCCTAAACCATGAGCAGTATCGATCAATTCCTTGAGGTCTTCAGGAGTACCGTAACGGCTAGAAGGTGCAAAGAAGGAAGTGACTTGGTAACCAAATGAGGCGTAATAAGCGTGCTCCATGACAGCCATCAATTGGATCGTGTTATAACCGTCATAGGCAATACGAGGAAGAATATTCTTGGTAAATTCTTTGTAGGTTGCACAACGGGGTTCGGGAGATGAGATACCCACTATAAAAAAGATAAGGCCAAAAGTAGAAGTTTTTTTTTTTTTGGGTTAGATGTTTGTTATTGTAAACTAAGTCATAATTTTTTTTTTTTTTTTTTTTTTTTACCGTGGGCTTCGTATACACGAATAGATTCAGGTCTCTTGGGACGAGGGTTCTTAAAGACATATTTTTTTTCAGGGTTCCAAAAGATAGCATCATAGGTAGCACTAACATTAAGATCTTGAGTAACATAATTGATCCAGGCAGGTAAACGGTAAATACGTTCGTTTGTATGAGGCATTGTCATGGTAATCTAAAATAGGGTCGTGTGTGAGACCACAAAAAAAAATGATGTTTGTAACTTTAATTTTTTTTTCGTTTTACCTTGACTTTACTACCGTGAGGGATAGCTACTTTACGTTTTGCAAGAGGTTTTACAAGAATTTCGAAGACACCGTATTTATTACGTGTCATAACGTGAGCATTTACGTCCCAGTTATCTTTTTAAGGGAATGATATTTAGCATTTTTTATTACTTCTCCGGTTTTTTTTTCTCCCCCTTCCCCAACATTTTTTTATAAAAACTTACTGAAATCACCCACTAAACTAGCAGTAGCGGCATTAGGAGCCCATTCACGGTACATGACACCACCATCCTTTTGAACATTAAATCCAAAATATTCCCAACCTTTCGTATAGTCTTCATAACCGAGAGTATTTTTGATTTGTTCGTCATACTTTTCAAAAGTAGCATATCTTTTTTTTTTTTAAAAAAAAAAAAAAAATTAGTAAAGAAAATAAAAGCGTGTATAGTCTTTTGCATATGTCACCTTTCTCTAAGAGCATCATCAAATGGTTTTAACCAAGGGTCAATGACAGAGAGTCCAGTACCGTCTGCATCCATGGTAAGGACGCGTCCAGGAGAAACTTCTTCTTTAAAAGTAGGTATAGCGGCAGTCATTTTTTTTTGTGTGTGTAAAACAATAAAAAAAAAAGTGTAGAATAAAGAGGTAAAAAATATAAAAATAAAAAAGAAAAGTTTTTAAAAAAGTCTTTTTTTATATAAAAAAGCAAGTGGCTCGAGCTTCCTTCTATAGATGTCTAGTAGACCTTTGAAACTCAGTACCGAGAATTGGAAAAGGAAAAAAAACTTGGGGGTGTTGTTTGCATAACTAATATAATGGGGATAAAAAGAACTATTCATCGATAACAAAAGGCTGGATATACTGGGTGATACAAAAATGGAGATTTTCGCATCAAGATTACAAGAAGCGAAAGATGGAATCTTTGGTACTAGATCCATTAAAGACCTTTTTTATTATTTTATTTTTACCAATTGTTACTTCATGATGACGATAAGAAACCATCTAATTCTTTAGCGGAAACTGAATACAGTAAAAAAAAATATATTTTTTTTAACCTTGTATCCTCTTTTTCTTTTACACAAAGAAAAAATTATTATATAAAAAAAAATGTCGTCTATTGAGGATTTGTTTGGTAAATTGGCCATGACTACAGTGACCACAGTATCTAGAATTGCTCTAAGTCATGCTACGAATGCAGCTATTGTATGTATATGCGATACACTACAATAACAATACTAATATGCATATCATGTAGCGAAACGTTACGTCTTATATCACTACACAATTACCTAAAAATAAACCTGATACAAGAGAAATTCGCACACTTCAACGTCAACTTGACCTTAAAATTAAAAACTTGAAAGTAAGTTGTATACCTAAAAAAAAAAAGAAAAAAAAAGAAAAAAGAAACTACGATATACTTAATAAAGTACTTTATAGCCTACTATTGATATTATTGCAAGGAGTGTAGCAGATGGTAATCAAGATTTAGAACCTGCATTAGAAATGTGTAACGACTTGAAACAAGATATTGATGACTTTGCGAATCAAGTGAATACCATTACCGATCCAGATCAAGTCAAGTTTCGGTTAAAACGTTTGTTGTCAAACGTTGACGACGCTATTCCTTCACTTCATTTATCTTTACGTAGTATTGAAAATAAGTCAGGTACTACGGCCATATCACCTGCCAAATTAGTACAGTCTTCCAATATCTTATTAAACCCCCAACAAAAGAAGTTTAAAGTCAAGTTGTATTCGTTATTTGCTGCTAATTATCGTGAGGCGTCTGCAAAAGGATTTACTTGGAAGGAAGAATTCCCTAAATGTGATTTGATAGTAGTAAAGAATTCAAAAGATCAATTGGAGTACGCGTTAGAAATTACGGAGGATATTAATGATGGGCTTTATCATGAGGAAGGAGAAGATAAGAAACAAATGGTGATCGATATTAATCATATTCAACGCATGTATTATACCCAAAGTGGAGAGTTATTAAATATCGAAGATGCTAAAGATGCAGTACTTGTAATGAAAGTATCAAAGCAGGAAAAGAAAAAGAATGATGAAGATAGTATTAGCAGTACAGATGAAAAACTTATTCAGGTTAAAGAAACTGCGCCTGAAATTGTACAGGAAGAATTGAAAGAAGCTCAATGGTACGCAATTGGTTTATGGGCAGATGATGATAATGATGGAGAAGAAGATAGTAGTGATGATGAAAAGAGTGATAAAACTAAGATTACAAGTGTTTCAGATTTTTCACTCAATTTGTTATTATTGGAAAGCGTGATCAAGTTGGCGTTACTAGAAATAACGGAACAAATGAATCATTTACAAGCTTCTGATGAGTTAATCACTTTATATATGAAATAAATCGGGGGTATTACTCTTAATGGTTTTATAATTTTTTTTTAAAAAAAAAACTATGTAAGAGGTCGCGTCATATCTCCTCTCATTATTTTGTAAGATCTCTTATATTAATCAGTTTGGTGCTACTTTCACCAAGACTAGATGCTTTAATACCCTTTCTTTATAGACTTAATACATTTGTCTTTAATAATTAGTTGACAGCTTATAAAGTGCTTACTTTAAATTGCTTTATATAATATTTCTAAGTATATCCCCGAATTGTATCACTGATAAATATTTATATTAATCACTTTAATAATATACAATTCATACTGAAAGTCCCGCACTACCACCTGTCTCTCATAAGATCTTCAAATAAACTTCTATCACACCCAGAGAAAAACTTCCAGAAGAAAAGCCTAGGCCTGAATGAGAAAATTGAAAATAATTGTTGGTTAGTTTACCCTTTATCTCTTTACGTAATAAAATGACTATATAAAATGACAATACCCGATATTGAAATGTAGAGGTGATAACTTCAACGGATTGTTTTTTTTTTAATTATTTCTGCGGAAAGCAGCAGGACGTTCACTGGTATTTCTCAAGCTTTGTAGTATTTTAAGAAAATTAAGAGTTGTGGTTAAGTCACGATTCTATAATCTCATCTCTCTTCCTTCGAGGCAAGTGTGGTTTGTACATCTAGCATTGTATCAGTTACCAATAATTAATTTTTTTCCTTTTAATTTACCTCAACAGCTCATATCACATTTAGCCTCTTCTGCCTTTATATGGACGAGGGTATGTTACAACTTTGAATTTCTCCAATTTGTGAAAACAAATTAGACATATAGAAAACGTTCTACGGTGACTGACACTGTTTTTAAACTGTAACTAGTCTGCTCCGCTGAAGGTAGTATCCTGGAATGTATGAGGATTATCTTCAGTTATTGAAGCAACAGAAGGCTAATTAAGTATGAAAAAGGTTAAATTAAACACATTAAAACAAGGTTATTATCATATACTAATGTTTCGTATGTAGGTAAGCTTGGATTATTTTTCTTTCAGCTTGGACTTGAGCATCCCAATATACATATTCTTTTCACCTCTCAGCTTTCTTCTGCTTAATTTTGTCAAGTGTTATTTTTCTAGCTTCTCAGTCCCCCGCTTTAACGCTACTATTACCACTATTCGATTTCAGGGTGGGATACAATTTAACAAAGCTATTAAATATATAAAAAGGAAGTCTTCAACTATTTTCGATGTGTTTATTTAATTTAGGAAGAAATTATAGGAAAGCTTCTAGTCTTCAAGAGTGTATTATGTACCAATATTATTCATAAACAGAAAGAATAATGATCGAAACGGTAGAGAGAGTATAATGAAATAAATCATATAAATTAATTAATTATGTGTCATTTTAATACATAGTTCTGTACTATTTTAATTGATAACAATAAAGTTTTTAATAGAATTTAATGTTTGAGCTTCTGTAGAATAATATATACAGTATATTTTTCTATACAATAGCTTGGATGAGTTCAGGAACTATTTAAATTATTATAACCCATCATTGTTCGTCCGTTATCCTTTTTAAAACATTCGTTTTTATACGAACATTCAGGCATCACTTCTAAAAAAGTAATTTTATTACTGTTTAAAATAAGGTGTTTGTTGTGTATAATTAAAAGCCAGGAAATGGTTCTTTTGCCCAGGTTACTTAGTGAAAGTTAGTCGTCAAGACATTGCCTTTAACATCAAATATTGAAAATCGCTTGTTATTTTATATTTTTCTCGATTTTTTCTACTTTTTTTCAGCTGTTCATTTTTGACCATTTTTGATCATTTTGGGGGGTCAACTCCTTTAGTTTTTCGATTTTTTTTTCTCAGATTTTTTGCAATTACTCCCGATCTACCTTGCTTTCCTTTGTGAAAAAAGCAACGTTAATAAAGTACTCTTTTAGGCGCATCTAATCCATCTAAAAGTATATTTTTAATAAAAACACTGAGCGAATGATCAATGTTTAAAGACGTTTTTTTTTTACTAAAATTCGAGTTAAGCGGAACTTAAAATAGCGTTTTCTCACTCAGTTTTATTTGTAGCACTTTCATTTATAAATAAACAATAAAGGATTTTTAAAGATCTATAATCGTTGCTATAACCGAAAATAGTAATAAAAAAATACATTTTATGTAATCACGTAAATGAAAAAATCGAGAAAAATTGTTACACAAAAAACGCGTGTCATTTTTTCCAACAAAAGTTATTTTTAAACAATGGTTACTCTTTCAATTTTTGAATTAAAAATTTAGTTTAAAATGGACTAGATGCGTCTAAACGAGCAATTTACTATCCTTGTTTTTCCCACAAAGAAAAGAAACTTGAATCCGGATTAATCGCAAAAAAACCGTGATTTTTGGCCAAAAAACAAAAGGGGTTGACCCACAAAATGAAAAACGAAAAAAAAAAACAAAAAAGTACGTTTTTAATTTTTTTTATCAAAGATGTATTCGAAACAACTATTTTGTATTATACAACTTGGGTCCGAAACGAGTTTTCTGTTTTTTAATAAATTAAAGACCATTATTTATTATAAGTGCTGAAATTAGCAGTGTTTTCTTATGTGAGCGATTTTTAAGCTGCGAAATCTCAGTGAACTTTTTTTTTAGCAGTGATTTCCTGATACAGTGATAACTTCTATTTGTAAAAAGAGTTGACGTGTCAGCAGGTTTAAACCGTTCAAACCTTAATTTTGTTTTAAAAAAGGATCTTTCAGGATGTACCTTAGACATGGCCATGTAAGACTAATGACTGTTCTTAACTGTAATGTGAAGTTATGCATAATTTATGAGAAATAGAGTATATATATTTATTTATTTTTACAAGGCAAACTTTTATTTTTTAACTATGAAATGCGTTACAAAAATTAAAATACACGTTAACTTGGATAGTTATACTTTTTTTTTTCTTCAATAAACCAAATCCAATATATAAGCTTTGTTTAAAAGGGTTCAATAAACATGTTACATCCAACAAATATTTTATAACAGTGCCTGAAAAGAAGTTTATCGCTTCAAGAAAATGCATAGCCTGATGTCAATTGTGACAGCGCCATGGCGTTGAAGTATATTCGAAGATAGTCGCGAGTTACGAATAACCATTTTTTTTTTTCAATTGTGAGCCCCATTGACCATTTATAGAAGAGAATAGCGTTTTATTTTGTTTTATAAGGAAAAAATAGGTGGTACCTAAAATTCCGTGTATTTTTCAAGAGAGAATGTAAGCAGAATAAACCAAGAGCAACTAGATTATTTTTAAACAGTAGTAGATTATTATTATTATTTTTTTTTTTTTTGAGAATAAGGACCTCTTATACATAGAAAAGTACGTTCTTTTTTTTTTCTCAATTTTTTCTTCATGTGATCATTTAATTAGTTACTTCCATAAATGTTCATATAAACAAAAGACTCTTTTTTTTTCATAAAATAAAAAGATACATCAAGGAAAATTGGTATGATTAAACTGGTATACATACAGATTATATTTTTCATATATTCTTCTTTATAAAAAAACGAAAAGTATTACTTGGGATGTAAACACATAAATGTCACTTTTGCTATATAAAAAAAAAGCACGCTTACTGGTAGCTTTTTTTTTTATATATACGCATCAAAATCATACAAGATTTAACAATCATTCACGAACAAAAAATAATAAAATGAAGTTTCTACACCTCGTTTTTTATCTTCTATTTGCGGGGTTCTATGAGAAAACTTGTATAAAATATGGCTCATGACTTTACACTGTAGGTTTATGTTTTAGCACAAAAAAAAAAGGCAAACACTGGAAAAAGACAACCAAAACTTTTAAAATAATAACTGGCAAAAATATTCTTATTTATTGTTTAAATAATAATAGAAAAAAAATATTGAAACTTCTTTTAGTTCTCAAAATAACCATTTAGTTATAATGATTAACAGGATCAACCACGAGAAGGTAGAAGTTCATCTGATCCCAAAAAAAACACCTAAAAAGATGCTGTCGACTCTCACTCTTACGTGATTGGCGCAAGATGACCGTGGTAAGCCATTTGAGCTGTGCAAAGGGGTGACCCTCAAAGGAATAAACTTCCCCTTTGCCGATGTCCTGTTGCTAGGTAACTTCAAGACCACATTACTTCGCGCAGATTACGTGTCTGGCTACGCACGGGCGATAACGCTAACGATAACGCACTGTGTGGTAGTCCTCGGCGCAGTAAAGAAGAGAAAAAAAGGAAAAGGGAAAAAATGCTGTTTATATAGTCCACAAAAAGGAGACGCAGCATCGGATCGTAAAAGCTGAAACATACTTGAAACTCTTTGAGAAGCGTACTTTTGCTTGCTCCTTTTTTTCATACTTACTATAGTAGTATTGCCATATCTTGTATCGAGATATAAACTATATTGATATCTCTGGAAGTTAGATAAAGAGATAAAAGTGGATGTACTGTATGAATATGAAAAGAATAGGAATAAAATAAAGGGAAACTATGTCTAATTTGTACTAGTCGTTTTCCCTTTTTTTGCATGATTTGTTTACTTTGCAAAAAAAAAAAAAAAAAAAAAAAAAAAAAATCTTTATTTCATACACAAATTAGACATACTCTCCCTGTTATAAATCAAAGAGTTACTTAGTAACAATAAAAAAAAGTAATTGGTCCTAATTTATTCAAAACATGTTTATTTAATTTATGAAGAAAATGTATAAACAAAAATATAATAATCGAAATGATAGAGAGACGGTAATAAAATAAATTTCACTTATGTGTCATTTAATACATAACTCTGTACTATTTTAATTGGCAGCAATAAATTTTTTAATAGAATTTAAACTGATTCTAATGTTTGAACTCTTGCAGAAAAAGATAGACAGCATATATTTTTGTATAATAACTTGGACAAGTTCAAGAACTATAATCCATCATTTTTTGTTAATTATCCTTTTTAAACCACTTGTTTTTATGTGAATATTTACGTGTTCCAGTACGTTCTTTTCTCATTTTTTTTTCATGTGATCAATTAATTAGTTACTTCCAAAAACGTTCATGTAAACAAAACTCTTTTTTTTTCATAGAATAAAAAAATATATCAGTTTATTGCTAGGGAAAATTTGCATGATTAAATCAGTATAGGTACAGATTATATTTTCGTATATTCTCCTTTACAAAAAAGCGAAAAGTATTACTTGGGATGTAGATAATACTTGTATGATAAAAAAAAAGTATTTAATAAAAAGCATGTTTTTCCTCGAGGTCGTTTTTGTTTATACGCAAATGATCGGAAATTGGTAGATATGAAGTAAACAAATCTGCATAATTTTTTTTAACTGCCAACACTTTCACTTGCTCCTCTTTATATATACTTACTCTAGTAGTATCACCTCTTCTTATATCCAAATATAAAATTTAGTAATGCTATTGAAAGACGTGCCAAGAAATAGAAGTAGGCGGATAAAGCTGAAGAGAGTAAATAAAAAAAAGGAAAAGTATGCCTCAATATGTATTACTTTCCCTTTTTTTTGCATGATTTGTTTACTTTGCGCAAGTTAAAAAGATTATCAAGCTTCTAACACTAGTTACTAGATGGAAACCATCTCCGTTGTTTATATGACTGAAATTAAACAAGGGTTTGTCGTTGTTGATCATTACCTCTTATGTCTAGTTAACTCTATCTTCATTTAGAACAACTTGTTTAAAGCTGTATAAAATTCATAAAACTGTTTTATTAACAGCTGCTGTTTTAAAATAAAATATAAGAACATAAGATCGTTGGTAAAAGAGTAATAAAATATAATATAATAGTTATGAAAGAGAAAGGTAAAAAAAAAAAAGAAAAAGGTTTAAATAGTCAAAAAAAAAAAAAAAAAAAAATACAAAACGTATGATTCATTAGTAAACTTATTCTTGCATCTGAAAAAATACTAGCATACCATCTGCTCGTGTAATCCAAATAAATATCTACATCATATATTATTAAGAGTTTATTATTATAATTATTTTTTTTTTAAAAAAAAAGTGTTTTTTTATTAAGAAAAAGTCAGATTGCTTTTATCAGAGACCAAAAAAGAGAAATGTATTCGCCTCACATGGTCTAATTACACTATAAAGTAAGATATGCTGTTTGTATACCTAAATTCGATGAATACTGTGCGTTATCTGTTAGAACATTATATTTCTCGTCAAAGTAACGTTACTAGCAACTTTAAAAAACTATTTAGACTCAAGTTTGAGAAGGGTTAAGAATAAAAGGGCTTTTTATTTATTAGGTAATAATATGATAATAGGGGGATGAAAAAATATACAAGGGAATGAATTTGTTGCGTGAAATGTAGAATATGTAATGAAAAGACACAAATCTTGAAGGATTTTTTTTTTGGAACAAATCTGGAAGGATTTCTTGAGACAAATCTTGGAAGATTTCTTCAAACAAATCTCGAAAAGATTTTTTATGTTGAAGAAACAAATTTGGTGAGGAGTTTCTTTTGGCGAGAAAGATTTTGCTTTGGCTTGGAACAAAATCTTTTGAAATAGTCCTTTTTTGCTTGCGACAAAATCTGGAGCGATATGTCAACGACCTTTTGTGAACGCTTTGGATCAAGAGTTGTATCCTTGAACTCAACAGATAAACCATCATAATCAACAAAGCCCCAAGATTTGTCAAAAGTTCTTGCGTGAGGATATTGAGTATCGTCTTCATTGATACACGTAGCCGGGGACAAGATATCAGTGTCACATATATCATATTCTTCAATATTATATTCATCGACATTCATATCATATCCATTCATATTCATATTATACTCATCAATATACATATCATATTCACCAATATCACATTCATCAATATCACATTCATCAATATAGTAATATTCATCTTCGTCAATACATATATCTGAGGGCAAGACTTCTCCTTCTTCA
Source organism: Thamnidium elegans (assembly GCA_025201345.1). Classification (NCBI taxonomy): domain Eukaryota; kingdom Fungi; phylum Mucoromycota; class Mucoromycetes; order Mucorales; family Mucoraceae; genus Thamnidium; species Thamnidium elegans. The sequence goes on from JAIXMG010000018.1 coordinate 480,160, forward strand.
CTATCAGTTCCATCTTCATCAATATAATATGCATTAAAAGTGCTGGTCTTTTTAGGACAGAGGTAATTTTCAATATGCTTTTTTTCTGAGCAAATAAGGCTTGTGAGGGCGAAAATGCCACAGGCGAAAGTATGTGTTACATTATTGACAATATTATTGGCTAATGTCTTCATACCCTCCTTTAATGGTACAGGCTCGTTTACAAGTCCCTGGATATTCCTAGTTTTGATTGGTGAATTGTAATGAAGTTTAAATTCAGAGTCTTTTGCATAGCATGCATATTGATGAAAGTCATAGCCACTGGTATAAGCATGATAGTCCTTGAATGAATCCTTCAAGCTTTGGAAACAGCTATAAATATAACCAAGACAACCTCCTTGAGTTGCTTCAGAATCCATAGTTACTAACTTTTTATAAAAAAGATAAAAAAAAGTAGGTGCTTTAAATAAGTTGGTGTTTTAAAAAAAAAATTCGCTGTAAGGCTATAAAAGGAAAATAAAAAGTGGCAGCGGTAGTGATAATATATATAAAAAAAAGTGAAAATAATAAAGAAGAAAAAAAAGAGATACTTTTTTTTTATCTTGTTGTACTTATATTCAAAGGAAGAATAGGGGATGAAACGCAAGTCTTTTTGACTGTTCTTTGCAAAAAAAATTTTAGTGCAACCATAGTTATCGATTTCGCAGCACAGGCCATTTTGTCAAGAGCTTGAACCTTATATTATTTATTTATTTGTAAACCTCCAGGACAAAAGACCCGTGATGTCAAAAGCCACATAAGGTTGCTCTTCAGCGTCGCGCTTTTTTTTTTTTCATGCACACACTACATAATTACTGTTGTCAATATATGCAAGACCTTATTTTTCTTAAGAAAAAAAGAAGAAGCGTTTAACTGGTTTCTTTCCGTAGTTGTATATATAAGACTGCTACTTTCGAATAACATCTTAACTTATCCAAAACTATCATATGTACATATCGGCTGCCAGGAAAGGTAATATGTGGCTTGAAAGGAAAATAGCGTTAAATAAAAAGCATCTAATGAACTATCGCGTTGATAATAAAGAAAATCATAGTCAGAAGAAAGTCTTCGAACAGAACAGAATCAAACGCGTTAGAATTATTTTGACAGCATTTTAAAGGGTTTCAGAAACTACCTGAAATAGTAAATAAAAATAAAAATCTCTCTTTATAGCTTTGTTTTTAGTTTAGTAATAATTAGCCTTTACCATGAAAGTCAAAAGAAAGAAAACGCCCTCTTCAAGTGTAACATTTAATAATTACTCTTTTTTTACTAGTCCAACATGTATATTAGTATTCTATATGTTCGAACAAAAAGTAAATAATGATGTAGTTTTTTTCATCAACCAAAACAAAAGTTAAACTCGCCCTCCTAGTACATTTAATCGATGCTCTCTTTCTTAATCAAAATAAGTGCAAAGATATATGTTAAAACGAGTAGTTCTTTCATTGTAAAAGATCACCATCTTTTTAATTTCTTATATTTTCTAATACGCCAATTTTTTTTGCGTCATACTGTCCAAAAAAAAAAGGCTGTGCTTTTTATGAGTATATGAATTACCCTTCCTCACTTTTCTATGTGACGTGATCTTGTTTCTATTTTATTTGAGAAAAAAAAAAAGACTTTTTTTCCCACTCTTTCTTTACTTCTTTATCACTTCTGAAATAAGGTATGTACATACTAGTTTTATTTCAACTTACTCACACCTTTCTTTTTTATCCCAGGTCCTACTGCTGTATCCGAAATGGGCGTTCTTTGAAACCTCGTGATGGGTTGATGCTTTCTATATCGCGTCTTCTAGGCTGTCTGGTAGGGCGTACGCCGTCATAAGTGTGCGCGGAGTACACGACAACGCTTCTTCTGGTTGTGCTCACTGGTCTATCACCGCGGTGGCTCTGGGATGATACATACTTCCTCAAGTTAACAGGAGATACGCGATTCGGGTGAGCCTAAACGACTCCTGGTGACCGACACCTTCTTATGCTTGTTATGTGTATGTATTGGTGACTCTGGCGTATGGATGTGGTGATCTTACTGCTGTGGTGGATCGAAAAGCCCTAGGTGTGGACTTTCTTTCTAACCTTGGTTTCACTGGATGTGATGGTTCTGTCTGTTTCCCTGATTTCTTGACCTCTAGTTTTTTTAACTATAATCACTTGATCTGATCCTTGGTGACGGGTTTACTTGACCCTTGGTTTACCTCCTTCTCAAGTTCCTATTACTGTGAAAGTGTCTACTGTTTGAGGATTCTAAAGAATATCAGCAAAAAAAAAAAAAAAAAAAAAAAAAAAACGCTGGTATTCTTTGGACTCCCTCTTATAATCGACACTGGATCAGTAAGAAAGAACTTGGGTTAGTAGTAAATCTTGGAGACAGTGTTCCTTGGCCCTTGGTGAGGATTGGGTGATTATAGTTCTAAAACCATGTCAAGAAATCGTAAGTGGAAACAGGTAGTTCCAGATCTGAAGGTGGGATTAAGGTTGGAAAGATTGTCTGCATCTAGGTGCCTTTCGTGAAGCCATGGTAGTTCGATTTATCGCATCTGTACAAAGGAGTCATCGGTACACCTACATAATAAGCATAATAAGGCGTCAGTAATCGGGAGTCGTTTAGGTTCATCCGAATCGTGTATCTCTTGCTAACTTGAGGAAGTGTATACCATCCAAGAACCGTCGTGGTAATTGACGGAGAGCCAACCAGAAGAAGTGCTGTCGTGTGCTTACGTGTAACATACTTTGGCGCTGTATGCTTCTATCTGGTAGTTCTAGTTTTCTGCGATATTTATAGCCAATCCTCAGCTCAAATTAGGGTACACTGTTCATGTACAGCGCAGTAGCATCTGGGATGAGATCAGATGTGTTTTCGCCTTCACGTGGCTGATCCTGTTAGTATCAAAGTGTTCTTTTTTATACATGTATAAAAAGGTCTGCTTTGAGAACCAAGAGAAACACGCTTTAATTAAATAAATAAAACTACACTTTTTTTTTCAAATAAATGTTTTAAATAATGCTTTTAAAATTATATAACATCTTCTTACTGATAGGTGCAGAAGACTATTATTCCGCATTTCTCTCTCTCTCTCTCTCTCTCTCTCTCCCCTATTCATGTATACTTACAATTGTATTGAACCCCAAGGATATATGAGCAGTATAGCTATTACCGTATGCTTGCAAAACCCTCGTCCATTGACAGTTTCAGTACAAACCATTCAACAATGTACTTTTTTTTTTTTTTTGTAAATCAATTTTATTTTATTAAAATTTGAAGCCACACATCGCGGAGAGGGGTGACTGAAAAGGAAAATTGTAAGCTTTGGAGGATGAGAAAAGTGAAGTTGTTAATCTATGAGATCATGTGCGGTGAGTATTGAGATTTGTGCGATAATAATTTTGGAAATTGTTGTAGGTATAAAAGGTAACTTATCAATAATTGAGTTCCAGTAATATATCCAAATATACCATACTGTGGTGGAGATGGTAATGGCAAATGGTTCGGCTAGTCCGGTGTTCGCAGAGAAAGGTAGTTTTAGCTTGAGCAACATCTGAAGAATTTCTTCATTTGTAAAGGACCAAGTCGGAAACTGGCAGGATAAAACTTGAGACCAGATATCATTCTTTTTGGGACACCTTACTAAGAAATGATCTATTGTATCAATTTCCGTTGGACACCATATACAAGTTGGTGAGTCAACCGTACCAATTTGACTCAAATATTGTGTAGTTGAAATTTTTTGACAGATTATTCGGTACCATAGGGATCGGGCTTCAACAATGTACATGTTTTTTCCTCTTAAAAAGTATAGTGACTTGTCTCTTTTTTTAACTCAGTTTATTCGAAGACGAAATAAGTAAATCGGTCACAAAGTCGCCATTTGATGACGTAGAAAGGCTCATTTTTGATACCCCACAATCGTAGGGGATTGTGATATTTTTTTTTTTTTTCTCTTTTGTTATATTTCTTCTATATTTTACTGTAATGACCTCCCCACTCGTCGCTAGAACAGCCATGCTTAGCCGTTCAGTATTCGCTAAGCCTGCTTTATTAAATTCTGTCCGTTTTTCTTCTTCTCAAAATAAAGATGTTATTCATCTCGAAAACGAACCTGTCCTCAGTGTAGAAAACCTCTCTGGTGCACCAGGTATAAAGAAACAACTATTTTAAAGAAAGAGAAGAGAATCATGGAGAGAATTTTTTTTTGTAATGTATATATATGTTATATTTTTAGAGTCTTTATTAGAACGTAATGTTCGTATTTTCAAGCCTACCCGTACTCCCGTTCAACAAGGTAAGAACGGTACTAGACTCTGGCGTATTGATTTCGATATTTTGGAAGACGGCAACCGTTGGGAAAATCCTCTTATGGGTTGGGCTTCCAGGTAAAAAAAAAAGAGAGAATTGCATAAAATTAGGGTTTTTTTTTGACATGTATACATTTTTTTAGTTCCGATTATCAACAACCTTTGAGTATGAAGTTCCTTTCAAAGGAGGATGCTATCAGATTTGCTGAAAAGCAAGGTAAACGAAAAAAAAAAAGAATAAAATATCCTGTCGAAATATGTGTGCTAAATGGTTTTTTTTCTATATTGATAGGTTGGAACTATTATGTTCAAGAACCTAAGGTTGCTAAGATTGTTAAGAAGGTTTATGCTGATAACTTCACCTATTCTCCTACCAAGTTAAGAACCATCATGACCAAATAGATTATGTGTAAACGCAACCAATTCCAAAAAAAACACAATCCAACTCGATTTTTCTTATTCCAAGCTGCTCTTTCAAAAAAAATAAAAAAAGATAATTCATATTTGAAAAGGGGGAAGATTTATGGACTTTATATATATCTGCAACAATAACAGGATTCTTTTGTTTAGTATATTTAAAAAGTCGATATGATTTAGGAACATATAATCAATAGTTTGTTTGAAGGGAGGGAAGGGGTTTAGTGGGATATTTTTTTTTACTGCAATTTATTGTAGAAATATACTTAAAAAGAAAAGAAACTACAAGTTACTCTCGTATACACGAGTGTTCCATTCTTCGGAACCTTTTATGACTAATGCAGATACCAATACATCCCAAATATGCTTTGCAAATACAAAATGAATATCGCTCTTGATTTTTTCAGGCACATCTTGTTCTACATCCACTTGATTACGGAAAGGCAAGATAATTTTACGAATACCAGCCCGATGAGCAGACACAACTTTTTCTTTAATTCCTCCTACTGGTAACACTTGGCCGCGTAACGAAATTTCACCTGTCATAGCTGTTGTAGTAGGAACATAGTACCCAGAATAAAGCGAGACAATTGCACAAACCAATGTAACACCTACCATTTTTTTTTTTTTTTTTTTTTTTTTTTGGTTATTCATTATATTAAGAAACAAATATATATAACAAACCTGCTGAAGGACCATCTTTGCTAATTGATCCAGCTGGAAAATGAATATGAATATCATCTTGTTCGACCAACTTTTCTTTTGCAAATGTAGTTAATTTAAGTTCAAATGCATGAGTCTTGACCCAAGACAAGGCTAATTGCGCTGACTCTTGAATGACCTTTCCTAGTGATCCGGTTAAATGAAGTTTACCTTCACCTGGCATTTTAGAAGCCTCAACAAACAAGATACCTCCATTTCCAGAACCTGAATAAGCTAATCCAGTCACTACACCTGGATAAGGCTCCCTTTCTGATATTTCTTTTTGATATTTGACTCTCTTAGGTAAAAAAAAAATATTAGTATTTTTATAATTAAAAATAATAAAAAAAAAACTTACACCTAATATACTTATAATGTCATTCACATATATAAACGGATTATACGAATATTGTTGATCTTTTTCTCTTAACTCAGCGAACTCTACGCATTTGGCACGAATAACTGAAGCTAAAGCACGCTCCAGCGTACGCACTCCACTCTCTCTGGTATAATTCTCTGCAACATATAAAATAGCTTCATCAGCAAACCTGATTTGTTCCAATTGCAATCCATGAGCCAATATTTGCTTAGGTACCAAATGAGTTTTCGAAATATGCAATTTTTCTTCGAACGTGTAACCATGGAGTTCAATTACCTCCATACGATCCAACAAAGCTTCTGGAATTGTGTCCAATGAATTAGCCGTAGCAATAAATAAAATACCGGACAAGTCAACAGGTACATTTAAATAATGATCGCTGAAACTATTATTTTGTTCTGGGTCAAGTACTTCTAAAAGTGCTGCTGCTGGGTCACCATTTCGAGAGGATTGTGATAGTTTATCAATTTCATCTAAAAGGAATAATGGGTTATTGACTTTACATTTTCGAAGTCCTTGCACGATTAAACCTGGCATAGAGCCAACGTATGTACGTCGATGACCTCTATTTTGTATATAAATTAGTAGTTGTTATACAACATACATGTTTTTATATATGTGTACCTTATTTCTGCTTCATCTCTAACACCACCCAATGAAATACGATGGAAACTTCGGGACATGGCTTGTGCAATAGATTTTCCAAGTGAGGTTTTACCTACTCCAGGCTTCATGTACAACAATAATAAAGTTAGTCATATTGCTATTCCCCCTTTTTTTTCCCATCGCTAAAAAAAAAACTAACCGGACCGACAAAACACAAAATAGGTGCTTTTAAATCCCCTTTAATCTTAATCACAGATAAATACTCAATAATTCTCTTTTTAACATGTTGCAATCCAAAATGATCTTGATCCAATTGTATCTTCGATTTTAAAATATCTATTGATTGCTCAGACTTTTTATCCCAAGGCATTGATGCTAACCACTCTAGATAGTTTTGTGAAACTGAATATTCTGCCGATGAAGGTGGCAATTTTTTTACTTTCTTTAATTCTCGTTGTGCAATGACAAGAACATTGTTTGGCAAGTTGAGTCCAACTAGTACACGATGAAGCTCAGCAAATTCATCTTCTTCAGGTACAGAAGATACACCACCTGATGATACACCTTTAATTTCTCCTTTTTCATTTAATTCATTTTGAATAGCTTCCAACTACAAATATATAAAAATTAAAAATCATTGTATGACAAAGAATCCTATATGTTACCTGTTGACGTAAATAAAATTCCCTTTGTCTTTTACCTAACGCCCCATCAATACCCGTTCCCAACTTATCCGAGATTTGAAGTACATGTAGTTGTCTTGTCAACCACTCCGAAGCCATCTTCAACCTATCCTTTAATAAAGGTGCAGCCAACATCTGTAACCTTTCCTCAAACGTAGTTTCGATCAATGAAACCAATAAATCAGCAAGTGAAGATATTGGTTTTGTATTAACAACTTTCGATAATTGTTGAATTAAAGAATCTGGTAACTGTAATTCCTTCATCTTGACCACAAATATTTGTGATAATTCTTTAAAGACGACTACCAAATGATTTTCTTCGAGACTTAACTCTCTCAAGATACGGCTATCATCGTTATAATACGTAACATTGGACATCCAGCTACCTGGGTATGGTGTCATTGAAGTCGCGTTTTGATAAATAGAATTTACTTCAAATCGTATCAACCCTTCAACGAAGATACCGAATAAATTTGTACCGGACCTTTGAACACGAACAATTCGCGCCAAACAACCGTACTTTAAAAGTCTATTGCGATGATCGTCAGATAATAATATACTATCATCAGATTTAGTTTTATTATCTTGATGAGAAGGTAAAGGGAGTTGAGGTGCTTGAGATACAACCTGATCACCATCTGTATTGTTGGCGATAGTCTTGGTAAACATAGGGGTCACTGGAATACACGCAACATAAATATCTGGCATAGGTTTATTGGTGCTGGTCGTTTTGGAAGCTTGACGAAAATAAACTTTGGTAAGATCTTTTGCTTGGTTTCCACGGATCATAAGTCGCAGTAACACGGATGGTAAAAGAACCTTACTATCAAGAGGTAGGATAATAACATTTTCCGGATATTGATTCATAATGTAAGATTGTATATTTATAAAAAAAAAAAAGAAAAAGAAAAAAAGTAAAAAAAAAAAAAAAAAAAAAAAAAAAAAAAAAAAAAAAAAAAAAAAACGAAAGGTAATTATACTGTTTGTACAACATGTGAAAGAACCACACTTTTACTCACATATTTTCGTGTCACGAGTAAATGCATAAATACATACAAAGAAAAGTTATACTTTTAAAAAAGAGCTAGTTTTATGTAAATACGTCTTTATTATGGTGGCTACTTATACTTATTTACACATGTATAAAAGAGGCAAATATCGCGAAATATAAAACTTGTTTAGTTTTTATTTATTTTTTGTTTGGGTGGGAAAGTCGCACACCAACACCTTAATCCAGGGATACTGAAATGCTTCCTATAAAAGTAATACACCATTTTTCATTTCTCTCAAGTACAGATAGAATAAAACTTGATTAAATCGCATTTATAAAACCCATTTTATTCTTGCTCTCTACTGTTTTATATTTGTCTTCTTAAATCTAACTAATACAACTACGAAATATTTTACTTTCGCGTCTGTACAAACTGTTCTGTCACACACCATGTATATTGGCGGAGACAAGAGAAAAAAATTATGTCGAAAATGACAGAAAGTGAAACTTAAAAGACGTTGACGAGTTTTTAGTACCTGTGTCCGGGACTAAGAATTCATCCTGAGCTAAAGTAGTAACACTGAGAATACTCAAATAACTTTTTAATGTATATAATGAATTGATAACAAAAATCATAGTTGGAAGCCGATATACGATATTCGAGTTTCATTAAAGCGAGTATAGGATTAAGACCTACAAGTAAAGTATATAAAGAGCTCCAGAAATGTTACACGTGAAGCATCAAATGTAACTGGTATTAAAATTAACATTACGTTTAATTAACATACTTTCTTTAACAGAAACAATAAGCGTTTCTTCTGGCTTATTAGTCTTTTTTTCTTTATACTTTCCTGCCGATTTTGCTAATGCTATTGTCGAAAGAGAAATGCATAAACTGAATGGAAAAGATATACCCTTTTCCTATTTATAACAATCTATCGCGATCGCTTAACAAGGCAGAAGAAGCTGTGCAGTTAAACCAAGTTGATTTTAACAAACGACCGCACTTTTCTGGTAACTATTTTTTCGGTCATTGAAGGCTCGAGCCTTACCGAAGTATATGTGCTCTTTCAAGAGCAATTCAAATTTATTTACCGCCCCACCATATCCAACAATTGAGCAAATACAGTTGATTCTGTGCGAGTTTACCTGTCATGTTAGGCCATTAATAAAGTAGGGAAATGATTATACTCGTTATTATTAGATTAGTACATGTATCTTGCTGATGATCATACATTTTGCACCTTTTGTACGCTTTCTTTGTCTACGGACTGCTAAACATAAATATCCAGTCACCTTTATAAAATGTCAATCAAATTCAAGCCCAAACAAGGGGGGTAGGGGGGACGAATGTCATGTAAAGAAAAAAAAACGGATAAGGGAAAAGGTCAAGTCAAGTTTTTTTTTCTCTCTTCTGTATATTTTTTCTAAGCGAAAGTAATCAACATATAAAATGTTGTCACGCAGTATAAAAAAAGTTTTGAAAATTAACCCAGTCTTGATAAGAACAAATTCAGTTCGTTCCTTTCACCATTCAGCTAGGTTACTTGATAAGAATGCAACTCAATTGAAGCAAAACGTTGGACCGTTTGACAAATTAGCACAAGGGTTTAACGCTATAAAGACAACTATTTTAAACGCACCTCCACTTCAAAATTTAACTAGTCCTGCGATCGAGACCATTCCTTTTACTGGTAAAGCAGAAAGCTGGGACGAAGCAGTTAAAGAAGCACAAAGTTTAGTAAGTTCGGCTGACCAAGAAAGAATCTTTGACCCAGTCAAGTTGATTGGTAAAGATTTATGGGAGTTGAAAGGAAATATCACTAGTTTATTAGGGTCAGGTCATCCTTTTGTCAATACGATTGGAAAGCATTATTTGCAAGGCGATACTAACCGTATTCGACCTTTATTGGTACTTTTAATCGCTAAAGCAACTTGTGTTGCTGAAAAGAAGACTACTAACCAACTTTTGTTGGATAATGGAAATGACGGAGACGTGACAGAGATTACAACTGTGGATAACCCCATCTTACCTACTCAAAGAAGATTAGCAGAGATTAGTGAGATGATTTATACTTCGACTTTACTTCATTACGATATTATCGATAATAATACAGAGGTGGTTAATCCCGGGTTTGGTAATAAATTAGCTGTGTTGGCAGGCGATTTCTTGTTGGCGCGTGCTTCGTTAGCTTTGGCTCAGTTAAGAAAGGCTGAATGTATTGAGTTAATTGCAACTTGTATTGCCGATATTGTTGAAGGTGAATTCATGCAACTTCAAAATCCCAGAGAAAAAAACCCAGATAAAAAGAAGGCGTTCGATTATTATATGGAAAAGGCTTATATGAAGTCTGGTAGTTTAATCGCTCAAAGTTGTAAAGCTTCTGCTGTGTTAGGTGGCTGTTCAAGAGATGTTATTCAATTTACTTACGAATACGGTAAACATTTGGGCATTGCATTTCAGGTAAAAAAAAAAGAAGAAGAAAAAAATGACTTTTTTTATGTATGTATGTGCTGATGTGGGTTTTAATTGATTAGTTATTTGATGATATTCGTGCATTCTCAGCTAGTGCTGCTGATATTAATAAGAAGACAGCTTCAACTTGGATTAATGCACCAGTATTATTAGCCTGGGAGGAGTTCCCAGAATTAGGTCCTTTGGTTGAACGTGGATTTGCGGAAGAAGGAGATATTGAAAAGGTATGCGAGTTTTTTTTTTTTTTTTTTTTATGCGTATGTGTAGGTTGACTTATATTTTTATTTTATGTGTAGGCTCGAGTATTAGTTTACAAGAGTAGCGGATTAAAAAAGACACTTGATTTAGCAAATCAACATGTGGAATTAGCGGTTGAATCCATAGATAAACTTCCTTCTTCGGAAGCAAAGTCAGCATTAATTCAGCTGGCTAAAAACTTACCAACGAGAAAGGATTAGATTTTTCTTTTTTTGTGTGTAAATAGAATTCATATACACCCAGAGAGAACCTTCCAAAAGAAGAAACAATCTGGGCCTGAATGAGAAAATTGAAAATAAGTGTTGGTTAATTTTTTTTCTAATAAATGACAATACTGATGTACTAAAAAACCAAAGCGATAACTTTGGCGGATTGTTTACTTTCGAGAAAAGAGTTGGGGACGTTTTCCTACCTCCCTTAAATTTAGTAATATTTTTTTTTTAAAGTTTAAGGTGGAGGACTGGTCTCGGTTGCATAGCTTTATTTTGCCTTCGTCAGTGCATACAGTATTCTTGCATCTAATAATTTGTAAATATTATTACTATAAGTTTTAATTATCACCACTATTATTATTTTACCTAAGCAACCCATGACAGGTAACTGTTGGTATCTTCGCTCGTTTAAAAGGTCGAGGATTAGGAACTCTTAAACTATCGACCAACTTATTATCATTCTGATCGTAAAAAAGCTTACTGGAAAACTTCAATTTTCGAAAAGGCAAAGTTGCAAGTTCTCTAAGACCGCACTTATCTTCCACACATAGTTGTCTTGTTGTGCCAGCTCGAAAACCTTACTTTCCTGTTGGTCTTCCAATCTTTTGGTAATATGTGGTTGTCGAAGCATTATTTGTAGGTAATTGTAGTAAACTTCGCATTTAAAAGAAAGATCGTCTGATTCACGCTCCTGTTGTGGAAAAAAACCATGAACTTTAATTATCAAAAGTCTTCCATAATAAAGATTACATTTTTCGTCGACACGAAACTCAAAAGAGGAGCCAGGGAAATATACTTCTGTAGGATTTTGGGATTCATTCCCGTAATAACCGTACAAATTCCTGCTTACTGTTCTCTTGTTTTGACATAACGCGTGAACTTTTCCAAGTTTACTGACTTTGAGGAGTCAAATATTTCGGAAAGAAAAACCTTTTTTTTAAAAATGGTGTTAGATTACTTAGCTTGTATAATTATTTATGCATGATGTCTAAACTAAAAGAATATATTTATGAGTATTTTACTTTAACGTTATTTCAGTTACAAATAAAACTTACCGAGACGTAACTGCCAAATTTATACATTCTACTGAACAATAAATAAATTAGTAAATAAACATTATTCTCAAAATGAAATAAAGAAAAGTAAATTGTAATATAACTTTCCTTAACAGACGAGACATAACCAAGATTAGATCAAGAAAGAGCTTTTATATATATATATATATTTTCTTATATAAATGCAGATATATTTTCTGTTGTAATTAGATCCCGAAATCATTCACGCTCCTTTCTATATTACTGGTCCCTTTCCTCTTTCTTCGCTCAGTCATCCGCAAGACCTTCAAGGATTACAAAAATTTAGGCTCCGGGTGGCCAAATTAAAAGTATACATGTACATATGGTCTGCAACGGTGCATAGTAACAATTCGTGTAAATTAAAATATTTTATTAATTTTTTAATATTTCGTTACACAAATCAAACTTCAAGGCAGACCATTGAAGTATTGCTGGCTGTTCCAGTTGACATATTTCTACGCATGTATACTTTCACCGCTTACACCGGCTACACCCCTTATGCCACTAACATCACCTACTATTCCGACCTGGTTACCGCCTGTTGTCTACCCGAAATGCATCTTCTCCTATCATGGACCGCGGGTAAGATCAAATTATTTGTTTCATACACTTACCTTTTTATTTCTTTATTTCTTTATTTCCTTCATTCTGTCTCTTCCTTCTGGCTCTTCCTTCTGACGCTTTATTTTGTCTCTTCATTCTGTCCGCCTCTTTGTTCCGTCTGTCCCTTTTGCTATTTTTTATAATAAGTTGTAAGCTTTCATACTTATTTTCCAAGTAACTTTTTACTAATTTTTCCAAAAGTGATGAATAATTTATAAATAAAAATGTACTTACTATCTCTCTATTCACCTTTTTTTAAAAAAAATATGTCTTAGACTGCAAACTATGCGTATTTTATTTCTGAAGGCGAAATTTTAAAAAGGTGCGTAACAGTGTACAACAACAGAAAAAAAAAAGTAGACAACAAAGAAAGTATATTACATAAACTTAAATCAAAACAAGCTTATAAAAACCGATTTGTTAACAATACCTTTAATAGAAAAGTCTTGTGCTATAAAAAGAAGGAAAGAGAGAGAAACCCAAACAAAACAAAAAGTTATATAAGTGGGATGTGTGACAAAAAACGGAGTGAAGGATCTTTTTTTCTTTCTTTTTTTACATCCCCCTTTTTTTTCTTCTTCTTTTTGTTTATTATTTATAATTATTTATTTTTTTACTTTGTATATATTTTAGAAAAAAATATACTCTTTTTTTTTTAGATAGTAAGGGAAAAGAAACTCTTTTTTTTTTGTAATGACAACGACATCTATACTTTCTGAACGCCAAAAAGACGAGCTGTAAGTGAATAATATAAAAAAAGGGGGGAGGGGGATTTTTGTGTGAAAATTTTGTTTCAAAAAAAATTAATAAAAAAAAAAAAATAGCCATAAAGCCATTTTAGATTATTTAAGCGCAAGTGGTTTTAATCAAGCCTTTTCTGCTTTAAAAAACGAATCTGAAAATGATGATTTTTTACCAGATCCCAAGCAAAAGTATTCGGGTCTATTAGAAAAAAAGTGGACTTCGGTGATTCGATTACAAAAGAAGGTAATTTTTATATTATTATAATTATTATTACTGGTAATAATTCATAAAAAAAAAAAGATTATGGAGTTGGAAACAAAAACAACACAAATGCAGGAGGAGTTAAATAATGCTCCAACTCGTAAACCAACGAGTTCTGTTGACTGGATCCCTAGAGCGCCTGAAAGGTATTCACTGATGGGTCATCGTAACCCCATTACACGCGTAGCCTTTCATCCATTGTATCAAATCTTGGCTTCTGCTTCCGAAGATACTACCATTAAAATTTGGGATTATGAGTCTGGTGAGTACGAGAGAACTTTAAAGGGACATACCAAAGCTGTGCAAGATATCACATTTGATACCAAAGGAAATCATTTAAGTAAGACTTAAAAATATTTTTAATAATACACAAACTAATGTTTTTTTTTTCTTTTTTTTTTGTACCAGTTTCTTGTTCCGCCGATTTAACTATTAAAGTATGGGATACAAACAACGACTACAAATGTATTAGAACATTATATGGTCACGATCATAGTGTCTCCTCTGTTGCAGTTATACCTACTACAGACATTATTGTATCCGCATCGCGTGACAAGACAATTAAATTATGGGAAATGGCATCTGGGTACTGTGTCAAGACTTTGGTAGGTCATCTTGAATGGGTTAGAAACGTTTCTCCTAGTGAAGACGGTAGACTACTAGTCAGTTGTTCAAACGATCAAACCGCTCGTCTTTGGGATGTCCAAAAGGGTGAGACCAAAATGGACTTTAGAGGTCATGATCATGTTGTTGAATGTGTCATCTTTTTACCCGTTGTATCTTATCCTTTTGTCTTGGAGTGGTTGGAGGCAAACGTAGGCAGTTTATTATTATTTATTATTGTTAGTTGTCTAAACTCACCACTCCTTTTTCTGCTTACAAATAGGTTAAGTCAAGCAAAGATCAACCTATACCAGGTCAATACATTTTCACAGGTTCTAGAGATAAAACCATAAAGTTATGGGATGCTGGTACAGGCCAACTTTTAAGTACATTGGTAAAGTATCTTTTTTAAAAAAGTACACGTGATCATTATATTTAAAAAAAAAACTCTCCATTAGGTGGGTCATGATAATTGGGTTAGAGGACTTGTAGTTCATCCAAGTGGTAAATATCTCGTCAGTGCATCCGATGATAAAACAATGAAAATATGGGATTTACGAAGCGGAAGATGTGTAAAGACAATTGAAGCACATTCACATTTTGTGACATGTTTAGCTTACTGTAACACTACACCACTTGTAGCCACTGGTAGTGTTGACCAATCATTAAAGATATGGCAATGTCGATAAATACCCCCATCTACTTATATTTCTTTTATATATATATATACATATCATTAAACAATAACAGAAAAAAAAAAACTAATTTTTTATTATTATTATAATTTTACTGCTGTCCAAAATGCGCAATCATATACGTAATTTAGCATGCCGTCTGGATTGGATGTATAGGTTGTAGATACCATACTCTCCTTTTTAATTTTAAAACCAAGTTTCTTTGCTACGTCTTTTACTTGTTCTAAGCTTAATTCGATTGATGCTTCTCCAGAAGCAGAGTCTTCAAAGTGATAAAGCAAAGGACCTAACAAAAAGAAAAATTAAATATTTGTTCATTTACATTTTTTTTCTTTCTCTTACCGATATTAATCCAGGTACCGTTTTGTTTCAAAGTCTTGTGAATAACTTCCATATATTCTATAATATTTTTAGCAGTATCCATAAAGAAACAAGTGACAACTACGTCCCATGCAGCCTCGTTCTCGGCTTGCTGTCCGTACACCTCAATAAAGTCACCGGCTACCATTGAAAAATCAACAGTAGGTGCAAGATTGGTGGGTAAGACGTCCGGAATGGTAATAGCAGTCAATTGTTTTTCATCCGATTTGATGTTGGAGAATGAATTGAGAAATGGATAAATATTATATTCATTTTGTGTTTTCATTCTATATTGGTTGTATCAGAATTTAAATGTCGCATGTTTTTTTTCTTATTTTTTACTAACCTGTTGAGAACAAAATGTGATGCAAAGAGCTATTATGCGTTTTTTAAAAGATATACTTTTTTTTTCTTTTTTCTTTTTTTTGTTACGTATATTTCTTACCATGTAATACGAAAATTCGTTTCCTGAAAAAAAGGGGAGTGTTTAGTTTCTATAGTAACCACACAATGATTTTTTTTTATTATTATTACCTTGACAACTAAAACCTATAATTATTATTTTTTAAAGAGTATAAACAAAACGTCATTTCATGATAGATAATCTTCTTTCTTACCCGACTTGGCAATATCAAATGCCAAACGGCCTAACCCTGCGCCAGGTACCAAAACACGAATTGCGCCTCTATTTTTTTATGTGAGATTATTTTTTTAAAAAATCGACGTCTTTTTTTTTTTTTTTTTTTTTACCTATCTTCATATGAAACATCTTTATAGATCTCGTTTAATTCGTTGATAATGGGACTATATGTTACTTTACGTTCACATTCTCCCTTAATATGACACAAAATTTATTTTACTAATCACACACTAAACAAAAACTAAAATAAACACATACCTCTTTTGACCAATCTCTAACAAATTGTCTCAATGTACTTTTTACTTTATCCATATCTGCAGCAGGAACAATGGGCTTTTTTTTCCCGAAGTTAAAAAAAATAGAAAAATAACGCGTCTTTTTTTTAAAAAAAAAAAGTACACTTACAGGTTCAGACATCATAACACTTTGATTACCAAGAAAATCACTTGCATTTTTAACGATATTTCCCAACATAATCATATTTTCTTCAATACATTGGTCTACACGGTTGATTTTTTCCAAGTAACCAGGTATTAAATCCTTATGGTGTTGTGCGAGTGAATGGTAGTCGCGTCGTCTTCTGTGATTGTGAGTTTGTGCATGACGTTTGTAGTATGCAAAGGCCGACATGACTTTTATAAGATGGTGTTGTTCTGAATGAGCAAGGTTTTCTGAACCATAAACATGGTCCGAGTCATGAACATGGTCATGGCCATGTTCATGACCATGTATTGTGTCTTGATGACTATGCTCCATAATTTATTATTTTAAAAAGAGAAAATCGGACACAATACTACCCCCGCTTTGATGGACCTAAAAAAAAAAAATCACGCTTTGGTTAAGCCAATTATAGTACAGTATAACATAGTTACGCAAAAAATGGGGTTTTGACATGTGGAGAGGTTAAACACACTAACGTGAGTTCAACATGGAACACTCTCTATGTTTAAAAATATTTTCTTTTCTAAACAGGAGACATGTTTTTGTAACTAAATCAAAAGAGAGTGATAGACCATTACAAAAGCAAATATGTCAATTAGGGAAGAAAACAAAACAAAAACAAAAAAAAGGGGAATGAAGAAATTCGGATGTATGGAATATTGTGTACTGTCAGTGAGTTGCCCTTTGTATATATTACTCACATACACATATGTATTTTTGAAACTAACTTTTTATTATTTAGCTTGTTTAACAGAAACCCCATTCACCATATGGAATTAAAGCCATGCTAAAACCGCATGTAAAAAGTTCGGTATAAATAGCATAAATAGTAATTGTATTACCGTTATCTTTTCTTTTTATACGCTCTTTCTGTCAAAAAAAAACTTATTTCAAGGATTCTTTATACATGTACCCCGCAAGTTCTATTCTTGGCTAACCCGAACCCTTTTTTCTCGATCAAAAGAGTAATATGTATTAATGCGCGGCACGTTAAAAAGAAAGTATTAACAGAGATCCCGATCAATTTATAATCGCATGCTGCTGTCAATATAATATTCAAAGTGTTGTACAAAATAAAATCGGACCGAATGAACGCGTTGAAAGCTTTATAATTATCTTGGTTCCCGATTCTTTAAGGACCTATATAATGGGGGACGTAAAATGGTGTACCATTATTTTAGTTCGGGGTCGTATAGATACACAAAAAAAAGTATGTTTTTAGTCATCGAGAATAACCTTGACAGAGAATGCAAAAATATACATGCTTCTAAAAGGAGACGACAATTTACGCGTAATTTGGTTTCGTCACTATATCACTGTAAAAACAAATCCCTGTTTTCAGCCTGAAAAAGTTTAAATGACTGAATCTACCACTTGTCACACAGATGGCGAGATTATAATTCAAGAACGGAGGAAAAAGCACGATTGTTTATGCCCTAAAATGTGATGATTAAGAATCTATATAGGTGTACCTATGCAATGCGTATAAAATAGGTACTGTCTTTTTAAATATACAAAATCTAAAAATAATCTTGTATCAGAATATGCCTCTCTTGTTTATTTATTTCTTCAAAGCATATTAAGAACAAAATGTGACGCAAAAGAAAAAGAAAAAAAGTAGAGGCATGGTGTTTAATTATCTTGCATAAGTTTATACACGCTCTCTCCCTTCCCTTTTTATTGCCGTAAAACAGGATATATGTATTTTGCTTAAACTAATATATATATATATATATATATATATATATTTTTTTTTTTTTTTTGCATAATATGGTCATTTTGACAACTATAAACTGTCCCTGTAATAAAAAATTAAGGGTTTTTTTTTTTTGCATGAATTAAACGTCATGAAATGTAATTCTTTTTTTTACCTTTTATACACACAGCAAAAAGTACTGCGACAGGTACCAGGACACGGACTAAAACGATGTGATGTATTTATTTACTTTTTTTTCATTTACCTATTTCTAGTGTTATCACACATCTCGAGCATATATAAAAAAAAAAGTACTAAAAAGAGAGAGAAATAGAGAGACAGAGAGATCATCAGTTTACGTTCACAAGATTGTGTACTCAGTCAAATCATTTCTATTTATGCATATAGTGTCATATACTTGTTTGGACCAATCCTTTATGACTTTTTTTATTTTATAAAAAAAAAAAGAGTTCATTTGACTCTTTTGTATATATAAAAGGGGGCTGCTCTATTGTTTATATGTAAATACTTAGATTCTTTTATATATCATGGGGCTCATAAATGACTAGATTTTTTGAAAAATAAAATATTTAAATCAAAACCTTTTTATTAAATGAATATAGGAGTGTTCGTTCTATGGCGTACAAAAAAAAGTTTTTTTGAAATGTGCCGGAACATATAATTACTTTAAATTTTTTTTTTCGATGCACTTGTTTATCTTTTTGTGACGATACAAATTTCGTTATCTTGGTAAGGATTTCTATCTGGTTCAATATTTCTTGTTTTTAACAAGTAAAAAGAGTGTTTGAGGTTTTATTTAAACCAAGCCACGGTAAGGGGGGAGGAGGAGAAGAGTGGTTTTTTTTTTCTGATGAGTGCTCCCAAACGTAATAATATAAAAAAGATAAGAGATGCAGGCATCATGCAAATATCCTTTTTTTTATTATAAAACCATCCATAATAACAAGTGTATTTTTTTTTCTCTAGTCTGTCTTATTATTTTATTATTATTTCGTTATGTGGCGATTTAGATAGAATATAAAAAAAAAAACCATCTTTTCACATGTCAAAATAAGCATAATTTTTTTTTCAGCACAGTTTTTATTATTTTTTTGGGGGTGATGTGGAACATCATATGAAATATCATCATGATGAATAAAATCTATTGCGAAACAAATACAAAATTTTCGTTAGGGAGGATGTGGACCGATCCATACAAAAGTGTTGACAATAAGGAATTCTTGATTCAAAAGTCCGATACTGGCACTGGCGCGTGATATAACAACCTATTTTATCAAAAAAAAACCTATTTAACTCTTGCTTTTTCTTTTTTCTCTTTCTCTCTCTTTTTGTATACTTTTTTTTTCTTCTCTCTTTAACTTATAAAAATGTCTGTTCTTAATGTATGTACAACAGAAATCGATAAAGAACTTATGAGTCGTCGTTATCGTAACTCAATTTCATCAGCACCGGATGCAAAAATGTCTTCTCTTTATCGTCGTTTTTATTATACAACCAGTACCACCTCAGATTCCTATGATAATTACAGCTCCTATACATCCTCATCAAGAAATTCTTCTATTGAAGTCTTGTTCTCAAGATTATTAGATGCTCTTATATTTACCTCTGCTATAGCATTCACAGCCTATAGTTATTTAACTGGTACACTTGCACAACCCATGGTTGAAGCACCAAAGCCAAATAGTCTGTACAGAAATAGACATAGTCACAGTGAAGGTAGTTATATCAGACCTCAACATGATCCTATTGAAGATTCTAAAAGAAGAAGAACTCAAGAATGGGCCGAACAACTTATTATGCCACATCCTAGTCAGAGTAGTAGTCATAGTAATCATGGTAACCATGGTCACCATAGTTGTCCAACCAGCAAAAAAAGATCTTGTTCTACAACTTTATTATTAGATAGTAAAAAGGTAAATAATACAAAAAATTAATACACACACACAAGGTTTGAACTTTTTCCCTTTTTTATATAATTTTAGGTTCAACCGCTTTCACGAGATAATAATAATAATAATAATAGTATGAAACGCGAAAAGAAAAGAACTCAATCATTACCAGTAAATAAACCCGTTGCTGAAAAAGAAGATGAAGCCCTATTAAGGATGGAAGAAAAGCTTCAGTCTCTTATCCAACAAGGTCAAGATGCTCTTTCAAGTCCCGTTGGATATAATGACTTGCAATAAAAGACTTTCTCTCTCCCATTTTTTTTATACATATTCCACACACAAAAAAAAACCTTTTTTTTTTTTTTTCCACATATTATAATCACCCTTTTTTTTTGTATATTTTTTTTTTAAACTTTTTTTCTAGATTTGTATTATGTATAGCTCCCCCCCTCCTTTCATATCATCTTTTTTTTCTTTTTTTTTTTATATTAAAAAAAACGAAATACACAACTCCTTTCCGTTTACCATGCTTGTTTTTTCTGAAATAAATGAGTTTTAAATAATACATTTGAAACTCCTGAAAACGAAGGCATTTACCTTTCTATTAAACGCAGTAAAAACGGTTATCATTAACTCTAAAAGTTTGGGAAACGCCAAGCAAGTTTCTAAACGATCAGGTAAGGGGAACTCTAAAGGTTAAAAAGATGAGTAATGTGATTAAAAAAAAAGGCCCAAGCCAGACAATGGTAAGGTTTTGGTGAAACACTGCAAAAAAAAAAAAAAAAAAAAAAAAAAAAAATAGATGTTACAAAATAATCCTATTATTAAAAGGCATGCCGGATTTATAAAATATGTCGTAATAGGTACCCTAGAAACGTACCCACTTTTTTTTTTATAATTATAACAAAGATCTTCAGCTTAGTTATCCTATATTGGTATAAAAAGCATTTAGGTAGTTAATCTTCTTTTTTTTTTTTTTATCTGCTGCCCGGAGCGGCTTGGACATATTCACATGTCTGAATAACCTGAACTAGAAAAAAAAAACTCTACTTTTTTCATGTATTCACCAGAAATACGTAATCTATCTCTTCTAACCTTTTCGAAAGTAATGCTGGGTGCACACATTTTCAAACCACAATACCCGTGACTGTTACAACAATAAAAAAACTTTCTCCGGGTAGGAGATTATAATATTTTCTAGAAAATATGTACAAGGATGTAAAAAAAACAACAGGTAATCCTTTATTGTTTTTTTTCCCACCTTTTTAAAAGTAAAATGAGTCGTATCCTTTTAAGACAATTAAATATTACCGAGAAAAGATCTGTTTCTCTCTTGAATTTTAATTCTAAGAGAGCTCTTACTTTACCTGCTCGTATCAATATGTCAGCCAATAGACGTTTAACTCAAACCAAAAATTTGCTTGCTCCTGTCAATATCAAGAAGGTAAAAACAAAAAAAAAGTATAAAAAGTAACCAGTACACGATATTCACACACTATTTCCTTCTTCTTAGATGTCTACTGCTTCCACTAACGCTTCCGGCTTGGAAGCTGCTCAAGTACGTATTTTTTTTATACATATATGATATATAAAAACTAAAAAACACACTATCACTTATAGACTGAAATTATTCCCAAAAGCAACTTGGCAGTTCGTGAACTTGTCTTGAACCGTCCTTCAAAGTTAAACGCTTTAAACCTTTCCATGGTTCGTGCCATGACACCTGAACTTCAAGTAAGTTATTCTAGGCACTAAAAAAAAATTACACGCTAGTTTTAACAAGTCTACTCATTTAGGCGTGGGAAAAATCCGATTTAGCTAAAATCATCTTACTCAAGAGTTGTGGTGGAAAAGGTTTTTGCGCAGGGGGTGATGTAAAGAGTAGGTTTTTTTTTTAATATAGTATGTTATACGTATATATTACTAACTCGCTTAATTCCTTTTTTTTTTCTAAAAAAAATAGCTGTTGTTGATTTAGCTGATGCTAAAGATCCTAACGCCACGAAATTCTTTGAAGAAGAATATCAATTGGATCATTTAATCGCTACACTTGATACACCTTTCGTTTCTATTATGGATGGTATTACCAGTAAGTATAAGAGAGAAGAAAAGAGAGAGAGAGAGAAAAGTTATATCACAAAGGGTTAACATTTCTTTTTCTTTAATAAAAAAGTGGGTGGTGGTGTTGGATTATCTGTACATGCTCCTTTCCGTATCGCTACCGAAAAAACCATGTTTGCTATGCCCGAAACTGCCATTGGCTTCTTGCCTGAAGTCGGCGGATCTTTCTTCTTGTCTCGTTTAGACGGTCAAATCGGTACTTATCTTGGATTGACCGGTAAGCGTTTGAAGGGAACCGATGTCCTTTATTCTGGTGTTGCCACTCATTACGTACCTTCATCTCGTCTTGCCGCTCTCGAATCTCGTTTATCCGAATTAGATAACGCCACACACGACATGGTTAACAGCGCCATTGAAGAATTCTCAGCAGAATTGGAAAACGAACCCACCTTTAGTTTAACTGGTGAAACTCGTGCCGCCATCGATCGTTGTTTCAAGTATGACACCATGGCCGAAATTATGACTGCTCTTACCAAGGAGCCTGAGACCGCTTGGACCAAAGAAACCATCGCTGCATTAAATAAGATGTCACCTACCTCTCTCAAGGTCACTTTACAACAACTTCGTAACGGAGCCACTTTAAGTTTAGCTCAATGTTTCAAGATGGAATATCATCTTGTTCAAAAGTTCTTGCAAGCACATGACTTTAAGGAAGGCGTTACAGCTACTTTAGTCACCAAGCAAAAGCCTAACTGGCAACCCAACTCACTTGATAAAGTAGACGATATCAAGATCAAGCAACAATATTTCGACTCACCTTCTCCTCAACGTTTAGAATTATTATCCAACCGTGATTATAAGAATTATCCCCATCGTAAATATATGCTTCCTTCGGAAGAAGATATTAAGCGTGTTGTAACTGGTGAAGCTGCTGATGTTGGAAACTATGCTTTAAACCGTCAACAAGTTATTGATCATTTGGTTCGTGAACGTCAAGGTAAACAAGGATTAAAGCAAAAGGTTGAAGAAGTTTTAGAACGTAAAACAATTGAAAACAAAAAGGATGAAGATAAGAGCTTAAAGTGGGTCTATTAAAAAAAATGATGATGACGATGATGATGATGATGATGATGATGATATATATATAAAATACTGTTTATTTTATTATTATTATTATTATTATTATTCTCTTTCTCTTTCTTAAGGATGATTGACAATTTCTTGTACCATTTCTAAAATATCTTTTCCTTCATATCCTAATAAACGTGCAGCACCAATTAAGGCACTTAAACTTTTCATAAATAATCCTTTACCTATCGCTTGCTCCTGTTCAGTTGCAGCAAGTTTATGCACAGGAGATTGTGTACCTGATTCAGGGTAGGCACCTGGAATTAAGTTGTTTTCATTGTTAATAATTTCTTCGGAACTACTTGCACTTTGGTTATTATTTGAGTTATTGGCCCTTAATCTTGAGACAGCTTTAGGTAAAGGGTTAATGGCCTGTACCCGGTTGTTTCTTAAAGATTGAGCGCCAGGAAGTGTATTTTGTAACATGTGTGTTAACTCGGATAAAGCGGCTGTATGTGCATCCATTAGATTGGGTACACTAGGTACTGTAAACAATGGGTTATATGATTGGTCATATTCCTCATCTAATTCATCTTGATTACGGCCTTCTTCTCTTAAAGCACTAGCAGGTTGTAAAATTCGACCAGGACGTTCATCTTCTAATCCAGGTGTTAAAGTTCCAGGGTCCTTACTCCATCTATTATAGTATTCATCGTCTGAATCTTCTGATTCTTTCAGGTCGGCACGGAGTGGGTGAGGACGATTATCTTTTTGATCGCGACTTGATCCTTCATCAGAAGACCAATCTCCCCAATAATCTTCGGGTGCTTCCTTAGCTCTTATACTCTACACACACACATACACATTATATGTAAAAATTTAATAACAACAATAAAAATAAATAAATAAAAAACACTTACATCAGGTGTACCAGGAGTTTGATCACCAGCTGTAAAAATACGTTTGTGACGAGTTACTTTTGTTAAAAAGACACGTTCAGCATCTTCAACAGTTCTTGACCAATTTTCAAAAACGTCCAACCACTCCTCTTCAGTCAACTCCTTTGTATTATGATACTTTATATCGGATATCTCACCACTTCCTTCTTCCAAAATCAATACGACCACAAAGTGATGGGTGTCTAATTCGGCAAATTCAATCATGGCATGCAATGTATCGGCATCCAGTCTTTTGAAATAAACAGGCTTTTGATAGATCTCATCGGCAACGGAACCACCACTGGCCCAGAGTGACTCAATCATGTTGGGACAAGTGTCATCTTGCCACTGAACAACTGTATCCCAATCTCTAGACTTTGGGTCGGCTGTGCCGAGCACGGTCATACGGGTACGAAGGAGTTTCGAAGCAATAGGGATGAGTCCTGCATAATTATGGGCTTGTCGCTCTTCAAGCGCAGTATAGGCCAAGGAACGAACGATGTTTTCGTTTGCGTAATCGTCAATTGCTTCCATTTGTTATGCAATAATAAAGGGTAAAAGTGTGTGTTTTAAGAAGAGAAAAAAAAGGGAGGGGGGGAATATTTTTATACTGGTTTGAAAAAATGAGGTGGTTTTACATCCAAAATACTTGCACTCCGCGCCAAATGTGCGTATGACAGTTGTGGATTTGAACTCTAATTGTTTTATAAGGTTATTTAGTCTCTTCTTTTACTTTTATTACAACCGGTAACTTTTTTCTATTAACAATATATATATATATTTTAAGCCTATAGTGTTTACGATTTCTTTTTTTTAAAAAAAAATTCCCAAGAGTAATAATGGACTGTATTACTCTAAGAGCATCCCCCAAGGTAGTACTAGATTGAGTTACCAAAAAAGGTAGTTTAACTTTTCTTGGGTAATTTATAGTTACATTTTTTTCCTTATCAACAATAGTCCTAAAGATATTAATAACACATATTTTAAGAAAGAAGATGTATCTTTAGATTCTAAATAATCATTATCAACCTTCATTTTGAGCAACAATTTTGTTGCTTTGGCTAAAAAATATATCCTCCATTTGAGCAAAGCATTTTTTTTTTTCAGGAAGGATCTTGATACACATTCTATTTTGTCTATTCACGTTAATTTCGTAAAAAGGACTTGTTGCATGAATTAAATAATATAAATGTATGTAGAAACAAGTCCTTCTTTTATTAGCGTATAAACACGAGTGAGATAAAATAGACCTCCATTTTATCGTAGCCCGCTATTTATTCCTTTCTATTTTATCGACCTTTTTTTTTTCTTTCTCTTTTTAATAATAAATTCGTATACAGCATAACAAGAATCTTTTTATATAGTATGTATACATCTTTCTAAAGGAGCTTTCATGTGATATGGTAGTGTCGGTGCAAACGGATACTGTGAATCGACCATGTGGATAGACAGTGTATTGACAATTCCCTAAAATAGAGTGCGACTGGATTCTTTCTTTTCTTTAAAACAATATGCCAAAGACGACATCACAAGTAAGAGTCTTAGGCCTATCATCAGATTGTATATCTAAAGGTCGATTGAAACAAGCCTTATAAGACGAAAGTAACTTTTCTTTTGCTGATATCTTCAAAGGGAATGAAAACACGACAAATAGTCACTACAGTGATTTGTTGATTTTGCTGTCTAATAAAAAAACAAAGCAAAAAATTGATTCATTTAGTTGGAAAAGCGAAGTCAAAGTTTGAGGCAGAAACTTACATTTAAACTCGTCTATTTAGTTGACTCAATTTCTTTTGTAGAAACGTAAGAAGAACAGCGAACAGTCAGAATTCCCAAAAGACTGTCGTTCATACAAGATCGATAGAAGTAGAGATAGCATGCAAGACACGATACAAGAAAGACGGAACGAAACGGTCTTAAGATTAAATAATATCACCTGTCAAAGTATAGAAACACTTGCTCAAAGGGTACGGCAAAAATATTATTAACAGTGCAATCCCATACAGTAGCGGCTATATTTAAGGATGGCCGAAATCTCAAAGAAATTCATCCTTAAATCAAATAATGGTAATATCCTACCAAACATTGAACTTATAGCCTATGCTAATAACTACCGTCTGTCATTCTAAACCGACAACTATCTCAATAGGAAGTATATTATATCAAGTCGGTTTTAAGCAATCTTTCGATCCAGTTTTAAACGATGATACTGGTTTTATAGAAACAGTCGTTCTACATCTGTAAGTATGGTGTTCTTTAATCAAAACTAAAAGACTTATTTTTAACTTTTATTAATATAGTCTTGACTTGATGTCATACCCATCGGAAGGAACATTGCAAACACTGAATACAGAGACTGTTTGCGTGATCAGGTTGGCGAGAATACTGGATCTGTAGGTGAAGTATGTCGATTTGTGATCAAATGCAAAGATAAGTTGTTTGCGAGCTGTTAGTTACTTCTGTTCGAGGCGTAGTTTGTTCTTCGTAAAATGATTTAACTGAGCTTTCTTTGAATAAAATTTGAGTGAAGGAGGATTTAAATAATGTAAATGTTCGTGACAAGATACTCTGGTGGTTACAAAGCGGTTGTTTGCTGGTGAAAGTAATAAGGAACGTAACTAGGATGTTGAACTTGGCTGTGCCTATGACTAATTTCTTTACCGAATGCTCACCCTGTTTTTCTTCTTTACACTATTAAAACCAAAAAAAAAAAAAAAAAAAAAAAAAAAGTAGCTCGATATCTGCACGGCATTACAGCGATAACTGCCATGAACATGCTCTCTATGTAAGGTAAGAATCCCCTAAATATATTTGCAACCTTCTACAATCTACAATTCTCATTCAAACCACGTTCCATTTCTTCTGTAATTGGACAATAAGGACCCATGGTACTTGTAAATAGGGGGAAATGGTAGAAGTCAAGCTTATTTACGTCAATTATTGGCATATTTTCTTCTGTTGACTCTTTTTTCTCCGTGAGTTCAATAAGGCTTATAATTGACTTATCTAAAACACACGGTTGACTGAGGGTTTGCATTGTTGACTTATTTACCAAAGGGTAGAAGCCATAGTCAATATTATCTTCGTCAAGCGTAAAGCATCGGCCATTGAATCCGCCTTCATTTTCTTAATTTGAAAACATCAGAACATCCTGTCAAATAATTTATGACAAACAAAGTAACTAATAAGCAGCAAAATGCTTTAAAATGAAAATGTCTGCTTTTTCTTTTCGAAAATGATCCTTTAAATTAAAAGAGAGAGAGTTTAGATAGAGTTATACTAGTTGCTCTTCATGTATAAAAAGGGTGGTACGAATTAGTGCGCATTTTTTGGGAGAAGAAATAACACGTTTTCGAGGACGCAGGAATTATTCTGATTATCTGTGCCGCCACAAAAAAGCTTAATTTAATGGTTCGAGTCTTCCGCCCCGCCCCCCTCCCCCCCCAAAAAAAAAAAAAAAAACTTTCCGCTATTCATCCCCCCCCCCTTTATGATTTTTTTTTAAAAAAAATATTTTTATTTCTATTAAGTGGATAAAATAAATGTATTCTAAGTAATCATATATAGTTTTATTTTTAGATCTTTCCTTGCAATAACTCGGAAATAATGGCCTTTCCAGTAAGACGGAGGGTATTATATAAAGTGACATAATCAACAGTAGAGAAGATGGTGTCAAAGAAACCGAAAGGCAACATAAGAGGGACCCAACCTTGAGCGTATTCAAGAGCCCAAGCGTGCTCAGGGATCTTGTATTGTTGAGAATCACCTCTGGGCAAATGATGCATCTCTCCAGGCTTATAGACCTCACGAACCAACTCACCAGCCTTATAAGCCCATTGTTCACCTTCAAGAATAATAAAGTAATCATCCGCAAAGAAACGGCCGCTATGACCTTCAGTACCAACGGGAGTACCAAAAATAATGACATATTCAGAAATAGAAGCATGTAAAATCCACATGGAACCCATAGCACCACCAGCATTATTAAATACCCACTCTTCCTTTAAAGTAATATGGCCAGGATATGTCTTTTTTAAATCAGCAGCAATGTTGGTAATCATGGCGTGGCTATCGTTAGAGTGTAATTCGATGTTCTTTTGTGCGACTTGTTGAAGAACTTTAGGATCAAAGATGTAACCACGAGAAATATATTGATCCAATCCAAGGAATAAAGATACAAGTAATGTACCAATAAAGACTAACTTCATCAAGCAAGATCCTTTCTTTTCGTAAGACTTACCCATTTTTCCCCCTTTTTTTTTATTTGTGTTAAAGAAGAAGAAAAGAAAAAAGGGGAAAAAGTACAAAATGAATGGGGAGACTTTATACTTTTTTTTTTTCTCTATCCGCTCAGTTTGAAAGACGGAGTTATAACATACGTCTGCCAGGACATCCGACTTATCTACATTCTGTCAAATGTGTACACATAACTGTTCTTTGTTGCTGTTGTTGTTGTTGGTATCGTAATTATATTGACTAAAAATCTCAATTTAGTATTTGGCACGGTACAAGTATCATCTTCCAATAAATAAATAAAAAATTTTTTGTAAAAGAAAAAAAAACTCTTTCATGAAAAGAATAAGCCAGTCCTCTTTTTTCTATTTTGCTCGAGTCAATGCTCAAGCTAAGCAACCAATTACCATCGTTGCCATAACAGCTACATTTAATTTTAGCGATTACTATTGTTTTATTCATCGTGCTGCATATACACAAAGCTGCGGTCGATCAGTTAAATTACACGGCCGCTGATACCGAGTTACACCTGTACTAAATTCATACCATTCACTTCACTTGCCTCATATAGCCCCTTTTTTTTTATTTTGGCTGAACTCATAAACTGAGGCAACTTAAAATTCTCAGCGTAAAAAAAAAAAAAAAAAAAAAAAAAAAAAAACCTCAATGAATACGTGATCACGGCTTAATTTTCTCACCAGAAAAAAAAAAGAGGGAGATACTTTAATAAAATAATATCTGCATTGGTGTCCGAAATATTTTGCGTATATCAAATACCGTCTTTAACATTGGATAGCTACGCCTTGACGAAGCTTTTAATGTTGTACAGTCATATTATAAAACGGTACGCTTTTTACATATTACTTTTAGTAGCTTTTAATATCAGGCTAAAAATAATGAATACTACCATTTTTTTTTTTATTAGGTGAATGATATGTATGTGTTATGTGAGTTAAAGGGGGGGGGGGGTTATATTAAACCTCTCCCATAATTGGGTCTTCCATAGTAAGATCTTCGATAACCGAATCTTCGATAACTGGATCACCCATAATTGGACCACCATCAACTACCTTCTTGTTCTTCTTATTCTTCTTTTTCTTGGGCTTTTCAGCTTCTTCTTTTTCTCTTGCTTCTTTAAGCTCCTTCGCAGCTGCAATCGCACGCTCCTTTTCAAAATTCAATCGATTAACAGCACCATCCAATACGCTTCTCGACCACTTGGCTGCATCCTCTGGAGTAATGCCAGGTGTAGGTAAAACACGATGATATCTAAGCATACCCTTAGCAGCTTGAGCTTCTTTCTTAAACGAGGACTGTTTCAAGATGGCAATATGTTTATCGGCTTCTGCTTCTTCTCCCTGTGTGTATCTGAATGGTTGCGAATCACCTACTACGTCAACATAGATTGTCAACTGTGTCGAATCAGACGTTTGACCACTGTTTTCAATCATTTCGGCAAGTTCAGTGGGATGTGGAGGGAATCGAATACAGTCAATATCAATACCAGATTTTTCGCATTGTGATCTGTACCACAAATTGCCTCCATAAGCCAAATGCGATATTTGAGAGAATTTAAATAGACAGAGTGAAATTGTACCGTATAAAATAACGCGACGCCAAAGTGCTGGTAAGCGACTAGTACAGGCTTCAGTAACTACAGATACTAAACCAATACCGTAGTACATGCTACTCAAGATATCTGACATACTTAACGTATGGTTGGGAATAAAACGTAAGCATCCCAAGTTAATTACAATAGCAGAAAAAAACAAGGAGATAGATCGAGTATAGAATTCATTGCCAATATTACTTAAACCTATTACCAAGAGAAAGAAAAAAAATTAGTAAGAATATATATATATATGTATATATATATGGTGTGTGTGTGTGTACATTACCTGCAGCGTTTAACCAAGATAAATAACGAGGAAGTTTGATTTGACGTTGAGCAAGAAACGCGTTAAGTCCTAATAGGCTTAAATAAGTAGTCATGGAAATCATAGTGAGACGTTGCACAATTGGATTAAGCACCAAGTGTGTAGAGAATCCGGATAATTCGTACCAGATTCTTAAACCGGCCCGTTTAAAGAACCATTTGGTTGGAGTTTCGTCGCTGTTAGATCGAGGGTTGGTGGTGCCATCTCCACCGGATCCGGTTCGAAGACGGTTATAAATAACCTCTGAGTATCTGTACATTAAATTATGAGATTCTTTGATTTTATTCCAGAGAGACATTGGTGTGTAAGAGACTGGGACCATGCCTTCTACTATTTTTTTTTTTTTTAAAAAAAAAAGAAGCTCAGTATTGATATATATATATATATATATGTATGTGTGTGCGCTTGTACTTACATTGCGTGTGATATGAAGATTCTGCTATCCAACCAGAAATATGAGTTCCTGCACCTGCCATACATGTAACCTCTTGATGATTGTGTCCTTCAGGTGGAGCGTAATAGGCAGTATGACTGATCAAGACGCATCCGCGTACATGTTGCAACCTAAACTTTTGAGTTAACGGTTTCCAAGTCAAGTTTTCATCTTTAGAAGGAGTGTTTTCATCAGTTAAAAGTTTTAATGTCCAATAATCATGCGAGTCTTCAATAAATTTATCACCATACGCGCTAAAAACATAAAATTTTAATTTAAATATATGCGTCTATTTTATATATACGAGGTTACTTACGTAACTTCACTATGTTCCTTCTTTGAAGTTAATTGAGGTTGATGATCATGAGAGTGTAATTTACGAGAAGATGCAAAATGTTCGAGACGAATCATTTCATTGTTCTTGACAAATTGGATAGGTTGTGATGCGTTCCAGAGTTCATTGGTTTTGTAGACTGTCCAAATATTGTTAATGTCGACGTGAGGATAGAGAGTAACTTCTTGTTCTAGTATATGTATATTATATTAACACTTGCTTTATATATATACATGCATATATATGCGTGTAGAATCAATACTTACGCTTACTACCACCAGTGAAATGTTTTTTATGTGAATGAAGGTATCCACCCGTCGTACCATCGTGTTTAATGACGATTTGTGATCCATAAGCAATATCTACATATTAAATATTTAGTTTATTTATTTGTTTTTTTTTGTATTGCTTCTTTATTTACTTGGTTGACTGGGTTCAAGTTCATTTCCGGTTAATGAATAACGAAGGTGAGAGCTTAAGGATAAATCATGGTCACCAGCAAGAGGTATTAAACTCAAGTGGAATCGAAAGATATAGTAGTATACCATCACAGGTAAAACACCTACGACCAAAAAGTATGTAAATAATCTATTTGCAATTGATTTCATCTTATTTCTCTTGTCACAACATTTTTTCCATGTCTCTAGAACAATAGAAGACCAGATGATAGGTAAACTTAAACCGCCTGTCCATTTACAACTAGCAATAAATGTATAAGTTTAGGTGAGGTTATATACGGTATATGATTTTTTTTTGTACCTTAACGCGCAACCAAGAGAAATACCTGTCACTATTTGGTAAATGCTTGACTTAATCATATGACTAATATAAAAAAAATCTATAAGCATAGTAAGAATGTTTATAAATTAAATTTACCTTTCTTGGTTTCTCTTATGCATTAAGGTCCAACAACATGTAGCAAGTGCACCAAAAAACAATGTATATATTTCTGGTGTAGCGTATCTTGACTGAGTCACGAGCCCATTTTCTGCTCATAAAAATATTAATATACGCTACAAAAAAAAAATAACACGTAAATTACATTTTTTTTTTTTGACATACCGAAAATTAATAAAGATGCAGCTAAGGTCGCCGCAGAACGAGAGTGACCTAAACTACGCACAGTGATATAAATTATAGGGACAAGTGAAGTACCCAAGAGAGCAGAGAATCTTCTTAATGCTACTAGAGGGAAATCAACAAAAGGTCTACATGTACAAAAAAAAAATTGTTAAGACCACAAAATTATTATTTTTGAAGTGACACACATACTGTCCAGAATAATTTAATTCTTCTGTTCCATAGTAACCAACAATACGTGATATACCAGAGCAAATGATACCAAATAATGGAGGTGAATTTCCAATAAAGAACTTTCCAGCCATATACCAATTGACTTGTCTTGTAGTCTCTAGCTCTAATTCAGTAACATAAGAAGGAAAACCCAATTTCATTACACGTAGATATAAACTGATAGATGTCAATAAAGCAATGCGCAATTGATCATGCAATAGTGATAACCAGGCTGGTTCCTCCTTATAGGCGACACCTTTTCTATTGACATCCTCTAACTTCTTTTCATTGATTACAAAAGGATCACTTGTCTTTTCACATACCTTTCTCGACCGAACCGAAAAAGACATTTTTTTTAAAATAAAATGAAAATTGTCAGATAGAAAAAAGAACGTTTTTTTTTTTTTTTTTTTATAAACCCAACAAAAACAAAGTCCTTCTTTTTATACCAACAAAAAATAAAATAAAAGGGTGTTAAATTAAAATCAACTTCTTTTTTACTTTTATTACAGGCGCATGAATATTTATACATTCTTGTTACCTCAAATGTGACGTAGAGAGTAGGCTGTTGATTGGTTTAAATGGGAAAAAAAAAGGGCCAGAATCTAATTAGGCTCGAAATAACAGAATAAAAATCTATCTCTCTTATTATTTTTTTTTTATTTTATTTTTTTTACATCTTTTTTAAAAACAAGAAAAATATATACACTAAATAGAAAGATATTTACAACATGTCTACAGTTACAAGAAGAAGAGTTGCAGGTCAAGGTTCAAACTCGGATGACGATACTATCAGTAGCCCAAATCCTGACGCAACAACTCAACATGCTTCGGCTGAAAAAAAAATAGCTTATGACCCTCGTGATATAGATGAAAGTAAATCTACTCCCAAGTTAACTTTAATGGAAGAGGTGTTATTATTAGGACTTAAAGATAAGCAGGTAATTTTTTTTAGTCTTTTATAACTATTATAAAAACACGTGTTCTAATTTTTTTTTCTTATTGTATTAGGGATACCTTTCATTCTGGAATGATAGTATTAGTTATGCTTTACGTGGCTGTATTGTTATTGAACTAGCTCTTCGAGGTCGAATTGCTATGGTAAAAGACTCAAATCGTCGAAAATATCCTTTATGTGATCGGTATATTGAAGTAATTAATGATGCTTTGACAGGCGAAGTCTTGTTAGATGAAGCTTTAAAGATGATGAAAGTGAGTGAAAAGATGAGTGTGTCTAGTTGGATTGATTTAATGAGTGGTACGCAGTAATAATAATAATATACATACTATCAAAAGATGATTTTTCTGTTTTTTGTTTGTTAATACATATAATATTAGGTGAGACATGGAACGTTATGAAAATTGGATATCAATTAAAGCAAGTTCGTGAACGTTTAGCTAAAGGCTTAGTTGATAAAGGCGTACTTCGAACTGAAAAACGTAATTTCTTGTTATTTGATATGGCTACACATCCAGTAGCTGACCCAGCAGTAAAAGAGGAGATTATCAAAAGAGTTTGTACCATGTTGGTAACTCGTGTATCACCCGCTTCGGTAGACGCTCAATCAGATGTACCTCACGCCTATGTTAGAACTATTAGTATGATTTGTGCTGCATACGCTGCTAATGTATTGGAAAATGCTTTACTTTATTTGCAACAAGATTTAAGAGAACAAGCATTTAATAAGGTAGATGAACTTATGAACGACTATTCTTCTTGGCCGTTTACTAGTAGCAACGGAAAAGTTGAAATACCTACTGGAACTGATCTTTCATTGGAAGTTGTTGCTAGTGTACTGAATGTTCTTGCTAAAATGGATGCTATTGTAAGTATAACACTTGTTTAATTAATTTACTTTTTTTTACTAACCTTTATAATAGCTGTAAATCTTTCCTCCTCCTCCTCCACATCTTCTTACTCATTATACACTTTTTTTTTAATTTCTTCTCCTCGTATATAAAAACATTTGATCTAACCTCTCTCTCTCTCTCTCTCTCTCTCTCTCTCTCTCTTTTCTTTCCTTTTTAACAAGAGAAAAAATATGTCAAAGTCAACAAACAATATCACCATAACGCAACTTTCTCTAGTGTCTTTTACATTAAAAAACCCCTATCTTCGTACTACTTTTTTCTTACTGAAGCAGTCACCTTTTTCTTTTTTTTTTTAAAAAAAAAAAGGTTTTTTTTTTTATAATTATTCAAGTATCCTTCTTGTATTAGTAATAATGTCAGCTAACGGGCCTACCACGTTCGCCGATGACGGAAAAGACGTTATAGAAAGACAACTTGAAGTCAAGAGTGAAAAACATAAGAATATTACTGAATTATATGAAATCGATCGTACCGTAACTCGAATTGCTGAAGGAGGTTATAAGCGTATTGCGCTTCAATTTCCTGACGAGTTTTTAGCAGACGCTGCAGCTGTAGCTAGAGTATTAGTAGAGAGAACAGGTCAAGATATCTTTATTTTAGCAGATACCTCTTATGGTAGTTGCTGTGTTGATGAAGTCGCAGCTGAACATGTCAATGCTGACTTGATCGTTCATTACGGCAGATCTTGCTTAAGTCCGTAAGTTTTTGTCTTTTGCAGAAGAGAAGGTTTACCTAATTAATTTTTTATATGTAGTACTTCTCGTTTGCCAGTATTATATGTATTTGGTCAACAGTCAGTTGATTTAGAACACTGTCAAAATGAATTCCGTATCCTTTTCCCCGACAAAACCACACCTGTTATTATCATGTGCGACGTAGAATATTCTTATGCTGCAGAAACTTTGACAGCTGAATTATCAAAGACATATCAACGTATTATTCCAACCATTATTCAGACTGAATCAAAATTACAATCTACTTTAGGTTCTAGTTCCTGTTGCAGTCGCGATCAAACTAAGAGCAGTAACGGAGGTTGTTGTGGAGGTGTAACTAATATGGAAAAAATAGACAGCTGTTGCGGTAAAAATGATTGCAAAGAAGAAATCGAAGAAGAAATCGAAGAAGATGACGAAGAGGAAGGTATTTTACCTCCTTCTGCGCCTATTGAAAATGTTGACGCATTAAAGGAGGAAATGAAGCGTGGTGGTCGTTACTTTGAATTACCAGAAAACATTGCTATTGAGGATTGTTCTATATTCTTTATTGGCGAAGAAAGCTTAACTTTAACCAACATTTTGATGGTTCATAACAAATGCCCCGTAAGATTAAAGTATGCTATGGTATTTTTTTAGTTTTTTCATACTAACCAAAAAAAAATGTTGTTATAGCTCTATACATACGATCCCAAGACTATGATGGCTAGAAAAGAATCAGTGCAGGTCAATAGAATGTTGATGAAGAGATACTTTTTAGTTCAAAAAGCAAAAGATGCTGACACATTTGGTATTGTTGTGGGCACTTTAGGCGTTGGTAAAATATTCTTACTTGATACATGAAAAAAAAAAAACTGCACACGAAAAATTAACATGCGTAAATTCTTCTCCTCAATAGCTTCTTACTTGAACATTATCGATCATTTGAAGAAAGTGATCAAGGCATCAGGGCGTAAATCATACTTTTTTGTCATGGGAAAACTAAATGTAGCTAAAATGGCCAATTTTATGGAAATTGACTGTTACGTTTTAGTCTCTTGCCCTGAAAATAGTTTGATTGATTCCAAGGTATGTGTAAAAAGCAGGAGAAACAAAAACAAACCTTTTTTTGTTTACTGAAAAGTTCTTTTTAATGAGTACAGGAGTTTTACCGCCCAATTATAACACCATTTGAATTAGAGATTGCTCTTATCAGGTATTATTAAATCTATACATGCATATACATATGTACACGAGAAATAACATCAACTTTATGATAGGGACATGGAATGGACTGGCAACTATATTACTGATTTCTCAAAGCTTTTACCTCAATTACGTTCAGATGATTTCACATATGACGAGGTATGGTTTGATACAGATCTAGAACATATTTAAATACTGACATCTGCTATTTATTTTTATGTAAACATAGGAGAAAGATGAAAATGCGTCTAGTGATGAAGAACCCCATTTTTCCATGATTACAGGCCAATACAAATCTGGACCTTTCCATAGAGCAGGCGGAGCAGCCAAAGATGGTAAGCCAAAAAAAAAATATATATATATATATATCACTAAACTAATTATACTTTCTACACGAATTTTAACATGCATTTATTTTAAAAAAATAAAATAAAAAAGATTCAGGTGAAGTTTTGACTAGCACATTGACAGATTTGACATTAAGAAACAAGGAAACAAGCATATCTATGCTTTTAAATAGTACTGCAGGTAAAACAAAATGTGTATAAATAGAGTCGTATATTTATATAGTATCTTTTTTTTTTTTTTTTTTTTTTTTCTGTCTCCTTTTTCTTTCATACTAACCGCATTCCTGATGACATAGGAGAGTATCTTAAGAATAGAACTTATCAAGGTTTAGAAGCTAATATTGGTGAAGATGATGCTGCTGATGTCCTGGAAGGTCTCTCTGGTATCGCTAGAGGATACGTGTATGAAAAAAATGAAGACGAGGACGATAAATAGTTTTTCCTTTTAATATTGTGTAAATAAAAAAATATAAGTTCATCTTACCATATTCAGAATATATATATATATATATTTTTTTTAAAAAAAAAGAGTACGTTTTCTTTTTTCTTTTATTGATGTTTTAAAGAACACTCTATTGCCTTAAAAAAGAAAATAAAAGATACATTTCTGAATATGCTGGCTGTACTTGAATTTCAATATTGTTACCAAGTGATCTGCAGGGGATAATCCACGGGCTTTTTCAAGTACTGTACCGAGCTCTCACTATGGTTCTTGTCAAAAATAATTAAGATTACCTTCTAGATCTATGTAAAATATCCCCCCCCCCTACTGTAAGCGTTAAATATAAAAAGGTATTAATTTCATTAAAGAAAGTTTTTTTTAAGCATGTGTCAAAAAAAGTATATTTTACTATACTACCAAAATTTTAATATTTCCCTATTCTTCTGTATAACTTCTTATACTAGTTTTTTTTTTTTTTTTTTTTTTTTTTTTTTTAATAAAGAATTACATGTTTGTTAAACCTCGATTCATCTTTTTTGAAATAAAAGTAGATCGATCCATTTATTACACAAGAACGTTCAATCGTCGACTGGCGCGCATAATTCTTTTGCTCCCAAAAAAAAAAAAAAAAAGTAACAAATCACATACCAATGGCTTCTTATATTGGTTCTCCTATTGTAGCGTCTACAAAGGTTTGTATCGGTAATCTTAATTCTTTATGTCGTCATGAAGGCAAGAATTGTAAGTAACAGTTGAAAGTAATCGTATAACAAGTAAAAAACGAAATATGGTTTTAACCTAGTATGTACAACATACCGTTTTTTTTTTTTTTTTTTTTTTTTTTTTTTACTAAACCTTTTAAACGCTATTTAAACTACATACTTATTATCAGATGGAATAATGATTGGATGTTTTTTTTTAGTGTGCATATAGTTTGAATGGTTTATTTGTAGGCCGGTTATGTATGTATGAATTTATATATCGGAACTGCTAATAAGAAAAACAGACTCCCTGTTTAATAGGGATCCCTTTTTTAGCCCTGAATTTCTCAATGTTTGCGTATACAATAGTTTTCAAAACAAAAATAGAAAAGTGCCAAATAAAGACACTCATTCCATTATTTTAGTTTATACTGTCAACACAAAGCGAGATAGTCTGTTATAAACCCCCTTATCATTGGAATTTTTTTTTTTTTGTTACTTGTTTACGCCCTCATAACAATGTCCTATATAAACTTGCTAAAAAAAAAATAATCTGTATTCTATCTACTTGATACTTTCATTTTTTATTTTATTACTTTCTTATTTCAATGACATTGGAAACGATGCAACCTTTTGAGCAATCATTTACTATTTTACAAGATCAAGATGAAGACAATCGTTCTAATTGCATCTTCCCTTCACCCATTGCAGATTCAGATAGTTACCTTCTCGAAACCTTTCATCAGTACCCTCATGGAGACTTTCGTCCTACCTTTTATAACCCTTTTGAGATAAAACACAGACGTCGTACCTCACGCGCTCAACTTAAAGTACTGGAAAAATCCTTCTTTGAAAACCCAAAGCCTAGTGCAACCATTCGTCGTATTCTAGCTCAAAAACTTGACATGACCCCTCGTGGTGTTCAGATTTGGTTCCAAAACCGAAGAGCAAAAGCAAAGTTACTCAGAAGAAAATCAACAGTTCAACAACAGCGTCATCAACAGTTACAGAGCTCTGATGAAAACGAAGACGATGACGAAGAGGAGTATAGTAGCGATAGTAGTAGATCAATTGAGAATAAACCAAAAAAAAAAGATTCAACAACCTCTGACCTCAATCAATCTTCTGTCTTATTCTCCCAATTCTTGGCTAACGTACAGAATAATCAGGATATTGATGACTTGTCTTCTTTTATGCCTACAAACAATAATCTCGATCAATCGCAGCCAACAGTTATGAGAGACAATATGAATTGGTCAAACTGGCAACAACATACTTCAATTAGCGATAATGTTAGAACTGTAGCTGCTGTTGCAGCAGCAACTGCTGTAGCCACTTCAGTTGCTCCTACAAATCATTATGATTCCTCTATGCTCACTTTAGGAGGTGCACATCATTGGCTTGGACATAATAATGACGAGATGTTCCATCATCAACAAATATTGAGAAGAAAGTCATGCCCTGCACCAAAAAATACAATGACCATGTCTGACATGCATTACAGTAACCAACAAACCGCATATATTTCTTCTTCTTGGCCACAATCAATGACATCTCGGGTAAATATATAATATATTTATGTATATTAAATATTTAAAAAATAACCAACGTAATCCGTATATAGAATAAAGAATTTGATAACCAAGGAAACGCTTCTCCTATACCTTTACTCAATAACTTTAAGCGCAATTTTTCTTATGATTCTAACGCTTCAATGGATTATTATTCTATGCAAGATATTCATCTTAATTATGCTTCTCATCAACAATTAACACCGCCCTTGACAGCTTCCTGTTCAGCTTCAACAGTGGCTGGATCACCCATCTCTTTAGATAATTTATACAACGATCCGGCTGTGATCCCTCATAATGGTTTTTACTCAAATAGTGCTAGCCATATCTCTTCTCCATTATCTGCGACTCATTTAGTTACTGATATAATGCCAAACTTTGTTTAAAGTAACCACACAACCCTTTTTTTTTCGTTCATTATTCATGCTTATCCCCCCCCCCCCTCTCTCACAGCTCACTCTTATATATATTGCACAACTTACAAAAAAAAAAAAAAAAAAAAAAATTGTATGAAAATTTTCTATATTTTACTTTTTTTATGCCCCCCATCATTTCCTTTATAAATCATATACACATACAAGAATAGCACCCCCCCCCCTTTACACACACCGTCACACACACACGCATATATATATATATATATATATATATATGAACTCCTGTATCTATATACATATTAAACATTCCTTCTTTGCATCATCCCTCTTTCTTCCCTTTTTTTTTTTCTCCCGCTTTTTTTTTTTTTTTTTTTTTTTTACTCGAAATAAATAAAAAAAAAAAATGGGGATAGGTTGGAAAGATAGAATTCATTTTTTAAAAGGAAACCGGTAGATCATGATTTCCTTTTTACACACAACCATTCATTTTTTTTTTTCATATATTTTTTTTATATGCAAATGTTTTCTATTACAAACTAAAACAAAACTGTTCAGAATAAATCTTTTTTTTTAAAAAAAAATAATAATTATTGTTTAGACTTTTTAGACTTGCT
The DNA here is from genome assembly GCA_025201345.1 of Thamnidium elegans. Taxonomy (NCBI): domain Eukaryota; kingdom Fungi; phylum Mucoromycota; class Mucoromycetes; order Mucorales; family Mucoraceae; genus Thamnidium; species Thamnidium elegans. The sequence continues at coordinate 520,348 of JAIXMG010000018.1, forward strand.
ATCATCTTCAACCTCTTCAATTGCTCTCTTCTTAACAGATACACTAACACCTTCCACAAAAGGTTCAACCAATTGCATCTTCATAGTTTGACGCATACCAAGTTCATCACCTTCAACCGAGATTTGAACCTTGACACTATCAAATGTCTTTAACTTGATATCTCCAGCAGTTAAACTCTTATCATCATCATCATATACAAATGGAGATGATGCACTTCCTTTGCTGGTGGTATAAACAATGCTTTCAACGCCATATTTAGGTACAAGTACAATAATACCGTTCTTTAATACACGAAGAACACGACCTTCTTCAACTTCTGTCTTGTTTCTAAAGTAAATACCCGTAAATAATTCAACGGAACTACGACTGGCTTGTTGTGCCATTCTGTTACGGAAATTAAGGTTATCACAGAGTTCTTTCATCTTGGTCATATCGGTAAGTTCGTGACCGTAAGCGAGGTCTGATTCAATACAGGCTTGTAATAAACGATGGACAATGATATCTAGTTGTATATTATAAGTATAAAATGTATGACATGTTAAATATATATATATATATATATCTTTTACCTGCATAACGACGAATAGGAGATGTAAAATGAGTATAAATAGGACTAGCTAAACCATAATGCAAGAAATCAGATTCTGCCTCAGTACCGGAACAGAAATACTGGGCTTGCATCATACAACGTGTAGTCATAATACGGACCAAGTTATTAAAGTAAGGGTCATCAGGTAACACGGCTTTATCAAGTGAATCGGCCAAGGCCTTTGAACTATCTGTTTCCAATGTAAATCCCTTTTCAGCCAAAGTCTTACGAAGTTGATCAAAATTATTTGTAGGAGGAGGAGCATGCTTACGAAGCATAGCAGAACTAGGGAACTTTGAATAGATTGTTTTGGCAACAGAAATATTAGCCAACAACATGAATTCTTCAACAAGTGCATTGGTTTCTTTTAATCCCTTCATCTCTACATCTACTGGATCTTGCGAATCGTTTTCAAGACGGAAACGAACTTCGGGTGAAGATAAGGTTAAAGCACCAGCGTCCATACGTCTTTGACGAAGGATCTTGGCAAATTTGTTAAGGACACGAATACCTTTAGTAACATCATCTTGCATACGTTCATCGTCAATACGTGTTTGTGCTTCTTCGTATGTAAATGAAAATTTGGATCGAATGACACTCTTGGTGAAACTGACATTGACAATCTCGGCATCTTCATTCATTTCCCAAATACAAGAGAAAGCTAAACGGTCAACATTGGAACGTAATGAACAAAGGTTGGTACCCAAAAGAGAAGGTAACATATCAATACGTTTATCCACAAGATAAACAGATGTACCACGAGCAGCGGCTTCGGTATCCATAGGCATACCGTATTTTACAAAGTAGGTTACATCGGCAATATGAACACCGATTTCATAGTTACCGTTGGGGAGAGTGCGTACGTGAAGTGCATCATCGATATCGGTACATCCTGGAGGATCGATACTACAGACGTTCAAGTCACGGAAATCTCGTCTGTTCTCATCATTTAAATGCTTATCAAGAACAATCCATTGATCTCCTTCAACGGGAAGATCTTCAAGTACTCGCTTAGAGAACTCTTGGTATGGGACATCGTGCTCTAATAATAAAACTTCTGTCTCGGTTTCTCTGTCGCCGGAAGAACCTAATACTTTAACAAAATGACCAAGAGGAATACTATAATTTACATTAGAAGGGTTTTTTTTTTTTTTTTTTTTTTTTAGGTTACTTACCCTGAATTTACGGGCCAGCTGTCAATTGCTACAACAATACGGTTGCCAAGTAAGGTACTAGCTTGTGCAGTTCTGATCTTAATAGGTGGAATACGACGATCAATAGCACGGAAAATAACGTTCGTAGGTCCCTTGGATTCTCCTTGAGAAGGAGCAGTATTCTTGACAATAAAACCACAATAACTAATACAGATACAACAAAATTAAAGAACAAGTTCATCATGCTGATTTTTTTATATATAACTTACGGTCTCCATTTCTTTCTAATAATACCAACTACTTTACCAGTAGGTTCAGCTTCTTCATCAGTCATAGGATCATCCTTTAAATCCTCGACCTCTTCTTCTCCATATAATTTTTCATCATCTTCGTCTTCAATAGCTACTGATGCACTACGCTTCCATTGGCTTTTGGGTAATAATTCAACAGCTACAATATCACCTTGAATACAACGGTTAAAGTTCTTACGACCCAAAATGTAAATTGTCTTCATTTCTCCTTCTACTTCACCAACAACAGTAGCCTATATGTACTTTTTTTTTAATATATCATTTTTATGATTATTGTTTTAATACTTACTTCGTGTACGTTATGTTGACTAACATTGAAAGATGATTGAATAAGTGTACCCTTCTTAATTCCATTTTTGATTTGAGCAGGTGTTAAATGTTCTTCGTAGACTGTCTTTTCTTCACTGGCAGCTTTAGGTGCTGATACCATGTCGAGTAATTCGGGAACGTCTTTAATACTTTCGACATATTCAGGAACTAAATATACGCACATTGAGTCAAATTTGAAAAAAAAAATATATATATTTATGAGTAACGTACCTCCACTGCTTTTAATACCAGTTGCACTAGCCTTCTCTCGGTTTCCTCTGTCATCTGTCAATAAAACAATCTCGATTTCTTTACCGGATCCATTGGCCTTCAAATGATCCTTGTACCACTTGGCAGCAACACGAATAGCTTTTTTTTTTTTTTAATATTTTGAAAATCATGCAACATCTTTTTTTTTTTCTTATAATTCTTACCTCTATCATTCCTATCGTTTGGTGTTTCATCCTTTAATTTCTCGATAAATGTATCGCTATTTTTATGAAAAAAATAGTTTAGATATCTCTTTTCAAAATGTATATACTTAAAAAAAACCCCATACCGTTGATGTTCATTAGCAAATAAATAAAAACGCTTCGTCTTATCGGCTAAAATAGCATTAAGTCTGTTATAAACTGGAAGACTCAAATGACGAACTTCTTCTCTTACGGTTTGTAATACAATAACATCTTTAATAGCTGGGTGCTCCATAATATCAAGCTAAATACATATTTAGTATCTAAAGGGAGACGTCTTTGATAGTATTCTATTTTATTTATTCTTTACCTGACTAATAAATACGTTGGTATCAGGAATAATGTAATGAGAGGGGAATCCACTGGTGGCTTTAGGTTCCTCAGACAAAACAGGTGTGTGTGTACAGCTCTTACAGATGGGTGAAGAGCAAGGAATATCGTCTCTTAAATAATGCTCTTTTACAACTTTTACAACGTTACCCTTACGGGTACGTTTAACAAAGGACTTGGATCTAAGCATTTGCTTTTTGTTGTAAAAAAAAAAGGTAGATCTTGATTTCTATTTTTTTTTTTCTTCTTGGAAACTTTATTTGGGTTTGTCAGTTTGACGGTCACAGAGGTTTGTGACCTTGTATTAATTTTGACATATGAGATTCAGTATACATCTTTTGGCCGCTATTCGACATTAGGCTTCCAAAAGCATTATATTATTGTTAAAGTAAAAAGAGTGAGGAAATTCTTGTTGCACGGTCGATATACACAAAATGTAAGTAAAAAAAAAAAGTTCTGTTTGGTTATCCACAACTGTCTTATTATTAGACCGGGACGATATAGATACATTCATTAGTTGTATATTTCAGTAACTTATATAATTATCAAAGTTAACGCATTTCAGACAATTACAGAGGTTGATATGTGTTACTACGGCTTTATATTTACTCTTACAAGAACTTATGTATCGATATATCTTTGAGAAGACCAACATCGACAGTAAGAAAAAAAAAAGGCGAAAATTAGATGGTCAAGAAGTAGCTATTAGTGGTAGAGTAGAAATCGGATCTGTCCATGGCTATTATATAGTAATAGATAATGCCCCTATTCATAAGTCTGCTGCTATAAGAACATTGATCGAAGAAAGAGGCTAAAAAAATATTTGATAATCTAAGCATTAACTATATATTACAATCGCTTTCTACCAGTACCTACTTGTTTTTCTTTAAACGTCCCCCCCCCCATTTTTTATCTGAATTATCTATTCCGTTCCAAATAAAAGTGTTCTGATGTATAATTTTCTTATAAGTAACAGTTTCTAGTACACCATATCTTGTCATACCAGATCAAAAACGCTTAAACGTAGAACCGTTTAAGAATAACTTTATTTTTTTTTAAAACGCAGTTTTTTTTTTTTCTTTATTTACCGGACTTGTTGAAATACACTCATAAACGCGACGTCTTTTTTTTTTATATATATACTTCATTTGTTTTGCTATGCCATTACTGAATAAAAGAAGAGTCCCACTTGCACCTAATATACCATGTGATCCCAAGCGTCAAAGAAAGGAAGTTTGGTACCTTCACTTTACAAACGAAGTTTTCACAAACTACGAGTATCCTTTTTAAAAAAATAATACTAATCTTATAGATTCATGTTACTTTTCTATAATCCTTAACCCAAAAAAAAAATAATATAGATCGTATATCAATAAACTAACATTGTATCACCAACCGATTTGGGAATGTGAAGCAACTGGCAGACAACATTTGACATATGAACAAGCGTTAGAAAGTGAAAAGACTGAACATGATAGAGCAGAGTTCAAGTTTTGTCAACCACTTCGAATTCATATCTTGAATAGGATCAAATTCCGTAAATATTCCTTTCTTTTTTCTTTTTTTTTACTTACTTGTTTTATTCTGATAATTTTTTTTTATAGAAACTGTCCGATTGGATGTACTTGTCAACGATGTTTATTCTTATTTTAAAACCAATTTTGTTGTAGATGAAATCGTGCACTGTAAATTAAATGGTTACAAGTATGTACGACAGACAAAAAAAAAAAAAAAAAAAAAAAAAAAGATGGATTTTATTTCTAACGTTCTTGTTAAAGCTATCTTGCTAGAATTGTACAAGTTTTACCAAAGAGATCAAATGATTATCAACATTCACTGACTTGGACTAAAAAATCTGCGGAATCTTCATCAGTCTCTAATTCTGAATCTGAAGACGATTCAAATGTACCTCGTCAACCAAATGGACGTCTTCGATTTCCTGACGCATTTCTCCATCCTACACCACAATCACCTTCTCACTCTGAAAATGATTCGATGCCTGATCCACAGAGTGATCACGATACAGATACCTGTCAGTATAAGGTGCAATTGATCGATGAAAGTAATCAACCACTTGAAAATTGTACTCGTATTGTAGAATCAACTGATATCAAACGAGAAAAGAATGTGTTTAATAGATCAAATGTACAATGTTTTATTAGAGAGTGTTCGTATAAAGATAATTATATCAATGCGCCCTGGCTTATTAAAGCCGCTATTGCTTCCACTTACGATATTGATACGCGACTTCCCGAACATTTACAACAGGCACAGGACAAATTATATGAAAAGACCTCGAAAAAACGAAAGATTGTTGTACCAACAAAGACACCAGATGAGCGTGAGGCCGAAAAGAGAGCTCGTAAAGAAGAAAGTTTATTACAGAAAGCAAAGTTAAAAGAGGAACGAGAGAGATTACGAGAAGAGAAAAAGAAACAAGCAGCTGTAAAATACCCATTGGAAGATTTAGATTTACCAATTTATCGAAAAGATCCAAACTTGAATTGGTTATTGATCGATATGTCTCCATTAAAATTTGATGTCAAAGATGCTATCATACCATACCCTAGTGGCGGTAGAGCTCAAAGACCAAACCCACATAATGATTCGGCTATCCCGCCTGAATTGTTTGATTCGTTTTTATCCATCTGGGCTTTTTTAACCGTATTTGCGGAACCATTAAAGGTATCAGCTTATAGTGTAGATGAGTTTGAACGCGCTTTATTTCATAATTCACATCAACCAAAAGCAACTGTCTTGGTAGAATACAACGCTTGTCTTTTGAATGTCATTATTAATGAAAGAAAAGAAGATACCATCAATGAAATCATCAATGGTGAAGTTATGGAAACCTATGTCGAATCTTTAGAAGAGGATAATGAAGATGAAGGTAGTGATGACGAAGATCAGGATAATGAAAAGTGTAATAATGGATCCAAGTTGAAAAACAATATTCCTGATACTTTTGTATTACCAAAAATTGAACGAGGTTGGAGAGACAAGGAACATTTAAGGATTAGTCAGAAATGGGATCATAAAGAATTAAGAGCTAATTACGATAGACGTGGTTGGGAAACTAGTTTAATAGGCTGTTTAAATGATGTCTCTACACCTGATTTAATACCTGATTTAGATGATTTACTTCGTCATTTGGTACCTCGTATAGGTTCTACTGCTGCTGATAGAGAAAAGCAATACCCAACTTTATCCATCAAACAAAAATTGGATATCATGATTTTTTTAGTAGATGTTGTAAATGAATCCAACCTTATAAAGTAAATTTTTTGAAAAAAATGGCATTATCGCAACTTTGGTTTAAATACTAATACATATTTTTTATTATTAGAAATTACATGGAATATTGTCAGGAACAATTGTCTGAATTTAGAAAACAAAAAGTTGAATTAAATAAGGAATCAAAAGCATTGTAAGTTTGATCTATACTTTATTATTATTATTATTATTATTGTTCTAATTTAAAAGTATTTTAGATCTGTTCGACGTATTGAAATGGATAAAAGAGATAAAGCCGAAAAATCAGAAGAGACAAGTGATGAAGATGATTCTGACGATAGTAGTGACTCTGATGATTCTGAAAATGAATCGCATGATAATTCAGATATTGATAGTGATTCGTAAGCATATAGGAGGGAAGAGAAGGTATATGTGCTAACATATCTGGTTTTTTTTTTCTTTTTTAAGATCTGAAAGAAGACTTGCAAACCGTGAACGTAGACATTTATCCAGACAAGAAAAGTTGAAACAAAAACAACGAGAAAGAGAAGAAATGGAAACACAGCGAAAGAAAATGTATGCTGAGCAACGTCAAGTAGCTAAAGCCAAAAACCAAGAACAACGTATTAAAGCTAGCGAACGTAGAAAGTTAGAGGAAGAAGAACGTATTTTAAAGAAAAAAGTAATTAACTAGAAATGATATTTTTATAAGTGGGAGGACTAAACGCTCTTTTTTTTTCTTTCTTTTTTTTTTTTTATACATTTGTAGGAGGAGCATTTGGAAAAGTCCATGCGTAGATATATGACATTACGAATTCGACCATTGGGAAAAGATAGATTTAATAATAGATATTTTTATTTGGATAATGTAGGTGTTGCTAATACCTATGGTTCTGGTCGATTGTATATTAGTAGTCCTACTGATGGGGATATACAGATGATGATGGAGCGAGATTTTGTAGCTGATCTTCCAGATCAGCCTTGGGGTTATGGAGGTGGACGTTGGTTTATTCTGAAACTGATGCGAGAACAAGGACTGGCGGAAGAGAGTATATGGCTTGAAAACCGTATGAATGAACTTAATACGGGTAATGCAAGTGAATACAAAGGTTGGTGGAAGTATTATTCTGACCCAGAAGAGGTATGAAAAAGCGCCTATTTTATGTCGACTATATTTACTTATATACCTATATTAGATACAACAATTATTATCTTGGTTAAATCCAAAAGGATTTAGAGAACATAAATTAAAGTGTGAACTTGCGAAACAAGAAGCTAATATTATTAAATCCATGAAGAAGAGAGCTCATGTAAGATTTTAATACTTATTAATTATATTTTTTTCTAAGATGATTTTTTTTTTAGGCATTAACAAAGACAGAAGCAATTACAAAACGTGCTACAAGAGCAAAATCATCTGTACATTCTGACTCTACTTGGTCTTCCAAAGCTTGAATGTACGCCTGTTTACATAAAAAAAGACTCTTTTTATTTTCTTCTTTTACACACTTGCATAATTTGAAATACAAACATTGTATATACATTAAAAAAAAATTGAATTGAACCAAACTGACACTTCTAGTATTATAAAGATGCTCTTATAATACATAACCAGCAAACATATTATTTATAATATATCGATAAATAAGCTGATTTAACTAAAAGTAATGTAATTAACTATCTTTCTGATGAGCGTATAATGATCTTTTTGCTTATAAAAACATATTGACTCTTTAATGATTTACATATTATTACACTGTAGTTCTTATATTCAGTAATATATATAGTGAACTATGGGATACAAGAAAATAATTTAACAAAATGCAGGATACTTTATATCATGCTTTCTCTGGGTTCTATAGACTACTCTTTACCATCTAACATTGAAAAACAATGCATGCTGTAGTTAGATTTTTGCGCCGTTATTTTTTTGCTAAATACAGTTATAAAAATATAAGCAGTTAAAAACAAAAAAAATGCGCATCTATACATTTCTTTCTGTGACGTTAGTTGGTCTCCTAGACACCTTCGCTTCAGTAAAGACTTTCTATAAAGAAGGTTTAGTAGCTTGTACACATCAATGTATCAAGAACCATGGTACTTTTCGTAGCTTTTACGAAACGAAGGGGATAAAAAAGGAATTTTCTAAAATTAGACAGCGTCGAGACAACTCTTTTGTTGCTCGATCTTCGGACAATGCTATTTTAGGTTCTTGAATTCCTTTAGGATAATATACCGATTATGTGTATAGTATTATAGACTAACATAGTGGTTACAATAACGATGCTTCTTCCTCTTCTTTTCCGGCTTTCGCTGCCGCCACCGCTAGTGATTATAAGGGCGAGGACAATGGTTAGGATTATGGTGAGGGTGAATATGGTGAGGGTGAGTATGGCGATGAAGATAACGATGAAGGATATGATTCTTCTTGTAGAGATCATCGTGGAGGTCATGGCAGTAGAGCTCATTATGGTTGAGATCATGGACGTAGGTATAGCGATAGATCTACATTTGCCCCCGCCGCCGTTTATTCTAATAATAGTGGTAAAAGTGATGTTAGAAGTGCTGCCACCGGTTTTGGAAGTATTACTGTAGTTGATTCTGTTAGTAGTCATATACTAAGTATCGAAACAACTACTAAAGATATAATAGTACTTTACTATTATTATTCAGCTATACGTTCCCTCGCTACGACAAATAAATGTTAACGTTTTTGTTTAAAGAGATATTAATAGTTTAATGATATACTAAATAGGATACTGACTTTTATATATCAATAATATATAAGGATAGACAAGTGCAAATGAGAGCTTTATTTAACAAAATCTAGGGGTAACTACTTTACGCTATGCTACAGTCAGACTCTAAAAAAAAGTAACTTTACCATTTTTTAAATTTTACGTGATTACCTGGAATTTACTTTGCTACTACTATTGCTTATAATAACAAAAGTTAAAGTACTTTATTAGCTCTTTTTACTTCACTTATAAATTAAATGAGTAAACACGCTTTGAAAAAACGGTATAAAAAACTAAGCCACACATATTAAGGTCTTTTATAGCTATTTTCAAACAATGATTACTAGCTCAATTTTTGGAGTAAAAATATCAATTCAAATGGATAAGGAAGGATGAAACGGGTACTTTATTATCTGTTTTTTTAAATTATAAAAACAATGTGTCTCCGGAGTAATTGCAATTTGTGATTTTTAGCCGAAAACAAAAGGGTTGGCCTCCAAAATAGTCAAAATTAACCAAAAATGAAAAAAAAACAGTTTTTAATATTGGATAAATACGAAAGAGATATTACAAACAATTAATTTGTAATTATAAAAATTGAGCCCAAAGTGTTTTCTATCTACCTCTAAAGTAACTGAAAACCTTTTAATCAAATCACTGCGTGAATTGAGAATACTATTCGTAAATAATTGCATTTTTCTTTGGTGGAGTGGTGGATACTAAACATAGTTTTTGTTCTCAGCAAAAAAAAAACCTGGAACGTGCAAGGCTGCTAAATATAACTTAGTGTATGGAATAATGGTATAAAGTCAAAGTTGGAAGTGTCATAAAAGATGAGTAAAAGAGAACCGGGAAACAGTAAAAACAAACTGGTTTTTAATGCATGTAACTAAGTGACCGGTTCCCAAAGTACAACCATGCACGCACGCGACACATTTCTGTTTGGAATACACTTTGATGATTAAAGCACCGAATGACCGCAGTTTATTCGAGTGCCCCTCATACGTAATCCCTCTTTTTTTCTCATCCATCCATCCATCCATTTTTCTTCTATTTTATTAACAATGGCTGATACTGAAGAAAAGAAGATTGTCGAACAAGTATGTCATACCCTTTTTTCCTTATTTTTCTTTTTCATTTTTACTTAATATATTTTTAATATGATAGCAAGAAGAAGAGGTTGAATCACCTGATGTTCATTTCGAACCCATCGTCAAGTTGGAAGAAGTCGAAGTAAAGACTAATGAAGAACAAGAAGAAGTCCTTTTCAAAATGTAAAATAACAAAAAGAATATATACATGTATATACACACATAGCTCATCCTTTTTTTTTTTTATCGTTTAGGCGTGCCAAGTTGTTCCGTTACAACAAGGACACTAAGGAATGGAAAGAACGTGGTACTGGTGATGTTAAGTTCTTACAACACAAGGAATCCAAGAAGGTTCGTTTGTTGATGCGTCGTGATAAGACCCTCAAGGTCTGCGCCAACCATCTCGTCGATTCTCTTATGAAGCTCTCTCCCAATGTCGGTTCTGACCGTTCTTGGGTTTGGAACGTTACCGCTGATGTTTCTGACGGTAAGCCTGAAGCCGAAACTTTAGCCATCCGTTTCGCCAACTCTGAAAACGCCAACCTCTTCAAGGAGAAGTTTGAAGAAGTCCAAAAGATTAACGAGGAGATTACCAAGAAGGAGGAAAAGAAGTCTGATGCTTAAAAAAATAACCTCTTTATATCATTGTTCCCACACCACCCCCCTAAAAGAAATCTCTTTTTATACATATTTAATTTTTTTTTTTTTTTTTTTGAATAAACCCCTTTTCCCACTCTGTAAACTAGGGTTACTATAATATCATGTATAAAACAAGTTGTATGTTATTTATGCGTATTTATTGTTGTGAATTTCCCAATGTAGTGTATGTATCAAGTTTTTCCCGCCCTGTAGCAAGAACATAATGCTTCTAAATTACACCAGAGTTGTAAAGTATATTCTCAACTTGTACGGATAAAAATCCGCCCTGTATTATTTCTTTTTTTTAGTGTGTACCAAGATAAAAAAAAAAACCACTATAAATTGTAACAAGTGCTGTGTTACATGTATCGTGCCACCTTAATTCTTACTAAGCTTCCTTTTTTTTATTCTATTCTACCCCACTTCGTTAACTCATATTTTTTTTTTCCCTTTGGGGAAAAGTGTATAGATTAGACAATATACTAATCACGTTTTTTTTTTTTTTTTTACTTTTTCTTTTCTTTAAAAAAACATTATAACGAAATGAGTTCAGGAACACAATCTATTGCAGACCTTACAACCGAAATTAAATTAACAACAGGCGCTAATCCACCTCCCTTGGTAGGTGCATCAACCACAGTAGCCAACAATAAACTTTATGTATTTGGTGGACGATTAGTATCCTCACGTCAAATGACAAATCATCTTTATATTTTAAATTTGGATACATTGGTTTGGTCTCAACACATTGCCCAACCTGATTCTCCACCTCCACCTCGTCCTCGTTACTTTCATTCTACTAATTTATTCGGTCGTTACCTTGTTGTGTTTGGAGGCATGAGCTATTCTATTCGACGTTCTTCACAAAGCTTATGTGCATTAGACGATGTTTGTTTATTTGATCTAGAAATGATGACTTGGAAGTACCCTGATGTTCAACCTAGTATCTATCAACCTCAATCACGATACGCTCACTTGTCTGTTTGTTCGGACGATAAATTGGTTGTCATGGGCGGTCAAGACATGTCGAACCAATATATCAGTGAAATCAACGTATTTAATTTGACAACATTAGCTTGGATTCACGGCGGTGTCTTAACAAAGCAGTACGGTGCTTATAGAGCAGTTGCGTTTTGCCCTTCTGGTGTAGATACCAATATTATGTCCACTCAACCCTTTTGGCAAGACAATAATCAACCTCATAACGACTTACCATTATGTGTTTACTCCAATTACAATTTTACCGACGTTACGCGGGACTTACAAAGCTTTTCGCCTTTACATAGTTCTGAATTTAAAGATCATTCAATTGATATGTCAGGTACATCTTTACCACCTGGGCTTCGTTTCCCATCTGGTGATTTATTAGGTCATCATATGCTCTTGACAGGTACGTACTTAACACCTACGCATCGATCCTTTCATATCTGGGCTCTCAATTTAGCAAATTTGGTCTGGGTACGTATCGATACAGGATCCGTTTTATCTCATGGCTCATGGAATAGAGGCGTTTTATATGAAGAAAAACAAAAATTCTTTGTATTTGGGGATAAAGATAGAGATCTGTTAGAGGACTATAACCATCGCCAAGTGAATTTTACACATGTTGCCATGATTGAATTGGAAGCATTCGGTATTTATTCTTACCCAAAAGAAACGTGTGCACCTGTAGCTCAAGAACTAGGACTTAGTATGTTGAACGAACCAAGTATGGCCGATATAGAAATTTTGACAGATGATGGAAGATCTATTCCTGCCAATTCAAGTGTTATTGCGTTACGTTGGTCTCATTTTGCTTCCTTATTAACCGAAAAGCCGGATAGTCCTGGGTTTAAAAGACTATCATTTCCTGAAAGTTACCCTGTTACATTAGCCTTCTTACAGTTTATTTACACTGATCACCTTATGACAGCACAACAACATCACCCACAAATTTTATCTCGTTTACTGGTATTGTCCGATGTATATCATTTACCTAGACTGGGTCTATTAGCAACACACGCTTTACATCAAATTTTAACCATTTCTACGGCAAGTATGGTATATGAAACTTCTGCACTTACAGGCCGTACTGCGCTTCAGGTACGAGCTTTACGTGTCATGATTAACGCCAAAAAAATGTTACATCAACAACAGCAGCAGCAGCAACAACAGCAGCAGCAACAACAACAGCAATTGCACCATCAACAACAGCAACAAGACCATCACGTATCCATGACTGACTCACCTTCTGTTCTTCCTACACATTACTCTACTACGCCACCTAGACCATCTCACGATGATCATACCGACAGTTACTTCCATTCTAGAATATCACCTACTAACTCGACTTTAAGAAGACTTACTGCCTCTAAATCATCTACTACCGCTTCCCCAGAACCCAATAGTATGCACGGTGTAGTTCCTTCACCTAAATTATCTAAATCAAGTAATATTTATCAGCCTTTTGTTGATAGACAACGTAAACCTAGTCTCGTACCTTCTCATAAAACCTTTGACAGACCTAATATGGGTATTCGATTCTAAAATATAAAATAAAGAACTGTGTAAGGTTATTAGTTATTATTATTATTATTATTTTGACTTCATTGTTAATTTAGTTTAAGGTTTTAACAATGGAAACTTATTTTAAAGTTAAGCAAATATGCTATTAGATATAAAGGGGTTGAATGCTTTAGCCGCAATTGAGCTTGGGTATGTTGGAATAAAAGCAAAAGGGATATTCAAGAGGAGACAAAAGATATTCAAAATGTTATTGTCATGTCTTTTTTTTGTTTTTTGTTGACCATTGAGCCTAATAATATTTATTTTTTTTGCAAAATAATACCATAAACCAGCGATAGTATTCTATACACGTTTTATATTCTCTTTATCGTACTTTCTAGCCATCTACTATCACTTCCTCTTACTGACTCTATATTAAGGTACCTAATACAGCTGTAATATTTTTTCTGAATTGTAAATTACTAAATAAAATTCATATGATTGGGCTAAATATTTTTAAAGTAGTCTCTTTTTTTTTTATATTTTATGTCCCTCTCTCTTTTCCTCTTTTTTTTTTTTTTCTTTACATAAACTGCCAAGATGGAACAGAATGAACAAATTGTACATGAACACGCTGTGTTTATTAACTCCACTGTAAACTCTGTATACAACTTGATAGTGGCTATCCCTGGATCTCATTTAGCCATCTCGTACCTCAAGAACGCTTATCAAAACGACCCTTTCCGTGTTGCTCTCGAGTTGTTTTTGGTCTTTTTTGCCATCAAGTATATGCTTTCAAGAAAGTATAAGCCCAACGATAATAATGTTGTTTTGACTGAAAAGGTATATATAAAAAATAAAATATATATACCTTTATATTAAACTAACTTGTAAAAAAAAAAAAAAAAAAAATAGGAAGTGGATGACCTTGTAGACGAATGGCAACCGGAACCTTTAGCCCCTAAACTTACTGCTTATGACCGTTTCAACCTTGAAAAGACACCCATGATTGTTGGTGCTCAGTCAGCAAAAGCTAAAGTTGTAGGACACACAAAGCCCTTGATGAACTTGGCAAGTTCGAACTACTTGAACTTGGTCGCTTCGGAACAGATCCGTCAAAAGGCTGTAGAGACTTTAAGAAACTATGGTGTTGGTTCTTGTGGTCCTCCCGGTTTTTACGGTACCATTGACGTACATATGGATTTGGAACGTGATATCTCTCGCTTCTTGGGTACTGATGATGCCATTATCTATGCACAAGGGTTCTCTACTATTTCTTCTGTTATTCCTGCTTTCGCTAAACGTGGTGATTATTTGGTTGTGTAAGTATATATATATGTATATATATATACTTTTTTTTTATGCGGTGAATACTAAATTTCCTCTTCAGTGACGACGGTGTTAGTTTTGCCATTCAAAAGGGTGTTCAAATTTCTCGTTCGATTATTCGTACTTTTAAACACAATGATATGGAAGATTTAGAACGTGTCTTGAATGATATTAATACTGAACATATTGTGGTAAGTTTATTATTTTATATATGCAATTGAAAATATTCCTAACGGCAAAATAATAGAATAAGAAACGCTTAACTCGTCGCTTTATTGTAACTGAAGGTTTATTCGCTAATTTCGGTGATATTGCTCCTTTGGATAGATTGGTAGGGATTTAAATAGTAACACATACGCACATACACTGGCAAGGGAAAAACTAAATTATCCTTTTTTATTTAAGGTTGAATTGAAAAAGAAATTCAAGTACCGTTTAATTTTGGATGAGTCTCAATCTATTGGCGTTCTAGGCCGTAGAGGTGCTGGCTTAACTGATTTGTACAACATTGATGTAAAGTAACATCTTTTTTTATTTATTTGTCAATTTATAACTGATTATTGTTTTTTTTTTCTAGGCTAAAGAAATTGACATGATTTCTGGCTCTTTATCAAATGCAATTTGTGGTTCTGGTGGTTTCTGTGCTGGTAGTGTTGAAGTCATTGATCATCAACGTCTTTCCGGTAGTGCCTACTGTTTCTCTGCTTCTATGCCTGCCATGCTCGCTGTTTCTGCTTCCGAAGCATTCCGTATTATCGAACAACAACCTCAATTATTAAAAGAATTGAGCGAACGTACTTTAGCTTTCCGTCAAGTTTTAACCCATAAGTCCTTGGAACCTTATATCTTCCTTGAGTCTGGTGAAATGAATTGTCCTTCTCCCTTTTTCCATATTCGTGTTAAGACTAGCTACTTGCAAGTACATACTTTAGATAATGAAGATAAGGTATCTCGTGAAGCCGAAGAACGTTTATTACAAGATGTAGTAGATGAGTGTGCTTACCAAGGTGTCTTGGTTACTCGTTCAAAATACGTTTATGAACAAGAACAAAATTGTCCTAGACCTAGTATCAAGATTTCTATTACTATTGGTCTTAATAAGAAAGAAAATGATAAGGCTGCTAATACCGTTAAATCTGCTATTGTCAAAGTATTTGGCAAATGGAGAAAGTAAACTTTTTTCATTACTCCTCTTTTTTTTTACTACTTAATTACTATCCCCTAATAAAAAAAAATGTATATGTTACACATAGAACTCCACTATAAGACATAAGACTCTTGAAACCATTTTTCTCCTTTCATTTTACTTGTTTTCTGTATGTTGGTAATAAGAGATATAAATATAAAGAACTTCCCGGCGTAACCCGCTTTTTGTTTTTGTTTTTGTATAGTTAGTACGTGTTATTGGTGACTTGCATATTCCCTATCGCGCTCACGACTTTCCTACCAAGTTTAAAAAAACTATTGGCAAGTAACAAAAGACAAGACAAAAAAGGAGTAGACGCTTACCTTTTTGTATAATAGTTATCAGGAAAAATTCAACTTATAATATCAACTGGTAATTTAACCGATACAACTACATTAGAGTACTTGAAATCTATTGCACAGAATATCACTTTGGTAAAAGGAGAGTTTGATCTAGATATGAATTTATCACAAGCAAAGACGGTTCAAATTGAAGGGATACGGTTAGGCGTGATACATCGTTAGATACGACAGCGCGTCAATTAGATGTGGATACCTCGATAAGCGGTCATACACATCAGTTTGAAGCGTATGAATATAACCAAAAGCTCTTTCTTAATCCCGGTAGCACAACAGGAGCATATCATGTCATGCAAAACTGTGATCCATCCTTTGTATTCATGGAGTTAGCAATAACTTATATAAATTATTTGCAAACGAAGTCAGAGTAGATAAATTAGATTATAAGAAATAAGGCAGCAGTTTATTATATATATGAATTATGCTCTAAATTTACTTGGTATATAATTAGCACCTTGTTGTTGAAACACCAACTTTTCTTTCTCTACTGTCTTTTGTTTCTTCTTTTTCTCGGGCTGAATTACTTTTTGTTGTTGGCCTCCTTTCGATTTCTTTTTTTCTTGTTTATATACTTGCTCCTTTTCTAACTCTAATTTAGTTAGACCAGGCAAGGCACTTGCAATATATTCTTGCAGTGAAATAAACCGGTCTTTATTTCTATCCATGCTTTTATAGATTTTATCTGTAATTGACTTGATGTGTGGAGCGCTAGGATCAATATCTCGTTCGATCCCATAAATTGCTTGAAGTTCTTGTTCGCTCCAAAAGCCGTCTCTATCAATATCATGTAGTTTGAAAAACGTTACCTCATCAGTAACTTCAATATGATGTGCATCTCGCATGTGTCTTTTGAAACGATTTAGTCATTCAATTATTATTATTTATTTATTTTTGTACAAAGTATAATACTAACTGTTTCTCAAATTCATTTAATTTACCGCATAGTACTACAGATACAAGCCCGAGAATAATTAAGAATATAAACATTTTTTTTTAAAAAAAAGATAAACAGAAACAAAAGAAGGAACAAAAAAAAGGGAGAGAAATATATATTTATTACATAAATAACTCTACTATCGCATATCCGCATACAGTTTATGTAACTTTGGATCGAATCGTTTACCTCCACGTCCTTTACTACGTCTTCCAAACCTAACTCTTACGTTCTTTCTAGCAAACCTAAAAAAGAAGTATTTATACATTTTTAAAAAAAAAAATCTTTTTGCGAATTCTTTTATATATATATATATGTATGTATACCTGGTAGCTAACAAAGCTTCCATATCATCATCACACATAATGCAACCAGACATGGGCTCCTTATTTTGATTTTCACGAAACTCGACTTTCAAATTCACAGACCCGCATTGACACATATCATTTTTAATCGTTACGTCTACACAGTAAAACAGTAAGTATGTAAAGCAACTCCCCCCCCCACACACACACACACATAATAGCAAGAAACTTACGTTTAACGGTATCGATAAACGAAGATACAATATTACATTCGTTGCAACTTAATTTCCATCGAGGAGCGGAAGTAGCATCCAATATCAAAGAACCCTTACAAGACTCTTGTTCATTCTCTGCTTCAGGACAGGGACATACAGCGTTGGTAACCATTGAATGTTGACAGGTAGGATGAGGACAATGGTTACAAGCCATACCCTTTTTGAAGTTTTCAAAAGGAGGGTTGTTAAAGCATGCAGGACAAATAGGGTACCCAGTTCCTTTAGACCCTGTAGAATAAAGTACAAGTTCAAAGTCATCTAAAGGCTAATTATATTAAAGCGTCAGTAATGCAGGCATGATGCAAATAAAAAGTACTTACACATTTCAGTTCTTTGTAAAGTTTAATGTGTCCATTAAGAGGAAGAGAATAGGTTTCGTCACAAGTGGCACAGTGAAGGCGATTTGGTTTTAATGAAATATATTTCATATATCTAATAGAATTTAGTGAATAATAATAATTACCATAAAAAAATAAAAATAAAAAAAGTAATTTTACCGTTTACATTTTCCACACTTTGAAAACGATTTTCCTGTAGATGCTAAAGGAGAAAAAGTAGCTTCAAACAATTCATCCATTGCTTGAATCTAACAAAGATATATATCAATACATATATACATATAAAGAGGGACAATACTCAAAATTACCTGCTTGGTAAAATACGCAAATTTCTTTGCAAACATATTTAAAAAGTATTCCAATACTTGACCATGAGAAGCCTTACCCAAGGCAATTAAATTCAACTGTTGTTCGACATCAGACCGCATGGTGGGTAACGAAAGTTCTGGATCAATCTTTTGGTACCCGTGAATTAAAACGATTCCGAGATTAGTAGGAATTAATTTTCTACCTGTACCTGAGACTTGTACATAGTTTCGTTGACATATATTATTGATATGTGTAGGAATTGAAGCATCTGTACCGATACCGTTATGCTCCATTAATCCAATCAGTTCAGATTCTGTCAAGTAATCTGGTGGACTGGTCTTTCCCTCTGTTAAAGCCACCGAGAGGACAGACAGTGTTTCTCCTTGTTTAAAATCAGGAATTGATTCATCTGCCTTGTTTATCCTTTTTTAATATATCAAAAAATCAATAAACAAAAAAAAACCATAAATATATATATATATATTTAGTTACCAATGCATAACAGAAGAAAATCCAGGAGAAGTGACTTTAGTCCCTTTACATTCAAATTGTTCTTCACCAATTAAAAACGTAACATTCGTGGTGGTATACTTTAGTCCGGGACTAATGGACCCAATAAAAGTTCTTGTAATAAAATCATATAATCGCCAAGTATCACTAGGCAAATCTCCTTCACAAGCCATTCTGGTAGGTGTACTAAAATGGCATGCGTTACTCTAAAACTACTGTCATACTTTATATATATATATATATATATTGCACTTACATTGGAGGATGATCACCTGTATCAGTTCCACCAGACGGTCTCTCGTACCCGTTGCTTAATAATGTCTTACAATAGTGTCCCCAATCCGGGTTAGTGGATTGTTCACGAAGAACGCTATCCAAATCAAAGCTCTCGGGGTATTTTGAAGTTTCGGTACGCGGGTATGAAATATAACCTTGCATGTATAATCGTTCTGCAATACTCATCTACATATTTTCTTGTATGAATATAAAATAATACATTGTATATAATACTTACACATTCGCTAGGACTGATACCAAGACCTGAAGAACAATGCTTTAACATTTCAACTGTATTTAAAGCATGAGGTCTTGTCTTTGACTTTTTCTGTACACTGATACTTAAAACTCTACCAAGCAAAAAAAAAAAAAAATAAGAAACTTATTTCAACAGCACCACTTCTTAGCTATAAACTTACTTGGCGCCTTGATTTTTTGTGTCCATTACCCGATTAACAAACATAGTACCTACTTGTCTATCAAAAACCCGTTCTCTCAACCAATTTAACTTTACCGGTAAATCCAATTTTGAAATAGTAGCACTGACAGACCAAAACGATTCGGGTTGAAATCCTTGAATACGATCATGACGTTCAACACAAAAAGACAATGTAGGTGTTTGACAAGGTCCATAACTAATCACGGTTGAATCCAAGTCGCCATATTTACCTTGAAAAAATCGAGTTTGAAAACGCGTAAACGCTACACCAACCTTTAAATCTAGCTCTTGACGCGCATCAACAGCTAACGTAATTTTTCAGCTCTTTCTTTCTTTTTCATAAAAGGTCAAAAACTTACCTCTTGATTCATTTTCATTAGGTTTTCCAAGATTATTCATGGCTCTATGTACATCTTCCTTTGTAATAGCTAACTCATATATATATCAATAAAAGGACAAAGACTGATAAAGACAAAATATATATATATATATTTATCTACCTGAAAATTTAGCTCTCAACACGTTAGCCATTTTATCACCTTGTTCTGGATGCCTCATATTGGGTAAACAGTTCTCAATGACCTCAAAGCAAATATTCTCTCCTTCACGATCGCAATCTAACCAAAGCACCAGGTAATCCATACCTTTAGCAACAGTTTGTAAGTGATGTGTTAATCTCATCTTTGGGTTTGATTCTGATTTGACTGTTTTAGCATCAAATAATTTAAGAGGGTCAATGTCCCACGAGTTATACTCTTTCGTAAAGTCAAGGCCGTATACGTGGCCTGTAACTGAGGTAAAGTGATATTCAGCAGGTTTGTTACGAAATGGGGCGTTCCATGAATGCACTGGTGTAGCGTGTCGTTCTGTTGTATACTACATATTATAGGCCGAGTTACTGAATAAAAAAAAGAGAAGAAAAAAAAAGTGTTGTGAGAAGAGTACCTGGCCTTTTGGGGCTAATAGTCGAGTTAATGATTCAGCTAGTGAAGGCTTTTCTGCCACCTAATTTTTTGTTTTTAATAATCAGAGACATGTATATATAAAAAAAAAGATTGTAAGCTTACCATAAGCACTTTGTAAGGCGACATATTTAATGCAAGTAAAATAAAAAGAGATATTAATATATACGTCAAACCGCGAAAAATAACGCGTGCTACATTTTAATGGTCACATTCAATGCACAAACTGTCGGGAAGAGGTGTCACGCATCCGAACAAGTTTCGTAAAATAATGGGTCGCACCTGAATTACTACAAAACTAAAAATCGAGAATCACTTTTTTGTATATCATGCAGATTATTGTATTAAACGTAATAAACACCTTTACTATGAAAGAGATATACACAAAAGAAAAAACCTACATTACTTGATTCAAGTTTGTGCAATGGATTTATCAAAACAAAAAGGCAGGAAAAATCTAAAATTACATGCAAAAAAATAACTTTTGCAAAGGTCTATTTATATGTATTTTTACTATACTTGTGTTTATCATTAATACACATGATTTAATAACAAAAATTGAATAAAACGCCCCCGGCCCCCTCTCCCTCTTTTTTTGTAAAACAATAAAGTATGGTTTCACTTGCAACGAACAATTAAATTAGTCTAGGCTTACGGAAGAAAAAAAAAGGGGAGGGGGGGGACTGGGTCAGTAAAAACTTGTAACTTACGTGTTTCTTCAGCCTTGTTAAGGCTGTTATTATCTAAGGAGACAGAAAAGAGTCATCTCGTGATAGTTTTCAATTGGAAAAAAAAAGTACTGTAACACAATCGTTTTTTTTTTTATGATTTTTTTTTTCTTTGTGTTAAAAAGGCCTTAAAAAAGCTTAATCCCTTTTTCCACCATAAAAAAGCAAAAAAGATAAACAAGGCTAGAAAAAAAAAAAAAAAAAAAAAAAAAAAAAGATATAAAAAGGTTCGTAATGATATAAAAATACATTTTGGGAAATTATTATTTGTTCAGGTGTACAGTAATATCGAATTTAATCTGAAGTCGAAAATAAACATGCGGAGCTAATTAGAGTAATAAAAAGTGAAGAGAACAGTAATTTCGGATTTTGCAGTAAGGCAATGGGTATTATTTTGTATGCTAGTATTAGTATTGGTAGTCATAGTGATATACAACAATGAAATTAACAATAAAATAAAGGGCAAAAAAAAACCGTTTTATATATATTTATTATTGGTTATAGAGAAACCCAGAATGGATGGTGTTATAAAAATAGTTTAATATTCGTACTCCACACACATAAAGAAAACAATCTCTCTTTTTCGTTTTTTTTTTTCTTCTTTTTCCTTTTTACTTTTTTCCTCTTTTTTTTTTATTCAGTAGGGAATCCTTTTCTTTTTTTTCATAAAGAAAAAGCAATGCAAGAAGAGTCACGCACTGACCTTGTTTCTCTTTTCAATGTTGGGGGTTCACCACCAACTGAAGAAACTATATCGAATCTATTAGCAAATCGATATAAACGCAATTTACCTTATACAAACCTGGGTTATTCTAATCTAGTTGTCATCAATCCATATCAATCTTTAGAGTTATTAAATGATGCTACACTTCAAAACTATGCTGAAATTGGATACAAAGATGTTTCAGGACAAAAACAAATATTACAACCTCATGTATATGAATTAGCTACTCGACTTTACTTTCATATGAGAAGAACTGGTGAAGATCAAAGTATTATTTTAAGGTAAAATAATAATAATAATAATAATAATAAAATTCTAAACTCATTTTTTTTTTTTTTTTTTAGTGGTATTACGGGTTCCGGAAAGAGTACAACACGAAAACATTTTCTTTGTGAACTTTTAAACCTTTCTGCACACAACAAGAGAGAATCAAAACTTTCATCACAAATTCAAAACGCTTTTGTTATTATGGAAGCATTTGGTCATTCTCGTACTTCACAAAATGCATCTGCTTCCAAGTTTGGTATGTTTCAAGAAATTCAATTTAATGAAAGGGGCCGTATTTTAGGTACAAAATCAATGGCTTATCAATTTGATAAATCAAGAGTCACTCATGTACCTCAGAATGAGCGCACTTATCATGTGTTCTATTCTCTTTTGGCTGGTACTTCTATTAATGAAAAAACTGCTCTTCATATCAACTTTAAACCTGAATATTTTCATTATTTAAATCAATCCGGTTGTATTACAACTCCTGGTTGGAACGATGAAATTCAATTTGGTGATCTTAAAAGTGCTCTCAAGACCTGTGGATTTAAAGCAAAAACTGTAACTCAAATATTTCAACTTTTATCTGCTATTCTTCATATCGGTAATTTACAATTTATGGAAGGTGCTGAAACATTAGCTCAAGAGGCTTGTGTAGTAAAGAATACGGATATCTTGGATATTGTTGCTGTCATGTTGGGTGTGTCACCTTCTAAATTAGAAACTTGTTTAACTTATAAATTGAAATTAATTGGTAAAGAAGTCTGTACAATGTTCTTAAACCCTCAAGCTGCTTGTGATCAACGTGATGATTTGGCTCGTGCTCTTTATAACGTATTGTTCTTATGGATTGTAGAATCTATTAATCGTAAAGTATGTTACACAGGTACAGAAGAACCAGCCAATGTAGTTGGTATGATGGATCAATTTGGTTTTCAAAACTTTTCTATAAACGCATTTGAAGAATTCTGTATCAATTTAGCGAATGAACGTATGCATCATTTCTTGGTAAATGAAAACTTCAGTAATGATCATGGTATTCATGCAATCATGATTCGTGACGGCGTTCCATTACCAACTATCAAAATGGCTGATCATTCCGCCTGTCTTGAACTTTTGGTCGGTAAAGACAAGATTCAATTATTAGAAGATACAACAAAAGAAACAAAAAAAGAGAAATTAAGCAAGTCTTCTTCATTAGCATTAACTGGTGTTGCTGGATTAATGGATAGAGATACTGCTAGACTTCAAACGGGTGCAAGTGATGCAACAAACGCTAATTTTTTGGCTACTTTACAACGTCAATTTGCTAATCATCCTTCATTATCTCGTGGATCTCAAACTTATTCATTTGGTATCAACCATTTCTCTGGTACTGTACATTACTCTGTTGATAACTTTTTGGAAAAGAATTTAGATGATCTTTCTCCCGATTTTGTAAACTTGCTTCGTGAAAGTAGTTCAAACTCTTTCTTATCTGGTCTATTTCAAGGTACTGCCATGGCAACTGAATCTCATCCCAAGGATGATCGTACCATTGTCAAGGCACAATTATCACGTAAGCCTACTCGTGCTCCTTCTATGCGCCGTAAGGGTACCAAACGTAGACCTAACAACGCTGCTGAACCCTCCATACCCCAAGATACCAAAGACGATATCGAAATTAAAAAAGCTGAAGAAGCATACGAAAATATGGAACAAATGACCGTAGTCGATCAACTTTATTTGACATTACGTGATATTACTCTTTCAATGACCAACAGCAAGATTTATAACGTAATTCATATCAGACCAAATGATGGTCAAGTACCCGAATACGATCATAATCGAGTACGATCACAAATCCGTGCCTTCTTACTGCCAGATTTAGTAGCCCGTCATCAATACGATTACGCCAACTTTTATACATTTGAAGAGTTTACATCACATTATGCAAACTTTATGAGTTCCATGAACTTACATACACCTGGTTCAAAACAAGAAATTCAAGAACTTTGTGCCATGATGCAGTGGTCTCCTCAATCGGTCTTTGTGGGTCATGAAATGGTCTGGTTAGATTTCCAAGTATGGAAACAATTGGAAGATGGATTACGTTTCGCTGAAAAGGAAGAACGTGCCCTTGCAAAGGGTATTGCGGCTGAAAGCGGTGTTGGTTCCGTAAATGCAAGTCAACCTCCCATGTCTGATGCGGGATACGATGCAAATGGACAACAAATGATGGAACACTATGGTTATGACGACCATAACCAACAATACTTGAATACACATGATCAAGGGTTTGATGAAAACGCAAGTTACGTATACAGTGAAGATAAACGTGAAGCAGACGGTAGTCAGTGGGGAGAAGAATCTGAATGGGGTGTAAACGTTATTTCAGAAGGGTAAGCTCCTTTTTTTTTATTATTATTATTATGATTGCAAGAAAAAGAATCTTATACTAATATATATATATATATATATAGTTTTGGACCTAATATGGATATGAGTAAAATGATTGAAGATGTTCAAGTACCTCAAATTGAAAATATTGAAGAAGTACCGATTACACCAGTCCGTCGATGGTGGGTACGATTCGTCTGGCTCTGTACATTCTGGATTCCATCCTTCTGTCTTCGTATCTGCGGTAAGATGAAGCGTCAAGATATTCAAATGGCCTGGCGTGAAAAGGTAACACTTTGTATGTTGATTGCATTTATGTCTGCTATGATTATGTTTGTTATTGTTGGACTTGGTGAAGTACTTTGCCCCGGTACCAAGAACATGTACTCTCCTGTTAACGTTGCTAACCATAATACGGCGGCTGATAATTACATGAGTGTGCGTGGTATTGTTTACGAAATTACAAGATTTGCTAAACTTAACCATGGTACGAATGCCAACAGAGCAACTGAAGAATTAATGACCATGGTAGCTGGTTTAGATGTATCCAGTTCTATCCCTCCTCCTTTATACGCTGCCTGTGAAGGATTAGTTGCTCCCGACTCTACTTTTAAAATCACTCCTAATTTCACTGTTATCCCTCAAGCTAGTTTTGTCCATTACTCTGGTACTGAAGCTGTTCCGGGTGTATCGGCTAAACTTGATAACCCCAACTGGTATAACGAGAACTTTTTGCCCGGTTTGAAAGATTATAGAAAGGGTGTGCTTGTGCATAGCTTAGAAGATATATCCGCTGATGCTGAAGGCTGGGGACGTGCTGTCTTGGCTATCAACAACCGTGTGTATGATATACAAGATTATGTTACCACATTGAGCTACTTGGGCCCTACCTATGGATTTATGCCTTCCACTATCATTGATATCTTTAACAAGTATAAGGGAACCGATGCCACCAAGAATTGGGATCTCTATAAGGACGCCATGACTTCCGCTACACAAGCCTCTGTAATGAACTGTCTTGACAATTACTTTTATATCGGTCAAGTTGATCCTCGTGAAACCACCGCCTGTATGTTTACCAATTACATGTTGTTAGCTGCTGCTTGTTTGATGTGTTTGGTTATCCTGGTCAAGTTTTTAGCCGCTCTTCAATTTGGTAGTGCACCTACACCTGAGGACCATGATAAATTTGTTATCTGCCAAGTGCCTTGTTATACTGAAGACGAAGAGTCTTTAAAGAAGACAATTGATTCTTTAACTGTGATGAAGTACGATGATAAACGTAAGCTTTTGTTTATTGTTGCTGATGGTATGGTTATGGGTAGTGGTAACGATCGTCCTACGCCTCGTATTGTATTGGATATCCTTGGTTTCGATACCAAAAATGATCCTGAGCCTCTCATGTTTAAATCTGTCGGTGAAGGTGCAAAGCAATTGAATTACGGTAAGGTTTACTCTGGTCTCTATGAATGTGAAGGTCATGTTGTGCCTTATATTGTTATCGCCAAGGTCGGTAAGGCCTCTGAACGTGCTAAACCGGGTAATCGTGGTAAACGTGATTCTCAAATGATCTGTATGAGTTTCTTGAGCCGTGTTCATTTTGACGGTGAGATGACTCCCATGGAATTAGAAATGTACCATCAAATTAAGAACGTTATTGGTGTCAATCCTTCGTTCTATGAATACGTATTGATGGTGGATTCTGATACGGAGGTCATGCCTCAATCCCTAAGTTATTTGATCTCCTCTATGCTTCACGATGGTCGTATTATGGGTCTCTGTGGTGAAACTGCTTTATCTAATGAAAATGAATCTTGGACTACCATGATTCAAGTTTACGAATATTATATTTCTCATTATTTGGCAAAGGCTTTCGAATCTTTGTTTGGTTCAGTTACTTGTTTGCCTGGTTGTTTCTGTATGTACCGTGTCCGTACGCCCGTAAAGAATGAACCACTTATTATTTCTCCTCATGTCGTCCATGCATATGCTGAAAACCACGTCGATACGCTTCACAAGAAGAATTTGTTGTCACTTGGTGAAGATCGTTACTTGACTACGTTGATGATGAAGCATTTCCCTCAATACAAGATGAAGTTTACACCTTATGCCATGTGTCGTACTGTTGCTCCTGATAAGTGGCGTATTTTACTCTCTCAACGTCGTCGTTGGATTAACTCTACCATCCATAACTTGTTGGAAGTTGTTTTACTTCCTGATCTTTGCGGTTTCTGTTGTTTCTCTATGCGTTTTGTTGTGTTGATTGATTTGATTGGTACTTTGACATTACCTGTATCTTTTGGTTACTTGGTTTATTTGATTTATGTCATGATCTCTAAAAGCGGTCCTTTCCCTACTTTGGCTATGGGAATGCTTGCTGGTCTTTATGCGCTTCAGGTGTTAATCTTTATTTTGAAACGTCAATGGCAACATATCGGTTGGATGGTGTTCTATATCCTTGCACTTCCCATCTACTCCTTCTTCTTACCCATTTATTCTTTCTGGCATTTCGATGATTTCTCATGGGGTAATACTCGTGTCGTTGTGGGTGAAAGTCAACGTAAGATTATCGTCACCGACGAAGAAAAGTTTGATGAAAAGATGATTCCTTTAAAGAAATGGAGTGTTTATGAACAAGAGCTTTGGGAGATGGGTTCTCAAGGTACTCGTGAGACTGGTATGAGCGGTAACACCTATAACAGTTATGGTGGCGGTGTACCTCCTGGATATGATAACCGCAGTCAGTATAGTTCCAACTCTGGTCATGGTGGTGATTTCGATTATTATCGTGATGGTAAGCGTGGTGAAAAACCTCGTACTCGTCCTTCGTATGTAGGTACTGGTTCGATGGCTGGTTCAGTAGTTGGTTCGGAGTACGGTGGTGGAGGTATGAACCAAAATACGATGGGTGATTATAATCGTAGTATGATGGGTACACCCTCCCCTATGATGATGCAACAACCTCAAATGCGTCCCATGTCTTACGCCAGCTCAGCTCATCCTGATTACATGAGTCAAATTCAACCCATGATGATGGACCCAGCTTATGCCATGATGCAAACTGATACGCAAGGCGCTGGTATGTACAACACATCTTCTTCTCATATGTCTACTTCATTTGACCATATGGGCGCACCCTCTCCAGCATTCAGTAGTCGACCTCGTAACTCATCTTATGATCGCGGAAGCAATCTCTCTGCTACAAACTTGTTAGGTCAACAAAGTGAATACGATATACCCATGGGCAATGTCAGTCAAGTGTCTGTACCACCAATGATTCCTGCTGGCTTCCCTACCGATGATGAAATCCTCACTGAAATCAAGACCATTTTAGCTACTGCTAATTTGATGAGTATTACAAAGAAGCAAGTACGTGAACAACTTTCTGAAATGTTTGGATTTGACATGAATTTCAAGAAAGACTTTATCAATACCAGTATTGAATATATCCTTCAAGGACGTTTATAATTATAATAATAGATTCAACTTTTTTCTTTTTCCATCTTCATTTTTGTTCTTTTCTTTTTTTTAAACACACACACACACACACTTCTTTTTTTGCTAATACACATATATACAACTCAATTTTTTTTTTTTTTATAATTAAAATGACATTTATAATATCTAAATGAAAACAACTGGTTTTGTGAAATTAACTTCCCTAATAATCACACTGCCTAAAAATGATCAAGATAATATTTGTTTATGCTTGTAGCGGCCTACAAATGCAGTCATAATGGGTCGACATTTGTCCACAATGTCATTGAGCGGCTTCCAAGAAAGAGAGCTCGAATTCGTCGAACTGGTCTGTTATTTCTGGGCAACCAGAATACCACATAATTCACGTACATTTGATTTTACAGCACTAATTCTTTTGGCTTTTTAGAAAATCAAGGCGTCTTAAACAAGGACAAAATAAATCGATGCCGTACGTAGTACAGTAAACAAGTAAATTTCAAGCACGTTGAGCATAAAAGTGAATATTATATATATTTTAGAGAAGGGGCCTCGTTTATGACACATATATATATAAATTTTTTAAAGCTCTGTATTGGGATGTATTCTGTTGCAATTTTCTAATAACCAAAAAGCTTCTTTTTGTTAATTACACTATTTATGCGACGGAAAATGAGTAATATTTGATGAGAAACGCTAAAACTACAAAATCAGATAATTCATATCACACACGAATTATACTATTCTGGTCAAAAAGTAATCGTCATTTTTTACAATTATAGCATCTTTGAATTAAGAAACTCGATAATAAAACTTTAACCAAATAACTTCAAATGTTGAATATAATTTACTGAAATGTACAATTAATAAGTACTAAGTTTTATTTATGTTTTAATATTTGGTATGGCATTTTTTTTTTTACAGCTGTACATCTTTTGGACAAATCGCCTTTATAACAGATACTTGGTTGCTTATTTAGATTCTATTTCGATTATTTGCTCATTTCGCGAATATGGCGTTCGTCCACAAGATCACCCAGAAGAAGGCGCGAAAGACAAGACACTTAAGAAGAAAAACATCAATATAATACTCGTTCAAGAATACGTCAAAATAAGCCTTGTGAATGATCGCTTTTCTTTCCATGATACCTTGTAAGTTTATAATTTGCAATTGCTTCATTGCTGCTTTTCTCTAATACTGTTGCCATATCCAAACCTTGCTCTAATTACTATACTCAATTTTTATCGACGAATTCAAGTTTAACGTAATAATAGATTTTTAAGCTAACGTTCTATTTATCAATTTCTTTTTTACTTCCTTCTAATTCTGGCAATATCATTCCCTCCAATTAATGCAACGCTATCTTTTTCCCAAAGCGATAAATAATTTATGAATAAAAGTGTACATTTAAGCTATTCATGAAAACTATGAAATAAATAATACCTCTCATGACAATTAGCTTTTTAGTTTTTTAGCTGCAGATAACTGCTGTTGACTAGGCTACATAATTAATTTATGCGAAATAGTGCTGTAAGGCTGTTGATAACTGTAAAAGAGAGATGCATACACCCAAAACATTTTCTTATTACCTGGAAAAATAATTATCCCCTCAAAAAAAAAAAAGCGGCAAGCATGATGTACAATATGTCGTCAGTAATTGAAACCCCCCTTTCTCTTTTTTGTCTTGCATGTATATCCATTCTATGCAAATACACGTAAATAAATAAACAAAAAAAAAGTTTAAACAAGTATGCTCTTTTTTTTAATAAGATGCAATTAAAAAAACCAATGAATCTGTGTGTAGAACAACAACCAAAAAGGGGATCAGACCAATAAGAAAGAAATAAGGAAAAAAGGGTGTGACGTGTTGAGTTGTGTTATTTTTCTTTTTCTTTTTATTCCTTTCTTTTTCTTTAATTGACAACTAGTAGTAATGAACGAAAAACCAATGGAGGAAAATATACCAGAAAAAAAACCAGAAGAACACACTAGTAAATTACGAAGTGTACCTATTCCACAACCACTTATATTAAAGAGGCGAACCAGTAAATCCTCCCTTTCTTCATTTGATGAACACCATGCTGAAGAAAATTATCCTACTTCTCCTTCTGGTTCAGTATCAGGAGGAGATTTTTCGAACCGCAAATCATTTTTATTTGATATGGATTACAGTAGTAGTCCCGGTAGTGATAATGATATTCTGTATCATCGTTCACCGCCGCCACCATCTACATTATTATCATCATCTACAACACCACGATACTCTAGTCCACCTGCTGGAAGTGGTGCCAAATATATGGTACGATCTAAACGAGCCAGTTGGATAGACGGATCCTCTTCCATCACATTTGATTCTACTCCTTCTACTCCGACCACACAACCTCAATCAAAGATACCCCCACTTTGTTTACCAAAAACAATCGAAGATAATTCACTTAAATCCGGTTCGTTATCAAAATTACGTGAAGATAGACAACTACAACCTAAACGAGAGAGTTCGGTTGATAGTAATACTCCATTATCTGCCACTTCTTCTAACACGGAAACCACACAATTTCATGAAAGAAAGACATCAGTTTCTTCTATTATGACTGATTCGAGTTTGGCAAGTGAAGATGTTTATTCACCTACTTCTTCACCTCGTAAGTTTATTATTATTATTATTATTTTCTTTTATGTGCTGATATTATATATTATATATAGATCGACCGAAATCATCTAGTCATGGTCCTCGTTCTGCTTCTGCATCACCTCTTGTAACACATGCTCAATCAACTCCGCATAAAGCCAGACGTCGTTCATCAATGAGTATGCTTCGCAATATTCCTAGTTCAGAACTAGCCGAAATCATTAGCGGTAACTCACCCAATCCAATTTTGGAAACCCCACCTTCTGATTTAATTTCAGGCCATCCACTTGCCATCGATGACCAAGAAATGAATGAGCCGTACCATCCACCACACTCTTTACATTCCTTATTAAGAAAGCAACTCTCCAGTAAACGTAAACCAATGCGTGATAGACGTTCTTTGCCTAATATTGATAAAGAAGCTGATAAAGATGTAATTGAGATGAACTTGGACCCAGATCCTACTATTAGTTCAACATCTGCATCCAATACGACATTTGACTTGGTTGAAGAAGGTAGCCCTGTATACCCAGCTATGCTATTGAATGAAAATACTGTAGTAGAGCCTGACCCAAAAAAGTTACCTTCGTCTTCGTCTCTTTCTCGTACTTCGGTGCCTGATATGTCAAATTGGAATGATTATTTTAGCACTCTTCCTATTGTTCGTACCGCTGCTTGTAAGTAAAAAAAAAGTAAATTATTGTTAGTAAAAACTAATCTTTATTTAAAGCTGCAAGTGTAGGTGGAAGACGTGATACATCTCTTTATCGAAAGGCATCCTTTGATCCAACACACGCAACATTTGGATCAGACGAAGATTACGCTAAAAAACTGTTTTTGTCTCGATCAGCCAAAGTAAAACGATGGTGTAATGATACTGTAGACCATATTGAAGATAAACTTCATATAAAGGGTCGTAAACGTAGTAGTAGTACCAGCAGTGCACCTTCACAAGATAGAAGGTATTCATCCACGTTACCCCATTTCAGTCGTGACGAATGTAATAATATGCCAACGATTATGGTGACCAGTACAGAATCTGCAGGAAGAATACGAAATCATCAGATGGTAGATAATATACCTTGGGTTGATTGGCTAGAAGAATACAAGGTAGTAAAAGCTCGAGAGATACGACGAAGATCTTCTACGCAACCTGAGTCTGAGGAAACAGCAACTCATAATTCTAATTCTGTCGTCAATCGAGTACTTTCTAATTGGTGGAACACGGTTAAGAATGGTGCTGAACATTATTCAAAACCAAAACAAGATGCAGTGTCTGATACAGTACCTGATCACAATCATCATCATCATGTTGAAAACCCAAAGAATGCATTACATTTATCTCTTGACCTACAAGAATTACAACACCCACTTGAACAACAACAAGATTGGATAGAACATGAAAGTGTTTCACCTATTTCTATTCCTTCTTCATTTAACGAACCTAAACGAGTACCACGTAACCCCATTACTCAAAAGAGTTTAGCTAAGCGAGTAGGTTATCGATTCTTTAACCCAGGAAATCGTATGGGTACGTTTGGGCAACTGAGTAATATCTTTGGGTCACCTAGTGATGCTAATTCAACCACTCGGATTCAAAGATCCATCAAGTCCAGACTTCAATTTGCCAAGGAAGCATGTGATGCCGAACTAAGACAGATTATTGATGGATTAAACGAATATGTAGAACGAGGTTTACAATACGTAGAAGATATGGACGAAATTTTAGAAGAAGGGTTACGATCCACCGAGAGTTCAGATGACGAAGCCTTTGTAGAACAGTATATGGCTTTACCTAGTGTTGTTGAAATGGATGAGAATTCACCAGATACTAAAAACTCCAGCTCAAATAGTTTACCTCATAAAAGAACTTTATCTTCTGCAATGGATGAACACGAAGATCCTCAACGAATTGGTAGTTCTATGGTAGCCTTAATCTCTGAGGACTCGTATTTACCTACTCCGTTTATTTTAACATTACAGGAACTTATTTCTGTAGCACAAAGTGTGATGGATACCTCGCTAGATGAAATTATTGAAACTAATGGAGCGTGTGCTGAAGCAGTAGCAAAGATTCAAACCATTGGATCCAGCTGGGACGAACACCCAGAATGGCCATGCAGAGAATGGTATGTTCGTTTACTATTGGGTATAGCTGCTTTAAACAGAGTGATTGAATGGTGGGCAGTAGAAAGGGGATTTTGGTCTGCAACAGGAACTGCAACGCCTGTACCAGCTAGCGATACCGAAGATATGGATACAGTAAGTAATATATCTAAGATGGATGAAGAAGAAACCTATAATGATGATGATGACGATGATGGACAAATGTCGATTGATGAAGTACCCAACAGAAGACAAGATCAAGAATCCATTCTTTCTCATGATACCCCTCTTTTTGAAGATGATGAAATGAATGAACCGGATGATAACTTTGGAAGCTTTCAATTACAAGCTGAAGCTGAAAGAAGTCAGAATTCTACCATTATTGTAGAATTGAGCTTAGGTACTACTGCTGTACAGTATGTAAGTCCTGTATGGTTTGACGTTGTCGGGTGAGTTTACTTATTATTATATATTGAAAGCTTACTAACAAAGAAGAAATATGTATAGTACGGATCCTCAATCTGTTATTGGGCATAGTGTTACTCAATTACTGTCAACAGACGATAAACAAGTATTTAGTATAGCCACTGAAGAACTTTTAGCTGATAACTCACATACGGTCGAGGTTCGATTTAACGTTACTGGAGCCGAAGGCTCGGCGATTGAGATGGAAGGTAAAGGTATGCTTATGTATAACCGAGTGACAGGAGAACCCAGTCATACCATGTGGGTGATGAAACCCGTCGTTTCACGTCGTTGGTCAATTGTTGATATGGCTCCTCGTATTGAAAAGCATAGTCCAACTGATGTATCGGGCGTACAAGATCATCCAGTTACTGCTGAAGAGCAACGTGCCATGATGCGAAACCGGTCTAAATCCGAACCTGCAATTCATACACCGCCTTTTTTACCTGTCTTAAAAGATGAACAAGAAGAAGAGAGTATAGAACAACAAGAGGTTTCTATTTCTAGTTTAATGTCTTTACCACCCGTCTTGTGTCGTGTATGTGAAAGATGGGTGGTGGCCGCATTTTTTGAACAGCATTCGGAACTATGTGTTGAAATTCATCAAAGTGAAATGGATGTGAATGCATGTAATGATAGTTTAATGGAGTTAAAACATTTAGTTAATGAACGTATAGAGAACACAAAAGAAGAAATACAATTATTAGAGTCTAACGAAAAGACAGCAGAACCTATTGTCATTGAACCTGAAGACAATGAAGAAGATGATGACGATAATGACGACAATGATTCTATCTTTGGAGACTATTTACCATTGGAAGAAGCGGTACCACCTTTAGAAGCCAAACAAGGAGAGCTGGAACTATTTAATGATTTACTAGAGATTTTAGAAGTATCACTTAGTATCTCTATGCCCGGTACAGTTGAAGATGCAGCAGGGCTTGTAGATGACGAAACTGGACCTGATCAATCTCCACGATCTAAAGATAAAATGGTTCAAATATTGTACTGGCGTCCACCTACCACTGACGATCCAGCTCTATCATCATTAGTAAAAGATGTTGAAGAACTAACACGGGGAAAAGTAGATGCTGTAAACCGTATGAGAGATCGATTAGAGTACAATTGTCGTATCCGAGCCGAATTTCAAAAGAATACCAACCAAGAGGATCATTGGACTGAATTTGTTTACGATTCTTTAGATGAAAAGAAATCGGATGAAGAAGAAGAACCTGTAGTAGATAAACCAAAAAGCTTGGAACCCAATCCTACTTTAGCTCGAAAGAGTTTAATGAGTCGTATTAAATCATGGAGACAAAGACGAGCGTCAGGTATTGCTGGAAGGTTATCAAGAAGGTTAAAATCAATTACGCCTGATACAACCAATACACCTATTGTTGAAATGGAAACAATTGAGACACCTATTGGGTCTCCAGGACTTGGTCCTAAAGTATCACCTAGTATTCATCATTTAAATTCCGGAGCACATACACCTAATAGTGTTCACTCTAACGTGGGTAAACCACCTTCATCACCTCTACATGCACCTGTGGTATCACGTCCTACATTTCCCAGTATTAAAGATTTTGATATTATTAAGCCTATTAGTAAAGGAGCATTTGGTTCCGTCTTTTTAGCCAAGAAACGCACTACAGGAGATTATTACGCAATTAAATTCTTAAAAAAGTCAGATATGATTGCCAAGAATCAAGTTACTAACGTCAAAGCAGAGCGTATGATTCTAATGTCTCAAACAGATAGTCCGTTTGTTACTAAACTCTATTACACCTTCCAGTCTAAAGATTACTTGTATCTGGTTCTAGAATATTTAAATGGTGGAGATTGCTCTGCGCTTATTAAAGTTATTGGAAGTTTATCTGAAGATTGGACTCGAAGTTATTTAGCCGAAGTGACTTTAGGATTAGAATATTTGCAAAGTAAAAACGTAATTCATCGGTAAGTTTCTAATATATTTATAAATATATATATATATATATATGAATATATAAAAAGTATACTAATACAAAAGAAATATATATATTATATAGTGATTTGAAACCAGATAATTTATTAATTGATCATAATGGACACTTAAAACTAACCGATTTCGGTCTATCAAGAATTGGGTTCTTGGACCGTCGTGTACGAGATGAATTGACTACAGTATCTTACCATGACCGTGTACAACCTTTATCTCCTGCACCTTCCAGATCCGGTACACCGCCACAATCACCTAACGAAGCCGAAGCGTCTTCTTCAACACCAAACGAAGGTGCATACCGACACTCTTATTTTAGTTTACTGTTTGATCAAAACCACAGTCCTAGTTCGACGCCTTACTCAGGTACACTCAACAACGAAGAAGCGATTATTAACCCTGCATCACCTGAAACACGTCATACGGAACACCACCATCGTCGTCATATCTCCTCAGCACTTTCTGAGTCACTTTCATCTGGTATGACAAGCGGATCCAAAACCAAGACAGATGATAAGCCTCGACAAGCAGTTGGTACACCAGATTACTTGGCTCCTGAAAGCATTTTAGGTACAGGACAAGATTCTATGGTAGATTGGTGGGCATTAGGTGTTATTTGTTATGAATTCTTGTATGGTATACCACCATTTCATGCTGATACACCAGATAAAGTATTTGAAAATATCTTATCTAGACGTATTGATTGGCATGAAGATGAAGTACATATATCACGAGAGGCTCGGGATTTTATGGAAAGGTTAATGACCTTGGACCCTGAGAAACGACTTGGGTATCACGGGGCTGAAGAGGTTAAAAATCATCCCTTCTTTGCCTCTATTCATTGGGACACTTTATTGACTGAATCACCCTCGTTTATTCCTCAACCCTCTGGAATGGAAGATACTGATTATTTTGATGCCCGTGGAGCAACTATGCAAAACGCACCAGAAGAAATAACATCAAACCAACTTGATGAATCATCTGTAGCACAAGTAGAACGAGCCAAAGCAATTATTCGCGAACAAAACCCTGAGAACTTATCACCTATTACTGATAAAAGTAAAATATCTCGTTTAACAAAGGAAGAAGACTCGGATTCAGATAATACAGATTTTGGTACATTTACATTCAAGAACTTACCTGTGCTTGAAAAAGCCAATGAAGATATGATTCGAAAGATTCGACATGATAGTATTTCTGCTACGGCATTTGAAAGTAGTCCACCTGGAGGAAAATTGTTACATCGTAAATTTCCTGCTATTTCTAATAAGAGTTCGGGTCCGTGCACGCCCACTACAATCAGTCATCATCAAAGTCCGTCTTCTTCTACCAGTTGTACACCACTTTCTATGTCTCCTTCGGTTTCTTCTAAATTATGTATGGTATCTCCACCTGTAGGACGTCAACCTACAAATTCAACTGTACCCCATGTACCTACCAAGATGTCCGATATATCCTCAAAGGAAAGTACACCACCACAACGAGCTCGATCATTGTCTACGCCCTCTATTGAACCGCTCAAGTCAACGCAATCGACACCTCCAATTCGTCAACCAGAAGAATCAAAATATACAAACGTAAACGAATTCTTTGGAGCTCACAAGACATTATCTCCATTAGGTAAACCAGAACGAAAATCATCTTCAGACCATGGAAAGTTTAAGCCACTAGCATGTCTTGTTGCCGATGATAACCCAATTAGTTGTAAAATTATTGAAACTATTTTACAAATGTTACATTGTCAGTGTGTGATTGTTCGAAATGGTGCACAAGCGATTCGATCTGCTATGAGTGATGTACGGTATGATATTATTTTTATGGATATCCGTATGCCCATCAGTAAGTTATAGTTGTTATTATTTAACATTTTTTATTTAACATTTTTTAAATTTTTTTAGTTGACGGAGAGACAGTAGCAAGAATGATCAAATCGACCAACAATAATAACAGAAAGACACCTATTATTGCTGTAACAGCATACGAGCGCACAGTAAGAGTAGCAGAAGCGTTTGATGGTATTCTAAGTAAACCAGTAACAAAAGACATTATCTTGCAAAAGTTAAAGCAATGTTGTAGAGAATTTGAACATGAGATACCTTTGTAAATAAAAAATAAAAAGTCTTCAGGGACCATGAGTCCAAAAAATAGCGTAAAAAAAAAAAAAAAAAAAAAAAAAACTTAAAAAAGTAAGATGTTTTCCTTTTACAGCGAAACTTCTATTTAAAGCGTTTTTTTTTTTTTTTCCCTTTTTCTTTTTTAACACATATATAAAAAAAAAAGTATACTTCTTTAATGGTCGATAATGTAAATAAAAACTTTAAAATATACACATATTTTTTTATAAAAAAAAAAAAAGGGAAAAAACTAAAAAAAAAAAATTGATAATAGTCGACCGGACATGGTGTTAGTTTTCTTACACGAAGACATTCGACGGGAGATGGCACAGTGAACAATTCATTTGTTTTACCACCTTATCCACCTAGTACACCAGACCATGACTGTCGCCAGTTTGAAACACCCGAAGGGACCTATACATTAACACATTCAATCTTTGTAAATTCAATGCAACCTTTATATTCAGTTGGTACAACTGCTAGTCTAGTATCAATAAAATACAAAGAAACTATATCTAACAACTTGCAACGTTACGAAGCTCAGCCTGGCGCTCGTAGTTTCAGACGCATGTTTAGTAATGGCCATCCCACCACCACCTCGAACACCACCACCTCTAACACTGATTCAGATGAAGAACCAGTTTTCCGAACCCCATCACTTTCAAGTTCGTCCTCCAGTCATAAGAACACACTTGGTACACCTTTGTCCCACTCTATTCCAGAAGAACAAATTGCCATACCGACCACACCTACTACTACTAGTACTACAACAATAACGGATACCCATCATGCTAGCCCAACACCGACTTCGACGCTTTCCTTCTTGGCTCGAAATCATACTATTGGTAGACACCCACGTAAACCCAAAACTAATATCACAAAAACCAATTCTAGTTTTGTACAAAGGATTATTACCAATGATCAACTAGCCAAGATATTAATGGCAAGAACAAGTGAAGATACAAATTTGTTTTATAATTGTGGTACTAGTTTTGTATGGGTAGATGCAGCAGGTCATCCAAAAGTAAATTATTTGATGAGGTAACATTAAATAAGATTTCTCACCCGTATTTGATTGTATTTTTAGGAACCGTTATCACGCATTGTATTTGCTAGAGCCTGTCCAACGTCGCACGATGTAAACGTATTGACGCGTGGCGCAGATCACTTAGATATTATTATTGGATTTACTTCTGGAGATATTGTTTGGTTTG
Organism: Thamnidium elegans; assembly: GCA_025201345.1. Classification (NCBI taxonomy): domain Eukaryota; kingdom Fungi; phylum Mucoromycota; class Mucoromycetes; order Mucorales; family Mucoraceae; genus Thamnidium; species Thamnidium elegans. Next base: position 558,983 of record JAIXMG010000018.1, read on the forward strand.
ATCCACTATGTAATAAGTATGGCCGAATCAATAAAGGAGTAAGTAAAATATTCTCTTATATAAACGTATGAAGTTTTTGGGGAGGTTTTAAAAAATAAAAATAAAATAACGTTATGTTAGGGTGTAATGAATTCTTCTCCTATTACCATGATTAAATGGTTACAAGGCTACGAGAACTTATTTATGGCTGCATTTCAGGATGGTACCATAATGTTATTTGATAAAGAAAAAGAAGATGATACATTCCATCCTGGTGATGAACAAAGACCAACATTAAAAAATGTCTTGCCTGATGAAAAACACTTGTTTAAAATAACAAAACCGTCTTCAAAAAGTTCTGTGAAATCTAATCCTGTTTCTCATTGGAAATTATCGAATCAATCTATCACTGGTAAAAAAAAAAATACTTCAAACTTTATCTTTGCTACTAGTTTTTTTTTTTTTTAATTTCTTTTTTTTATATATATGCGTGTGTAGCTTTTGCCTTTTCACCGGATTGCCAACACGTCGCTATAGTAGGACACGATGGATTACTACGTGTTGTCAATTTCTTGCATGAAACGTAAGTTTCCATTTTCTGTATTATTTATAATTCTTTTTAAAAAAAAAACCCTTTGTTTGTTTGTTTATAGTTTGCATGATGTATACGAAGCTTATTATGGAGGCTTATTTTGTGTTGCATGGAGCCCTGATGGGAGATATATTTTGGTAGCATACAAAAAAAAACATTACGTATATATAAACCAGCTGACAAGTATTTTTTGGGGAAATAGACAGGTGGCCAAGATGACCTAGTTACTATCTGGGCATTTCGAGAACAACGTGTTATAGCTAGATGCCAAGGACACCATTCTTGGGTAAACTTTTTATGTTTGTATATATATATATGTATATGTTGTTTCTTATGGTTTTTTTTAAAAAAAATTTGTAGGTTAAAGGTGTAGCATTTGACCCTTGGAGATGCGATGAAAAAGTATACCGATTTGCTAGTGTAGGCGAAGATGCAAAGTTAATTTTATGGGATTTTTCTGTTAATGCTTTACATCGACCTAAAACAGTACGTAATATATACAATCAAAAAAAAATCACAACTAAAATATTTCATTTAGAAACCAGGTAGTAGAAACCGCGGTGCTTCGGTTTCCTCTATCAACCCACCTCCCTTATCCAGTATATTAGCAACAATGCAAGACCGAAGACCTACCGTGCATCCGGTTCAATCCAAGACGGATGTTGCGTTTTTACAACCAACGATGGTTAAAACCATTCACGGAGACCCTTGCGTGGGTGTATATTTTAGAGAAGATGTGATAGTAACAACCGATAAACGAGGTCGTGTAAGTACGTGGCGAAGACCTTCTCCTACTCCTGCTTCCTCTGTATCTTCATCTTCTTGAATGTAATATTATTTTAAATGTACTGTGCTTCCACTATCAATTTACCGGATGTTTGATAACTCCACCCATTTTTGTCTGAGATTAAATTGCCCAGAAAAATGATCAATTGTTTGAATTTAAGTTACCCAGTTTTTTGAAAATAAATTATCCACTTTCAAAAAAAATATCATTTTGACCATATAGCAAAATCAATCACACAAAAGTCCTTTATTCAAGAATTTAGGAGTTGCATTGATTGAGTGTCGTATATATGCTCAACAGGAACATCCTCACTATCTTGAATTATTCTTGAAGAAAGTGTTTCAGCATTTTATCGGACGTGATTTAACGACTTCATTATCGAAATTATATAAATTCATAGGTCTCCTTGCATTAGGTGAAGATACAATAAAAAATATTGTTAGCGCGTCTAACTCGAGTGAAAGTAGAGTCAATGATTTCTTAAATTTATTTTATCCTCTATAATGAAAGCTGTCGTTGCACATCAACATAAAAGGTAATCTGGTGATATATTTGTTAATAAAACGAGTCAGAAAGTTTGATAAAAGTCTTAAAAAAAAAGAAAGATAATGTTTATTATTTGAAAAGAAAGAGTTGTTATTTATATATAAAAAAAAAGAAGAGTTCAATGACAGTTAAAACGGATGAAGACAAAAATAGGGGGTAATGAATATTGTGCTATTCTGAATAGGTTATTTCTGTAACCATATTACAAACATAAGGAAAATCAACTAGTTACAGACTTATTTGTCGCTCGTATATAGCATCTGGTGATTATGTTATTGTTTTGCACTTTTAACGTATATAAAGCGATAAAAAATCGATAATCTCTAGACACATTGCCGGTTCCTTTGAACTTAATGCAAAGCTTACAGAGCTGTAAACTTGACGCTCTGATAACGTTGATCCAGGCTTTTTAAGTAGCAGAGTCTTGATAGATGATTTCAAATAACTTATGCGCCCTTTTGATATATCACCACGATCTAAATCCCCTGTGGAAATATCCTCAGCTTCCAGTAGTCGTTGTAAAGCAGCAAAAGAAAAATTGCTTTTATTTTACAAAGTATTATTCACGTATTAAAATAAATAAATGAAAATGTCATAAACCCTCCCAAAATCAAACCATACATTTCGGTTCCTGAGGAGATTAAAGTCCCTCTTGATTGAATGGATTGCGTTATGAACACTTTCCCTGAGAGTTATGCTGATACGTGGATTTCAGAATAGGTATATCATGCAAAGTCAGAAAATTTAACAACAGTTGTCAAAAGAAAAATTATTCTGTATGTATTATTAGTACAGGACGTATTTTTGCCATCTAAACGGCCAAAATTAGGTAGTCTAGTCCAGACTTGCCGAAAATAGTAACTCAATAACATTTTTGATGAAACGCGCCCAAAAAAAAGTGGCGATACTTTAGTAAATTTGATTAACACCCGGTTCATCGAATACATGAGGAGGTGGGATGTCATGTATATTGACAATCACTATATATAATTAATTTAATAGTATCCGACTTAATAAAAAAAGAAATTACATTTAAGGTCATGCGTATTGTAAGATACTTTTTTTACGTTTTTATCGACATCTTGTTTTTGCAAACAACAACAAAATAAGGCCTTTTGGAACGATGAGAAAGATCTATAAAAGTGGCAAAATGCCTAAAAGAGACATATGGTGTATTTTTCCTAGTAAGAACGAATTATGATTGTTCAAATGTGTGTCCCAGGGCATTCATGCCAATTTATAATCGATGCGCGACTTACGTCAACAGCAACAACAACGACAACAAACGTTTCGTGAGGGAAATCTTCTTGGCATATAGAATTAGGTTATTTTTAGACAGTATGACTATAGTTGTTGCTTCTCCCTGATCATCCTTTTTTCAGTGGTTTCGACCAGGCACTACATATAAGTTTTTTTTTTTTTTTTTTTTGAAACAAAGGAGTTGATTTACACTCAAAACGCATATTAGAAACCCCCTCTCCTAATTGACTTTTTATCGTATAACTACCTGACAATTGACGGCGTACGATTTTTTTTGTGTTAAAGTCCTACAGATATTTTTGAACCAAGTGTAACCTTGAAACTTGGGTATTGTATGACCATGGTGACGGTTCTCCTGAATTATTCACTATTTAAATTAGTGCGCAGCCCCATCTTATTGTTTATTGTTAAAAAGTAATTAGGAACCCAACTCTCATGGCAGGGCTCAGCAAAAGAAAAAAGAAAAACAAAAAAAAAAACAAAAAAAACAAAAAACAAAAAAAATGACCGGTGTAATTGGTTTAACACCTCTATTGTTTTTGGTTCATGCTCTGTATTAATTGGTACTACAATAAACTTTACCAATTTCTAGGCAAAACGGTGATTACATTTATTTTGGTTATCAAGAACGATCCCATAATAGTGAGGATCAACAGCTAAGATTGGATAGCATCCACATGACAAAATCGAGATGAACGAGTTGAAGCACTTTAATATGTGTAACCTACTATGTAGCACTTTTTTTTTAGTTGTTTAAAATGTTGTATATGTATATAAAATAATGCTTTTTTTTTTTTGCATCACATATTTTTTATTGTAACTATAATATATATACGGAGAGAGAAAGGGGGAGTAGGTGGGGAATAATGATTATGCACTTTTTTTTTTTTTTAAAAAAAAAAAAAATAAAAACTAGGTTGAGATGGATTCTTTCTTGTTATCTAAAAGAGTAAGAGTATCTTGTTTTGAATTATTTAAAAAAGCAAATGTAGCTTGCATATCAAAATAACTATCTATATCAAACAACTCTAATTTATCTACCTCGCCATTCTTTGGTGTCTTTATTACAGTAGGAGAAGAAGAAGAAGAAGAAGCCCGATTTTTAGTACTTGAATTACTGCTAGTAATAAGCTCAGGTGTCGTTTGTTCCTTTATGATTTCTTGTTTAAGCTTTTGATTTGGGTTTATGGAAGGAGTAGGAGGTGCACTCTTTCTTTTCATTTCTCGTTTATTACTAACATCGTCATTACTATTGATTGACTTTTTTGATTTCTTTTTTTTCAAAAAGAAGGAAGTAAATGATCTTCTTTGTTTTACTTCAGGTCTATTATTGGTATTAATAACTGTTGATACACTGTCAACAGTGTCTTCATTTATTTGTTGTTGTTGTTGTTGTTGTTGTTGTTGTTGTTCTATTTTGTTTAGATCATTATTTGGTTGCTGTGTTACTACATTTTTATTATTATACTGTTTTTGTAACCGCATGGCAGGTGTAGTAGTATTATCGGTTGGTACAATGCTACTAGTCGGGGGCTCGGATGGTAATACTCGAGACATTTGAGGCGAATAATATTTAATTTCTTTTAGTGTCATTTCAGTTCCGATTACAGTTCCTTCCTGAATAACATCTTCTTCATCATCCAATTCAGTTACCTGATCATTACTTCTTTCTGCTCCCTCTTCTTCTACTTCTTCGGGTACAGGAGAATCTGTCAAACTATAAAAAGGTTTGGCACTTTCAATAGCAGGAGCATCCCAATAAGAAACATTCCATTGTCTTTGCATATGTCTAGCTTCTTCAAAGATATTAAACCAATTAATTGGAATAACAGCACGTAAATGTTTCGTCCAAAGATGAATAGGTGGATTTCCTGCATAATCAAAAGCTAGATAAGCGTCAAAATTTTCGGGCAAGTATCTAAAAAGGAACTTATTTTTTTTTAGTATGTAAAACTTTCACTGAAAATTTACAAAAATTTTAAGGTATTACGCTAAAATTAAAATGTTACCTTGCTTCGGACCATCTTAAATCTTCTAATAAATCGGTTCCTATACAACAAAAAGAAATGTTTATACAATGTTTCTTTTTTTCTTTTTAGTAGTACCAATAAAAAAAAAGGAGGCTTACGAAGAATTGAAAAACAACACATTTCATCATCCCAACCTTTTTTTTAAAAAAAAAATATATATATATATACATATATTAGTGGCAAAAACATATTTAAAAAAAAAATTAGGAGGTTATACCTTGAAATAATGCAATAGCAATCAACTTTATTTTAATGATATAAAGCTGACCTTGTTGTAACTCATTTGTTGGCACAAGATCCAAAGACTCTTCATGAATTGAAGAAGTTTTTACACTTTCAGTTGTGTTTTTAGGCGCATGTGAAGTAGGCCAACCAGGTATAAATTGTGTAGATTTTCTATTTTTATCAGCCATTTTATTTTATTTTAATGAAAAAGAAAAAGGAAAAGGAAAAAAAAAAAAATGCTACCGATTAGTTTTTATACTTGTAACTGAAAGGAGGGGGGAAAGGGGGAAGTCAAAAAATTACATCTTTTTTTTCTTTCGTACGACGACATGGGCCGTTAACAAAAATGGATGTTAGTCCTTAAAATAAATCCAAAACTGAACAAATATAAAAAAAAGGGACGAATATACTTTATTATGAATAAGGAAATATAAAAAAAAAAAAAAAAAAAAAAAAAAATAGATATTAAAAAAATAAATTTGGGTAATGTTGTGGTTGTTGTGTGTATATATGAGTATATGTTTTTTTTTTATGTACAAAAAATAAAAAAGAGTGTAATAAATCTCTCTCTCTCCTTTCTTTTTAGGTTTCTTCGTTAGCCTTTAATACCATATTCTTTAAGAAACGCTGTAAAACGTGTCTCATACGTTGTGGTGTGATCTTTGGAGAATACCTTCTTATTCTATACTCCAAGCATCTGGTTACAATTTCTCTAGGTATCGATGTATTTTTGGCCGTAGAAGAATCAGCAGTATCATGACTACTATTATTATCTAATTGTTCACCCTCTACATTTTGAGCAGGTAAAATAACTGAAGTAGCTGGTCTACTGTAATAGAAAGAGGGTGACATCCATTTTGCAAACGAATTCTTTTGTGTAGAAGCAGAGTACCAAGAAGGCGACATGGATGTGCTAGGTAAGATACTGTTGGCAAATGATGGATGATACATTGGTAAATTACTTGCGGCTCGTTCAGTTCTTTTATCAAGATCGTCTTCATCTAAAGTATCATTTTTCGGTGAATAACTAGAAGGATGTTGAGGAGAAGAAGGCGCTGAACCATTATCTGGTGTTGGCGTTACTAAATGACGATAACTAGCACGTAAAGCAAACTCTGGTGGAATAATGTCCATTGTAACCGTTCCTATCAAATGAAGGTGGCGAATGGCTTGTAATACATCCGAAACTATATAAATACATCTTTTTTTGTCAGACATTACATATTTTTCTCTCGATTAGGATTATATATATATATATTTTTACCGTAAAGATATTCTAAAAATTCCCTATTTTTGAATACTCTCTTTTCACTGATACGATTCATAATCTTGTACCAAAGATTAGTCTTATTATTCCAATAAGGCCATCCGTACTGCATTAACACAATCATATTTCCTGCCTTTTCATCCCAGCGAAGGGCGGAATCAATCGAAGCCATACCACCTCTCTGTTCAGATTCATTATCAAGACTTACAATTAAATGTTTAATACAACGCACCACTAAACCTTCTTGTGTTACTCTCATTAACCCAAACTCTCTACCATGAAAGATATTAGCAACTGTGCAGCAATCAATTTCGTCATAAATAAAGTCTTTTTCATCTAATCCGTTTGGTATAGGGAACACAGAAAGAATAATAGCAATTTCAAGTGTAGATTGCTAAAATAAGAAAAAATTGTAAATATCTCTTCTTTTTTTTTCCTTTTTGATGGTGTTCTACCTGTAAACTGCCCACGAGTAAATAAATAACTCCGATGTTATACAGAACGCGGAAAGCAAACATAAATGGTATGTCCATTTCGGTTTTTGTCCGGCCATTATCTGTCTTTTCTTGTCTACGTTGTACCTCGATTCGATCGCAAATTGTTTGAGATAATTCGAGTGCTTTTGCCAAGTTACCAGGAATAGAAGGCTATAACATGTACACGTCAATACAATAAAAATAAATAAATAAAAGTTAACACTTACAGATGATAGGGCCAGATCACTTCTCACCAATAATACTGCATTATTCATATCGAAAGGTAGTTTGTAACCCTCAATAACACGACATAATTCTATATATAAAAAATTTTAAAATAATTTCTCTTTTTTCTTTTTTCTTCTTTTTACCTTGTTCCCAACCTCCTAATTGATCCAATAAGGACTTTTGGGATAATTTACCGTTTGCCCAAGTCCATAAATCCACACAATGTCGAAGACAATCAGCTGCTTTACTTAGTATCTGTAACGCATTATCTACGCCATTGACACAATAAGAGTCTAACCCTTTCCCACGATTATCTTCATCATCTGTGACAGAACTAGAAGCACTATCGATTTTTTTCCTTTTATCATTTCTTCTTAGCAAATGTGAATCATCCGAAAAATTCAATGTATTTCTCTCCGGCGTATCATCTTGTGCTCTCTTTGATCCAGTACGATGTTGTATAGCATTATTAGGTTGAAAAGAACAAACGGGTATCAAACAAGATTTTTGTTCTTGTAAACTAGAGTTATCATCTGTACCACAAACATACTTATAATAGTCATATCCAAACTGAACAAAATGAGATGTAGCAACCATATACTCGCACATCAATGTTGAAATAGTAGATAGATCATCAATGGTTGGTAGCGCATCACCCGTTTCGATATCTTCATCCATCCTAACACTGTTTCGATGTTCTTTCAAGTATTGGAATCGAATAATATGTGATACTGAGTCTAGTTGTTCTAGTCCATTATAACTATATATATATATATGTACATGTGAATAGCTCTAAAACAATGCATTAATAATAAAAGAAATGACTTACCCGCATGCAGATAACATGGCACAAGTAAATTTAGATGATTCATCCCACTTGTGTTTTTTGATATAGAACCTTTGACCCAACAATAAAAATTGTTCAAAGAGGTTATAAGGTAAGGTAATATAATGTTTGCTTTCAGTGGATTTAATTGACGGTACTTTATCCTTTCTGACAAGTAACAAACGCTGCTTACAAAGTCGAGGAAATAGTTCGGTTACTATTGGGCATGTTAAATTCACGGATTCTTTTTTTTTTTTCTGCATACACCTTACTTACCTAATAGACTAATACATTTTTGTCTTTCATCTCCTTTTAATGCTTGAGCACATAAAATTAATAAATTTATAGCATCAATCTTTTATGTGAATTAGTTTAACTTGTTTATATATTATATACATACAAATATATATTTACCAAATACTTGTATGCGTGGCGAGGGTACGCTTGTATATAATCAAACAACACTCCAAAAGCTCTCATTGATTCCTTTTCCTCCAAGTGTTCTAATTCAGATGTTGTCTTTTTAAAAAAATAATCCCAAAGACAAACTAAAAAGAAACTTACCTCTGGCAAAGTCTATAATATTTGACTGTAATAAGCAAGGTAAAGACGCAAAGAAACCTAAACATAAAAGATTATTTTAGTATATTGAATTGTTTAAAACCGAATCAGAAACGCGTACGACTGGCATCGGTATCTTTTGCAGGATCAAGATTCTCTGCAACTTGAATGATATAAGCTTGAAAAGCAGGATTCTGTAAACTATTCGATTGACTTAAAAAAAACAACGTCAGTTTCCTTTTTATAAATATATATATATATATATAGGGTAAACTATACAGCAATACAAAACTTTGAATGGCCTTTTCAAAATTTCCTGATTGGATACAAGAACGAAGTATAGAAAACTATATAAAAAAGAAGGGTTAAATAAGGGTATGGGAGAATATCCCAGAAAAAAATTTACTTGGTTTTCAAATGCTTGGTTGATATCCGAGCAACTTTCTACCGGTGTTTGAGGTTCTTGCGACATTTATGAAAGGGTTGATTATATAACGAATTCAGTCAAAACAAAGATCTTTTTTTTTTTTTAGGTCGCTTTGTTTTGAGGGAGGGTTAAAACAACAACAAAAAAAGGGAAAAAAAAAAAAAGTTCATACACTCCCAAAGAGGAATTTCTTGGGTGTGATGCTGTGATTTACTCCGCTCAAGATGGCTTTTTTAAATGGAAAGGGGGATTATTTACATCTTTTTTTTTATTTTGTTAAGCCAAATAAATGTAACTATCATCTGGTCCACGCTCCAAGTATTCCCTATTTTTAATAATATGTTAGTAAACTACCTTGTGAATATATATTTTTTTATCGGTGCATACTTTTCAATTAAAGTTTCAATGCGTAACTTTACGTCTTGAGCCTACACACACACAGTCATATTTAGTTTTTTTTTTTTCATTTTATATTTGTAATATACTAACAGTAACCGGAAATTTGACAAGACGAGTCACTTCGCTTAGTAATAATCCATGCGTAGCATTTGTCTTTGCCTTCATAATTCTAACAATGACCGCATCCACTTGTTGTTCTCTAGCAAATAACACGGTAGTATTCATGGTTGAATTTTTTTCAATGACTTCACTTAATGTTGCTGTAGTCATTTTTAATTGATTTTTCTCGGTAGCGAAATCGTGGTTAAATGAAAATTGATCCGTAGATTCAATATCATCACCTTCAGGGTTCTTTTTCAATAACTTGTATTCTCTACAAGATAATGAAACAAGTGTACGTCGAAGTTCTAGTTCATCTATAATACATTTTTTTTTTTGTAAGAATTTTAATTGAAACTACATTTTTTTTTAAAAAAAAGACTTTACCTAGTTGGGTACAAGCAAGAATATCTTTAAATGATAAAGAATATCTAGTTGTATCATTAAATAATAACAAGACTATGGTTTGCAATAGTGTTAACGTAATTTGTTTTGTGCCCTGATATTTTGGTTAGCTTTTTTTTAGTAGTAGTAGTAGTGATTATTTACAATTTTACAAATTATGCCTTACCAATGGATAGTTTGCGTTAACTTTGCACACACTAAGAGAGTTTTGCCAAGTCAATATTCTTTTTGAAAATTTTGTCATGTAGAATTCAGTATATGCGTTTTGTACTTGATGAAACATGGGCGGCAAGTTAAGGTTTACAGGTACATAAGATGGCCAAAAACCATTTGTAAGTAAATTGACGTTGAAATTTAACGATAAAGAAGACGCATAATGCATTGCCTAGAACACCAACAAATATAAGTGAAATTATTTCTTTTCTTTTTTTTTTTCCCCCTTAACTTACATTGAATTCGTTCATTATTTCATCCGATTTTTCAATATCCTTTACCATGCCTTCTAATTTACCAGTATAACCAGCACCACATTCCTTCTTCATTCTACTCAACATTGTCTTTTCAGCGGTCTTATTTGTAACATTCAACAATAAACGTTTTGCAAGGTCTCGCTTATATAAAACTTCAAATTCATCTTTGCCTTGCAAGTTACGGAATATAAACATGCCTTTATCTAACAGTTCCTCGTCGAGTTTTTCAGAGCGTAAAATAGAATCTGTATACTTTGCCAATAATTTAATAGCATTGTTGGCTCTCAAGTTGATAAAATACTCTGTGCCATCTTTTAATCCGTCTACAAACTGTTCATCCCCTTCAAAACTATGATCTACTACTTCGTCAGTTTGTGATTCAAACGCTGATAATTTGGACATCTTTTCTTGAACGTTAATGTGTTCACATAATATAGATGAACCTTTTGTCTTGATATATCAAAATTCGATTAGAACAGGGCCTCTTACATACATATAAAAGTACTTACTTTAACATAGGATGTGAAATATTTTGCGCATATTTCAAGTTTATCAACCTTTTGTAATAATCTATATAAAAGAGAAAATTTATCATAATCACTTTCTTGAAAGTAATCAAGACCCTGAAAATAATTGAAACCTACACAAAAGAGAAAATTAGCAATAGTTTTTTTTTTATACTTAAACAAATATATAATATACATTTATCTAGGATATGTTCAACTCGTTTTGTCAATAACTCAGTTTCAACAATAGACTGAAGATGAGATTTTGTCGACTTATCAAAATAACTCTTGACACGCAAGATAGATTCCTGATGCACTCTTGTAGATATATGTTGAAGATAGTCGAAAATGTTAATTGACTCTACTAATCTGTCACCTTCTTGATCATAAAACACTCTTGTCTTTGCAAGCAACTGTTGCTCAAACGAAGTATGATACAAGTCCAAATCCATAAGCATTCTAATATTTAACTGTAAAAACTGTTCATCTACTTTTTCTCCTGTTCTTTCCAATCGAATCAATTCCAATATACTCTTTAAAACTTTTTGCCAAACTTCATCGTATTTTATATAATTTTCTCTAAATAATTGCATTGCCATATTCCAAATGGATCCTGTGGTAGTTGATGCGATATAGGTTCGGTCAAGGTAAAGAAATAAACATCTAATTTGAGACTAGCAAATGGTGTTAATGTGTTTCCGTATCGTGTTTTTTGGTAAACCTTTTTTTTTTGTTACCATTTGATTACAATAGCTTTTCCATAATAAATGAACTGTACGCAGGTAATCAATGCCTTGTGTTGTATCGCTATAATATTTTAAAATTAATTGATATTATATTGTATGTTTCAGAGAGTCAATACAATACTTTGCTAAAATCTCAAATTGGGACTCTGTGTATCTACGACACTCTTCATACAATAATTCGTGCAACTTTTGAGCCTTTTCATATTGACAAAGATTTTCACATAACTAATACTATTATCAATATACTTTTTTACATGTATAAAAAAAACGCTTTTTTTTTTTACACCTACTTACTTGGTATAATACTTCTAAACTTTCAGGACTAGGTTGGTTTTGTTGAATAGCGTGGATGGCGATTTTTAATCTATTCCAAGCATTCTCTTCATAGTCTACAGGTAAATCAGGCCTTTCAACTATCGATTCTAAATTTTTAATGAAAAATAAAATGGAAGGGGGTTTTTTTTTTACCTTTCAAATCATATACAATGAGTTTTTTATCAGATAAAATAGGATGCTTTTCGTTTTGTCGAAACGACTTTGATAAAAAGGCACTGAAAGGCAACTGGTTATTTTGAATAGGTATCAAATCTTGATCTGAACTAGAATCAAGACGAGGTCGTTTAATTGTTTCCCATTCATTCATTTTGCGTAAAAAAAAAAATAAGTTTCGTGTTTTTTGAATAAGCACTTTTTTTTTTTGATTTTTTGGAGGGAGATAATTATATAAAAAATGAGAGGCGGTCACTGGTTTGCTGTTCAAGCAAAAAGAAAGGTTGCTTGTGCACAAACAATTTTTATTTTTTATTTTGGTGTTTATTACGAGTAAATAGTTTAAATATACTTACTAAGGTATTTAGCAAGTGTATAATAATGCTACGGATAAAACAATGTAAGGTTTTGGTTGATACAAAAGAAATTAATATATATATATATGCCAAATTATATGTATTGATGACCGTGCTACCATATGATTTCTTTATTATAAACAGAAGAGCTAAAGTTTATTCGTGGTAGCGAGAGGAAGGATATAGTTTAGTGTAGATATTAGAGTATAATTATATAGAAGGATTTAAGAAATGGATATATTTAAAGTATATCTCTAATAACTGCTTTAAGACGTGGTAGGAGATTACTAATAGAAGTAACTATAGGAATACTTCAAGAAACAGTAGTAGTGTTTTAGTTTTAATCTCTACCCGAAGCAGAAGCAGCGGCATACCCACCGTTATAACCATCACCATGACCTGGTCTATCATAACTAGAATAACCGCCTTCACCATCTTCATCGTAACCAGTATCATCACCATAAACATCATTATCATAATAGCCTGCATCCTCATCATAAACATCATTATCGTAATAGCCTGTATCCTCACCATAAATATCATTATCATAATAGCCTGTATCCTCGCCATAAACATCATTATCATAACCTTCATCATCACGATAATCTTCATCATCGGCCGCAGTTGGAGAAGAAAAAGAGGAAGATCTATAATTATACCCACCATCATAACCATCAACATTATCACCAACATATGATCTTAAACGAATCCCAGAACCTGAAATAGCATTATTCGAAGAGTGAGCAATAAAATAGCTGTCTGGACGCTGCCCACTTTTAGAAAATCTCTTTTTTACTTCCCTCTTTTTGTAAGAGCTACCAAAAGTACCTCGGTTCTCAATAACTTGGTGTGTACCAGCTACTAAACTTTTTTTATCAAAAGTCTGTGCCGAACTGAAAGTGACTAGGATACCAGCAAACGTCACTGAGAAAATTGTATAGATGTGCATTTTTTTCTTTAAAAAAAAAGATATTAAAAGAGAGCGTTTATACATATTTATATATATATATATATATAAATATATATATAGCAGGAAAATAATGACACGAGAATCTACGTTGTTTTTTTAGTACTAGATAAGGAGTAGCCTATAGAACCGGAGATAGCATGACATAAAGTGATTGCCCTGCATTTTGCTAAATAAATTTTTTGCATCCTATAGTTCATTATATATTACTGGATATAATAACCACAGTAAATCATTAAACAATGATATAGCTTAGGATAAAAAGTTGTAAAGTTTGGAAAAAGATTATTAAAAGTGTATAAAACAACAGATAATAAGAAAGTAATAAAAGTAGTGAGCACCAGACTATTAGACTATTAATTGTCAACTTAGAAAGACTTATAGATTATTTATTTATTTATGAAAAGCGATATTCAACGACGAGTCTTCAAGAAAGTACAGTCAAAACAAAGTATAATTTTACAGTGGGACTTATATCAGTTCAAAGAGTGTGAGATATATAAGTAGGTTCACAAAGAATAAAAGAAATGAAGTTTACTTTGGCTTATGGTAATGAAATATCTGCAATTAATCCTAGATCTGTTGTTCTCCAAGAAATGTATTAAAACAAATGGGAGTCAATCAGTGAGGAATTATAGAGGGATATTTAAGAAAACCAAGCAGTGAAGTTACTAAACTTATTTTACCAAGAACTTTCGTTTCATTTTATTAAATAAAAAGGAAGGGGTATTTATATAAAAATTAATAATGTGTGTTACCCTTATATTTTAAAAGAGCGTAACAACATTCAAGATATTAAAATATATGTCAGTAAAAAAAAATATCTCTTTGTATTGCTCGACCAAGAATTGAATTATAAAAACTTGTTTTTTTTTAAAAAAATAAAAAGGTACTTACAATCATTCTTCGTATACCCTAATCGTCCTATTTCCCTTCTTTTCTTAATTCCGTATACGTATTATAACTCATTTTAAATAATGATATCAGATAACGCATAAGGTTCTGGTACCTTTTATATATATATATATATATTGGCAAACTTAATTAATTGTTATCGTTTACTTGTTACTAATAGAAATTTTAATGTATATGATTTTGTCTTTAAAGCAAAAAGAAAAAAATAAAGAAAAGCGAAAACCATGCATATATTATCTAACTCAAAAAGTATTAGTTCCTAGGATTGAAATATCTCGAAAAGGTTTAATCACTCTACATTTTTTAATATAAAACCAGTGTTTTACAGATCACAACCCTTAAAGCAATTACAGCTTCTAACTTTTTTTATTCGTGAATCCGTTTCGTCTATTTTACCGCTTCCAAACAGCTCATGTACACTGCAAGGCCAAAGGCTTTTTAACTGGTAGTTTTTCCAGTCTAAAAAATCTAAAATACACTACAGTGTCAAAATAGTAAAATTGTAGCACCTAAAATAGTATAAAAGATCAACGTTAATTAATATATACACACAAAAACCTTTATATAATACGATACCTAGTCTATTCTGGTATTCAAATCCTCTCCAAACGGTCGTATCTATATAACCACTTACTATAGTCTTAGAAACTTTATCTATTATAATACCAATGCGTTATGCTATTTTAATTAAAATATCTTTTTTTGTTCTTGTTTTTTTTTTTGCGGGACTCGTAGTGTTGCATAATTTCCTTTATTTTCTCTGATAGTGCTATTTTGACAACGCTTCTCTACGAGGATTGTTGATAACAAACTTTCTTTTACTTTTTTTAAAATAATATAAAAATACCATAACTTCTTTCGATACTTTGATGATTGACTCTATACTATATATTTACCTTTTTTCTTGTTTAAAATCTTTAATAGTTTCAATATCCTTACGCAATTGATTCAGGATTCTATATAATTCTTTCTTTTTATAAAAAGAAGGACTTACAAGCGTTAGAGCTAAAATCGAATAGGCTGCGTACAAGTACTATTGTAATCATAAACTAGTAATAGTCACAAAGTAGAATAAAAAGATCTATATTCTAATTAATAAACTTTACCTATTGTTACAATTGAAGTGGTAGTTATTTGTAAGTTAGATAAAAAGTAAGGAAATAAAATAAAAGATATTATTTTACAAGTTCAATAAATTGAAAGTGAGCACCAGGTTTATAGCTGTCCAACTAAGAGAATGTATTATATAAGAGATATAATACGTAGAGAAATAATATAATTCAAGGGATTTCATAAGTAAGAAAATTAATTATAGAATAAAATTGACTATCTTTTAACCTCCTAATTATACTTTTGGTTTTATCTTAGAGCTCATACTCATACTCATAGTAACAAAAGAGTTACGACTACCAGTCGAGACATGACAAGAACGACCACAACAGTACAATAAACCGTATATACGATTACCCGGGAAACAAAATAAGAATAAAAAATATATGCGGCTAAAGTGGATCGAACACCTGACCTTCAGATCTTCAGTCTGACGCTCTCCCAGCTGAGCTATACCCGCTTACATGTCAAAGTGACCAAATAAACATAGATATTACAAAAAATTAAAAGTGGCGCACTCAACACGTGATCTACGCGTGATATCGCCTCTTCTATTGGTGCGTGACTTGAAATGTACTATAAAGTTAGAAATGTAATGGATCGATATGAGTAACTCATTGATAACGCAGGAATACAGGATGGTGCTTCATCAAAGGCCCTTTTTCGTAATATAGTAGCACCTATGTTTCCCAAGGCTGCACCAGTAGCCGCTCCTTGAAGCTTAGCCAAAACGTCCTCTCTTTGTACCTCAGTTTCAGTTGCTTTCGATTTGTACTGGTAAATTCTTGGTACACACTCTATTTACACGATCAGAAAGAAAGTGTGATATATTAATTTTTTGCGTATATTTATAAAGTGCTGAAGAAAGTAGCTTTAGATTTACAATATTACATTCGGATGGACCCTATTTGAGCGTTCGTAACAGGTGCTCCTATGCACGGCGGTTGCTTTGAATCGTATCCATTTGTACAGACATAAAGAAAACAAAAATGCTAAAGAAAGAATAATAACGAATAGTATAATAGATAGTTAAGCTTCTTTAAAATGATCCACGTACAAAAAAATAAATAATTACTGGTATACATAACTAGTAAAAATGAAAAGAAAAAGAGGAGTTATTCATTCTAAAAAAAAAAAGATAGAATAAAAAACTGTAGGCTGATAAAATAGAGATTCAATTTGCTCATGTGATATATTTAATTATTTATACATAAGTACTTGTATACAGCTTGTTATTACAACTTATTTAATAAACCAACTTGTTTCATGCAAGAAGAATACGTTATATGCTTTTGCCTGAACGTGTACCAATAATTCCCCTTTTTAAACTCTATTAAATAACCATTACTGTCAAATATTACGGGTATAATATCAATGCATGATCGATTACTATTAGAAATACCATTAAGATAGTTATTTAAAGTGTTAAATGTCCAATTAAAGTATATAACTAATGCCGCAGTGGGTTGTAAAAAGAAAAAGTAAGTAACCGGCTTTTTATTACTTACAGCTGAATGTTCTTATGATACTTTCCCTCTCTACTCGTATCACTCAAACTTTCTACCAGTTAATACTCACGATACCAAACTGCGTTTTTTTAATGCATTTGGCTCGTCCTTAAAAAAATACTCCTATTTTTAAATTTAAATAAAAGTAAAAGTATTGACTATCATATTACAGTGAGTTACTTTTAAAAAGAGGAACATTGAGGGCGTTTTTTTCTTTTCTTTTTTATTAGTATTGCCAATAAGGGCACAAATTTAAATAATAATAAGGATAAAATAACGATAGTAATAATTAAAATACATGTAAGTACGCCCCCATTTTACATGATTTGACAACTTTGCTCAGCATGAGCTCTTCTAGATTTTTCTGCAGTTCGAACACTTTCTTCATAATATTTTTTGTTTTTCCTGGTATTGACTTTTATATCTATATTTTGAGCTTTAGGTTTACTTGCTCTGTTACTTAATTTGTCTTTTGCTGGAGCGTACCCTTTGGAAGCAGCTTTGTGATACCATAAAAGCGCTTGAGCATGATCTGGGTAAACACCAATACCATATTCGAAATATATACTAGCAAAAAAAAAAACACTTAGCCAAAAAAAAAAAAAGTACTAATACACAGATGTAACTACTACTTACCCCAGTGTAAATTCCGCCACTTGATTACCATTTTCAGCAGCACGAGTACACCATTCATGCGCTATTGTATGATGAGGGTTTAAAAAGCCAGGAATACCTTCTTTATAAAGTTTTGCTATTTCGAGCATTGCTCCTTCGTGTTTCTTTTCTGCTGCCTTTAAATAATATTTGAAAGCCTGTGGAAGGTCTATTACTGTATTAATATACCCGTACTGGTAGATATATCCTAGACGATATGTAGCTAAAACTAAACCTAGGTCATCCGCTTTTTTGTAGTATTGAATAGCAAGTTTACAAGTCTGTGATGTAACACTAGGCGTAATAAGTCCGTCTCTTTTTAAAAAATAAATATTAGTATATGAATCCAAATACTAGCAAAAAAAAAAAAGAAAAAAAAAAAGAAAAAGGACTTACTTGATTAAATCGATACTTTCAAAATCGTTTGAATAAATACATGCCAAGTCATAAGCCGATCGAGCACTTTCAGGCTTATTTGAGTCTGCAGCTTTTTTCAAAAAAATTAAACCTTGATGAGCATCCTTTTCTTGATTCATTAAACCACGAAGCATAATATTCGCTAATTTCTATAAGAACAAAAAATAAGTAAGTATCTATTTTATAATTATTATTATTTAACGCTTACATAAAGGGCAAGAATATGATTTTTTGAAGCAGCAAATTTATAGCTTGAAAGAGCCTTTTTATACTCCTTACGGTCCTTCCAGTACTCTGCTAATTCATAGTGAGCTTCAGTGGAACCAAGTTTAGCAGCTTGTTGAAAGCACTTGAACGCCTTGGCATGATTTACTTTTTTATACTGAGACCCAACAAATATATTGATAACAGAACGATCGCAGCAATGACTGTGCCATTGTCCTTTAATATAAAGTGCTTCAGCATAATTAGCTTTTGCTAACTTTTCTATCCAGTATTCGACTTCTTCTTGCAATCTGTCGCGTGTACTATTGGTTTCTTGCTCTGCACCATGAAACGATACTAATTGCATAAGATATTTAGCATATGTAAATTGAATATTTTTATCGTGTGTTTTTGTTGCCATACGACGATATGTTTTAATAGATTCCTTATTATTAGTTAAACTAAAAGATGTCATGGCTTGAGGAGATGCGGTGTTGATATTACTATAGTCTTCAGAAACAGGAGCTAGTGCTGGTGCAGGTGCTGGGGGTGAACGATTTATAACAATATTTTGGTTCGAAATAACAGGTGTCATTAATGCTTGATTAAGTTCAGCTAATCTTTCAACATCAGAAACAAGTGATTTGTCTTCTTCTGATCGATTGATATTGATTTCTGGTCCGTCCAAGTAGACAGCATGTTCGTGGTCACTTTTTTGGTTAAGAGAGTCAATTGATTGATGAGATTTGTGTGACGACGGTGAAGTACGTCCACTAGTTAAACTAGGAGCATTAAAAGAGGCTTCAGATAAAGGACGATCCGTAGTACTAGTAGTAGTAGCAGTATTATAATCATTATCTTGATAAGACGTATCTTCTTCGTAGTTATACAGCTGGTCTTCTTCCACTTCTTGCACAGGAGTCATCATTTTGTAATAATTAGTATTGAAGTTTTCATACTGATATGAAGCGTGTTGAATAGATTTATTGGATAAATGAGGAGAAGGTAATTGAGTTTTAAAAGCATATACACCACCATACAATATCTCGTCCTCTTTTTCAGTACTAATATTATCAGTATCAATAATACGATCATCGCTCAACATTTCAAATAATTGACGAGCAGTTAATTTATTCTGATTTTTCAAGCCGTCTTTTTTTTCAGTTGATGTTCCTTTAGATGAACTTCTTTCAGGGATTTTAGGAAGCGGCCTAGTTTTTCTAACTGTATTTACGTATTGAATACGATTCGTATTCGATGCTACTGTAGAATCATCATCATTTGATAAAGGTGGAAGAAAAGAAAAATCATCTTCATCGTCATTATAAATTTCATCATCATCAATAAGTAATAAATTTTGCATTTGGCCTACAATACAAGTAGCAGTAGTAGGTTGCTGATCAAGTAAAGCAGAGTCAGACCAAATACATGGAGTTTCTTGAATAAAAGACATTATTTTATAAAAATATGGGGGTAATAGAAAATAAGAAGAAGAAGAAGAAGAAGAAAATACAAGTTTATTTATGTGTGCGTGTGTGTGTGTGTGTGTGCGCGCGCGCAAAAAAATAAATAATAAACAATACCCGTAGTTGTTATTGTACTTTTTTAGGTCAAAATAAACAAATCCTAAAAAGGAAATTTTTCAACATATTTTATCCCCAAGCGAATGATAAAGCGCTAAGCTTGATAACAATTTTGCGTCAGGTGACAACTTCCATGCGTCTTTAAATGGGACGAGCTTTAAAGTAATACTTTCACCTTGATCTCTAAGCCCTGTCAATTTACCTTCCAGCTTATTTATTTCATCCTTTTCCATGTGTTTAATACAAACAAATAACCTTAAAAATTCATCTACATAACATTTATTTATTTATCACACAAGCACAAAAAATCAGTTTTATGTCTAGTTACCTGATCCTCCAGCAGAGGGATAAACTCCTTTCCATTTGTCTCCGTAAGCCAATTGTGTCATATCAATCAATTCATCCTCTTTAATCTCGATACCTGTATACAGTGGTAAATACATAAAACTACGGCTCTTTATATGTTACATATGCAGACAGACCTGTTTCTTCCTTGATTTCTTTTGCTGCGGTTCCAGCAAAATTACCCGAACCATCCAACATACCAGCAGGTAATTCAGGAAAGGAAAGATGGGGCACAGGCACTCTAGGCTGAAGGGTCAAAATAATTTTATCTTGTTCGTCTTTTGCTCTTAAAATAATCATCATTGATACCGCTCCACCTCTCTTTGTTGTAAGTGAATAAATAGTATTTTAATAATAATAATAATAGAAGACTTACCATGAATACAATACCAGGTGCACTTTTACCCGTTTCTTTAAAAGCTACATTTGCTTTAAACTTTACGAACCCAATTTTTTCTGACCCAAAATAATCAATACTTTGAACATCAATCGAGTCAACATTCATTTCATTTTGACGCGTTTTTTGTTGCTCTGAAAATACTTGAACCCAATCTTGGAAGGGCTGGAATGACACTACTTTGGCTAACTCACTAGCTGCAAAGGAGCCTTTTAAAGGTACCTTTTGCAACGCAATATTTACAAATGGGAACATGCTAAAAAGGAGATTAATATATTTTTTTTAACTGCTTTAAAATTCTTAAAAGTTAACCGTCACGTAGCAGCACGAAAAATTCATGCAAGGGAACATATCCGTTGCTATTGACTACTTGTGGTTATTACAATTGCTTTTTTTATAGTGAGTTTTTCACTGGTAACTCTAACTTGACTGATAGTATCAATTGCACTTTCTAATCCCACAGCAAAAAAAGAAAAGACTCGACTGAAGACATAAAACATCAGAACCTTACACATATATTTATTACGTCTGCTTCGAGCTATATCTGTTAGGCTAAAGTAATTAATCAGATCGAGAGTAAAAAAAAAAAGAAAGGAAGGAGGAGTTTATTACTGGAAAAAAGTTTTTATCTCTTAGATCTAGTGGGAGTCCATTCACCGGGAGAGAAGGTGTCACCTTGGCCAGTAGGTTGTGTAGTTTGGACTTTTTGTTCTCCAGCTAAAAAAAAAAAAAAGGTTACATAAGTAAACATAGATTTCACAATTTATTTTTGTAGACTTACCTTTATCTATTGCTGATAATCGATTGACCTCTAATTGTTCATCTTCTTGAATCTTTTCTAATTCCAACTTACGCTATACACCATAAAAAAAAAAGTTAAAAACACACTCGGGTTTATTATTGTTATTTTTACCTTGGCCCATTGTTGATCTAATGCCTTGGCTCTACTTTGAACCATTTCTCTTCTACGTTCTTCTTGTATGAGATCGTTAATAGTAGGAGCTACAGTTCTAGTGTGTCGTAACCAAGATACCCATTGAACTAACAATATTTTAACATTAGTCTTTAACAAGAAAAAAAAAGGAGGGTGGATGTTACTGCAATATACCTGGTAACTTATCTTGCGAGAAAACCGTTAAATCGTCATTTCCTTTTTTATCATGCATTTGAACCCAACGTTTCATTCTACCACCTTTGAGTCCATGTCAGTTAAAAGTAAAAAAAAAAAAAAAAAAAAAAAAGAGCTACCTAAAGGATTAGGACAATCCCAATATTGGTTTCCTTTTAAATCGTAACCAATAAGAGCATGTTTCTTCCAAGGAAACCTAGTAATTTTATAATATAAAGATAGTTTTTGGAATAAAGTTGCGGGTTTTGACATTGTAAGAATGTAAGAATGAGGGAAGGGGAGGGGTGAATTTACATTTGAAAATAAATAAATCAATAGAAATTAAAATCCAGACAAGCTTGATTTTTTCGTAGTTTTTGGTCTTCCTTTTGAATTACAACAATATTTGGAAGAATAGTTACTTTTATATTACTAATATGTATAATGGTTTGAAAAAACGGTGCACGTATAATTTTCCAAAAAAAAAAAAAAGCATTTAGGTGAGTACTGCAAAAGCACAGTTTTTATTATTTAGATATTCAGGTTATTAACAGCGTTTGAAATAAGCCTAATATCACCATCTTCAAAGCTATGGATGACTCTTCTCTTGCTACTTCTAGATTTAATTTCGTCGACTGTAGGTAAGCCAAAGGCACTTTCCATGCCGTTTGATATATTTACAGTTTTTACTAGATCTTCATCTGAAGCAATCAGTAATTTTCCAAGCTTTGAGCACAAGTCTCTTAATCCAGGACTTTGGTGATGAATACGTTGAACGTTGACCATAGAGGATTCTATACCAAGGTTGATTAATGCCTGAACGTGTTGATTTTTACCAAATGTAGTCCATTTGTTTGTTCTTTGGATTAAACTTATTAAAATCTCGATGGCCTTTTCGCAGTTATCAAGCGGTATAGCGTTATAATTTAATAAACCGACAAAAGTTTCTGTTAACTTAGGATGATCATTCAACAAGTCCCTTTTTTAAACGAAAAAAAGTTAGATTATATATATACTTGAATTAAATATCTATAATATTTACCGGACAGAAGAGTTGTTTCCTAACGAAACGATATTACTTATAGTCCATATAGCCTCTTTAGTTACTTTCCATTCATCTTGAATATCATATGCGGGATCGTACAAGGTGGGAATCCATTCAACACCAGTTACACTGTAGGTATGCCCAGGTACAGTAATATGAGAGACGACATAGGTAAGTACTACTTTATTTTCAACAACATGTTTAATCATATCTGGAGTTCCAGCAGCCAAATTAGATACAACTAAATATGCATCTTTACGAATTACAGCTGGTGCTTGAGGATCTAAAAGTCGAGTGATACTTTCTAATAATCGCGTACGTAATAAACCCGCTACATTTTCATTTGAGCCACACGAGATATTAACAATTGCTCTAATCACCGGGGTAACAATATCAGTGTTACCAACACTACAACCAAAAAAAAAAAAAAAAAAAAAAAAAGTTAACAACGAGAAATATACTTACACACTCACATTATACAGACCGTAAAAGTTCAATTAGTCTCGTAAAGAGCACATCAGTATAAACAGCATTTTCATGAAATAGCGTTACTTTATGCATATTGTACAAAATGCGAGATAATCCCCAGCTACAA
Organism: Thamnidium elegans; assembly: GCA_025201345.1. NCBI lineage: Eukaryota > Fungi > Mucoromycota > Mucoromycetes > Mucorales > Mucoraceae > Thamnidium > Thamnidium elegans. Next base: position 582,505 of record JAIXMG010000018.1, read on the forward strand.
TTAAAAAACTAGTGTAAATAAAAAAGTCAAAAAAACATATACACACGAGTTACTTACCAAATTTCAATTTCAAATTTTGGATAGTTAAATGTAATATACTTTGAAAGAATATTAAACATGGCAATATACTTTTTTTTTTTAAAAAAAAAAGTTAATATAAAAAATTGTTGTTGTTTTCCAGCAATTACACTTACATTTGAATAATATTCAGCAACACAGAAACCACCACGAGACATATTAGCTAAAGCCCACAATAAGGCTTCAATATTCGATTGTAAGTCTCTAGTAGTAAACACCATTTTCCCAGCATTTCGTAACGACTCGCTTGCTTCATCATATAAGTCGTCGTACATTGTATCAAGTGAGTTAACGATATAATTTGTAAAATTCTTGGTCATTAATTGTTCACGGTAAGCAGAAGATTCGCCAGCAATATTACCAAGAGCCCAAGCTGCTTGTGCTACAAGGTCCAAGTCGGATCTTTTATCGCTTACACAGTTAAGTAACAGGTCCACAAATCCTGCTTTAATAAGTGCACTCGTTTGTTCACTTGTACCAGCCTAGATTTTTTTTTTTTTTTTTTTTTTTTTTAAAAAAAAGATAAATTAAACTTGCATTTTGTTGCTGTAAAGAATGCTTCAATAAATAAAACTTACAGCAATATTTGTTGCGATCCAAGCACATTCAAACTACGTTTTTTTTTTTTTTTTTTTTTTTTTAAAAAAAAAGGGTAAGTAAAATATAATATATATTTTAAGATATTTATATTTGCTTATAAAACACCTTTATAGAGTTATTTGGATCATGCTGCAACAGGTCTTTTAAAAGTGGTAAAACATCTAAATTCAATATATCATCCACGTCATTTACACCACTATTACCTACAAATAATGGTGTTACTATAGTAATTTTTTAATAAACTTTTTTTTTTTTCTTTTTACTCTGAGTTAGATATCTGCGTAGTTGGCGAACACTTTCTTTTATTTTTTTCTTGTCATTTGAATAGAGCAAATTTCTTATGAGGGGCAACTAAAGAAGAAATACATTATTCAAGCAGTCGGTTCTTGAACAATCACAAAACTCCGTTTTATACATAAAAAAAGGACTTACAGAAGACTTATCAACACGATCATCTTTAGAGCTTGTTTTGTGAATGGAAACATTAGACATTTTGCGACTAATGTCTGCCAAAGCACTTTCTGCATCGAATTCATCAATTGTCATTTTTTTTTTTTTTGGTCTGTAGTTTTTTTTTTTTTTTTTTTTTTTTGTTGTTATTGTTGTTGTTGTTGTTGTTGTTGTTGTTGCTAAATATATATATTATATATAAAAGTGAACAAATACTTTGTAGTTACTTTTTTTTTATTGTTGTTGTTGTTTGTCTGTTATTGAGATCAAGTTTACACAATTAAAAAAAGAAGATAAAGAGAAAAGAAAGAAAAAAATATAGCAAAAAAAAAAAATAAAAAATATTGCGTATGATATGTAGTCACGTCCAAATTCCAAAGAGGTTTTTGTTAGACGCGTATCAGTTTGGTATACCGACTTTTTTTTATTGCTGGTTAAGAGTACATAATAAACTGGTTTTTTACTTGGAGTATTTGATTTTCGTAAGACAAAGATTTATCTCGTACGATCTCGAATCGTTCTGTCAAAAAAAAACAGATGATCGTAATTTAAAAAACTATTTTATCACTACGGATTTTTTTTTGCATTATAAAAAAAAATAGGGGAACGCGTTTTATTTCAGTTTAAACAAAGTCTTTTTTAAGTACCCAGACACCTTTACCGGTTTGATCTTTTTGATATTTGGCTATAGCTTGCAACATTTTCCTGAAAATGACAACTTGTTCTTGATTTATATTGATATCTAGGTTATTCATAATGTCCTGAGAAGTACCGCGTCCGTCATTTTGTGACAAGTAATCTCTTATTTTGTTAATCATACTTTCTTGTGCAGTGCTATCCAAATTGGTTGATATATCTAATAATAAAATACCTTTTAGGTAAACTGAAAAAAAAAAGTATATTATATTACCTTCCATTTCTTTTCTGGCCTTCATCTTCGCAAGTAATGTACTAGACGATACTTTAGCTCTATTGTTGAATCCAGATACTTGACCAGATCCAAATGGTTGAGATCCAATAGTGTCTGTACCCACCTTTTTTTTATTACCAAATTTTGGCGATGAAGGATTGAATTGTTGTCTTGGAGCTCCTGCTGTACCAGAGCGGCCTGTCCAAGTAGGTGTACCAATATCAATCAATCTTCTTTGACGTCTTGATTCCTTTAAGGCGGCAGCAGCTCTTTCGGCAATAATGGTAGCTAAGTATATATATATATATATATATATATGTATATGAATACGTTATTATTCCTTTGTATTTTTATTTGTATTACCTTCACGTTCAATAAATACGGTATCATGACTCGTAGACTCCATAATTTGATCATGCTGTAAAGCACTTTGAATACCAGTCATTTCAAACAAACTTTTGAGTACATGATCCTCACTCTCTTTTTTTCTCTCTTCTTGTTCCAAGGTTTCACCAGCATATTCCTCTAAGCAGTTGACACCTTCAATTAAACTCAATTGTTTTTCATCATTTGTCCTTCTCTTTTTGGTATTGCTTTTACGGTAATCAATTTCAGTTCCTTTAAATAATTCACCTGTTTCTGTACCTACAGCATCTTCAGAGGCCAAAGTAAATAAAGACTGTAAATTACTAGCGTCAAAGAATCGTCTTTGTTTGGGGTCTTTTAGAATTTTGTTTGTAAGAAACTGTTTATAGATTTGTCGGTGATAGATCTTTTCTTCAATGGTCCCGCTTGTCATTAAGCGATATACAGTGACTTCTTTTGTCTGACCTAAACGCCATGCTCTTTCTCTTGCTTGCATATCTGTTGAAGGGTTCTTTTTTTAAAAAAAAATAGTGTCAGATAAAATCATTACGTCTTTTTTTTTCCTTCTTAAAAGTACTTTACCCAGTCAGGATCGTATAGAATAATTCTGTTAGCTCCAGTCAGATTAATACCAAGACCACCAACTTTAGTTGTCAATAAGAATACAAATATTTTACTTGAACTATTAAATTCATTGACAAGTGACATTCTTTGGCTTACGGGTGTTGAACCATCCATTCTTAAATAATTATAGCCTACTCGTTTCATCATAATCTCTAGAATATCCAACATCTGTCTTGTTTGAGAGAACAGCAAGACACGATGCTGCTGCTGTTTCCACATATTTAAAAGCGCTTTCACCACCATCATTTTTCCACTTCTTTCCGGGTTCCCGTAATCAGGATCGGAATGTGACAGAGTTAAATTGATAATATCAGGATGGTTACATATCTTTCGAACAATATCAATACCAAACAATACTTGACGACGGTGCTCTAATATAGAATCCATGTCCTTTGAATGGATAAATTGAAGGTATGCTTGTCTCTGTACTTTTGTGAGTTTACAAAACAGGACTTGCTCGTTTTTCTTTGGTAAGTCGGACGCAACATCTACTTTCATGCGCCGCAGTAAATATGGGTTGATTAAATCTCTCAACATACATGCACATTTGTAAGCAGTTTGAACTTGTACATTGGTAGCGTTTGCATACCCTCCAATACCAATAGGCACTGAAAATTGCGTTTGGAACACAGGCAGCGTCTTTTTATATATATTAGTATACACACATACACACACACACATATATATATGCTTGCCTATGTAAGTTTACTTACGCCTAATCTACCAGGAAATATAAAATCAAATAACGACCATAATTCTTTTAAATTATTTTGAATAGGAGTACCTGATAATATAATACGATGCGGTGTCTAATACGTATATACTTAGTAACGCAACTATCTATATTTATATGGGGTATTTACTTTAAACCGTTTAATAGCTAATGTTGTACTTGAATCAGGGTTTCTTATTTTATGACCTTCGTCCAATACAACATATCCCCAACGATGCTTTAATAATATTTCACGATAGGTTTGTACACCGCTGTAGGTAGTGATTAAAATACCGCCTTTTTTAACATAGTCAGAGACAAGAGCAGCGGCATTTCTACCAGCCTTGGTAGTTAAAATACTCTTGAAGCTTGTCTTTCCTTTTCCTTTTTTGGTTTGTTTACCTCTACGATCTGGTTCATACTCTTCTTCTTCGTCATCACTGAAAGCTTCTTGATCATCCATTGTGATATCATCTGTTTCAATACATGTTTTTACACCAGTGCCACTTGAATGTAATATAGCAACTCTTAAAGGTGGCCACCATTTATGAAATTCTTGTACCCACTGTTTCATGACAGTAGCAGGACAGACAATAATCGAAGGCTGACCGGGACCCAGTATTTTGGAGTAGTATAAACTGGATAAAAAAGCAATGACCTGAATGGTTTTACCTAGACCCATTTCATCGCCCAAGATACCGCCTACTTTTTGACAATGTAATTCCCACAACCATTGAACACACGTCTTTTGATAATCAAATAAACAATCCCAAAGTTCGCCAGGTACTTTTAATCCGTTATCAAATTCAATATCGTCAAAATTGGGGTGCGATTTAAATATTTCATCCGCTTCATGTGTAACCTGATTCCGCATGATTTGTCGCTGTTGAATCCAATCAGTTAGTCGCTTTTGATAATTCGATTCTGAGCCATCGTCGTTATAAATTTCGTCCAGTTTTTTAAGTGAATGCTTCTTTCGTTCGAACAGTTCGTCGTCGTCATCTAATAATATTGTTTCTTCCGTATAATCGTCTTCTTCATCTATATAAGTATCATCTTCTTCATCACTTGAACTGATTTTTCTTTTGTTTGTAACTTGGTGGTGAGGAGTATGTAAATTTTGATGAGACATCGTACTATGTCCAGATCCAGGAAATACAGTATTGAAAGCAGCACTACTACTGGTGACGGTGGTATCGTATAATTTTGTTTCTGGTAAATTTGAAAATGGTGTCACTTTACCTGTTCTAATCAAAAACTCTCGTTGTGTCTCATTTTCTTGCCTTGTGTTTTTTTTATCGGCAGGTAACGTTGATTTTAGCCTTTCATCTTTTCGATCTTGCAAACGAGCTAAAATATCCTTTTCATCCTGTACTGCATTCCTTAATTTTGTTGCTTGCTGTGTTATTTTTGTTGTTAGTTTCTCCTTGTCTAAAGATTCATTTAGTTTTAATTTTAAAGTATCGAGTTGCTTTTGCGCAGCTCTAAAAAAAAAAAAATGGTTACTCAGTAACATGTATTACAATACAGCAATAAAAACTTACTGTATTTCTTTTCTAGCTTTATCGAGTCTCTTTTGATCTAATTCATCTTCTCTTTCTGATATGACTTTATCCGCCTATACGGGTTTACATTTTGTTAGCGTAGAGAAAAATAAGTATAATGTATATGTTACTTTTTCCATAAGTGACTTTTCAAGGTCGTTTTGATCTACTAGATCAACACCAAGTTGTTCTAGTTCGTTTGAGATTTCTCCATCCAAATCAGGTTCGGCGAAAGAATGTTGTTCTGATAATGGAGAAGAATGTTGGTTTGATAGCGGAGAAGAATGGTTACTGCTCATGGCGCTTTTAAATAAAAAGTGGTTATAAAAAAGAAGAAGCTGCGGGTCTTTGTACGCATTTTTTTTTTTTTTAAAAAAGCATTTTTTTTTTTTTGTGACTTTGAGTTTTGAGACATGAATTAATGATAATTAATTTGTAGATCATCAACCGAAAGTAAAAAAAAAAAAAAAAAAAAAACGCGAGAGTAATGTTCTAATACAAAAAGAATCAAGATTTTCCTATTCTTTTTCCTTTTTTTTATTTTTTTTATTTACTTATAAGGGGAGGAGAAAAAAAAACTAAATACAATGAGAGAGAGAATCTAAAGGGTCTTGTCAAAGATAGCACTGAGAGAAGCCCAGACAGTCTTGGGAGATTGAGCAGCATCAACACCATACCAGATGTTCTTCTTCTTATAATAATCAACAACGGGTACAGTTTGCTTGTGGAAAGCTTCTAAACGCTTCTTTAATGCCTCGGCGTTATCATCGGAACGTTGGATAAGAGGTTCACCAGTAGCATCATCCTTCATGGGAGACTTGGGAGGGCTATAATATAATAAGTAAAAATGATAATAATAATAATAATAATAATAATAAAAAACTCACTTGAATTCCTTGTGATAGGATCTACCAGAGGCAGGATGGATCAAACGACCGGTGATACGAGAAACAAGGAGGTTATCATCAATAACCAACTCAATAACAGAGTTCAAAGGCTTATGTCTAGATTCAAGCATTTCATCCAACTTTTCAGCTTGACCAACAGTACGAGGGAAACCATCAAGAATGAAACTATTATAGTATCACATGTAAAGATTAGATAATTCATGTACGACCCAATAATCATAATAATAATAATAAAAAAAAAACCCCTTTTTCTTACCCATTTTTACATTCAGGATTAGTATCCAAGTTTTCTTGAATCATACCGACAACGATATCATCAGAAACAAGACCTCCATCGTCCATAATCTTCTTGGCAGCAACACCAAGAGGAGACTTGGAAGCAACAGCAGCTCTAAGCATATCGCCAGTAGCTAAATGACAAGCACAGAACTTTTCCTTGATAGCAGGAGCTTGAGTTCCTTTACCAGCGCCGGGAGGACCCATAATTACCATACGTAACTCTTGCTTGGGAACACCACCTTGAACCTTCTTCTCAAGGGCGTCGAATTTCTCGTGAAGTGATTGAATGTTCTTTTTGATTTCCTCAAGAACTGCTGAATGCTTTTCGGCCATTTTTGATTATATTTTTATTTGAAAGAAGAGAGAAAAACAGAGATTTTTTTTTTGCAGGGGCTTTTTAATTTAAATTACCTTTTTGCTTATCCCGAAAAAATCTAACGGGTGGAAAAAATATTGGAAAAACTTATAAAAAAAGTCACGCGTGACGTAAGAACTTCATTGGTTTAAATGCATTTTTTTTTTTTTTTTTTTTTTTTTCATCTTATGATTATCAATTAAGGTATGTCATAATATATTTGCACGTTTTTATATATATAAAAACGCATTGGTATTTATAATGAAGCTAGAGTCAAAAGTAAAAACTGATTCAGTCTCCCCACAAAAAAAACTATTTTAACTGTACTCCCCAAAATTGTTATTTTAATCTTTTGGAAAAAAAAGTTAAAGATGTCTATTCACCGGATGTAAACATGTTACACAGCGCTCATACTTTGCCAAACGATCGGCTAAATGTGTAATAATTACACATTTCTTATACAGTAACATTCTACTTTGTGAGACGCTTTTTTTTCCCCAGAAAAAAAAAACATCATAGCAGTCATACTCAGTGTGAATTTTTTTTTTAAGATTCTGTAGCACCATACATGTTTTGATCCGTTGAATGATAACGATTTTTCTTGCTGAGTCACAAACTTTTTTTTTTACTGTAACTGTGTGTCTCATTACAAACAAAAAAAAAAAAGAGTAAAGAATTCATTGCCAGCCTTGGTGTATTTCATGCAATCACTTTTTGCAAGCTAAAACCTACTCTAGTCAATATGACTGGACAAATTGAATTATTTCTTAAACAAGTAAATAAGCATTCATTTTTGCAACTCGAGACTTTTCTAATTTCTGTGTTCACTTTACTTCAATTCTTTTCCCCCCTTCTTAGTACTACATTCAGAGGACTTTTAAAACTAATGAGCTTCTTTTGTTTTTTTTTTAAAAAAAAAGTATATTCATAATATGTACGTGTAATTAGCACAGCAAAAAAATCTAGCAATGAATTGTACTCATTTTACTAATTGAATGGAGAATACACGTCAAATGAACACGAAAAACATTTTATTTATTTATATCGTGACTTGGATTTAATGCGCCCTTTTTTTTTTTGTTATTTTTTTTTTTTTTGGTTATCCCTCTTTTTTTTTCTATTATTCGCATTCAATAATGATTAGAAATTCAGAAAGAAATCGAATTAAACAGAGTGAAAACGATGAACAAGGGAATGCCGTTTCAAGCAACAAAGGAGCCAAACAATTTGGTCTTAACAAGTCTTTTATGGGAAACGAATTAAAAGTAAAGGCCAATAATAAATCTGAAGATCTCTTTACAGGCAGTAAGCAGTATTAGACTTTCTTTTAAATAGAAGCAAAACAGAAAAAGAAATTAATTGATTTGATTAGATTCACAAAAAAAGATGGTTCCTCTTAAAAGAACTGAATCAGCTGTTGGTAAATATTTTGTAATTACATAAGATAGAGAAGAATGTTGACCTTTTGTTAGGCTTGAAACATTATTCCGAGTCAAAAAGACAAACAATTGAAAAGACCTTTCGTCGTACTGAACAAGGTAATAAATACAGATATACACACATACAATAGATTTACTTACAGGAGATAATAGAAAGTGATTGGACACCAGAAGGTTTTGATATTGATCTAAGTGAATTCGATAGTCATGTTTACGATAAAAAAGAAATCATGGAAGAAGAATTACCTATTCCACAAAGAGCATTTACTACAGCTGAAAATGAGGATGATACTGCTGTTGAATATGGTCCACCTAAAGAAATCGGTAAAAGAAAACACTTTTTTTTTATTATTATTACTGCGCAGTAGTAAAATACTAATGCAAAATAATAGAATTACCCTATGAACCTGAATCAAGTTGTATAGTAAACGTATCAAACTTTACTGATTATGCAGATGAATCAGCATACGAAATTGTTAGATTGCTTGGTAAAGATTTAGCTGAGTTTAGCTCTCTTCAAGATGAGGATGTATTGGACGCACTTACTATTCAACTCTATCAAGATGACGATGGTAAGTTTCTTTTATGATTATTACTACAATTGTACTTATTTGTTTGTTATAGAATTTGAATTTGATAGTGACCTCAGTGAATTGGATACACTTTATCAGACTGATTTAGAAGTACCATTTAGTAATCATTTGCTTGACGTTGATTATTTCTTGCAATGCAATTAAAATTCAACCCCTATTGTTATTATGCTAGGTTTTAGTAATCTATGCCGCGAATAAATAAAATAAACACACGGTTTATTATATAATTGATTCGTCTACTTTTTTATTTGAATGAAATGGTTTGATAGTTTCTTTAAGAAAAACGAGTTGCTCCCGCTGCTAATTTAAGGATTGCACTTATTAGTTTAACAATTTGTTCGCGTACAGTAGATACAGATCATTGAGATTACAATTTTAAATACGAGAAAAGACAATGATAGGATATTGTTTAAAGTGTTTATCTTTGTTTCCTGATGCAAAAAAAAATAATATCACTAGTACTCACAGGAATAGGTGCATTATCCTTGGTAAACTCTAGACTCGTACTTTTAAAAGATTCTGTCACTTAAAAAATATATTTTATTCGATCCAATCATTTCACTCCAAAAAAAAAAAAAAATCCCCCTCCCAATACAAAAAAACAAAAAAAAATACCATTTATGTGTATTTTCTTTTACCTTCTACATAGAAAAATAAATAAATATGGTTTTAGCTGATTTAGGACGTAAAATCAATTCAGCTTTTACTGAATTAACAAAAGCTCCTGTTATTGATGAAAAAGTATATATACCCTTTACAAAAAAAAAAAAAAAAGCGATGAAAAGCTCATTTCTTCTTCTTCATCTTAGGTTCTCGATTCATTAGTTAGAGAAATTTGTGCAGCTTTACTTGCATCTGACGTTAATGTCATGCTTGTACAAAAGTTACGTGCAAATATTAAAAAGAATGTCAACTTGGAAGAATTAGCCAATGGTGCCAATAAAAAGAGAATGATTGAAAAGGTAAATCCCCCAAAAAAAAGCATATAAAAAAAAAGATATTAACAACAACAACAAAAAGGCTGTCATGGATGAACTTTATAATTTGGTCGATCCTCAAGTCGAACCTTACAAACCAGTAAAACGTCGCGCAAATATCTTTATGATGGTAGGTCTTCAAGGTGCAGGTAAAACCACCACATGTACCAAGATTGCCTCATTCTACCAGCGTAAAGGTTGGAAAGTAGCTCTTGTGTGTGCAGATACATTTCGTGCTGGTGCATTTGATCAGTTAAAGCAAAATGCCACCAAAGCAAAAATCCCTTACTACGGTAGTTACTCCGAAACCGATCCTGTGGCTATCGCTTTAGAAGGTGTTGAGAAATTCAAGGCTGATAAGTTTGAAATTATTATTGTTGATACTTCCGGCCGTCATAAACAAGAAGTTGAATTGTTTGAAGAAATGAAGCAAATTTCTGCTGCTGTTGTATGTGTTTATTTAAACTGTAAATTATGTAGAAAATGCTAAATGTAAATTTATTTTAGAAACCAGATACAACTATTTTTGTTATGGATGGTACTATTGGTCAAGCTGCTGAATCTCAAGCAAAGGCATTTAAAGAAGCTGCTGATTTTGGTTCCATCATTATGACCAAGATGGATGGTCATGCTAAGGGTGGTGGTGCTATCTCCGCGTAAGTCATTTCTTGTGTACAAAGAAAATGTTTGCTAATTTTTTTTTTTTTTTTTTTTTACTAGTGTTGCGGCTACGCATAGTCCTATTATTTTCATCGGTACCGGTGAACATCTTCAAGATATGGAACGTTTTGAACCTAGATCATTTATTCGTAAAGTGCTTGGTATGCATGACATGAGAGACATGATTGAGCAAGTGCAAGATACTATGCAATTAGGAGACAATAAAAAGTTAATGAAGAATATTGAAAAGGGTCAATATTCACTTCGTGACATGTATGAACAATTTCAACAAATCTCGAAAATGGGCCCACTTTCAAAGCTTATGGGAAATATACCTGGTATGCCTGCTGAAATGATGGCTGGTTCAGAACAAGAGGGTACAAAGCGAATTAAGCGTATGATGTGTATTATGGATAGTATGACTGACACAGGTAATTATTAATATTGAGTACCCCTCCTCCCTCTATATTTATTCAAATCAATTTTTGTAAAATAGAACTCGATGGAGATAATAAACCTTTTGACGATATTAACAGAGTCATTCGTGTTGCTCGTGGTTCTGGTACCACTGTTCATGAAGTGCAGGAGATTTTAACTCAATACACACGATTTGCTGATATGGTTAAAACAATGGGAGGAAAGAACGGTCTTATGCAAAATATGCCTACAGATCCAAGAAAGATGAACCCTAATCAAATGGCACAACTTGGTCAAATGCAACAAAAGATGGCAAATATGATCCCACCTCAAATGTTACAACAAGTAGGCGGTATGGAAGGACTTCAAAAGATGGCTAAGCAAATGGGTGGTATGTTTGGTCGTGGCGGTGGTGCTCCAGGTGCTGCTGGTGGCGGTATGCCTGATATGAGTAAAATGATGGAAATGATGAAAAACTTTACATAAAAAAAAAAAAAATACCATCTTTTTTCTTAATATATTTTTGTATAAACATCCTTTTTTTATGAAAAAAAAAAAAATCTTTCTATTTAAAATATTGAAATATAAATATCCAGTCGATAGTATTACGTATATATTTTAGCTATAATCGCAAACCAGATTTTGCGAAATAAGAGAGTGTGCTAATCATTACATGAATATCTTCAGAACAGCAGGGGACAAATAGGGTTAGATGAGCCTTAGTACTATATATCTTGATGTAGCGAATGCAGATGTAAAACACATAAACTATGCATTTAAGAATGTAGCAAGTAAGAAACAAAAAGGCGGTAAGAAAAACTCTAATGAAACAAAAAAAGGTAAGGTTGCCAGTAGAAATATACGTTTGGCTTCTGAAGCTGTGTGCAATCCAAATCATAGTAGTACAAAATATTGACTGTGTCTAGACCACAAATAAACATTAAATGAGTTTTTGAATTGTAAAATTTGAAAGGAAAATAGAAAGATTCTCCAGAAAACTATACTTGAAATCAGTAATTAGAGACCAAATTCTGTGATAAAATAGTTTTCCTGAGTGATTTTATAAGGAACATTCTCTTCGATACTCAGATCTTCGTAAATTCGTACGTTTGCAATAGTTACGAATCAGGGGATTTAAAAGCTATTATCCAACAGAACTTCTAGTACGCTATTTGTCAGACGATTATGGGCGTGTAAAAGTAACCAGCAAAAAATCCATATCCAACTCTATTGATGATTTCAAACAAAAGCATCCAAGTATTGTATATCAGCCGTAACAAGGTGCTTCCACATAAGGTTACAGTAATCCCCTTTTCGCAGCATGCATTACCGTTGCAATCTCCTATCTTAATCATATTGTAGAGAGTTTTTTTTATAAACGATTGATTTGCTGCCTGTAAATTAGTTTATGAGGTAAGCTTAACCCTATTTGTTTCAATTTTAATGATGAATTATTCTTTAATAAGTAAATATAACAATATAAGTACAGGATTTGTCTATCTAAATGTATCATCTACAAATTAAGCAGAAGATATTGATGTAAATACATTTTTAAGTAACTAACACAAGTAATATGTAGTGGTCCAAAGAAAAGTAAATTAAGTTACGGATAGAGTGATCAACGCTTCCTTAAATATGCTTAGTGTATATCTCGTTCGGTGTGGAGTAACAATGGAAGATCCAATGTTTTCAGACAGCGCAGTAAGAACACTGTTTCTTCCCTTTTTAGAAGTTTTAGATATTTACATGATAAAGTGTTTGAGAAAAGAAAGCATTGTTTTAAAAAAATACTTTAAAATCTAACTTGTATTAAATGAAAAAAATGTTTGTAGCAGCATTTTTTTTTTATCACTGGATAAACAATTATCCTAGCAAAAAAAAATCTATTTAAAATATTTTTTTTCTCTTTTTTTCCTTCTTCTTTACTTTTTATATATAGATTCGAGTATTTAATCTACTCGTTAATAAGATTATCAACGTGGCTCACCCTCAAGAAAAAAAGATTGTTAACCCCCCGTGGTAAATAATAAGCAGACTACATGCTTCATTATAAAAAAAAAGCTAATTATAATATTTTTGATAGGTCTACGGCGGCAAAATCCAATCCTCAACAGCAACAACAGCAACAATGGCAACAGTATGCACCGGTAAGTGCACCTATTACTCAAACGCCTGAACAGCAGTATGCTTCGTATTATCAACACTACAATCAACAAACACCAGAGCAACAGGCGTATTATCAACAATACTACGCACATAACCCACCTCCACCAGGCATGGAAACTTCTCCACCTGGTGTTAGTATGGCTCCACCAGGTACAAATAATTATTCACAGTATGGGTATTATAATCAGCCTACTTATAATGCTCCTGTTTATAATCAACCTCGTCCTCCTCCACCTCAACAACAACAACAACAACAGCCACCACCACCACCACCACCACCACCACCTCAACAACAACAGCAGTATCAAGCTAATTATTATAATGTACCTCGTGATGCAACTCGGTTTAACACCAATCCCCAACAACCTTTATATCAGCAGAGTAAGTTTTTTTTTTTATGAATAAGATGACGAATACTTACAACTATTGTAATTTTTTTTAGAGCCAGTAACTAGTATTCCACCTTGGTCTAAAAAGAAAGTGGTAGAACCAGAAGTCACTGCTCCTGTTTATCAAGCACCACCACCACAACCCGTTCCCACTCCTGCTACTAAAACTGCAGAGGAAAAGAATAACGAAAAGAATGCTATGGCTTCAGAATCTTGGCCTCCTTCTTTACAGTAAGTTTTGTATGTGTGTGTGAGTGTGAGTGTGAGTTTTTTTTTTTTAATAATGATATGTTTTTTTAGACAGTATGTTCAAGATGTATTCGCTAATTGTTTACCTAATAAGCGAGATCAAGCCGAGTTACAGTTACGTAATTTGATTTTAGAAACTCATCAAGCTGGTACACTGATGACTACAGATTGGAGTGAAATGGATTTACCAAGGTAATAAAAAAAATTTTAGCAGAGAAAAAGAGATAGATAGATTAATTTTTTTTTTTGAGCAGTGCTTGTAAACAACAGAAAAAGAAAAAGAAAGGGTAAACAAAAAAGATAAAATGCAAAAAAAAAAAAAACTGTTTATTAAAGAGTACCTTTTTCATTAGTAAAAAGAATGTGTTGCTTGCTAAAAATAATCAATTACAGCAAAAACGTCAACCTACATCCGAGGAAGAAGCAAAGAGATTAAGAAGGGCTAGACGTTTTGAAGAAGACGCAGCACTATTTAAAGCGGAAAATATATCTACTCCAATGCAATTGATGCAATTGGTAAAGTGGGGTTGTAAATTATATCTTTTATTTTTTATTTTTTGAAAGCTAATTAGTATTTTTTATATAGGATGGTAATGATTTTAATTATACTGTTGTAGGTACATCAAAAAAGTTGGAAAAACAATACTTAAGATTGACATCCGTAAGTTGTATTTTTTTTAAAAAAATATTGGTTACTAAGATACTGTAAAAAAGGCACCGGATCCAGCAACTGTAAGACCATTATCTATTTTAAAGCAAACGCTGGAATTATTAAAGGATAAGTGGAGAACAGAACAAAATTATACTTATATTTGCGATCAGTTTAAATCCATGCGTCAGGATTTAACGGTAAGGGGATTGTACACATGTTTTTTTTTTTTTTTTTTTTACTGTTTTAAACAAGGTAGTTTTTTTTTTCTGTGTGTAGATTCAAAGAATCAAAAATGAATTTACAGTTCAAGTGTATGAAATTCATGCACGTATAGCATTAGAAAAGGTAAAATATATATATACAGTAAAGAAGAAGTGATTAAAATACTGATGCTTCATTTTATTAGGGTGATTTGGGAGAGTATAATCAATGTCAAACACAATTAAAAGGGTTATATAATAGTGGGATTCCTGGACATGTCATGGAGTTTACAGCCTATCGTATTTTGTATTTTTTGCATACACAGAATTGGGCAGGTAAAAAAAAAAATACAAAGAAAAAAGGGAAAGATTTTACTTACGGATCAAAAAATAGATGTAAATGCTACCATGGCAGAATTAACAGTGGAACAAAAAGAAAATGAGTTTGTTCAACATGCGTTGAATGTGCGTTCATCGTTAGCTACAGGCAATTTCCATCGATTCTTTATTCTTTATAGAAATGCACCTAATATGGGAGGGTATTTGATAGATCAGTTTTGTGAAAGGGAACGTGTAAGAGCACTGATTGTTCTTTGCAAAGCGTAAGTTTTTATATAATGTTATAATGTATTCACAAACTAAATGTAATTTTTGTTTTAGTTGTCGTCCTGACCTTCCATTAGATTTCATCCAAAATGAGTTGAGTTTTGAAACAAATGAAGAATTATTAAAGTTTCTTGGACAACAAAATGCTAAGATACTGAAAGAAGATGGTAGATTATTAGATACTAGGTTGGCACTTGTTGGATTAACAGAAAGTTTAAAAAAGTATAAAAAGATTGATATAAAGGGACAGGTTTAAAGTGGTTTTTTTTTTAAGAAAAAAATAAAATAAGAATTTGTATTTTTTTTTTTTTTTTTTTTTTTAAAAAAGGGTATAATTTAAGAGGAAGAGTCTTCTTCACTGGTTGTGTATTGCATTAATTTACTACATTCTTCACAAAACCATTTTCCAGCAGGTGGTTCAACTAGACCTACACAAGCGTAGTGGAACCATTCTCTTTCGCACTACATAATTTTTTAAAATTAGTATGTTGCACTGTAAAAAAGTGTTGCTATTTACGTTTTCTCCATCGCATGCAATCATGTCACCAAATGAAACTTGTCTACAGTAACAGTAAGTTGGTTCATTTGGATCAATATCGGTATTTCCCGAAGTAGTAGAAAGTCCAATAAGTGGATTAGGACGAGACGAATGATGAATTCTGATATATTCCTATAAGTTTTTTACGGCACTTTTTTATATTTATCCATTTGTTATACCTTTTTCGAATACCACCATCTAATCTCTTTTGTTGAGGTCCTTTTCGTATCCAATCCGATTTATTCAGGTTACTTTTAGTCATCACTTGTGAATCAAGTCTTTCAATGTGTCGTGATACAAGGTCGTACATTCTCATAGCTAGTTCTATTTTTTGATCTTGCTTTTGCATAGCCGTCTTGTAGTCTTTTTCTAGTTGCAGACGGGCTGCTACCATAGGTTGCGTGTTGGCAGTCTCGAGGGCTTTGGTTTGCTTTATATAGGATCTTCTATGTCTAGTGTATGTCTCTCTAAACTCTTTTGAGAGGGTTTGTTAGTTTTTTTTTCGGCATCTAGAAATAAAGGGGGGGGGGGCTTACTTTGTAGATCATCATCCATGCGTCTTAATTCATGCATATTTTGATCTATTTCAGATGGCAAGTTTTGTAAACCTATACTGAGTTATTAAGTCTGTAAATAAAAAAGCGTGTAAAAATAAGACTATTTACTTTCCAAGTAATCTTCATAAATATCGGCAACAGATAAACTCATTTTTTTTTTTTAGCTTTGTGAGAAAAAAAGGGGAAAAAAAAACCTTTTTTTTTTATTATTGTTTTATTTATTTTTTTGAGGGGTGTTTTTTATTTGGGGGGCATCTAAAATATATATTTGTTTATTCTTCATCAGAACCATCATCTTCACTACCAGAGTCAGAGGTTTGATCACTTTCAGAGTCTTGATCACTTTCAGAGTCTTGATTTGGTTCCTTTATTGAGACAGTCTTCTTCTTTTTACTTTGATTAACTTCCTTTGCAGCAATCTTCTTCATCATCAAACCTGATTTAGCACCAACAGATTTTTCCCATTCTAATTTGACAGACTTATAAAGTTGCATTGTGAAACGAGCATCCTCAACAGAAGAATGAGATCCAGATTGAATACTGATACCCAAGATTTCCTTAACCAACATCTTTAAACCAGGAGTTCTACCCTTTGCTAAATTACGAAAAGGTTTATAACGAGAAGTATCTCTAATTAATAAAGTTGGATGAGAGATCATCAAAACTTGTAAATCGTTATAGACCGCATGACCGATTAAAACTCTTCCTCGAATAATAGCTTCTACTTTGAATTGTGCTTCTTTAAATGTGATTGCTTCATCAGACTCTAAATGTTTTGGTTCAATACCACTGACGTGTGTACGGTAATCAGTTACTACTTCTTGAGGCTTTACATAGCAATCAAGCAAAACAGCACCGTGGAAATTTACAAGTGAGACACGTGCAAGTGCAGAATCTGTTCCGTCAGGTCCTACACCCACCATCTCACAATCAATAGCAACGTATTTACCAAGTCGAGCTTGGTCTCCACTCACTGCGTTCATCTTTGCTAATATGGTCTTTTTTTTTAACTTTTGTTCTTGAGGCGTGTCTTTTTTACCGTATACGTTCTTTAAATCGTCTTGGTCAATGTCGTCAGCAAACCAGAGTTCATTTTGGTCGGGTATTGTGGATTCTGGTGTTTCTGATTCAGTGGAAATTTTAGCGACATGAGAAGCTTTCAATTTTCTGGTTTATTTTGTATTAATATATGTGTAGGATGTTACTCGTAAAAAAAAAAAAAAAAAATAGAAAAAAAACTTACTCGATTCTTTGTCTCTTGTTGAAACATTTGTAGTTGGGACTGATGATAAATTCCTCTTCGGTATTCTTTCTCTTTTTCTTTTGTTCAGTTGGTGCAATGGTCTAGATCTAAACGTGGTTACTATTGAGATCGTGTTATATGTAGCCAAAACAAGTGTATTACTTACAGGTAAGAGTTTCTTCCAGTTGGAAGAAACTACAGGTGCTGATTTCTTTCCTTTGGCCATGATTTTTAAAAAAAAGTGAAGTGAAAAAGAAGAAAGAAAAAAAAAAAAGAAAAAAAATAGGTGGCTTTTTTTTTTATAAGCAGAAGCAGCGTTGTTTTAAAAATTGGTGTTTTTGACAGGTTGAAACAGTTTTTTTTTTTTTTAGCAAACAGAAAAAAGGAACAGGTTTTACCTTTGCTTGGTTTCTATGATAATTGCAAAAAAAAAACCTCGAAAATATTTACACACTGTAATTTTCAAATAACGTTACACTTTTTTTTTTCACACTGAAATTTTTTTTGTTAAATCACAGCTGGTTAATCACATGAAGTAATATGATGTCAAAACAAGTATTTTTTGGTGCCTGAAGTTGCTCTTTCAAATAAATATACTATCTGAGATTTAAAAAGGAGGTCGTCATGGTAGTCCTGTTTACAACAGGTGATTCATACAGATGATTTGACAAGCTTTCTTGGACTGTGACTTTTTTCTACTTCATAAACAAAAAAAATAAAATAAAAAAAAGATGCGAAACACACCCCTCCTTTTTCTTCAAGAAAAAAAAATGCTTGCTGGATACTTGACTTTACTGCTCTTTATAACTTTGGTACATCCAACAGTACAAGATACCAACGCAGACTTGGACCAATGGATATCTAAACAAGATATTATTAGTTTCCAAACCATTCACCAAAACGTCAACCCACACGGTACAAAACGAGGTTTCTTTGCTGCGTCCCTGTCCACCTATCACCCCAACTACTTTTATACCTGGACAAGAGACGCTGCACTAGTAGCTCGTGTTCTCACTGGGCTGGATGAAACCAGCGATGATACCTTGATGGACTACGTACAATTTCAAATTGATACTCAGAGCACAGAAACACAATGCGGGTGTCTAGGCGAGCCTAAATTCAACACAGACGGGTCTAGCTATCAGGGTACTTGGGGCAGACCTCAAAACGACGGACCTGCTGAACGGGCGGTTGCATTTATGCTGATTGCCAAACGATGGATGGATAATGGATATCAAGAGACGGCATGGATATATCACCATCTGGTACCTAGTTTGGTCAAGGACCTGGATTATGTTGTGAAAGTCTGGTATCAGGATAGCTTCGATTTATGGGAAGAAGTATTGGGAACTCATTTTTATACTTTGATGATCATGAGACGTGCATTGCTGGATAGCGTGGATTTTTTTAACGCGTATGGGAAGAGACCGGTAGATCAGTACAGACTCACCGCTCATTTGATTGCAAAGAGGTTAGAGGGATTTTGGTCCGTAGAGCATGGGTATATTATGGCAACGCAAGGCGTACGTAATGGCGTACAGAAATTGTCTGGGTTGGATGTTTCGACTTTGTTGGCAGCTAATTTAGTAGCCAGTCGAAAGGATGGTAAGTGTATATATATATATGACCGAAATGGGATTATTTATTTATTTATGCATAATAACTAGGCTTTTTTTCACCTGGATCAGACAAGGTTAGCCCCCCTTTTTTTTTGTATATATATTTATTTATGATTTCTAAGAAATATACTATTAGACGTTGGCTACGGTAGCAGCGTTAGAAAACTCTTTTAAATCACTGTACCCAATTAATCACCAACAAGGTCAAAACCTAGGTACATGTATTGGCAGATACCCCGAGGATATCTACGACGGGTACGATACGTCAGTAGGTAACCCATGGTTCTTAGCCACCGCGGCGTTTACGGAACTGTACTATTTAGCAATTGAAGAATGGAAACGAGTAGGTGTTGAAGTCAATGATATCAACCAGCTGTTCTTTCAGAACATTATGCAGATTGAACATGGCTATTATGGACCACAAAGTAACGTATTGAATCACTTGATCAAGGATACGCAATTGGCCGCTGATAGGTTTTTAAAGACAATCAAGTATCATCAGGCGAATAATGGGTCCATGTCTGAACAGTATGATAGGTACATTGGGTTTATGGCCGGAGCTAGAGATTTAACTTGGTCTCATGCAGCTTTTATTTCTGCATCAAGAGCAAAATCAGAACGATTTATTCAATAATAAAAGAAAGGGTTTTTATATACATGTAAAAAAAAAAGGGGGGGGGGGAGGGGAGGGGAGATATAACGCCAGAAAAAAAAAAAAAAAAACTATATAGATAAAAGAGAACCAGCCCCAAGACATAATTATTATTATTTTTTTTTTTTTAAAAAAAAAAGTTATTGTGGTTCATCAATAGGTTGAGTAGGACTAGGTACTTTTCTTCTACCTAATAAAGTAGCATTATTCATATTTAATTCAAACAAATTTTTGTTTGATTTTAATTTTGGCTTCTTTTCTTCTAAATGAACCAAATCTAATTTTTCTTTTAATTCATCTACACTTGTTTGACTTGAAGAGGTCTCATCTGTGATTAAATCCAACTCGTCTTCTTCTCCATCCGAATCGTTATGTACAGCACTATTAAATAACGAATGTCTGTTTTTACCCTCAATATGCTTTCTGCGCTGCTTTTCTTCGGTCATACGATGTACTGCATACGAGATATCAAACATTTCCTTCATGGAGGACACACCAGAGAACAAGTCTCGACGTGGTGTTGTAGCACCTGAGGCGCCGTTGATAGAAGGGGCACGTGAATTGGCACGAGAGTTGGCACGGGAGTTGATGACGGACGAGGACAGGCCGGATGCGAATGGGACAGCGGCTTCCAGCTCCTCCTGATCTCTGTTTCTTTCTTGGATCATGCGTTTAAACGCTTCTGCTTCGGTCTCTGCTGGTACACCTACGGTTTCTAAATCAGTAAACATAGGAACGGAACTAAGGTCAATTGGTTTATCCGTTTGAGATGTTCTAGCCAATATAGCGTCCTTATCAATATCCGACATTGCCTAAAAGAAAAAAAAAAGGAAGGGGATCATTATATATATATATATATGCACATATGTATATGTATATCTTACCTTGTTCTTCATCCAGGGATGGTCAAGAAATTCTAAAATGGTATACCTCTTTTCGGGATCGACATGTAACAAATTCTCTATTAAATCTTTTGCTTCGTTTGAAATGGTGTCCCACCAGGGGCTTAAGAATGTGTACTGCCCCTTGGAAACCTTTTCGGTCAGGATTTTAATACTTTCATCGTAGAATGGAGGGAAGCCACATAGTAAGGTGTAAAGAACGCAACCGAGAGCCCACATATCGACAGACTTGGAGTAGCGCTCGTCCTTGACGATCTCTGGCGCAGTGTAGCCCACAGTACCGCACGGTGTCATCGTCTGCTGGTCCCAGACGACTTTGGAAAGCCCAAAATCAGCTATCTTGACTTGACCGATACCGCCTCCTCCTATACCCTCTATGAACTGTCCTTCGTCTTCCTTGGGTTCGTCGAATTCGTTAGGTGGAAGTGGTGTAATGCGTTCTTTAAATGGGATAGGTACAAATAATAAATTTTCTGGTTTGATGTCTCTAAAAAAAAAAAAAAAAAAAAAAAAAAAAAAAAAAAAAAAAACTCATTATTATGCAAATTTATGTGTGCGTGTGTGTTATTTTTACCTGTGAATAACACCCTTTTCCTCATGCAAGTATTTTATTCCTTCTGCAACTTGTCGGATACAATGACGAGACAGGTCTTCACTGAAATAGGTTAGACGAACTATTTGATGGAAAATTTCTCCGCCTTCACAGAGTTCCAAGATAAGGAAATAATGCTATTTTATAATTAGTTCTTGGCTTCTTTTTTTGGGGGGGGGGAGGAGGGAGGGGGGAAGTTTACCTCTTTTGTTTCTATAAAGTCTAATAGTTTAATGATAGATGGATGGTCTAGTGTTCTCATAATTTGAGCTTCTTTTAATACACTTGCTTTCTAAAATAAATAAAGAGATAGCTTGAGTATAAGTCAGATTAACACTTACTTTTTTTTTAAAAAAAAGAAAAAAAAAAGCTGAGTCAATTTACCTGTTGATTGTTTAGTTCTAATTTACGAACAATCTTGATTGCAACTTTTTCGTTTGTGGATAATTTAATAGCTTCATATACTTTTGAGAATGCACCACTATAAAAAAAAAAGTTGTTAGATAAAGTAAAAAAAAAAAAACAAACAGACTTACTCTCCCAGTTTAGACACAAGTTGATAATTTTCAAGTCCTCCATAATTTGGCATGGTTTGCTTTGCTATTTTTTCTTCTTCTACCATACGAGCAGCAGTTTCGTATTTCTGTGTAGTGGAGTTTTTCGAAAGTGTGGAACCGGCTGATGAATAACTCTTTCCATTCTTGATAAAGTTTTTTATTTGACTGAAAACTGCCATAATATAAATACCGAAAAGAAAAAGAAAAAAAGCAATTTGATTAAAATCATTTTTTATATTTATAGTTGGTCCTCTATTAAAGCTCCGACAAAGATGTTGTCAATAATTTGTACTGCATAAATTCAAAAAAAGAGACTTTCTCTCCCTTTCTCTTTCAATTGCCTTTCTTTTTGTTATGGATGTTGATATTCACTGTAACGTTATTAAATGTAGAAGAAAACTCTCTGTGGAAGGACAGGTATATATAGAAATAATTAGGTTTTTTTAAATAGTCTAAATTATAATTATATAGGCGTGCGTTACATCTTGTTCACGTAGGTTTATATCACATGCAATATCCCTTTTTATTTATTTATTTATTGTGGATGTTTAAAGATATATTCTGTCTGGACTGTGCAAAGAGGTCGTTTGATAAAGCATTAGTTTGTCCTGCATGTAAAACCAATTTAGTAGAAGAAAAGTACGTGTCCGTATTCGTGGGGGGCGGGAGGCTGAAAAACTAAAATTTAAAAGTAGTGATGATATGATACTAGTTCAAATGAACCCTACAGAGGAGTATAAATCGGTAAGATTGTTGTTGTCATATGAGGGAGGAAATAAAAATAAAAATAAAAATATAGTCTGTGCTTGCTGGTTTAAAACCAGACAACATTCTAGATATTTGTACAAGAGCCATTGCGTTTTATGAGTATCAGACTTCACAAGAGTTATCGTTTCAGTCTTTACTGCAAAAGAATTTGCAAGACAAGTACAAGTCCTTGAAGAGTCAGTTTGATATTGTCACAAGGGATTTAAATCATATTATTAAAGGTTTGTTCGTGTGTGTGTGTGTGTGTGTGCGTGTGTATATATATACGAATCTGACATGTAACTCACTATATAATTAGTTGAAAAGGAAAAACATCAAGGTTTTTTTTTACGTGTATTAATTACTACTGAAAGAGACTAATATTATATACCCCGTAGATCTAGTAAATGAATGCGAGTCCGAAAAATCTAAATCACAACAACTGTACCAACAACTACAAGAGAAATCCAAACAATTTCAAAAGCTACAAAGCGTTTACGAGAAACTAAAACGAAAGCATATTGGAAATAACTTGCAAGAGACGTTTACTACACCACCAGCAGCAGCACCAGTACGACCTATGATGACACGGCAGTTTAATAAAAGTGATATTGTCCCGCATAGGTCAAATGCATCGACTACGAGAATTCCTTCTCCTGTAAAATCTATTTATTCAGTACGAAGTCATCATCGTAGGTTTTATAGTAGTGCTGACTCAACGACGTCTAACCGCGTCCCGTGATTTTTTTAAATAATAAATTTGCATATGATCTCGGAAGAGAATATATATATATATTTTTGATTTTTATTTGTAGACAGGTATTGTTATTATATACAGTCAAACCTATGGAATTTAGCGTAAATGAAAGTAATCGACGCTAAGCTTAATTTTTTTGTCACTTAGGTCAAGACTGATTGTCCATGATGGCTAAATAAATTGGCGGAAGGGATGTCATTTATGTTTGGCGTTAAAAATTATATTTTTATTTGAATGAGATATATGTACAGTCCTTCCACTCTCATTTTACCGATACTTTGAAAACTTTAACCATTTTTTTTTTTTTTTTTTTTTTTTTGAAATTAAATTGGCCCAAAAAAAAAAGAAACTAGTTTAGTCAACTGTTTGGACTTAAATTGCCCAGCTTTTCGAAAGTCTTCAAATAGGGTCAACAATTCTTTATTATTATTTTTTAAGCCCGAATGGAGCAAGTTTAAAAACTGTTCTTAGGATTTATGGATGGCGGTGCGAAAGGGGAGTAACGGCAGGTGAAAAACATACTAATCTAATAGAGCAATAGAGGAGGAGATAAACTAAATCATTAACTAACTATACGGTAGTGTGGGTTCGGTTTCTACAAATCTATTTGTTAACTTTATTTTTGCTATGTATCGTGTTTGTTTGGTATAGTGATACATTTAATCTTCGATATTTTATTACAAATTTTATATTTTTAGAAATAAAACAATGCTGTATTTCTTTCCAATATACATTTCTTACATCTTTTTACCTTGAATTATATTTCTTCATCGGTACTATCTTCATTTTCATCTTCTTTTTCGTTTGTTTCGAACGTAAGATCAGAATCAGAATACGGCTGAAATATATTCATCAATATTAATAATCTTTTCTTTCGATGCGTTTTTCTGTCCTTTCTTTATATTGTCCATTTTAGAGCTAACTATCTTACTGTACTCCGTTATCATTGTTCCGATATTATTAATCATTGACTAGCAAATTTGAATGAAAAAGATCAAAAAGAGAAGACGAAACAAAAAGTTAAGTAAACGCCCTCTAAAGTAACTAGGACAGTTTTAACTGGTCTCACTTATCTCAACTAAGCCAAATGCATCAATCAATGCTTTTAATCCTCCGTTCTTAACTTCACGGTTTGTACTTGGATAATTAAATGATGCTAATTTTTGGATAGTATATACTTTCTTGTCAACAATATTCATACCATACACATTGCAAGTTAGACCCATAATCTGTACAAAAGGAAAAATAAAAAGTTTAATAGCAGATTTCGGGATGTATGGCAGGCGTCTTAAAGCAGCGTTCAAATGAGTCTTGGTTGCTAAAGCAGACTTCAGAAAGTCGAAATAGACTTTGTGGGGCGCTATTGCAGATTCGCGAGCAAGCTCTCCAGTTAAAATGTCTAAAGCTTCGGTATTGATATCTTTAATAATAATTCGAAAATTCAAGTTAAAACGTAAGTGCAACAGCGATAAATGAGGAGAGGTTGTATCGCCCCTATATGAGTAGCTTTCATTAACTTGTATGAATTTGGTTATTGAGTGCAGTTTATAAGTTACCATTGAACAAAGTATTGATTTGGATCAAAAAATAACTCTATGATTGAAGCCCAGAACTTTGCAAGAAAAGAAATTTCAGAAAATTGCTTTTGAGATGCTGGAGTGAATAAGACCGGTTTGTTTACAATTTGATCTAATCTACGTAGTGTAAACAGTAGATTAGTACTTAGATTAAATGATTCAGTATTACAGCTTACATATGGATGTAAATCATCTTTACTCCTCTTTCAGAGTTGCTAGTATATTTGAATGCCTCTATATCCCCTAAAACTTTTCTTAAGGTAATGTGATTATGGACCTAGAACGTGTGTTCAGTTTTATATAAGTTCATTTCTAGTATCTTGCACTATTTATTTACCTTCTTTGCGAGTTTATTCAAGGAACCAAGATCTCTGACCACTTCTTCAGTTATCAACTCGAATCTGCTTTTTAGTTGGTTCAAGGATATTCCAATCAACTTCAGTTGACTTTTGATACTAAAATCAATCATTCGACTGCGTGACAAATACGAGATGCACTTTTTCTTCCAATTATTTAGCTTCACCTCTTCTGCAACCTTCAATACACGAGAGCCTAATGTGCCTTGTAGGCCTGCAAATATGATACTATCATTGGAGCAAACTTTGGTTTTTATTTTCGGTTGTATTCGTGAGACAAATCGTAATCTCTTGTATCTTTGTCCCTCTAATTGCAGTTCCAATAGCTGCCTTTCTGAATTGGTCTGTTCTACTTGATTCAGTATTTCTTCGCCTGTGGTCATATTGAAAACCTGCTTGCAACAAGTATTTTATTTGGTACGCCACCATTTACACCACCAGTGCCAATTTAGCGAAATTCCACCATATCATAAGAAAGTATTTAGACATTTGATATAAAAGGTACTTGCTTGTATACGAATTCATTGTTAAAAAAAAGGAAAGGAAAAAAAAAAGGATGGAATAAATAGGTGATTTTAATCACCATAAAAAGGATTTATTCAACTATGATAAGAAGGATTTATTTAATCATCGCGATATTTATATTGCAATTTCCTTTCTCACGATATTAAGTCGTTTTTACATGTAAAATATCTGTTATTGTAAATGGTGGTGCACCAAAAAAAAATAAAAAAAAATTACGTCATAAATTGACACTGGTGGTGTACCAAGAACTAACCTTTTACTTCGGGCAATTCTGTAACCGCTCTTTTTAAAGTGATATGTTTTATTAAAGCTTCAACTTAAACTTGTTAATGCAATAACATTCACGTAACAAGCCAAATTCATTGGTCAAAAAAACTGCTCAAGATCTACACTCTCAATACACGTTCTATTAGATTAGTATGTTTTTCACCTGCCGTTACTCCCCTTTCGCACCGCCATCCATAAATCCTAAGAACAGTTTTTAAACTTGCTCCATTCGGGCTTAAAAAATAATAATAAAGAATTGTTGACCCTATTTGAAGACTTTCGAAAAGCTGGGCAATTTAAGTCCAAACAGTTGACTAAACTAGTTTCTTTTTTTTTTGGGCCAATTTAATTTCAAAAAAAAAAAAAAAAAAAAATGGTTAAAGTTTTCAAAGTATCGGTAAAATGAGAGTGGAAGGACTGTACATATATCTCATTCAAATAAAAATATAATTTTTAACGCCAAACATAAATGACATCCCTTCCGCCAATTTATTTAGCCATCATGGACAATCCGACATTTAATTTTTCATTTACGTCAAATTCCATAGGTTTGACTGTAAGCTCTTTCTTTTAATGCCAGTCCTTGAGTAATTGTTACACTGCTAAAAAGTATACAGAAGGCGGGGAACAATTTAATAACTCTTGGCTTCTTTTTTTTTTTTTTTTTTTTTTTTTAAAAAAGGTCTAGCATTATGAACTTGATTAGAGAACGTCGTTTACCAACAGCCACTTATCCTCTTCGCGGATTCGCACATTTCGCTCATCATCCTCGACGCCATGCAGGGCCTATTGGACTTTCGATTTTAAAGGTAGTAGCAGCTAGTGCAGTTGCTATTGTTCCTCTGTACAAATACGGATACGACTTTCAACGTGGGTTGATTAAATCGGTTTATAGGCACATCATCACTGACTCTGTGCATATGGCTTCTCTGATGGTATCCGTCACCAGTTCCATCGTGTTCTTCCTCGAGAGTTCGCTTATTACGATGCTACTAGCTAATCATTTTGTGGGGTCGATTGAGGACAGGCTGTTTGACTCTGTGGTACAGGAACGAAACGGTATGCCTGATAATAAGGTGGTACAAGTGACAGAGAAAGTGGCAGGGCCTGCTAGTTTGCCTGTGGTGAATTATAGATTCTTTTCGCCGGTCAATTTAATGGTGATGAGCGCTCAGTTGGAAGAGTCGTGGAGAATGACGTTGTTACAACCGACTTTGTTCGTCATGACTTTACCGTTGAATTTGGTGCCGTTTATTGGGCCTGTTTGTTTTGTGGCAATTCAGGCATTGTTTGTAGGTGGTAAAGCGCATCGAAGATACTTTAAGTTGTACCAGTGGACACCAGCTCAACGTCAAAGACGCATCGAACAGTATTTTTGGCAGTATCAGAGATTTGGTATGGTGGCTACTGCGTTGGAAATGGTGCCTTTTGTAGGATATTTGTTTATGTATACAAATTTTATTGGGTAAGGCTTTTTTTTTCTAAGTTTATAAAAAGAAAGTATTTTTTTTAATTGGTTTCGTTTTTGTAGTGGGGCTTTGTGGGCTATGGATTTACATGATGCTAAATTATTAGAACCTACTTCCAAAAAGACATTATAATTAAAAACGGATTTATTTTTTTGGGAGTTACACGATTTTATAAGCTTGAATTAAACATTGAACCACCATCGACAGTAATCGTAGCACCGTTGGTGTATTGACCTGCACGAGAAGATAAATAGATACATGTACCAGCAATGTCTTGAGGTGAACCGATACGACCTACGGGGATCTTGCTGACAATAGAGTCATGGTATTTATCTAACGTGGCTTTCATCATCTTGGACTGGAAGGCTCCAGGCGCAATCACGTTCACGCGTACACCTCGTTCACCTAGTTTACCGGCCATGTGACGAGAGAGATGATGAAGCCCACCTTTGGATGCTGAATAAGCGTATGTCTCTTGAGGAGGACTCTATATTTTTTTTTTAGTTTATAATGTGGGGGATTTTATATATAAAAAAACCCTACTCTGATACCGTCAATAGAACCAATATTAATAACAGAACTTGTTTCAAATTTTGTGGCTTTTGCTGTTAAAAGAGGAAGACATGCTTGAGTTAAAGTAAAGATACGCTTCAAGTTTAATCCAACAACTTTTTCAAAAGCGACGTCTGGAAATGTATCAATTGATTCGTTCCAGTTTGCACCTGCATTGTTTACTAATACATCAAGGTCTGGAGGGAAAGTTAGTGGGAATTTACTTGATTTTTTAAGTTTACTTTACGAGTTTCCTTTTTAGAGAGCTCGGTGACGAGACGGGTTACTTCTTGCAAGTCTTGTAAGTCGGCGGGAATGACGAAGCATTGTCCTGGACCTTGTTTTGTAAGTTCTGCTGCGACCTGATTTATTTATTTATTTATTATGTGATTTTTTGAAGATGATTTACTTACTTTGTAGCAAACGTCGGCTGATCGACTGGTAATGTAAACTTTTGCTCCTGCACTAACGAAACCCTAAATATTTTGCTTGTTTATTACAGATGCTGTGACCTTTTTTTTTATATATAAGCTTACAGTGGCAATCATTTCTCCAATTCCTCTTGAACCGCCAGTAACTAAAATGACCTAATAGTTATGAGGGTTTTAAATATATCACTTTTTGGAAAGCGTGAAAAGGAGTCGTACCTTATCTTTAACATTAAATAAATTTGAATAATCCATGCTTTTTTATTATTATTACTGTTATTTTATGATTGAAAAAAAAAAAGAAAAAAGAGGAAAGGAATTACTTTTTTTAAAGTATTTATTCTCTTTTTTTTTTTTTTTTTTTTTTTTTTATATATATGATGACTAACGATTTTTCTCAAGATTTTTATGCCATTTACTTTTCTTCAAATAAAAGCTGGTTTTCATAATATTTGATTAACTAAGATATATAATGATTAATTTTAAATTCACACAATGTCAATTTTTTGTAGTTTTACCTTTTGGGGAATTTTCCTGGAAATTTCAGAAGTTTTGTACAAACCAAGTTTACCATCACGCCTTTTAAAGAAATTTAATATACAACAAACGAAAGAAAAAAGAGAAAAAAAACTTACCATCTAACGAGGCCATGTAATTCTTTCTCGCCATCAGTATCAACAGTTCTTACTTCAATCACCTTTGCGACCTCATTCTTCCAGTTACCCTTCAATCTGAAATTTTCCTTTTCGATTTCGGATTCCGAAAAGTCGTCATTTTCACTATCAGAAGTATATTCAAGTTTTTCTACTTTCTTTTGAGGTAAAAGTTTACGTCTCTTCGAAGGAGCAGCAGGTTGGTTTTTAGGAGGAGCAGTAGATTTTTTTCTAGAAGACCTTGTCGAACGTGGTTTTTCATCTTCTTCCTCTTCTTCTGATTCACTTAGTTCACCGTTCAAGATTTTTTCACAACGTTTACGTCCGGCGGACCCACCTCCCTTAATTGCCCAGTACTGATCAACCAAATCTTTTGCGTTTTCGCTAGTGGAAATATATATGTACATAAAAAAAAAAGTTTTTAAGAAAAATTATGCAAAAAAGAAAAGAAAAAAAAGAATGCGAGCCCCCCCCCCTTTTTTTTTGTTATTATTACTTACGTTGATTCACTAGTCTCCCAAGTGTTTTCTTCAGCAGGGTATCCTTTCCATTTGATTTCAAATACAAGTTTTTTCTTATTCTTTATATTTATAAAAGAGATAAATATATAAGGGAATATAATTTTAAAATAAAACATTAAGCTTACATTTTCTTTAATAATTTTATGGCTGTTGATATACTCGACTTCGTACTCTTCTTGAACTTGTTTTCCCATATTGAATAATTCTTTTTTTTAAAAAAAAAAAAGGAAAAGAGAAAAAAAAATATACAGGAAATACGCGTATTTATTCTTTTACACTAAAATAAAATTGGTGACTGTTTTGTCGAACAAAGAAATAATAATAAAAAAAAAAAGATTTTCTTAATAAAGAAAACTTATAAAATTCGCGTTTATTTTATCGCTCTACAAAAAAAATAAATCATTCTCTTTTATTACTAGGATGACTGTTTTATTTTTTTCGGAGAGTTTGTGAGGCATCCTTTCTCGGGAACCTATAGAAATTAGACTGTGGACTGCTTTCTGATTGAGCATTAACCAATTATAGCAAATATGTAAACCAACCTGGGACTAACGGTATTGTTGTAGATATATTCCATGTACACTAGACATTTTACAAGTGTAAAAGTAGTGAGAACATTTCATATCGTACGTAGTACAAGGTATCACAAAATATAATTGTCTGAACCCTCGAGAGACCAATAAAATCTCGACAAGGATTTCCTTTTTACTCTATTTAATCAATTGAGCGTGTCGCTAAAAAAATACTAGTACGTAAAAAGAGTTAGTAAGCATGCTCACCGGCAGTACAGGATACTCATCGTGGCACAAAATATATTCGTTATCAAGAGCTCGTAATATAGCCGGTGCAACATTATCGGGGTTTCCTCCCAAAAAATTAATCAATTTTAAGTTGTGTTAGAAGAGGGAGACTCAATTCTGGTTGTTCGCTTGGAAGTGTGACAGAAATTCCGGGACCCTAATTCGTTTCAAGCCTCTCTCAATATGATCATGTGCAGAATGAAACTGGAAATGTCACATGTTTTTTCGATGACGAAAGAGATGAGAAGGGGAGGGGGGGGGTCGGATATACTCGTCCCCCGGTATTAAATGATTGATGTATCCAAGTAATATTAGAGTAATATAATTTAGACATAATTTTGTACAATTGTTTGTCGTGCCTAAAACAATCTCAGTGGCCTCTGCTCCGGCTTACAATGTGTTAAATGCTCTCAGAGCCACACTTTATTTTTATAAATAATACTAATGTTGTACTTACGTAATATATTCAATGATAAAAGCTTATACATAACTTATACAAGTATATGTTCTCACATATTGCTTACATAAATTATACACAAATGTTGTATATTACATATATCTACTCAGACACCTTCTATTGTTCTCTTTTATCGATTATATAAGCATTAGGCTGTTTTAATTCTTATCAAGGACAGATAACTGGTTCATAAATAATGCCCCAATTATTTTGAATGAACAAGCCTCTATCCTGGATCTTTTATTTGGAAAAGCCAATTAGAAAGATAATAAGCATTACCGCTGTTACAATTGACCTTCTAAAGAAACTATTTATATTTCCAAATTGCTCATCCACTATTAGATGTTTAACATTGTCCATGTTTCATATTAAGTGGATAAGCGCTTATTTAACTTATTTTGTATATAAGGCACACATTATTTCATTAATAAAAACAACAATCCCATTTTAAAGTCTGATAAATTCTACGTTTATTTTCTTTATTTTCTTTTTTTGATATTTACTCTTATTAGCATAATCGTCAATATCACAGCTGTGGTAAAATCACACATAAAATAGAATATATAATAATCAATGAACCATCGATTATAAAACATAACAAACGTTAGGTATCAAAATGAACCTTAGATAAAAAAAAAAGCACAGGATCTAGAAACCAAGATCCTCAGGCTATAAAAATCACTAGGTCAAATCTACGTGTAACGATCAATCACAATAGTGTGACCACTATTGTAAAAGACTATAAATAAGAAATCATAGTTAGCAATCCCTTTTACCGGGATTGATTTTTACAATTAAAATAAGAAATAAACGTTATTAGACATTTAATCTTATTCACCTGTTTTTATTAATTTTTCTGTGTTAAATCAAAGTATTTCTCCACAGTAGCAACAGTATCGCGAAACTGGAACTTGTCAGTTAAGGGCCAAGGCTTCTCATTCAATGTCATCCGAGAAGCTACCAGGACATCATCGGCATAAGCACCATGGCTGGAGCTGTTATCAAAAAGAAAAACAGCTGTACTGTTGTATTTGTGACATATATACATATAAAATACAGACAAATTAAAGAAATAACTAATACTACATTAAAAACCTAATAAAAATCTTCTTAATAAAATGATATCTATAATGTCATATTATTAATAATATCCTGAAGCAAAGGAATTCAACTATATTAAAATGCTGTGTAACTGGAATCAAAATCAATGATCGGTAGATCAAAATAAAAAGATTGAGCAATAAAAAAGAAGCTTGAAATATACAATAGAAAATAAGTCCTTTAGAGTATTGATAAAAGTCTTAGTTGTGATTGTTTTTATTTTAGATGAAAAAGAAGGATGTATTTATACTAAAGGGGTTATACAATTAGCCATTCTAATTGTAGAGTAAGAAAAGTCAGTTTTAAATATCATAAGGATTATGGTTAATCCTTATTGATAATCCGATTGGTTTAAGCATTTATGCGCATTGTGTTTAATTGGTAGTTCTTATTATTAAATGGCAGTTGCCCTGTCATTGATAATAATAATGGATGATTGTTTAGGATAATTCTATATTGTATTATTAATCGTCTATGATTAATAATGTTTAGTTTTGATGTGCTATATCGTAATAATAACGAAGATGAAGAGGGATATATAGTCTGTATATATCAAAGCTCAATCATATTAACAAATAAATAAAATAATTCACTAAACTTGGATTTAATATAAGTCTAGCTAACTTATATTAAATAAAGAACGACCATGATTAGCATAGAACAATTTTATTCATTTGATTATATAACATTAACATCATATGCCCAATAATCTAAAAATGATAACATTGAGATAGAATAAAAATCTCAATTGCTATCTATACATCTTGTACCGATAATTGGTACAAGTGAGATATTTAGTATCGAATAATGAAATAAAAAGAGACAGCAGTAAATAAGATGAAACTTCTTTTGGATCTTTATTAATTAAAAAATGACTTCTAAAAAACAAGAGAGGGAACAAAAGGTTGCCTCGTAAAATATCCTTTTTATAGTAGAAATAATTTGAGTTTAAGAACCAGGGTCGTAAGTGATACCTAACTGAGGTTGTTGTGTAACCACCTCAGATATATTTGGAATGATAACTTGCGTTAGTTTTTATGGTTAAATACCACAACAAGATTACCTTTATTTTAGAACAATAAGAAAAAGGTCGAGGTCATACGATAAGAAAATTAGTTCAATTCCAGTAAATATTAAATGCACGCATAACCAATTATATCTGTAACGATGAACCTGAATATAAGATGATCTAGTAAACAAAGAGTTAACAGGATCATCATTTAGGAGCAATATCGTTATCCAATCGGTTATGATGGATCAAACGGAAGATGGGAGTCAATTCTTACGAGTAGAAACCCATCATTCAAAAGCAGATAGGATCGGGTATAGATGATTTAAATCTATTAGAAAATATAGCCCTTTAAAATCAATTAGGATATTCAAGATATAAAAAGGAAATGTAATTTTAGTTTTAGAGAGTTTTTTTCAGTTTTTTTTTTAATAAAAAAATACCCCAAGTCTTTTTTCATTAATTTTACGTTGTAATTTTGTCAAATCCCACATTTTTTTTAATGAATTCAAGCAACCAAGAAAGAACTCTCCCCCCCGAAACTACCCCTTTTGGTAACTCTCCCCTCTCTGAAACTGAAGATTTCACTATGAATGAATTCAGTGCTATGGACCTTAGCGAAGATGTTGTCGTATTTGAGGTTGATATTTATATAAAACATATAAATAATCATATTGTGAATAAAAACAAGCTTAATAATAAAAACTTCTAATATTTCAATAATAATGCATCCCGATACATTATTATTAAACACCGAAATCAATACGGACATTTCTAGTGAAAACGGTTCCTGCTTCTGACTTAAAATATAAAAATTTTAATCCAATAACATTAATGCGAGATAAGAGATATTGTAATAACATTGGTCTTGATCCAGAACTAGCTACTCTGGATAAAAGAAAGGAACACCCATTGTTATAAGCAATACATTAACTCACATCAATGATATGAATATAGTATAAATAATATACTCTAGGACATATAGAAAATATCTCCTTTATAATAATAAAACAAATATACAGTAATAATACTCTATATCTTGTAATTACAATCCTTTAATTATATAAAATATAATTATACGGGAAAAAGTTCTACTCAGAAATATATAAATAAAATATAAGGAACGTTTCATCAACCTACTCAAAACATACCCAATAAGGACGATTCGACCACCCTGTCATTATTAAGAACAAGGTGGAGATTACCGGAAGGACATGTTATTCGATCAAGGGGATTGGATCAAAGAATATTTATAGTCAATTCGAAAGAGTAGAATATATATGTTTGAAAGTGAGAAGGTTGAGTCTAGATATTGACCCGAACCTATCATAACAATAAGATCAGGTACCGATTACGGTTGTCAAGAAGTATAAAAAGGGATTATTATTTAATTTAGCAGAATTCTTTAGTTTATTTTTAATTAATAAATTTCTCTAAGTTTTATCTCGATAATTTATCGTCTAATTTACTTCAATTCCAACAGATGCCCAAGATGCCCCTGCTACTACCTCTGACGCTACTTCATCTGTTAATAAAGATGAAGTAAGCACTGTTATTCGTAACACCCACGATGAAGGTAAAGAATATTACTCGATTCAACCGATCAGAAAGATCAAAAACGTTAATGTTACAGAAAGTAATACTAACACAAACATTTTAGATGAGGAAGAAAACCTTATTCCCTTGTATAAACGAAAAATTAGAAGCTTAGCAAGAAAACAATTGGAGTCAGATGATTTAGAAGAAATTGCTCGACTGCATAAGTTTATTAGTCAATTTAACATGTCAATCCAACAATTGGAATCCGACAATAAGAAGGAGACTAACAACAATAAAAACAATAACAACAAAATTAACAATAAAAAAATCGACATCCCGATTTTTCAACTTGTGGACGAACCAGCCACATGCAAATCGGACAACAAGCCATCATATGATAATGCTGAAATGTTTGTGTCAACATTCGAAATGATTTTGGATACAAACGATGTCAACATCAACAAATGTTGGAAAAAATACCTTCCCGAAGCATTCTTATTTTCAAAAAACGAGAAACATCATCGTTGGTACACCAACAATATCAATCCTCTCAGCGAAAAAACATCCTGGGACGAAATTAAAGAAAAACTTATTGACAGATTTGGAAATTCTGCCAATGCTGCTAATAATATAGAAAAATATTTAGATCTGAAACAAGGTCAACAAAAGTCGATCAGGGACTATATGGATTGCTACTCGGAAACTTACCGTCGCCTTCCAAATAATAAACAACCCAGCGACGCAATTGAGGCGATGGAATTCATCAAATCGCTCTTGACCAAAGCAAGAGAAGAAGTAACAACCTCACTTAAGAAAAATAAACGACATGAAGCTGAAACATACTTACCAGCAACATTATTCGATTTATTTACAGTGGGTGGAAAAATGGTCCGGATGTTTTATATTTTTTCACCTTCGTACTTGTAACTCTACAACCAAGAATAGGATTAAGTTAAAATAAAATACAATAGAAGAGGAAAATTGTTTACTTTCAAATAAATAAAAAGTTGGGATAAAAACATTATATGTGGTTAAAATAATTTTATTTAAAAATGACATATACATCCGGACCATTTTTCAGGGTCAAATTTAAAATATTTAATACTTAGTTGGACCTCCTTTAGCCTTAATAACAGCTTCTATTCTTTTAGACATACTATCTATATATCTTTGACAATCTTCTTTTGTAAACGTTGCCCATTGTTCTTCAACTCTTTCCCACAATTCATGTACTCCTACTGCCTTTGTTGGGTAAGAGCTTAACTTTAACTTTAAGTGATGCCATATGTGTTCTATAGGATTTAAATCGGGGCTTTGAGAAGGCCAACTATATGTCCAATTGGTATTAAATTTATTTTTATTTAACCAGGTTTTTGTTGCCTTCGAAGTATGTTTCGGATCCTTATCTTGTTGAAAATATATAGCTTTCGGATTGTAACCATACCACTCCATCGTGTCTTTCAAAGTCGTACTTAAAATATGGATATAGTCCTCTTTTTTCATATTTCCATCATATATCTGGCACGCATATCCTGGACCGTCATATGTTATACAACCCCACATCATAATACCGCCTCCGCCATGCTTCAATGTCATTTCAATATGATGAAATCGAAGTATATCATCAGGTATTTCCAATAGTACTTGCACCCATCAGAACCCCAAACATTAATTTTTGTTTCGTCAGAGAATACCATTCGTCTCCAATCGTCGGATGTCCAATTGCTATGAGCTTTGGCCCAACGTAGCCTGTTTTTTCTATGCTCGGCTTTAAGGAAAGGTTTTTTCTTTTTTATATACGCTTGGAACCCCATAGATTTTAGCACCTTAAGGCATGTACTATAATCCATTTTAATATCAATAGATTCCAGGTACCTCTGAACGTCTTTTCCAGTCTTTAGTTTACCCAAAATTAAGCTCTTCCGAATGTAGTTTTGCGTAGTAATGCCTAAAAGAGCGGGTCTCCCAGGGTTGTTGATCGGTGAATTAGGATACCACTTCCGCTTGTAGTCACTAATTGTAATTTTTTTAATTCCAGGAATTCGTTTGTTTAGAACGGGGATAATAAGGTAAAAGAAGGGAAGACAAATACAAGTATTGTGAAAACTTTGTATAGGGGTTTTATTTTCAGAAAAAGACAAAGATGATTAAACTAAAGTTCAACCTATATCTATAGTATTTTGGTATCGATAATTATAACATGGGTATCATTCATATCATTGACATATCTAGTAAAAACAAGGATATAAATCATAATGGAAAGTTCCTGATATCAATTACATTATATTATTCGTTACTGAATTATTCTATTGATTTCGATCAAGTTATTCTTTTTTCTAGAAAGATTTCCTGATCATATTATTGGATCAGTGTGAGACAGGATAAAGGATTACTCTTGATAGCTGAGATAGATATGTAACCATTGGATTAAGTTTCACTTGATATAGAATTATTATATTCATGCAAGGTAAGATATACTCTTGTCATGTTAAACTATTAATAAGATAATAATAAATGAAAATGAAAAATAAACATATACTGCTTACAACTGTAATATTAAATCTTGGTGAAGTAATGTGGGACAATCATGCGAGTCTTATTTACAAGTATTTACATAAAGATATACGTATGTATAAAAAAGATATACAGTGGGCGGCAAAATTGTCCGCATGTTTGGAATTTCTGAGTATTTCAGCTTTAATATGCGCTTATTTACGTAGTCACGCAACATATTTTATATCATTTAAAAGCCACACATCTGGTAAGTCGAATGATACTAATTATATTATAGAGTGACTTAGTTCAACCTCCGAAAAACTACTATGAATGTGAGCACTACATGCGGACAATTTTGCCGGTTTATAAAAAAATTAAATTTTTTATTCGTTTAAAATGAGATTAATGATTAATCCAATATCCTTTGGCTTTTAGAACTTCTGTACAACGCTTGTTCATACTTAGCATGAATGGTCTAATCTCTTCAGCCGTTATTCCATACCAAATATCGATGATTCGTTGCTTATGCTCTTTCATTGATGCTGGAGGCTTATCATAACGTGAGTACAAACGTTTTTTCAACATTCCCCAGATGTTTTCAATTGGGTTAAGGTCAGGTGACTGTGCGGGCCAAGTCATCGTATCAAAAGGCTGCTCTTCAAGCCACTGAGTTACTAATTTGGAGGTATGCTTCGGATCATTATCATGCATAAATGTTATATCCTTTGGATTAATACTATAGTCATGCAATGTTTTCATCAAATCTTCCTCTAAAATTTGTTTATAGAGCTCCTTATCGAGAGTATCATCTATAAACACTAAATAACCCACGCCGGACCAGGTGATACAACTCCAAATTTTAAAAGATCCACCATTATGCTTTACTGTTTGCTGGATTTGGGATGGGCGGACGTTTTCAGTGAGCACCGTCGGAGCCAAAGCGATTGATTTTGGTCTCGTCGGACCACACTACATCTTTCCAGTCCATATCCGTCCAATCAACGTGCATTTTGCCGAACACTAGGCGATTTTTTCTGCTCTTTACACTTAATAGTGGTTTTTCAGGCTTCTTATATCGCTCAATACCTCGCGATGAGAGATACCTACGGATACTTCGATCGCTCAATGATACTCCCAGCTCACTTTTAAGCATTCTTGAAATTTCATTGGCTGATTCTACTCCATTTACAGTTACCTTTCTCACCATATAATCAATTGTTGTACTAGTAACTTTTTTTTTTCTACCTGCTTTTTGCGTTTCTCTCTCCGATAATTCATTTTTTCCTATTTTAGAAACAGTAGACTTACTTACACCAGTTCTGGACGATGTTTCACGTATACTGAGACCACTCTCCAAACATTGTAACACGTTTTCCTTTTTAGATCGCGAGAGGTTGCGCATGTCAATTTACCTTAATGAATTTGTAAAATACTAGAATGAAAAGAAATTAGAGCTGTAATAAAGGCTTGCTCTGTAGTTGTTATAAGCAAATTTTTATCTTCTACTAAATTGTGGTTCTTGAATTTAAAAAATTTAATTTTTTTATAAACCGGCAAAATTGTCCGCATGTAGTGCTCACATTCATAGTAGTTTTTCGGAGGTTGAACTAAGTCACTCTATAATATAATTAGTATCATTCGACTTACCAGATGTGTGGCTTTTAAATGATATAAAATATGTTGCGTGACTACGTAAATAAGCGCATATTAAAGCTGAAATACTCAGAAATTCCAAACATGCGGACAATTTTGCCGCCCACTGTATATATATAAGACAAGCTTATGAAAGAAAGATTGATTTTTATTTATTTTAAACTACGAAGCTATTTTTATATGTTCTGAATTGTAATTTCAACCAATTACATTTTTGCTTCTTTCTTGGCCTAGGCCGGTCAGGTTTGAATATATTCTTCTTATTTCTATTCCAATTTACCACCGCTTCTGAAATACCATATGTTTCCAAGCCGACAACACCTGATAAAATACGGTAGTTGTTTGTGAAATTGATAGCTAGAGTTCCTGATTTATCTATGCCAGAGGCTTGAAGAAAGTATCGATAAATAGTATTTGAGTTATAAATTACTGGTAATGGCTGGGATATTAATATTTCCGGTTCAAACGATTGTCTTTTCAAATCCTGTGTTTCTTTCCAAAAATTGTAGTATCAAAACCAAGTTATAAAAATATAATTCAAAGTAAAAGCTTATTTTATTAAAAGTTCAATGTAAATTTAAAAGATATAGTTCTAAAAGATAATTCTAGCCAATCAAAGTTGTTGCACGTGGATGTCACGTGTTTCATGTGCTTTCCCTTTATAATAATGTTGCTATTATATCACGAGATATGACACACTGTAAGTCTTGTAATAGTATTTATAGTAATTTAAATGTAATTGATTCAACTCTCAGTGGTTAATCAATTAAGTAAGTAGTTATGTCATATAGAAGATCATGTTTTATTAATCATTCAAGAGGGGTATTTATAGTTAAGTGGGATAATGGTATTAGTAATAAAGAATATATAAATAGTAAAGTAATATGATAATCATAAGTAGCATGATTATCATAATGAGTATTTGTAATGTGTGCATCTGTTAAATATTCGGGAAAGAGGAATTAGGAATAACATTGAAGACTTGAAGAGGTGACATTTATTCGTTACTGTTTAGCCTTTTTCCTTTTTAGATTATTCTTGATAGATGGTACAAACTTCCTTTTTTGGACCTTAGTCTTCTTAAGCCTAAGCTCGATTTCAACCGGGATATCCATGAGGTCTTCATCTTGATCCGGACCAACCGGACTGTTGCGGTCCGGACTATTAGCTTCCGGGGCATCCAACCCATCAGCCTTTTTCAGATTGACAACACTGTAAGTTTCAAAAAGGTTCTAAATCAACTCTCAGTGGTTATTTAGATATTCAAGTTATAAGGGAAATAAAAGATATCGATTTATTAATTATTGAAGAGGGGTATTTATAGTTGTATGAGATAATAGCATTAGTAATGAGGAATAAATATATATAGTATGTAATATGATAATCATAAGTATTTGTAAGATATGTATCTGTTAAATATTCGGGAAAGAGGAAATAGGAACAATGTTGAATACTTAACGAGGTGACATTATTTCGGGATCAATGTGTTACTGCTTAGCCTTTTTCCTTTTTGCATTATTTTTGATGGATGGCACAAACTTCCTTTTTTGGGTCTTGGTCTTCTTGAGCCTGAGTTCAATCTCTACAGGTATATCCATAAGGTCTTCAGTATGGGTCGGACCTACCGGACTGTTGCGGGCCGAACCTTCGATATCCGAGACATCCAAACCATCAGTGTTTTTCGGAATGACAACACCATATCATGGTTTCATAGTGTAATGGTTATCATATCGGTCTTTGAATCCGGTGATCCGAGTTCGATTCTCGGTGAGACCTTTTTTTGTGATGTGTCACTATTCTTTTAGTCAATTGTATCTCAATTTTGTACTACTTTATTTTCATATATAAATCATATTCTATTGCAATTAATAAAAAGGGAACTCTTTTACTTACTGTTACAAGTTAGGTTTGTAGTGGCTTGTAAATAAAGAGGTAGAAGAGAATAGGAATAAAATAAAAACTATAAAGTATTATTTTACGAAAAGTTCAATAATAAATGTAGTGAGCACCAGGTTTTGAGTTGTCCAACTGTAGTGTAGTATTATAAAAAGGTTTATAATACGAGAAAGGAAAAATAAAAGATAGAAAGGAAAACTTTACAATGAATTGTACAATTTAAATAATTCAAGGGATCTATTAAACAGAATACTTAAACTAATAGAATAGTTTTATAGTCAGAAAATAAGGTAAGAGATAGATAAGTTTTATTTAAGTAGATAAAAATAAGAGTATTTATATTAAAAGGGTTCGGTATTAGCGTCCTTCGATACCTGTCAAGGTATCCATGAAATATAAATTGAAGTAACCGTGAATTATCGGCAAAAAGGTAAACATTTAGAATAAATGTTAGTGATATAAAATTGATTGCTACCATTATGTTCTAGGTAGTCCAATGTTAAAAATAGTGTTATAGAAATATCTAGAAAGAATAAAAAAGTAAATGATAAGAGTAACAGCAATATAGAAATATGCAGAGTGAATATAAAAGTAAATAATAAGAGTAACATATGCGAAGATATAAGTAGAAAGTATAACGGTATAGGTTTCAGGTACAAGAACAGATTTTTAGAGAAAGAGGTAACACAGAGATAAAAATAAGGATACTTGTTATAACAGGGTAAGTAGAGGCAAGAATAGCAGTGACAAAAGTGCCTTATTGAGTGTGAAAAACACAGCTCGTAACATTACTTATATTTTATATCTATATAAACCGTTTACAAAACTAAATATTATACTCCTAATAAATCTAATCAGACTCTGACAATTGGTAGCACTCCCGTTAAAAATAACGAGGAGTATACGATATATATCAAGGAAAATTGCGAATTTATGCCCTCAAATCAATACTTAAATCGTTTTGAAATTGAAGAACGTATAAAAGAAAAGTTACCTTTGAATTTACAAGAGAAATACAAGAAAATACGAACTACTTCAAGCACTGAAATAAAAGATACAGAAAGATTAAAACAAACTGCAAAAAGAATAGAACATTGGGAACAGATTAGTGATAGATTTTTAAATAACATACTTAAGCAACTATTAGATAACAACAATACTGAAAACAGCGATACGGATACATTAACACAATACATTGCAGAAAACGAAATAAGAGAGGAAAATATGTCGCATAACAACAACATAGGACAAGAAATAGCAAACGCTATAAGTACTGCTTTAACTACATTTATGGAACAACAATATTAACAATGATTTTCTACCTAAACCAAAAACATATAAAGGTGAACGTGATCCTCAAACGATTGACTGATATATACAGACTATATATCCCTCTTCATCTTCGTTATTATTACGATATAGCACATCAAAACTAAACATTATTAAACATAGACGATTAATAATACAATATAGAATTATCCTAAGCAATCATCCATTATTATTATCAATGACAGGGCAACTGCCATTTAATAATAAGAACTACCAATTAAACACAATGCGCATAAATGCTTAAACCAATCGGATTATCAATAAGGATTAACCATAATACTTATGATATTTAAAACTGACTTTTATTACTCTACAATTAGAATGGCTAATTGTATAACCCCTTTAGTATAAATACATCCTTCTTTTTCATCTAAAATAAAAACAATCACAACTAAGACTTTTATCAATACTCTAAAGGACTTATTTTCTATTGTATATTTCAAATGGAAATAAATTCAACTATTCTGTATTAATCGATTCTGGCGCATCTGCTAATTATATAAATTCAAGACTATTACATGATGTCACAAACATTACAAACATTCAAAAACAATCAGTCGAAACAGCAAACGGGCAAAGAAGTGAAATTACAGCGAAGGCGCGATTTAAAATACAAATGAATAAATACCAAGATGAAATAGAAGCGTACGTATTTAATACAAAATTTGACATAATTTTAGGTAGATCATGGTTAGCTCAGGTACAACCTATTCCTGATTGGTTTACGGGTGAATGGAAAATACCTTTAAACAGAAGATCAAACCAACTTACTCTCATACAACCTATTAAATCAACTCAAATTAATAATCTGCCAAAGAAAATACAAAAAGATTATAAAAATCAAGACGAAGTCAATAATTTAGATTTTATGATGACTGCAAAACAATTAGATACCTTAATTAAGAAGAAGAAAATTGAAGAATGTTATTTCATAGATATAAAACAACTTACAGAAGCTAACCATTTAAACAGTATAAATCAAAATACAAAAGATAAAA
Source organism: Thamnidium elegans (assembly GCA_025201345.1). NCBI lineage: Eukaryota > Fungi > Mucoromycota > Mucoromycetes > Mucorales > Mucoraceae > Thamnidium > Thamnidium elegans. Next base: position 625,469 of record JAIXMG010000018.1, read on the forward strand.
TAGCCGTAAATCTAACAGAAGATGAAATAATTAACCAACAATGGTGTAATGAATTTAAGACAAAATATCCGGATGTATTCAAAGACGATATTGAACAATTACCTCCCATTCGTAATACAACACAAGATATGATCATATTCAAACCCGACCATGTTCCTATCTCCATTGCTCCATATAAGATGAGTCCCATCGAATTAAAAGAATTACGACGTCAATTAGATATTCTATTAAAACAAGGATTAATTGAACCAACCGCTTCTCCATATGGATCTCCCGTTTTATTTGTCAAACAAAAACAGGGCGACTCTTTTAAATTAAGAATGGTATGCGATTACAGAGCTGTTAACAAAGCTACAATTTCGCAAGGTATACCAGTACCTCGCATAGATGAATGCTTAGAACAATTATACGGCGCAAATTTTTACAGCTCTCTAGATTTAAAGAGTGGATTTCACCAACAAAGATTGACGGATTCTGACTCTGAAAAGACTACTATCAATACTAGATATGGTCAGTTCAAATGGAAAGTAATTCCTTTTGGTTTAAAAAACAGCGGACGTCAATTTATGAACATGGTTAATCATGAATTACGTGATCTTATTGATAAAATATGTATTGTTTATATTGATGATATTCTTATATTCACAAAAGGCAATGATATAAATCTGCACAAAAAACATGTACAAATGGTTTTAGAAAAATTAGAAAAAGCAAACTTAATTGTTAACAAAGATAAATGCTTATTTAATCAAAGAAGACTCACTTTTTTAGGCTATGATCTTATTGCAGGACAAGGCATCCTTCCTTCAAAAAAGAAAGTACAAGCTATAGCTGATTGGCCTAGACCTACCAACGTGCAAGAAGTTAGAAAATTTATAGGGCTATGTCAATATTACAAACAATTTATTCCTGATTTTTCGAGCATAGCTGCTTCCATTACAGATTTAACAAAAGGTACAGGACATAAAAAACGTGATATCATTTGGTCCACCGACTGTGAAAATGCTTTCAAGAAATTAAAACAGCTTATTACTACTGCTCCCGTATTGTTAATGCCTGATATGTCCAAAGATTTTCGAATTGAATGTGATGCTTCTGATATAGGTGTTTAGAACGGGGATAATAAGGTAAAAGAAGGGAAGACAAATACAAGTATTGTGAAAACTTTGTATAGGGGTTTTATTTTCAGAAAAAGACAAAGATGATTAAACTAAAGTTCAACCTATATCTATAGTATTTTGGTATCGATAATTATAACATGGGTATCATTCATATCATTGACATATCTAGTAAAAACAAGGATATAAATCATAATGGAAAGTTCCTGATATCAATTACATTATATTATTCGTTACTGAATTATTCTATTGATTTCGATCAAGTTATTCTTTTTTCTAGAAAGATTTCCTGATCATATTATTGGATCAGTGTGAGACAGGATAAAGGATTACTCTTGATAGCTGAGATAGATATGTAACCATTGGATTAAGTTTCACTTGATATAGAATTATTATATTCATGCAAGGTAAGATATACTCTTGTCATGTTAAACTATTAATAAGATAATAATAAATGATAATGAAAAATAAACATATACTGCTTACAACTGTAATATTAAATCTTGGTGAAGTAATGTGGGACAATCATGCTAGTCTTATTTACAAGTATTTACATAAAGATATACGTATGTATAAAAAAGATATATATTCGGTATTATATAATGATATAAGTGACTATGGTATAAGCATCCTCAACAATAGGTCTCGGTTCGGTGCTTCTACAAGAAGAAATTCAGGGTAATGGTATTTGGAAACCTGTGGCTTATGAATCCCGTAAACTTAGTAAAGAAGAAAGAAATTATCCCGCACAAGAAAAGGAATTATTGAGTATTTTAAATGCATTACGCATATGGCGATGTTTCATTGATGGAAACAAATACGAAGTATATACTGATCATCTACCCTTAAAATATTACAATGATACTGTGGAGAAATACTTTGATTTAACACAGAAAAATTAATAAAAACAGGTGAATAAGATTAAATGTCTAATAACGTTTATTTCTTATTTTAATTGTAAAAATCAATCCCGGTAAAAGGGATTGCACTAAGGCGAGCCCCAGCGATCACATCGATAATTTTATCGCTATCGCTAATCGGCATCGCTAAAATTATCGATGTTAGCGACAGCGATAAATTTAAGCGATATCGATAAATTTATCGATGGCGCTAAAAAACAGCGGTATCGATAAATTTATCGATACCGCTACAATTATCGATGGCGTTAAAACACAGCTTTATCGTTTGAGTTTATTTAAATCTCAATAATTTTTGTCCATTAATAAAAAAAAAAGCATTGCAGTATATATCGGATCCATTAAAAGGTTATGGAATAAAATAGTTATTTAATAAAACGGCAATATTATAGTACATTTTGTAATATAGATTTATTAAATAAAAAAAAAAATATATGGAAAAAAAAAGTGGAATATATTATTTATATGTGAATTTTGTTGTTATTCTACATTGTATACAGAAGAGGAAGGTATATGTATTTTATAGTTCGGTCTTATTTTTTATATAAGCAAAAAATAAATAGAGCACGGCCAACAACGTAGAAGATAAAAGCAATACTCTTGAGAAATAAGCTATCAATGTATTGAGTAAAAAAAAAAAAAGCGTCAGAATACAGTGTAAGTTTAAATTTAAGCATATAGTTACATTATTAGAACCAAATTAGTCCGGTCGATAGCAAAAGGACTTACAGTAAAGCCCTATATATTGTAAGTAGTAACAGAAATACTAGATAGATAAAGTAAGCATAATTTAGTGTTATAGCTATTTAATTATAGTAAATGACTATTCATCTTACCTCATTTCAAAAAATTATGACATGACTGACATGACACAAGATGTACAAAGTCCAACAACAAAAGAAATTTTATTTTATTTTGTCGAAAAGAAGAAAAAAGAAAAAGGAAGTGACGAAAAAAAAAAAAAGGAAAAGGAAAAGGAAAGAAAATAGAAGTATTTATATTTTCTTTTTAAAAAAAAACCGAAAAAAAAACCAATCAATAGTGTCTTCGCTGGGCGGGACTGCCATCATCTCGGTCCTCAGCAAGTCTTCTTTTTTCAGCAATACTTACCTGTTGGGAATCAATTTCTTCTTGTAAGTTTGAGATTGAAAAAGACTCCCCGACGTCAACCTAATAATACAATAAAAAAAAAGGTGAATAATACTAATATTTATAAAATAAACAATTAACAAATAACTTACGACTGGTCTCTTGCTCTTCTTTCTTTTTCCATCATTACGGATAGCAACGGACAGCAAATGAAACGTTACCCAAGAATCAAGAACAAGATTCAAGGGCAAACAAGCTTCAATTGTCAATGTCTCCAAGACAATGTGTTCGACCACAAAGCTTGTAGTGACCTGCTCATCCGCGCTTAATCCGCTCCAGAGAAAGTCAAGACCCTTATCTGCATACTTGGTACGACAGAACAAGATTATCAAGGCATTGGTGTTGTTGTACCTATCATTTGCATCTTGTTCCCGTGCAGCCGTTTCTTCGTCGACCGTCGACATGCCATATTGGACATTGGTCTCTTCCAACCAAAGGATGCACATGGCGATGATCAGGAGCCTTTCAGATTTTGCTCCAGTTATTCTCTTCATGGCATCCTTCCCGTAGCGACGGTTACCACGGTTACTTCTGGCATTACTGTTGATCTCTTCAAGTTTATCTTGGTCATTCAAGATATCAAAAGAGACAGGCTCAACAAATCTGTTGCTAGATGAGCTTGAATCTTAATATATAATAATTAGAATCGAGTAGAACATCAGTACTATATATCTTTTATATTGGTCGAAGAATTACCTGAACCTAAAGAGACCGAGCGAGCAGAGAAGCTTCTACCACCTTGCAGAATGGCCAATATATTTGATAACATACTCTTCATTTCACTTACTTCTTCGATAAGTGATTCGATTTTTGCAGAATCCGAAGTAGTGTTCTCGTTGAATAACGCGTCTTGTAAGAAGTTAGAAGAGTCCCAAGAAAGTTCGTTGTTGTTGGACATTATTGTAGTATATTCGATTTTTTAGGAGTGGGTAAAAAGGAAATGAGTATTTTTTTTTTTTATGAAAACATCGGTTTAAATAGAATTGTTAAAAAAAATTTTTACTTGAGACATCGCCAAGAGAAAGAACAAATATCTTTATCAGTAACATCTATTTGAAACAGAAACCAAACCACATCTAAAAAAAAAAAAAGAAAAAAAAAAGGCACCGATGATGATCATATACTTCAAAACAATTGTATTGGCCAAGTCTATATAAAATTTAAGTTAGTTGAAAAGTTTATTCATAGTACATGTACCTTTTATATATATATATATATATTTACTTTATAGTATTGAGCTACGTTCTTCATTTCGACTCTTCCATTGTATGTTATTGATTCAGATGTGTTTGGCTATTGTATAAAATATCTTGATTGAATTTGTTTCTTTTGGATCCTAACACTTCCTTTTTTTTTTGCAGGCCCTGGTTTCAGCATAAATTTTTAATTGGAAGTTGGCTAATCAATTTGAAATGTTTTCCAATCAAGCGTGTCTATTATAATTATTGATTTTTTTTGTAAAAAGACAATCAAAGATCTCAATGAGTGGTCTACTATTTCGAAATTGATTTCCAGAGATAAAGAAAAAATCTACCGTGAAACAATTTTTTTTTTTTTTTTTTTTTTTTTTTGCAGTAAAGATAAGAAAGCTCTCCATGAGTGGTTCCGAATACGATTTCCATATTGATTTCTTGAGATAATGATAACGTAAATATATTGCCTTGAAACATTTTTTTTTTAAAAAAAAGTAAATATTTTTAGTATAAAAGCAGATATAAAAATATTCCAAATTATATTACATTATATTTCTGCTTAAACATGTCTTCTTATGTCCCCAGCAAACGTACCCGTGTCTCTGGAAGTAATATCAAATACGTTCACCAGCTCCTTCTTCAAAAGGCAAGGTCCGCCGTCACACCCGCCCCTCTTGTTGTAAATACCGAAAACGAAAGCTCGTATGAATATGACTGTGGCGACTATATTGATTTCGATGATGAACAAGAAACAAATGAGCATGCTACCAGTGATGTTTTAGAGAACGAAGGTAAGAATTAATCATATACTGTATATAATTTAGCCATTTTACTTACATATACATTAAAGCAGATCAATCCGACTTTCCTGATTTCTTGTTTGTTGATCCCGCTACCACAACTGAAAATGACAATACAATACTTGAAGATACTGACCAGGTTGATGGTGATATTAAATATAAATTGAATGTTCCAAAATTCCCATTCACTACAATCGAAAGATACAGTATAATGTTTGAAGAAGTATGCGATACGTACAACATCAGTCGCGAAGGCTCAAGAGCGTTAAGACATTTAATCAATATGATGATAGCAGACAACACGTTAGGTAAATAATTTCAAACTACTACATAGATTCAATAAGAGACTAATATATACAATTTTTCTAAAAAAAAAAATTAAAAAATACCTCATATATTGACAGATTGTACTAACAAGCTTTTGAGCCATGATACTTGTAACAGTCTCGTTAAAAACGCCGTACCTCTGGCTATGACACGAAAATTCGATATCTGTATCAATGCGTGTTACTTATATAGTACCGAAGATATCCATCTTCTCAACTGTCCAGTGTGTCATACGGCTAGATCCTCCGCCAAGGTTACCAAGATGATTTCTATTTCGGACAAGATCGTCGAAATGCTTCTTTCAGACGAAATCCGTACAAACTTAATAGAACGCCAGGTCGAAGTAGCCGAGCATATAACAAGGACCAGTGACACATATGCAGATATCTACGATGGTGATATCTTTAGAAGCTTGTATAACAATCAGATTATAAACAATGATGAAAATATATTAAATATTTACCTCAAAGTTGATATTGACGGGTTCACCTCTTCTTCGTCTCATTCTTCAATGGTAATGGTCCACGCTGTTATCTTAAATTTAGATTCATCAGAAAGGTATTAACATTAAAAAAAAAAAAGTACCAATCGAGGCAAAGTACTAATATAAGTCATACAACCACCTTATTTCATAGATATAAACGGAATGCGACCTTTCAAATAGCTGTTCTCCCTGGAAAGTCAAAAGCTGATTTTAATTCCTTTTTAAAGCCTATTGTCGATGAAATCAAGATGCTTTCAGAAAAAAACCATTGTCATTCAAACAGATAATAGTGAAACACCCATACGCTGTAAAGTATATCTTCTTTTTGTAAATGGTGACGGCATAGAATGTAATAGACTTATGAATTTCTCCGGTCATACAGGGTACTTATATTGATATATGAATAAACCATGTCGATTTTCAGCTAACTTTCTTTTTCTTAAGCACGTTTGGTTGCCGCTTTTGCTTAAGCCATGGGTTGCATAGAGTGGAGGGCCCTCCAAATACAAGAAGAAGTGGAATGTACTTTCCTAATCGTGATGCCCCATTGAGATCTAAAGAAAGTTTATTACTAGAAGACACAAGCTCAATTTACGTATGTTATTTATTTATTTATTTTTTTTAAAAAAGAAAATACTCACAGAATTCGCCCTATTTCTTTTAGCAAAACAATACATACGGCATTAAAAAACCAACCATATTCGGATCACTGAATACATATACAGGTTCCTGCATGTTCGGTTTTGATGAGCTTCACGGTATATCAAATGTCGCCAAATTGCTTTTTGATCTGATATCTCCTCGGTATAACACAAGTTTTAAGTTTTATGGTAACGAATCGCTTTATCCATTCCAGTTATCCAATGCAAAATTCGATTGTTTAAATACTAGCATGCAAAAATCTCGAATGTATATACCAGCCGGCGTGTTTCAAGGTAGTTTTCATCCTGTCAATCCTTTGAACGTGAAGAGTCTCTATCGCTCAATTGACTGGATAACGTGGCTTGTTTTTGTAGTACCCACGCTTGTAGTTGGCTTGTTCGATGATGCAGATATCAGGGTTGCTGTCCTCGCTTTGACTCGTGCCTGTTCAATTTCATTACAATGGGTGGTATCTAAAGATGATATTTTAGAAATTGAATCGTAAGTGAAAAGTGATTGAGAAAAAAAATGTCTAAATATAATAATATCTAACATACTCTGGTTAAAAAATAGATCCCTAGAAAAATGGTATCGTTGTATAGATCAATATATTGCCAATAACGCACTTTCCAAATCGGTATACAAATCTTCTATGCATCACCTTTTCCATATACCACAAATTATTCGACAATGTTCTTCCTTGAGAAATATAAGTGTTCGAAGCATGGAAAGAGAAATTGGTAATTATAAAAAGAAGATGAGAGCAAGAGTTGATGCAGAAGCAAACGCCTTGAATGTAATTGAGCGAATTGCCAGGTTCAAGTTCTTAGATACAACAAAGATGATGGATTTCTCAACTCTTTACAATCGAAATCCCCAAAGTCAGTCAAAAGGTTTTATTTATCATCCTCTCACATACATCGACAACTGTAAAGACTATCCTCAACTTTGGGAGCCGTTTTCTTCTCCAGTTATAATTTCAAGAAACTCGGCTGTTGATAGCTCTATTGAAGGTTTGATTAGAATGGATAAATTTATACAGGCCATTAGTTCTTACAAACGACGATATCTGGGCATCACTAAAGGACGTCCTCTTACTTTAAACTTGGATATGGAAATAACGCCTGCAGCTAAATTATGGCTTGATTCACATGTGCAGACATCCACGTTGTTTAAGAAAAAACACCCATCTAGAAACAATAGAGGAGGGGAATATATAATGTTTGAGTCAAGCGTAAAAAAAAGGTATGCTTTGATATGTATATATATACTTGCTTCGTTACCATTACTAGCTTTTCCATTTATCATTTGATATTATTAGGGTGCGTAACCGTTTACAATCCATTTCCAACTGGTATGTCGCCAAGGTACTTTTCTTTTTCGAAATCGACTTGGAGCTTCCGGAAAGTAGAAGTTGTGGTAGCTTTTACGCGGTGGTGGAAGTTATGAAGTCTCATAAAACTTCACCTTACTCGAAATGTATACCCTTGGTTCACCCTTTTCCCGCGAACGAGACAAAAAAATACGCTGTGATCGACGTTGGTGATATTTTATCAGTTGTTGGGTTGATTCAAAAAACTGATTTGGTAAATAACCAGGCTCAATCTTCCAACTGGTTCTACGTGATTTCACCATCAACTGCCTTCGATCGAGACATGTCCATTAACACAGGCAAGATTAGTGACCTGTTGTAGTGCAGTAGGTTTTTTTCGGTTAAAGTATTTCCTCTCTCTCTCTCTATGTATATATTTATAAAAATGAATAAAAAGAGTATTTTTTTTTATTTTTTTTGTTTACAAAAAAAAAGATATAAACATAAATTGATTGTGACTGGGCAATTCATCATGCTTTCTATGTTTGTAGTCATCTATAGCTGAGCATAATCCAAAGTAAACCTTAGTTCTTCACACTCGGCAAACTTGCATATAGTTATCGTCATCTTAATTGTTTTCTTTCTATTCAATCTTTTTGCAGCAACATTTTTTTTACGTTTCTCGTCGTAAAAAAAAAGGATTTTTTAGCGTTATCTTTAGTGTCAACACTAGTAAGAGGTCTTTATTTTATTAAAGTTAACGGTATGTATTGCGAATTAAAGGAATAAGTAAAAAAAAAAAAAAAAAAAAAAAAGTGGTAGAATATACAGGCGTTTATTAAAAAAAAAATACTTGCTTTATATAAGAACTCACTAGAGCGGAATATTAATTTTAACAAAGTAATCCACATGAAAAAAAAATATATATATTATCTAGCGATAAATGGAGCGATATCGCTTCCTCGACCGATGAAACCTTTATTTTTTAAAAAATTAGAATTTTGTTAGCATTCTTTTTTTTTCTATTTGGAGAAAATGCGCAAAAGCTGTAATTAAAAAGAAGGAAATTGAAATTCCATCGATAATTTTTTTTTTCCCTGCCAAATTTTATCGATACCGCTTGTGTAAGCGATACAACGCTCCCACAACCGCCATCGCTTAGATATTATCGCTCTGGCTCGCCTTAGTGTTGCTAACTATGATTTCTTATTTATAGTCTTTTGCAATAGTGGTCACACTATTGTGATTGATCGTTACACGTAGATTTGATCTAGTGATTTTTATAGCCTGAGGATCTTGATTTCTAGATCCTGCGCTTTTTTTATATAAGGTTCATTTTGATACCTAAGGTTTGTTATGTTTTATAATCGATGGTTCATCGATTATTATATATTTTATTTTATGTGTGATTTTACCACAGATACTTCAAAAATATCCCCTAGATTAGTTAGATGGATGTCTGAACTTAGTTTATACAGTCCAAAAATTATTTATAAAAAAGGCACTGATAATATTATTCCAGATCTCCTTAGTAGACGTGATGGCCCTAAATGTAATCCTACTGAAATATCTATTGAACCAAAGTATTTAGATGAATTGTATCAATCTGCTGACACTGCATTATCTATTCAAAATGAAAATGAATTATATGATCCTACCAAAGATTGGCCGCTCTTCTATTTTAAATCTCAAGATAAATGGCCTGAAAAATGGTTAACGAAACTCAAAGCAAAACAAGATGGACATATATGGAAAAGATTAAAGAAAAACGATGATAAAACATGGACAAAATTTATACCTTTCAAAAGACGTGCCGACCTAGTTGAAGACTTTCACCGTGGCTTTGGTCATCAGGGAACAACGACTATTGAGCATTTAATGAAAAGTAGATTTTGGTGGCCTCAAATGACACAAGGTATCAAAAATTGGTTAGTTCGATGTCATGAATGTCAATTACATGCTAGAAAAGAAAAGAACATACACCATGCTCCAATGAAAACTTTAGAAATTCCTCCTCCATTTGCTAGATGGCACATTGATTTTATTGGAATTCTTCCTACTACAGAAGCAGAAAATAAATGGATCATTATGGCCGATAGCCCGACCCCTGAAAGAAGCAACTGCTACTGAAATTGTAAAATTTATATACGAAGAAATAGTAATGCGTTTTGGTTGTCCTATTGAACTTGTTTCTGATAGAGGTTCTAATTTTATGTCAAAAATACTGAATCAATATATGAAAAAGATCAAAGCTAAACATGTTTTCACCAGTGCTTTCCATCCAAGAACAAATTCAAAATGTGAAAGGCTAAATCAAACTTTTAAACATATGATCACTAAATATGTCAAAGGAGATACGCATAGTTGGGATGAATTTGTTGAAACTGCTCTTTTTGCTTGTCGTATACGAAAGCATCATACAACTGGTTTAAGTCCTTTCTTTATGGTATACGGCGTAGACCCGATTATTCCTGGTGATATACTCCGTCCTTTTCTTGATCCATATACTGAAGAAGATCCTGAACTTATCGCAGAAGATGCTCTTACACATCTAAGAAAATTACGTGAGCTAAGATATATCGCTGAGGATCGAATGAAAATACAGTCTCGAAAAGATAAAGAACGTTGGGACGCTGCAATGAAAGGAAAAGACACACAAACATTCAATATCAACGATTACGTTTTGCTAAGGCATGAAAGCAAAAAAGGTCTTGAATTCAATTGGATGGGTCCGTATCAGGTGCTTAAAAGGAATCCAGACTATAATACGTATCAGATCAAAGAAGTTGATGGAAAAACTTACTCTTCTTGGGTTCACACAGACAGATTAATAGCAGTCAAATATGATGGTTCAAAGATAGACAAATCATGGTATATACCTAGAGCGGCAAGAGCAAAGGATTAAAAAAAAAAAAAAAAAAAAACGGACATCACACTACAAGTTGGGAGGGGAGTATTGTCACTATTCTTTTAGTCAAAATTGTATCTCAATTTTGTACTACTTTATTTTCATATATAAATCATATTCTATTGCAATTAATAAAAAGGGAACTCTTTTACTTACTTATATTTTATATCTATATAAACCGTTTACAAAACTAAATATTATACTCCTAATAAATCTAATCAGACTCTGACACAATTTTGTACTACTTTATTTTCATTGTCGGAGTTATTTTAATAGACAATACTTTTAGTTGTAAATATATAGTGGTAAAAAGATTACCTTTTATTGAGTTTATATTTTAAAGTAATTTATATCTAAATTGAAGTAGTACACAGCTTATTCTATTTTAGCTGTGACAATATCCCCTCCCTAAAGTTTTACTAGTCTAAAGTCAAGTGTTGGATAACAGAGGAAAAAAATACAAAAGATTAGGTTAGAGTGATAATATAATGAAGAGTAAAGAATCTTTGAGTATTGTTTTGATAATAAATTGCTGTTTGATTGAATTAATTTGACTGAATTGAATTTTTGATTTTTTTTTTTTTTTTTTTTTATAGTTGTTTCATTGTTATTGTGCTCTTGCAATACGTGGAATATACCAACTAGTTGTTAAGTTGTTATTACTGATTGATATTGGTTTTAATCGGTCTGTATGTACCCATGAGTTATAAACTTTTCCTTCTAATTCTTTGATCTGGTAGACATTGAAATCCAGATTGCAGTTAATAATTTGATAAGGTCCCATCCAGTTGTATTCCAGACCTTTTTTAGATTCATGTCGTAATAGTACAAAATCGTTTTTACTAAATACTTGTGTTTCTTTACCCTTTATTATTTTATCCCATCTTTCCTTATCCTTTATACCTTGGTTCCGTAAATTTTCTTCTGCTAAGAATCTAGCTTCTCTAAGGTTACGAATACGAGTAAGAGCATCTTCAGTAATTAAATTTGCATCTAATTCAGTAATATCATTCATATAAGGCCTGTGAAAATCACCTGGAATTCTTGGTTGAGTACCATAGACTAAAAAGAAAGGGCTATAACCAGTTGTAGCGTGTTTACGTATTCGACAAGCAAATGTAACAGTATCTATATATTCATCCCAACTATGTACATCACCATTTACATATTTTTTTAACATATTTTTGATAACTTGGTTAAGTCTTTAACATTTTGAATTACTTCTCGGATAATAAGCACTGGTAAACGTATGTTTTGATCGAATCTTATTCATATACTGCTTTAATACTTTTGACATAAAATTGGCACCGCGATCTGTAAATATTTCAACTGGGTTACCAAATTTTAATACAATTTCTTCATATATAAATCGAACAATTTCATCTCCAGTCGCATTTTTTAGAGCACGGATTATTGGCCAATTAGTAGAGTAATCAACTGCTACTAATATCCATCGCTTTTCATTTTTTGTTGTAGGTAACTCACCTATTGTGATATTAACGGTTATAAAATAAAAGTTATATCAAAAAATAAAATAAAAAAGTAAAATAGCTAGATAATTATCAGACTAAGAATAGATTGTTTTTTTTATTAATGAAAAAGTGTGTGCCTTATATACATATTATGGGTTGAATAAGCGCTTATCATTAATGTGAAACTTGGACAGTTTCAACGAGACATTAATGAATGAGCAATTTGGAAAGATAAGTAGATTCTTTAGAAGGTCAATTACAATAGCAGCGATGCGTATTATGTTTCTAATTGGCTTCTTTAACAAAAGACGTAAGATAGAGGCTTGTTGATTATAAATAATGTGACAATTATTTATGTAAACCAGTTATCTTCTGTTTGTCAAGAGTTTAAGCAGTCTTCTAGTTTTATGATCAAAGCGATAGAACAATAGAATATATCTGAGATTAATTTGTAAATAAATACTGTGATTTGTGTATAGCTTATGTAAGTGACATATAAGGATATGACTTGTATAAGTATATATAAATTAGTATTTTTTTGAAATGTAATACGTAGATATAACACCTATAAAATCAAGATGCCACCGAGAAAAGGCCGGTGGTACATCTAGTGGTCTCATTGGCGAATGGCGTATACCTTTTTCAGTACGACTTGCAAGTTGACATTGTTGACATAATTTTAACCAATCTGTGATATCTTGTTGAATACCTGGCCACCATATTCTATTTTTTAATTGATGAAATACGGATATTTGGCTAAGGTGACCGTATGCAATATGGAAATCATTAATAAGATCAGCACGTTGATGAAACGGAATAAACTTGAGTTCTGTTGTATCATCTGATTTCGGGTTTTTGATTATCTTATAAATATGTTTATTTTTGACAATAAATTTACTTTTATTTTGTTGTAATTCTTGACTTAATAATGGAGGCCAATCTTGAATAGGGTCATCCTTGATTGATTTAATTGGTTTACTTAATAATGAAGGATTATTTGTATTAGTAATATTTGTATTATATAGGTATTTCGGTTGGAGTGATGTATTTGCAGGAATGCAATTAGGTCCATCACGACGAGATAGTAAGTCAGAAATAATATTTTCTTTACCAGCTTTGTATTGTATATTAGGATTGTACAGTTCAATTTCAGACATCCATCTTACTAATCGAGGCACAGGGTGTTTTTGATCACGATAGTATTTTAGTGGTAAATGATCAGTGAATACAGTGTATTCCTTACCATCAATAAAACATCGCCATTTTCTTAAAGCAATTAAAATGGCCAACATTTCTCTTTCTTGAGCAGGATATACCCTTTCTTCTTTACTGTATCGTTTACTTTCAAAAGCTAATGGTTTCCAGTTATTATTACTATCTTGTTGCAGGAGTACAGCACCTGCTGCAAAATCAGAACTATCACATTCGATACGAAAAGGTTTATTCATACCAGGTGTAAGTAGTATGGGTGCCGAAGATAATTTTTGTTTTAATATATTAAAAGCGACTTGACATTGCGGAGTCCATATAATAGATCGGGTTTTATATCCTGTACCTGCTGTTAAGTCTGTAAGTGGTGAGGCAGTATGTGCAAAACGAGGAATAAATCGACGATAATATTGTGTTAAACCGAGAAATTGACGAACTTGTTGAACATTTGTTGGTATAGGCCATTTTTGAATAGCTTCTGTTTTTTGTTTTGAAGGAGCAATACCGTCTTTTGAAATATGATAACCTAAAAATGTAAGTTCTTTCATGTTAAAATGCGATTTTTTTATATTAATAATAAATTTGGCTTCATCAAGTTTTTGTAAAACTTGTTTTACATGTTCTTTATGTTCAATTTCATTTTTAGAGTATATCAATAAATCATCAACATAGATAATTACAAATTTATCCACAAATGGTTTCAATACTTTGTTAATTACATCTTGAAAATATGGTCCCGAATTCTTTAATCCAAATGGAGCTACTAAAAATCTATGTTGTCCAAAACGATGTGATATCGTTGCTTTCATTGAATCGGATTCTGATAGTCGAACTTGGTTAAATGCTCCTATCAAATCAATTTGTGAAAAACATGTACTATTGTGAAGTTGATCTAAGCATTCATCTATTCGTGGAATAGGAATCCGTTGAGCTATTGTAATCTTATTTATACTTCTGAAGTCACAACACATTCGTAGTTTTGGTGTTCCATCAGCATTGTTTGATCCAGCTTTTCTTACAAAAAGTATTGGAAATCCATATGGTGATGCGGTAGGTACAGTTAATCCTTTTTGTTCAAGCTCTGTAAGTTGTTTTTTTAATTCATTCAATTCAAGAGGGCTCATACGATATGGTTGATGAAATATAGGTGGTGCATATTTTGGATCCGTTACAATGATATCCCTGGTAATTCGGTTACCTCTCCCTTGAATGCATAAGGGAATAATTTTGAGAATTCTTCTTTCCATTCTTTATCAAGTTGAATGTCTTTCATGTCTATAGGTGATACTGGTGTGATTGTTGCGTGATTTCCTGTACTTTCATCTATAAAATTTACTATAAAACATTCAGTTATTTGGTCTTTTTTAAGCCATCTAGCTACTTGCGTAGCTGATGCTAGATAATCAATATTAGTTGTCTCCTTTGTTTTTAATTGTGGATTAATTGTATTGATATTATGTAATGCTTTTGGTGGTGATACAGGATATATTTTGGTGACAATAGTTGTATTTTTATCAGTAACTTCCCATGTGTCATTAAACCAGTCCGGTTTAGGTGCAGTGGTTTTTAACCAGTTACGACCCAGTATAATATCAAATTTTGATTCAAAGACATAAGCAGTGACCACTTCTTGTTATTCTTGGCTATCACCTAAAAATAATCTAAAGGTAATTTTTTTGTTACCATCGGCTGTTTCTACTGCTTGATTAATAATTTCCTTTTCTGTCAAAGCGTGTGAAAGTAATTTAGGATGAACGTAGTTTGTACTCGCACCATTATCGATTAGTATTTTGAATTTAGATCCACCCACCATGGTTTTGTATAATGGTAATGCATTGGATGCGTTATCCACATTATTTAAAAATGATTTTTCGGTAGATGATAAGGTATGTGTTTCCGGAGCGATATTAGGTGATAACACGGGATAAGAGTAGGAGTCTTGATTATCAAAAGATGATAAATCAATTAGGTTTTTATTATCAAGATCATTGTTAGTATTAGTTTGATAGTTCTTTGTATTATCACTTAATGGATCATAGCTATCTAACAGTGCATTAAGTTGCTGACGAAAATTGTTAGACTTTCTATAGTTATTGTTATTGTTACCATAATTATTAGTATTACTATTATCACTAAGGCGAGCAGAAATGATAAATTTATCATCACTGCTAATCAGTGATGATTGAATTATCATTGATGATAAATTTATCAGCAATGATTAAGATTTATCACTGATGATTAGGATTATCATTGATGATTGGGACTATCATCAGTGCTTGATTTATCACTATTGATAATAAATTATCATCAGTGCTTGATTTATCATCAGTGATAATAATTTATCATTACTGATTCAGCTATCAATATCGCTAGTTTAACCTTAAAAAAATTTATTTGTAAAAAAAAAAGATTACAGCTCTTATTGGATCATTAAAAGGTCATTACATAAAATATTTATTCAATAATAGGGTATCGATAGCACATTTTGAGATACATTTATATATAGAAAATAAGGAATTATAAAAAAAAGCGAAATTTTTTATTATTTACAAATGGTTTTTTGTGGGATTTATGTATATTAAGGGTAAGGGTATATGTTTATATTATAGTCTGCTATTATCTTCTAGTATGTACAGGAATTAATTAGGGTATAGTAAAGTAAGAGGATAATACACACATGAAAGAAGCTAATATCCTGAATAAAAGAAAGAGTTAGAATAAAATATTAAGTTTGAATCAAGTGATAATTACATAAATAACACACAGTAAGATAAGAGGAGAATACACAGGCGGAATAAGACAATGCCTTGAATCAAAAAAGAGTTAGAATAAGCTATTAAGTTTGAATCAAGTGATATAATTACCATTTAGCTTTACAAAAGACAAAAAAAAAGCCTTAGAGTGAGTAGTAGTAGAAATACAAGCTTTATAAAATAAAAACAATAGTGTTAGAACTAAATAAATTATATACTTGACAGAACATTACCTGATCTCGAAGAATGGGATGAATTACAACATGATTGGGAACAATTGTACACAAAGTTCAAAAAAAAAGAACTTTTATTTATTTGTAAAAAAAAAAAGAAAAAAGGAAGGAAAAGTAAAATAAAAAAAGAAAAGAAAAGTAAAATAAAGAAAAAAACAAGCTATTTATACAAAAAAAAAAAAAAAAAAAAAAAAAAAAAGAAAAAAAGGCAAAGATTCTATTGGTTTAACCTCTTTTTCTCTTCTCGCCTAACACCTGATGGACTCCATCAATACTTACCTGTGGTAATTCAATTTCTTCTACCATACCAGCGATTGAATACTCGTCGACTTCAATAGCGACCTATTATGTCAATCCAAAAAAAAAAAAGTTAATAATGCGAATAAAAAAAAGTAATAAAATAGCTTACGTTTGATTTCCTTCCGGCCTTTCTTGAACCTTCATTACGAATAGCTACAGACAGCAAGTAACATGCTACCCAGCTGTCTTCTGCACAATCCAACGGAAGACAGGCTTGGTTGGTGAGCGTCTCCAAGACAATGTGCTCGACAACCAACGCCATGCGTTCCCTGTCTCCCTTTGACATGGCTGACCATCGAAATCCTTGGTTTGCGTTCTCAAAGTGCGTACGAACAAACAGAGTGACCAATACATTTGTCTTTTCGTATCGATCAACTGCATCTTGAAGTCGTGCCTCATGATCTTCTTCGGTCGTAGCCATGCCGTACGTAACATTCTTCTTTTCCAGCCAAAGAGTACACATTGCTGTGATCAGATTCTTCACATTGTTGGGTGCTACACCAGTTTTCAAAGAGACATTACTCTTACCATAGCAACGTTTACCACGGTTGCTTTTTGCCTTGCTTACAATATCATCGACCTTTTCTTGGCTATTGAAGATCTCAAAAGAAGACGGGTTGATTTGCAACTGGCTTGTACTTACAGAGCGAGATCCTAAATAAACAAACAGTAGTTAGAACCAAGCAAAATAATATTTATTTCCTTAACCAAATTATTACCTGAACCCAATGAAACAGGATTAAAAGAGAAGCCAGAAGAGTTTCTACTATTCAAGGCCAACAGTTGAGATAACATCACCTTAATTTCTCGTACTTCCCCTATAAGAGTGTCAAGTTTAACAGAGTCAGAAAGAGAGGGATTGATGTCAAACTCTTGTAAAAACCGAAGAGAGTCCAAAGGGTATTCATTGCCGTCAGTCATATTATATTTGCGTTTTTAAAATAAAAGTAGAATGTTTTTTTTTTCTAAAGTAAAAAAGTTCCTTTAAATACAATTTTAAATCCATTATTTACCTGACGAGGAACCAAAATAGTTTTCTGTCAAACGTCCCGTTTAGGTAGAAGCAAGAAATAAATCACAGTAAAAAAAAAGGGGCGGAACCAATGGCTAGATTTTTCAAAGCAAGTCATCTATTCAATCGTATTAGTCTAGGAGCATGTTGGTATCATTTTAATGCTTTATATTTTTTATATTACGTACATTTACTTTATGTTATCGGTATAATCTCTTCATTTTGGCTCTTGTGTCCATTTAGCGTTCAATTATTGTCTACAACATCTTTTTTTGTGCAAATTTTCAGTTACACAAGAATATTAAACGAAGCTCTATGACTGGTTCCTACTACTATTTTGAAGCTAATGCCAAGTAAGAAATATCTCCTCATTTACACCGATAGTTCCAGGAAAATAAAACAAAGCGCAAGGAGTGATTCAGACAAGTATTTTGAAATTAATTGCCAAAGATAAAATATCTACCGTAAAACGCCTTTTTTTTTAAAAAAAAAAAATGCCAAGTTATTTTTTTGTATAAAAGTACCCAGAAAAAAAAAGAAATAACTTACATTAATTTCAAATAAAAATATTCCATTAAACAGCTTATTAAAATGTCTTATACTTATAATCCCAACAAGCGTACACGTGTATCCAGCAACAGTATCAATTATGTTCGCCAGCTCCTTGTCCAACAGGCCAGATCCCTTTCAATTATTGATCCCCCAGTTGCAAATAATTCTGAAAGTGAGTATGACTACAGCGAGTACATGGATTTCAATGATGAGCCAGAAACTACTGGTGATTTCTTAGAAAACGAAGGTAAATATTAATGATAATGACACGTAAATTCTATAAAATATCCATAGTCTTACTTACTAAACCATCTATATAACAGAACCATTTGACTCTGAGTGTTTACTTGCTGACTCCTTTTCTTCTTCTGAAGTTGACAATGAATTACTCGAAGATCTTGAGCAAGCTGATGATGATATTGAATATAAATTGAATATTCCCAAATTTGCATTCACCAATATCGAAAAATATAGTGTGATGTTTGAAGAAGTATGTGATACATACAACATCAGCCGAGAAGGTTCAAGAGCAATGAGACATTTAATCAACATGATGCTTGCTGACGAAAGCTTGGGTAAATATATTAATTGAGACTATTATATTGATCCTATTAGAGACTAATAGTTTTTTTTTAAAAAAAAAATTACCTTGTATATTGATTCAGACTCTACTACTAGCAAACTCTTGAGCAATGAAGCCTGTGCCAGCCTTGTCAAGAATGTTATACCGTTACAGATGACAAGATCTTACGACGTTTGTAACAATGGATGCTATTTGTATAGTCTAGAAGATGATCACCTTCTCAATTGTCCAGTATGCAATTCATCGAGACTATTATCAAAAATCACTAAAATGGTCTCAATCGCAGATAAAGTAGCAGAGATGATATCTTCAGAAGAAATACGTCAGAACTTGATAGATCGCCAAAAAGACGTAATTGAAAATATAACAAGAAACAATGATACGTACGCTGATATCTTCGACGGAGAGATTTTCAAGAACCTTTATAGTAGCCAAGCTATCAACACTGACCAAAATATAATAAATATATACTTGAAAATTGATGTCGACGGGTTTACGTCCTCAAGTTCCCATTCAAGTATGATCATGATCCACGCTGTTGTATTGAATCTAGAAAGTTCTGAAAGGTACAAAAGTTAAAGAAAGACTGGTTAATAAGTTGTGACGAAGTATTAACGAGTTAAATTGTTTACCTTTTTGATAGATATGCCAGACACGCAACTTTCCAAATCGGCATTCTTCCTGGTAAATCCAAATCTGATTTTAATTCCTTTTTAAAACCAATTGTAAACGAACTCAAGACACTTTCGGAAAAAACCATTGTTAACCAAATAGGTACAGAACTTCCTATAAGATGTAAAGTATATGCTCTTTTTGTAAATGGTGATGGTATTGAATGTAACAGACTTATGAATTTTTCTGGACATACTGGGTAAGTACATAGGTATATAAAAAAAAATGCAATACATTAGCTAACCTTTTTTCTTCTTCGCTAATAAAGAAAAAATGGCTGTAGGTTTTGTCTTACACTGGGTTCTCAACGATCAGACGGTCCACCAAATACACGAAGAGCTGGAATGTATTTTGCAGATCGCACTGCCCCTTTGAGGTCTAAAGAAAGCTTATTATTAGAGGATTCAAGCTCACTTTACGTATGTTCTTTTTTTTTTAAAAAAAAACAAAAATTAATAATAATACTCACATATCACTATTTTTAAGCGTGAAAACACGTATGGGATCAAGAAGCCAACTATATTTGGAACACTCTCTACGTTTTCTGGTTCCTGTACCTTTGGTTTTGACGAACTTCACGGTATCTCCAATATCAGCAAGTTGTTTTTTGATTTATTATCGAAACGTTATAATGACAGCTACAAATATTACGGTAATGAATCTGCCTATCCGTTTCAGTTGTCGAATAAACAATTTGAATGCTTAAATGTTGGTATTCAAAACTCGCGATTGTTGATCCCGGCCGGGGTATTTCAAGGTGGCTTTCATCCTGTCAACCCATTAAATGTAAAAGGTCTTTATAGAAGTATCGACTGGATACAGTGGCTTATATATATTGTACCTGTTCTAGTTGTCAGTCTATTTGAAGATCCATCCATCAAAACAGCCATTTTAGCTTTGACTAGGGCATGCGCATTGTCCTTACAGTGGGAAGTATCTAAAGCTGACATTGGCGAAATTAAGGAGTGAGTATTCAGCGAGAAGTAAATTTTAGTTTGGTGTTATTTAACTTACTTATTTGATTAAACTATATAGTTCTCTTGAAACTTGGTATCGCTATATTGATAGACAAATTACCGCAAAAGCTATTTCAAATTCTATTTACAAGTCGTCGATGCATCACCTTTTTCACATCCCCCATATTATCGAACAATGCTCTTCTTTAAGAAACATTAGTGTTAGAAGTATGGAGCGCGAGATTGGAAATTACAAAAAGAAGATGAGAGCAAGAGTGAATGTGGATGCGAATGCAATAAATGTTCTTGAAAGGATCACACGGTTCAAATTTTTAGAAGCTACCGGTATGATTGATTTCTCTGTTTTGTATAATAGAAACCCGGAAAGTAACAAGACAGGCTTCGTCAAGCATCCAGCTACGTATATAGACAATTGCAATGACTATCCACAACTATGGGAACCATTTTCTTCTCCCGTTTTGATACCTAAGGGTTATTCTGGTGACCTTACTATTGAAGGTTTGGTTAGAATGGATTCGTTGATTCTAGCAATAGCATCTTACAAGCGTCGCTTCTTGGGTATCAACAAAGGCCGCCCACTAGTGTTGAACTTGGACTTAATAATAACGCCAGCAGCAAAAACTATGGCGTGACTCCCATGTACTTACTTCTGTTCTTTTTAAATCCAAATTACCAGCAAGCTGTACTAAAAGAGGCGGAGAGTTTGTAATGTTTGAGTCGAATGTAAAAAAAAGGTACGTTTTATTTATATATGTTTATTTACCATTGCTGACATTTCCACTTTTCTAATGACTACTAGGGTCAATAATCGTTTACAATCTATTCCAAACTGGTATCTCGGTAAGCTCTTATTCTTTTTTGAAATTGACTTGGAACTTGAAGAAAGTAGACCCCATGGAAGTTTCTATGCTGTCGTTGAGGTCATGAAATCGCACAAAACTGCTCTTCATTCAAAATCTATACCAATGGTTCAGCCATTTAGTGAAACAGAAAATAAAAAGTACGCGGTGATAGACGTTGCTGATATAATTTCTACAGTCGGTTTAATACAAAAAACAGACCTGAAAAATAACCAGGTTGAGCCATCTAACTGGTTCTACGTGATTTCTCCTTCCACAGCATTCCATAAAGACATGTCGACAAATGCAGGCAAGATTAACGACTTGTTGTAGTAGTACAATTTTTTTTTCGTCGTTTAATGATAATAATAATAAAAGGTTAATAAAAAGATTATTTTGTCTCAAAAAAAAAAACAGTTTTGCCAAAAAAAGATTTATTTACTTTGATCGTGACTTGCGATTTCTTAAGTGATGTTTATTGTGAATATTTGTAGTGCTGAAGTTAATGAAAGTCTCGATGTTCCTAATAGAATAATCCGTGGAAGTTATTTTACGATTCTGGTTGACGGCAGTATTAATTTAGAATTAAGAAAAAATAAAATAAAGTTACAATGATGCTTCAAAAAAAAAGCTCTTATATATAGTATTTCACTGGGCGGAATATTAAATATAACGGTAAGTCAGTGTTATGAAAAGAAAAATATTATTCACTGATAAACTTATCATCAATGATTGTCTAACGATTGAGATCACTTTTATTTCAAACGACGATTTTTTGTTAGCAAAAAAAAAAAAAAAAAAAAAAAAAAAGTGAGAAAAAAAAAGTAAATCTGTGCTTAATTTAGAGGAGCTTCAATCTCACTGATAATTTTATTTCTGTACAGCTTAATTTGAATCATTACTGACGCTGTAATCAGTCCACTGATTCTGCAATCATTGATGATTAAATTTATCATTTTTTCTCGCCATAGTGGTTGTCGGATACTGCAAGTTTAAATTCAGAGTTAGGTATAGTGCAAACAGATGTAGGATCAATGTTAGCGTTGTCATCTAATTCTCTTTTAATAGAATTCATGAATTGGTTACGAATATTTTCTGTTCCGAAGTATTCAAAAGAAGGAGTGTTAGGAGAAGGATCGATTGGATCTTCAATCGTAGGTAATGTGGAGTCGTTCCAAGTTGTAATTAGACCAGTGACAGCTATATTGAGACGAGGCATTAAGTCAAGTCCTATGCATATATCAGCTTCACTATGAAGGTCAAATACTTCAAATTTATGATGGTGTTGTACTTACGTAGTATATTCAATGATACAAATTTATACATAATTTATACAGGTATATGTTCTCACATATTGCTTACATAAATTATACACAAATGTTGTATATTACATATATCTACTCAGACACCTTCTATTGTTCTCTTTTATCGATTATATAAGCATTAGACTGTTTTAATTCTTATCAAGGACAAATAGCTGGTTCATAAATAATGCCCCAATTATTTTGAATGAACAAGCCTCTATCCTGGATCTTTTATTTAGAAAAGCCAATTAGAAAGATAATAAGCATTGCCGCTGTTACAATTGACCTTCTAAAGAAACTATTTATATTTCCAAATTGCTCATCCACTATTAGATGGTTAATATTGTCCATGTTTCATATTAAGTGGATAAGCGCTTATTTAACTTATTTTGTATATAAGGCACACATTATTTCATTAAAAAAACAAAAATCCCTTTTTAAAGTCTGATAAATTCTACGTTTATTTTCTTTATTTTCTTTTTTTGATACTTACTTTTATTAGCATAATCGTCAATATCACAGATGGACAGTAATATTGTTATAGAATACTTTTATTTTTTCAATAAAGCCTATTCGTGGAACAGTGTTATTTTTATGACCCAAAGAAATGATATTGTTTTTATTATTTATGGGGGAAGAAGAAATACTACTAGTACTATTATTATTGGGACAAACAGGTGTGAGACCGAGTGTTTTGACCAGTGATGGTTTAATTGCAGAGAGGTTAGAACCAGTGTCAAGATATGCCCATGTTTGGTAGTTCTGTATTGTAATAGGTACAAGAATAGAATGTGAATTTTTAATTAGAGTGGGTTCTGGATTAATAGTTTAGTTTTTAGTAGTAGACTTACATTGTTGGGATATGTCTTCCAACATATCAATATCCTCGTCGTCGTCAACAAAGGTTAATGCTTGTAAGGAAGCAGAAGGAGAAGAGCGCTGGGCTTGGTTGTTGTTATTTACAGGTTGTAAATTCATTGCTCGTTGTGTGAGCTCGTCTACAGCAGGTGCAGGATCAGCGGGTTTACCATAGAACCGGACAGAAGAGGAGGAGGACTGACCTTTACCCTTTGGACAAATATGGCTAGGTGACCAATTTTCAACACCGCATCTGAAACAAGGATTTTTCTTTTTAGAAAAAGAAGAATTGTTGGTACCAGTGCTTGCAAAGTTAGAATTTGCATTTTTGAGAGCACGACAAGAATCGGTAGAATGATAAGTGCAGTATTGTTGGTTAGAACCAGAGGCAGCGGGTGCATTCGAGTCTCTTGTGAAAGGGCGAGAATTGTTTGAGGAGTGGCGCTGGCGTCCACCGGAGTGACGTTTCTCAATACGAGATGGAGAAGCAGAAGAGGTAGAAGAATGATTGTTTCTTCTTGAACGGCTATAGAGCTTATTGTAAAGCTCCTTAGCTAACGCCATTATGAATGACAGATTACGCTTAGTGGTGCTCGGAGCAGTAGCTAACGCAACGGTAACTTGATCAGAAAGCTCAAGAGGTAGAGCAGATACAAAACGAGGGCAAAGAACTGAAGCAGATGTTAACCCAGCACGACGTTTTAAGTCCTGGAACTTGTCAATGAAAGATTCAATGGATTGATGTTGCGACATACGTAAGTTAAGGAGATCCGTAGTAGCAGATTCCTGTTCAGCATCTACTGTAATACCATACTGACCGTTGATGGCTGTCTTAAACACTTCCCAAGCAGCGCAAGGGAACTCGGTGGTGAAATCAGATAACCAAGCTCGAATCTCAGTAGGTAAACAGAGAGGTAAAAGACGTTGCCAATGCTCATTCAAATCAAGTTGGTAGGTATTCAACACATCTTCGAATTTACTAATACATGATTTCAAGTTATTGAAAACAGTACGAGTGGTATCGTAGACATGGCCTGACCATTGAAAGAAAGGTAATTGAGTAGGTACAATAGCACGGGGCGTAGGTTTGTACATTGCACTATGGCCAGATATTTAGTAAATGATACTGTTATTAGTGGACATAGTTACTAAATACGGAATATATTCCGCTATTTTCAGTAGAAAATACTCTTCCCCTTTTTTTTATTCTAAATTTAGATTTTTCTTTACCCGGGAATTAAAATATTAAAAAGGTGCATATCAATGTTCTATAATATATAGGTATATTACAGCGTCATAGTCGTTTAGATCTTAGCACTTACATGTATAGAGGAATAAGTTAATTATCAAAGTACAAATAATATAGACAAATATATAAATTTATTTAAAGAAAAAAAAAAGAAAAAAAGACACTGCCACGTTATCCAAAAAAAAAAAAAAAAAAAAAAAAAAAATAGAGACGCTACGATAATAAAAAAAATTGATTTACTACATATATTCGTGCTTTCTTTTTTTCAGTATACGTAAGACTTACCATATAAATTTCAGAATCACGTATAAAAAAAGAGGTCGTTTAGCCAAGCAGAAGGTGACTTTTTTTTTCAACCGCAGACGTAAGCGACCTTGCCTTTCCCCCCCCCCTTTTTTTTTTCTTTTCCTTTTTTATATATACTTTTACTTCACTTTATACACAAAAGACTAATCTCAATGGTAACAATAAACTGAATCTCTTGAAATGGAACATAACTGTTTTTCTTCTTCTCTAGTTCATTCGCCTCTATTGTATCCCTAAACGCTAAGTAAAGTATTTTTTTTTATTTTGTTCCACTGCTAAAACAATTTTTTTTTGTTCGTTTGCTTTTAGATATTTAACCATTGAATACTATTATGGTTCACCTTAAGGTACACATCTTTTAGTTATTTTTATTTACTACCTATTAATATCTACAAACATTTATATATTTACAGAGAAGAAACCGTTTAACCATATGTCTTGGTTTTTTATTTACTTGTAAGTTTGATAATAACACTATTTATGTAAAACAGATTTTAACCATATATATTATGTAGAAGTAAGTTGTTATAAATGGCTACTGAATAAAGAACAACGGCTACTAAATAAAAAACAATGGCTACTAAATAAAGAGCAATGGTTACTGAATAAAGAGCAATGGTTACTGAATAAACAGACTCATGACGTATTTTTTAGTGGAATTTCTACTAAATAGGGTATATAAGATACCATTTCAATTTCAGTATCCAACTTACTGCGTTCAGTGGAAAATATACTGCATAATAAATCCAGTATACATGGATACTAAATTCAGTAACCATACTATCTCATAGTTTCCGAATTTACAGTGTGCATATTTAGAAACACTTCTACTGTTATTAGTATAAAAAACAACTTTATCTGGCCACAGTGTTGGAGGAGTAATGACCGGAGTCATGAGACGTTGAACCTCAATTAATTCTTCCAGAGAAGAACGAAGAGACCTTACACTATGGCGGAACTTATGGTAACAACGTCCAATATGGTACCTATGTTACCATATTTTTTATATGCAGCGAATCAGATTACAGAATAACTAATATTATGGCAATTTTGTTTCCATATTGTGCACTGTTACCATAAGTTCCGCCATAGTGTTAATTCAGTAATTAAGGAAGAGGGAACAACTTGACCATGTTGGATGATCATAGTAGATAACTCATAGATTCGACCCTTGAGTATAGCCACATTCTTCTCAATACCTTGTACCGGAGTACAATTGTCAGCAAGAGAAGGGGTAGCCATAGCAACAGAGGCTTCGTCCATTTCAGTATCATTAAAATCAGAAGCGTCGCCAGAAAGAGGTACTTCTTCACTCAAGATACTATCAAGAGCCCGGTCAAGATCAAAAGCGTCAGCATTGACATCGTTCAAGATAGGAGGTACTTGAGTAGCATCAGAGGCAGCATAGGCAATGGGAGAGGAAGTGGCAGATTGAATGGCAGACATAGTGATTGGTAGGGTTTTTTAAAATAAAAAATTCAAGTAACGATTTATCAATAAAAATGAAATATACAGTAGAAAATAAGTCCTTTAAAGTATTGATAAAAGTCTTAGTTGTGATTGTTTTTATTTTAGATGAAAAATAAGGTTGTATTTATACTAAAGGGGTTATACAATTAGCCATTCTAATTGTAGAGTAATAAAAGTCAGTTTTAAATATCATAAGTATTATGGTTAATCCTTATTGATAATCCGATTGGTTTGTTATCTGGATTGGTTTAAGCATTTATGCATTGTGTTTAATTGGTAGTTCTTATTATTAAATGGCAGTTGCCCTGTCATTGATAATAATAGTGGATGATTGTTTAGGATAATTCTATATTGTATTATTAATCGTCTATGATTAATAATGTTTAGTTTTGATGTGCTATATCGTAATAATATCGAAGATGAAGAGGGATATATAGTCTGTATATATCAAACATAAAAGGCTTGGCAAGATAAATAGATTTAAATACCTAACAGTAGCAGACCTTTTTAGACTTATTCTTATAGATAATCGCTTCTCTCTTTTTTTTTTACCAGCGAGTGGTTTTTTTTTCTTTTCAACAAAATTACTTTTTTTAAATCAGTTTTTTTTTTTTTTTTTTTCATTCGTGAACTAAACGAGTAGATAAATTGCCATTTACTTCTCTTGAGCGGATATACCTTTCTAAAGCGGATTCGCCCACATCTGAGCGAGTTCGCTGGTTCTGAGCGGATAGCACATTTTTTTTAAAAATCCATTTACGCGGATACAGCGGATACAGTAAATAGAACGGATAGAGCACCTTTTTTTTTAAAAGTCAGCTTCATTTTTATTTTTGTTCGCTTTATCCATCTTAAATTGAGCGGCTAGTCGCTGAGAGGTAAACAGTTACTAAAAAATAAGTGTTTATTCGCTGAGGAGCGACTGTTCGCCTGATTTAAAAAAAAATAACGGTTTTATTTAGCCTAGGTGTCTTGGAAATCGGTCTTAACTGATAATGGCATACATACTTACTATCATCATGGCCCAACACAACCATTCAGGTATTTAGGCTTTTATCTCCCATACTCAACAAACCAACGTCGATCACTTGAAGATCAACTTCTGATAAAGGTAACCACTCAATGTCAGATATATTCTCAACGACAGCTATCTATTCTTGGTCGAGTAACTGTTATCAATGTCTTAATTCTATCGAAAATTTGGTACTCTCTATGGTTATTGAAACCCACCAAACGCTTCTTCCAACGTATTCGGTCTACTATATATCAATTCGTTTGGCAAAAGAGGCATCCTGCTTTAAAAAAAGAAGTAATCTTTCTTCCGTGGATACATGGCGGCCTAAAAGTACTGGATCCAATACTTCAGCATCATATTCTTCAAAAAAGATGGCAGAACTACATCTTTACTCCCAATACCTACCCATCGTTTGTATACCGCCTTATTCTCAATCATCTCTCTTTATTCCTTAAGTCAGCCGATTGTCCTCTAGTACCTTTCTATTTTCCAGAATACCGTAAGAGTGGTGTATGCGATGTTAATCTATCTATCTGGAACGCGATCTTCGACGCCTTTGATGTCCTCCACACCAATGCAACCCTCGAATTCCCCAAGCTGCCTCTTAAAACGTTACTAGATCTACCTCTGCACGAGCTCATTATATCGTCCGATATTAATCACTGGACGCGAAAACATAAGACATTTCTTAGTGGTCAATTTTTTATTTTCGATATTACTCAAAAACGTCTTCGTCTCCGTGTCTCAGTTGAATATACTCGATACCCTCGTCTTTGCCAACAGTTGTTTATCGATATTCTACAGACTCGTCTCATTAAGCTCCAACCTAATGTCTGGCCACATATTCTAGAAGACTCACCTCCTACTACTGCCTGGCCTGACCACTCGATGGTAACTGCTGTCTCTGAATCCTCCGTCTGGAAATATTATACCTCCCGAACCTACAGGGAAGATATTCAAAAGGCCTCTATAATTCCTGTGAGATTTACTTCTACCGTGATTAAAACGTTCTGGATGTGTCGGATGTATCCAAATGCCCGTACATTATATTTTCGTTGCTTCTCCAAGTGTATTCCCACCAAAAAAGTCCTCCTTAAATATGGTATTACCTCTTCCTCGACTTGCTCCTTATGCGGCCTCCATACGGATACCAAACGTCATTTTTTGGTCGAATGCCGGATTAAATGGGATATTTGGAAACAAGTTTTAAAGGAATATTTCCCTCATATTGGACTGTCCTCAGAAGATATCTATAGCTCACTGCGAAAACTAAAGGTCCCTAAGAATATCAGTGATTCCAAAAAATACTTTTCCGTCTTGTCAACCACTCTATATCAACTATGGATTATCTATTGGCAACATGGTAACGATAACTTGCATCCTTTTTCTCTCTCTCAAGTCGAACCTTCCCTTCAACGGATAATCACTCACATTGAGAGATTACTCCAATCCACAGAAGAATAATTTTTATCCCTCTTTTTTTTCCTTTTCCTTTTTATATACTTTTATTCCCAGTCCCCCCGTTTTTTCTAATCCCACCACTCATTGACGTGTGATTAAAATTTTTTTTTTTTAATAAAAATTACTTTTGTCGTATTTGAGGTTGATATTTATATAAAACATATAAATAATCATATTGTGAATAAAAACAAGCTTAATAATAAAAAAACTTCTAATATTTCAATAATAATGCATCCCGATACATTATTATTAAACACCGAAATCAATACGGACATTTCTAGTGAAAACGGTTCCTACTTCTGACTTAAAATATAAAAATTTTAATCCAATAACATTAATGCGAGATAAGAGATATTGTAATAACATTGGTCTTGATCCAGAACTAGCTACTCTGGATAAAAGAAAGGAACACCCATTGTTATAAGCAATACATTAACTCACATCAATGATATGAATATAGTATAAATAATATACTCTAGGACATATAGAAAATATCTCCTTTATAACACTGTGGCCAGATAAAGTTGTTTTTTATACTAATAACAGTAGAATTGTTTCTAAATATGCACACTGTAAATTCGGAAACTATGAGATAGTATGGTTACTGAGTTTAGTATCCATATATACTGGATTTATTATGCAGTATATTTTCCACTGAACGCAGTAAGTTGGATACTGAAATTGATATGGTATCTTATATACCCTATTTAGTAGAAATTCCACTAAAAAATACGTCATGAGTCTGTTTATTCAGTAACCATTGCTCTTTATTCAGTAGCCATTGTTTTTTATTTAGTAAAATCTCTGTCTATTCAGTAGCCATTGCTCTTTATTTAGTAGCCATTGTTTTTTATTTAGTAGCCGTTGTTCTTTATTCAGTAACCATTTATAACAACTTACTTCTACATAATATATATGGTTAAAATCTGTTTTACATAAATAGTGTTATTATCAAACTTACAAGTAAATAAAAAACCAAGACATATGGTTAAACGGTTTCTTCTCTGTAAATATATAAATGTTTGTAGATATTAATAGGTAGTAAATAAAAATAACTAAAAGATGTGTACCTTAAGGTGAACCATAATAGTATTCAATGGTTAAATATCTAAAAGCAAACGAACAAAAAAAAATTGTTTTAGCAGTGGAACAAAATAAAAAAAAATACTTTACTTAGCGTTTAGGGATACAATAGAGGCGAATGAACTATAGAAGAAGAAAAACAGTTATGTTCCATTTCAAGAGATTCAATTTATTGTTACCATTGAGATTAGTCTTTTGTGTATAAAGTGAAGTAAAAGTATATATAAAAAAGGAAAAGAAAAAAAAAAGGGGGGGGGGGAAGGCAAGGTCGCTTACGTCTGTGGTTGAAAAAAAAAGTCACCTTCTGCTTGGCTAAACGACCTCTTTTTTTATACGTGATTCTGAAATTTATATAGTAAGTCCTAAGTATACTGAAAAAAAGAAAGCACAAATATATGTAGTAAATCAAATTTTTTTTTTTTTTTTGGATAACGTGGCAGTGTCTTTTTTCTTTTTTTTTCTTTAAATAAATTTATATATTTGTCTATATTATTTGTACTTTGATAATTAACTTATTCCTCTATACATGTAAGCACTAAGATCTAAACGACTATGACGCTGTAATATACGTATTTGTTATAGAACATTGGTATGCACCTTTTTAATATTTTAATTCCCTGGTAAAGAAAAAATCTAAATTTAGAATAAAAAAAAGGGAAGAGTATTTTCTACTGAAAATAGCGGAATATATTCCGTATTTAGTAACTATGTCCACTAATAACAGTATCATTTACTAAATATCTGGCCATAGTGATACTTTATTTAAACTAGTAAATGATACTTTTTATTCGTTATATGACTTTAAAAAGCCTGTTAATCGCTTTTATAACAATTTTTATATTTGAACGTACTAATTTTACAAATAAGCATGATGAAAAAGAAAGAGTCTTGGGTGGGTTACTACGTGAATTCATTGATGCATATGGGAGATAGAAGCTCAAATAGAGTCGGATCAACACATGCCAACATAAAAAGAAATAACCAAACATCATCAGGTAGTATGACTATCGTAACCGAAAAAGTCAATCTTTGGATTAAAAAACGAGTATAAATGT
This sequence comes from Thamnidium elegans, assembly GCA_025201345.1. NCBI lineage: Eukaryota > Fungi > Mucoromycota > Mucoromycetes > Mucorales > Mucoraceae > Thamnidium > Thamnidium elegans. Next base: position 656,722 of record JAIXMG010000018.1, read on the forward strand.
GTTTTTTTTATTAGCGTTTGGTATTATGACAGTTAATCTTAAATTTTGATGATATTATATTTAGGAGAACTACCGTAACTTGCAATCTGCAAAAGAATTAATATCACAAAAACTAGTATATTTGGGTTCTGAAATCACCAAAAAATTAAGTGATTTAAGACTAAATATCACAAACTTTGCATACGAAAGTATCAAAAACGAGTTAATGCAGATGGAAACCTCTGAAGACGAGACTGCTAACGAAAAATGTTACTGTCCGGTAAGAAGAAACTACCGCCTTCCTTGCAAGCATGTACTAGAGAAATATGAAGGCGTTATTCCTTTAGTCGCAGTTCATCAAAGATGGAGAATTATATATATCAAAGGCAGAGGTACGCGTGTAATTTTTTATTTTACATGTTTCTACTCCAAAAAACAATTGACGGGAACATTTTTTTTTTGTACGATTACAGTCGCGACTATTGCTGAAGTCGCAATTGAAAATGAAAAAGAAAATATGTCAACCATTACTACTCCTGTCGACAATCTTAAAGTACGTTTCGAAAAGCTGCTCGATGTTTTCCAGGTTTTAGGCATCCAGCAAGAGAGTGATGATTTATTAAGTGGTATTGACAATCTTATAAGAAATTTTTTAAACGATCGCTTAGAAAGCATTCTTCCTCCAAAGGTTGTGGTGATTCAAAAAGGAAGACCAAAAAACACCAAACGAAATAAGCTTGGTATTGAGCATGAAAACGAGAAAATAAAGCTTGAACAAAAAAATAGAAATAATAACAATAATAGTAAAAAAAAAAAAAAAAAAAAAAAAAAAAAAAAAAAAAAGAGCAGCATTGGAAGAAGACGATGATGTACGAATTGTAGGAACCTTTTATTCCAGCAGTTAACTGACATTGATGTCGAAAATATTGCTGTTTTAGTAAATCCTCTTGAGGATGGCAATTGCGGATTTAGATCCGTTAACCTTACAGTTTTTGGCCACGAAGATGCTTGGAAGTAAGTAAAGCTTATGATGCTAAAAACGCTTAGATCTCACAAGCAGCTATACGAAGAAACATATGGGCTGGATATGAATCATTTTGAGCCACTATTGGAAAATTCTTAGTCACTCTGTATGGATTTATCAAAATGGTTTGATACTTATGGATGTCCTCAGATTGCTGCTGATACCTTCAGTCGTTCAGTAGTACTTCTGAGCTCTTCACCTCAATTTTTTCGCACCTACGGAAAAGCTTGTGACTCTAATGGCAATATAATTTATAATAAGGATAGGCAGACATTTGTCCCTTTCTTCCATTTGGATACGGAAACTATGTTCAACCCAATCATATTATTTTTAACTAACAACCATTTCTACTTGTCTGAACGTAGGATTAATACTAGAACTAAAAAAACTAGTGGATTTTGAGCATTGGCCGTCGATCAACCCAATGCACAAAATTATAATTGAAAAGAACAGAGACCATTGTCCAGTAGATTTTTCAGCTTCCTACTGTCCACAAACGGAAAACTAAAGATTTTCATTATTATCTACTCATTTCACGTATTTTTATTCTTTTACTACTTTTTCTATCTTCTTTTTTATATACTATCTTTTTTTTTTTTTTTTTTTTTTTTTTTTTTTTTTGTAGACAACTCTGATACTCATTTACAAAGAACCGGAAGGAACCAAACATATGTAATTCTGGATATGGAGCTAATCCAAAGCCCCGTAAACACAATCAAGTCGATTATGAATGATAACAACATTATTTGATATGGCCAGAGATGTGCTTAAGCTCGAAGGTTACTTTGAAGAACCCTCCTTTTACATTTCATTAACATAATTAGTTGTAACGTCTTAACTTTTATAGAGACTATTAAAAAAATATTCATTTCAATTAACTTCAAATATCTTTTACACTTTTAACATTCTCAACACTTTAAACTGCTTAAAGTCATCTAAAACTATTTTAAATCACTTTAAAAAACCATAAAACTCTTTCAAAACACTTTCTCATTAGGTGGCTACAAAAAACACCTAAAAGTACCTTTTTATTACTTTTTTTACAGGTGATTGCAAAAATCACCCGAAAAAAAGCACCTTAAACTACCAAAAACACCTAATATTTCCCATAGTGTAAGGTTCATTTTGATATGTATCAGTATAGAAGAACGATCATGCCTATTTGGTTTGACTATCCTGACTGTGTTCAAATTGTTGCGGACACTTACAGCATATCTATATGTACATATCCCGACGCCGGGAATAAAAGACGTCTTTATGGACCACTCACTTAAGGTTCTTGTAAAACCAAAAGTAAAAGTACGGCCATACCACCTTTAAAATATAAAAAACGCACATTGGGTGGCTGTCGAGTTCGGCCATAGGCGTATGTCATATCCTTCTGTTAGCCATATGTACTTCCACGTAGGCAAATCCTATGCTACGTTGTTTAAATCGACATGGAATCTCTTTTGACAATTTCCCAAACATACAGAAGATAAGCCTTTTGACGCAGAAAAAGACGAGCTTGTTGTAATCGAATCTTCCGATAAAGAATAATAACTTTTTTTTCTCTTAATAAACTATATTTTATCTACCTTATTTCCTTTATATTTTCAGAGAAGGATAATAAAATACGAAGTATAGTATGAATACTAGATATAAAAAACGGTTCTAAATATTTTATGATGTGTATAAGTAATATAAAATAACAAAAATAACAAATAACTCGAATGTTTTAGTTTTATTTGATAACGCTCAGATCACGAGAGTGCACGTTATTTTTTCCTGTATAAAATTACGTGGTTTGTGTTATTTTTTCTTTTTTTTTTTTCGGACCACGGGGTACTCGATCCAGGACACCTTATGTACACATCGCCGTGGTCCCAATGATTTGCGCCTTTACACACCCAGAGAGTCATTGCCTTACATGGTTAAGTCACACACGAAAGAAAACGTCGGTTCTGTAAAAAAATATCTGCGACGGATAAAGTGATAGTAATACAGTAGTTCTACTTGAGTGCGTTTGATTTAAGGGTATGCTCTATTTAAGTGCATTTTTATGTTAGTCCCCCGATTTAACACCGCTATCGCCACTATTCGATTTAAAGATGGAATCCAATCTCAATCTGTTCTACGACGAGATAACTTTATATCCAGTACTCACTGCGCACATTTCTATAACAAACGCAATAAAATAAGATTGATATTTTTTTTTTTTATTCTATAATTATAAAAAAAAATGATTGAATTTATAATAAAACGGGGGAAGATTAGGTATTGAATGCTAAAAAAAAGAGGGGATTTATGAGTGATGCACGTTTAAAAAGAGATAAAATAAAGGAGCGAAATGAAAAGCGAGTGATAAAGTGATTATTTGATTTAATAACCACCACGTCCACCACCGTATCCACCACGTCCACCGCCACGGCCACCGCCACGGCCACCGCCATAACCTCCGCCGCCACCACCACGGCCTCCGCCATAACCTCCACCATAACCTCCACCGTTACGGTTTCCACCACCATAACCACCACGTCCTCCACCACGTCCTCCACCACCACCACCATAGCTACTTCCACCACCATAGCCGCCACGACCACCTCTGTTATCACGTTCTTGAAGAGGAGGTAAAGTAGTAGGAGCAGTGAGAGTGATATTTTGAGTGGTCCAAGGTCTACCAGCTAAGAGAACGCTGCCGTCATCTTTTACTTCAACCTTTGTACAGCTGATATCGAACAAAACACCCATAGAATCTTGGGTCATACGCCAGCTCTTAAGATCATCATAACCTAATTCGGGATATTCACGACTCAAGATGTTACGAACATAACCAGGGTGTTGAATAGCATAACCTAACTCCATCAAAAGAGTAGTTTGACCTTCTTGAGAAGTTAAAAGAGAACGGGAGGGAACACCTTGGTGATAACCAGTCATAAAAGCAAGAGCAGCAGCAACGGTGTTTTCAGCACCATGCTTAGCAATTAATTGTTTAGCAGATTCGGCAAAGAAAGGTAAAACATCAGACTTGACGGAATCAATAGACTTAAAGGCATCTTCAGTAGTGGCTTCAATAATATCTTCAGGACGAGGAGCAGATAATTGTTCGAATTGGACACCGGTACGCTTAGAGATATAACCCAAGAGTCCTTCTTCAGCAGGCTTAAAGAAAGTAACACATACACCGGAGCGACCAGCACGACCAGTACGACCGGAACGATGGACGTAAGATTCGGGATCCTTAGGGGGTTGACAGTTGATAACTAAATCAACTTGAGGAATATCCAAACCACGAGCAAGAACATCAGTACAGACAATACACTTGTATTTACCTTCACGGAAAGCCTTCATGGTAGATTCACGAGAGGATTGAGCAATATCGCCATGTAAAACAGCAGCATCTTGCTTGATCTTTTCATGAGAACCTAATTCGTTAGCATCGGCTTTGGTAGCACAGAAAATAACAGTTAAACCACTACGACCATAGACGTTAACAACATCACCAATAATATCAGCACGAGTATGGTAAGAAGATGGCATGGCAATATGACGAATGTTAGTGTTAGTTCTGTTCTTGGCGTTACCGATTAAATCAATACGTTCATAATCTTCCTTGAGGAAACGCTTGATGGTCTCCATAACAGATTCAGGAACTGTAGCAGAGAATAACAAAGTTTGGTAATCACGAGTAGCTTTTTGTTCTTGAATAGAAGATAATAAGTTAAACATATCTTCCTCAAAACCACGAGCATCCAACATCTCATCAGCTTCATCTAAAATAATGAACTTGAGATCACTTAATTTCATGTTACCAAACTTGATATGATCGAGGATACGACCGGGAGTACCAACAACGACATCAACACCTTCACGGAAAACAGAGGTTTGCTCATTATAAGGGACACCACCATAGACAGGCAAGGTCTTGAGTCTGTTACCAGATAATTGTTCAAAATCACCACAGACTTGCTTGGCTAAATCACGAGTAGGACAAAGAACAAGAACACGGGGGGATCTACCACGACGTTCCTTATATTCGGTATCAAGAGATAATCTTTCAATGACAGGTAAAGCAAAGGCAAGAGTCTTACCAGTACCAGTACGAGCACGAGCTAAAACATCATTACCTTCATAAATAAGATCAAAAGTAGCGGCTTGAATATCAAAAAGTGATTTGATACCCTTTGCGTTCAAGTTATCAATAGTACTTTGAGAGATACGGAAGTTGGAAAGACGCAAGTTCTCAGGAATTTCATCACCGATTTCTTTTTCTTCGATTACCTTACGCTTCTTGTTATCAGGTTCAGCAATAACAGGAGAATCCTCGGTTTCGACTTCAGTCTTAACTTCTTTAGTCTCAACAATAACTTCCTTGGTCTTTACTTCTTCAGAAGGCTTTTCTTCTCTGTCTCTCTTGCGAGAAGACTTTTCCTTCTTCTCCTTTTTTTCTTTTCTTTCCTTCTTCTCGGGACGAGCTATTATAAATAGTGTAAGTATATATATGTTAAGCTTAATATTGTTATTGTCATTGTACCTTCTTTATGTTCAACAGTACTAGGCATCTTTAAATAATTTTTCTTTTTATGATCAAGATCCTTAGAAGTATACTTTTTTTTTTTTTAAAAATATAAAAAAATTAAGCTAAATATTGTACAGAAAAAAAAAAAAGGTGACGGCTATAAAAAAATGTCACATTATCAAGTCTCAGTCAAGTGTTCCATTCTGTTTTCTATTGTTCTGCACCAATGAAAAATATCATGTTTTTAGAAAAAAAGTTTGATTAGAAGAGTACAGAAGTTCTGTATTTAAGCTTATTTTGTTTATCAGCGTTTCTCTCTCTCTTGATTGGTATTATATACAATTCATAAACGGTCAATATGAAACAGTGAACTATGTTTTAAAAAAATATAATTATACGAACATTTTTTTTTTCTGTGAAAAAGATACAAGTTGGTAATGGAATCACTGTAGTAGGTCATACTATCTTTAAATAAACAATGCATGATAATTTGTAGAATAGGCATATTACATCGCAACTGTTAATGGTATTAATAAAATAAATGAAATACGGAAAGAGAGAGTGTGTGTATGAAATTGGTTTAAAACAAGGAAATAAAAAAATGTTAGCTTTAAAATATTTCTACTCTACCCGAAGTATTTAAACCGCACAGGCGGCGAAGCACCACCGCTTTAAAGCGTGTATTTTTCAGGTGACCGGGGGCGAAAAAGATATATATTGTTAACATATAGAAAGGAGGAAAATTTTGTTTAAAATTTTTTTTGTCATTGCGTGTGTCCAGTAGGAACCATTTCGATCATCAAGAGCATCATAAGTATAACAAGGAAGCCTCTTACGTTCTTCTTTGCGATGTTTTTTTTTCGTTCTCTTTTACCCATTTTTAGCAGAAGGAGAGCTGTGGAAGAAAGAAAAAAGAAAACAAGCTGATAGCTTTTTATAAACATTTTTTTATCAACGGATAATATATCAAAATAACACGTCCAAGTTATTATTTATCATTTTATCTATCTTTGTGTTGTATGTATAAGCAAATGTACCCTTTCCGAGGGAGGTACAAAGTAGTTCAGTATTGCTAATGTGTGTTCTTTAATAGAACACTATGACTAAATACCTTTAGTTTCTTTTTTTATGGTAATGTAATTAAACAACATACAACACCAAGGCTTTTTTAACCTAGTTTGCTCTCATCAGTTTTTTTTTAACAAAAACCCCCCGTGGAAAAACTGGATCTGATGGGATAAAAAAAAAACGTTCTCACCATGTTTTAAAAGCATTGGTGTAACGCTCTTAAAATCATCAGCTTGAGCTTGTAAGAGTTCTCTGTTACAGGTAGCTATCAGATATTGCTATTCACCGCGTTCAATGGTGGACCCTGTGTCTCCAAAATACCTTGGGTATTTTAAAAAGTATTTTATTTTAAGCACTGAAAATTATAAAATACCTTTTTTGTCTCAAGCGGAGTTGGAGACACACTGTCCACAATGATTATGCATGTATCCTAACGCTCAGAAAATAATAGACATAAAAAACAAAATAAACTTTTAAATAATGTCAATGGATAGTACTATCCCAAGTTTCTTCCACTTCAGTTGGACTTCCTGCAGTACCCCCTACCAACCACTGAAATTCCGATACTAAAAGGCAATTAGATTATTTGACTTTGTTTACGCTCAATCATTTACATGTTATCAGTACTCTAATATTTGGTGCTAGTGGAACCCAAAAACAAACTCAAAGTAATCATCCTGGATTCATCTATCAACTCCAAGATAGATAGAAAGAAAATGTTTAATTTAGAAGAATCAGATCGTGAAATAAGAAACTTGGAGCGAGAAAGAAACACATTATCACATCAAAGGGCAACGCAATGTGATAGCGGCTGAGATTAAAATCATGAAACAAAGGCAGTGGATTACCTTCATTGGGTTTAGTAGGAGATCTATTAAATCATATTTGTATGTTCGTAACTTTTTTTTAATTTCCTCCGCATGTCATTGGACCATGATATTATGCATAATCTCTCACACTAAAAAATAACAATAATAAATAATAATAAAAAAAAAAAAGGATTTAATAATATTTCGGAAAAAAAGGAAATACAGTTATAGTAGTATTATAAGCAAAAATAAAATAAAAAGAGCCAAGTTTAATCGAAACCGTTATAGATCAAAAGATTGGGGGTATCCTTGGGAAGATCCTTGAAAACACCACGAGTACTTAATTCAAGAATCTTATTCTTAACTTCCTTGGGCGAAAGTTCACCATCAGATAAGGATAAGAAATAAGCAGCTAAACCAGCAACGTGAGGTGAGGCCATAGATGTGCCAGAGATAGTGTTTGTGGCACGCTTGTTAGTATTCCAAATAGATTCAATGTTTAATCCAGGAGCAAATACGTCAACACATTTACCAAAGTTAGAAAAGTATGCTCTTTCATCAAAGATAGTAGAAGCACCAACAGTTATTGCCTTTTCAGCACGAGCAGGAGAGTAACCACAAGCATCCTTGTTATCATTACCTGCAGCAACAGCAAATACAAGACCAGCATCAACAGCACCATTAACAGTAGCATCCAAAGAAGGGGATTTACCACCACCTAAACTCATGTTTGCTGCGGATCCTTTGAACTTTTTACCGGATTGAAGAACTGCCTTCTTTTCCTTAAGATATTCATTAGTAGCCCAATCAACACCTTTGACAACATCACTCATGGAACCTGAACCATTAGAAGCTAAAACCTTGACTGCAACAGGAATAGATTTCTTGGCAACACCATACTTCTTTCCACCAATGGTACCGGAACAATGAGAACCGTGACCATTTCCATCAACATCTTCATCGTTCTTGGGAATAGTTTTACCCCAAATAGCGCGACCTTCCAAGTCAACATGTTCGACATTAATACCAGTATCAATAACATATACTTTAACACCTTCACCAGCAGCTTCAGCGTTGTAATTGTATTTATTAAAGTTACGAAGAGAGAGTCTATCACGAGTAGAGATACGAGCAAGTCCCCAAGGAGCTCCACGTTGTAACTCACTAGCATAAACCATAGAGTCTTCCTCAACATATGCAACTTCATCAGATTGGCGAATGGCATCTAAAAGCTTCTTGTCAAATTTACCGGAATAACCCTTAAAGCTTGGCATTTCATAGACGTGATTAATTCCTTGTTCATTGGTACCATCTAAATATTCACCACCGTTATTAAAAGAATAAGCAGCAGACATACTGTTGATCCATTCAGCGTGGTTTCCAACCTGTTGATTAGAAAGGTTATTCTTGAGAACGACAATATAAGAACCTCTAACAGCTTCAGCTTCAACAGGAGCGTATAAAGGTGCTACGTAACCATCGGAAAATGAAGTAGGGTTAATCATAGGAACGGCTGCAGCATAACCAGCCATTACTAAGGCACTTGACAAGATTGTGAACTTCATTGTTAGGAAAAAAAAAAAAAAAAAAAAAAAGAGATAAAGAGAAAAAAAGGAAATATAACAACATTTTATTTAAATACTCCCACCCCTTCGAAAATGCTTATTAGGAACTTTTAACCAATAATATGAATGTGTTTCGAAAATTATATGAGAACGTCCTTATTTCGCCACAGAATAAAAAAAAATGATGTCAGTATTAAACTTAAGTATGATTGGTCCTGGTTTTTACCTTATTAAGGGCTATTAGTAAGAAAGTTAGTTAAATGAACGGATAATAACGTAGATTTAAATATACTTACGTTCAAAGGTGAAATATTTCATCACGTTCGAACATTAGGGATACAACTTCAATGGGTAGACAAGTTGATATTTGCCTTATATAAAAAAAAATGTTGGTAAATCAAAATATGTATGATGATTTTAAAATAATTATGTACTTTACTTGGTTGTCTTTCAAAAACACTCGCTAGTACGATCATCATCCTCTGAGCAGCATTTCAAGTAGTAACGCTTTTCAGGTCTTCCATTTTCCGGGCCAATAATATCTTTATGTTTTATTTTACTAAATATATATATGGTAAAATAGTTAGAGAAAGCCTAAACCAATAAAGGCATGAGACTTACCGATGATTACATTGTAACATGGGCTGACAGATAGCTGATAGATCAGGATAGTATACGTTTTCCATTCTACTATGACAATGACAGCAACTAATGGATGTTCGGAACTCGTCTACTTGCAGAACAATAGCTTTTTTGGGAACGGTTTTCTTAGGACCACCTGGTACTCGATCCAAGACACCCTATGTACACACCGCCGTAGTCCAAATGATCTGCCTAAGAAAACCGTTTATAATATCCAACGCGTCACTAATAAAACTTTAGGTAGTCATTTTTTTTTTTCGTTAAACCTTTTAATTGACAGTAATAGTAATACCATTCTATTATGATAATAACATTTATTTTTATTATTCTATAAACGCTATCTTTATCTCTATCATTAAACACATGCAATCATAACTCTTTCTTCTCGTCTTCTAGTTTTTTTCTCTTTGAATTCCACATTTGTTGATGTAATCCTCTAATTCGTTTCATAGTTTCAGTTTCATCATTTGCCAAGGTACTATTTAGTAACACATTTTGTAATAATCTAGTTCTATTTTCGGTAACGTTTAGTGTCTCTTTCAAGTGTCTCTGAGTTGCTATCGTAGCTTGAGGTGTACAAAACGTTTCTTTTTTCGCTCGTTGATAATCCTCGGCTGTTCTCTCAATTGATGATAATCCTGAATTTATGCATAAATCAATCTAATAATTTCTGGGTCAGAATTGTTCAATTATATTATGTTGTATGTTATTTTACCGCTTCATTTTTAATTCGTTGCACTCGAACTTCATGTAGTTCATCCAACATTCTATCATGTATTATTAGTGTACACACGCACACACGGATGTATTATTATATATTTACTTTATAGCTCTTGCAAACTCCATACTCTCTTGTAAAAGATATCTATTAATCTTTTCATTTTCGACAAATACAAATGCTCCCAATTTCCGTAGCTTATCAAAAATTAACGCAGCCTCAATATTTGTGTCATTCTTTATGGATTCGACGTAAAAGTTAAATAATAAATTCCATGTTTCTATACAAATATTTATCAAAAAAATTCTTCCTTCTTTTCTGTTTTTACTGCTTACCAGTTGATACTCTGATACGATTTTTGCCCCAAATAGCTGGCTGAGAAATATAAAGAAAGTATAATGCAAAAATTGTTCCACTCTTAAAAATAGGTGAAGGACTACGAAGAAAGTCTTTTTTTCATTTAACACGAAAATACTCGGGAATTTCTTTTTATATATATACCTAATACACTAGAGTAAAAAGCATCCATAAAAGTTGCACGAAAGCTTCTTTTTACACAAACAAAGTGAACTAGACTAAAGTGAAGCTCATTCCATACATTGTCAAAATCTTCAAATCGATGGTAAGGCTTCTAAATAAAATAAACGTCTTTCGTTTAGTTTTATATGACTAGGACCTTTATAAATATATTATTTTATCACGGTACACTTCTGAATTGAACCAATAAATATTCGACATCGTCGTCAATGGCATCTTTTAATATACCTGCTGCTTTTTCGACAGAGACTAGGTTAACTGCTTTTAAAGACGTCTTTGGAAATCGACACCGAACTGCTTTTTCTCCCATATTTTTATGTTTAAGAAAAGGACTAACGTAATAAAATTATAGAAAAACTTTTTTATTTAGAAAAAACCAGTCATGTAACACAAAAGCAATATATAGACTAATTGCATGAAAGATAAAAAGTAGTTTAAAGACAAATTATTTTATTAGAGTAATTATTTTATACATGTATTCAAAAGGGATAATTTACAGGTTTTCTTTTTATAAAAAAAAAAAGGGAAATTTAGACAGCACGACCATGGGCAATATTTTCACCCTTAATAATCTTTTCTTCGTTACCAGTGATCTTACCAGCAATCTTTTCGAGATTACCCTTGATCTTGTCACCTGCACTAGGCTTAATATCGGTAGTATCCTTAATATCATTAGCCTTGTTGGTATCATTTAAATGTTCTCGATCGTAATCGTGAACTGGCGCAAGTCCTTCATGAAGGGGGACACCGGCATGACGAACACCTCTAGAATCATGGACACCGGGTTCTTCACCTCCGAGCTTAAGATCGTCCTTGATACTGTTACGCTTCGTGTTAAGATTGTTATTAACATTAGGATCATGCTTGATATGGTTAGAGGCGCCGTGGTCACCCTTGACGGCGGAGATACCACCACCAACATGCTTGACGTTATTAGTTTCGTGATCGTGAACACCAGTACCAGTTGTAGAATGGTTAACATCGCTAGGAAGACCAGGCTTGTTGATCTTGCTGTGTTCGTGAGCACCATGAGCACCATGAGCAGTAGTACCAGAAATACCAGTACCAGTACGGTGATGATCATTGCTGGTAATATCATGCTTGTTATCACGAGGATCAAGACCAGAAGTACCAGCAGTGCTAGTAGGACCATGCTTGTTATCTTGAGTACCGAGACCAGTAGTATTTCCTGTATAACCAGAGCCAGGGACACCAGTACCAGTAGTATGATGATTGTTATGCTTGTTATGTTCACGAGCTCCAAGAGCAGTAGCGCCTGCACCAGCAGCGGCAGCACCTACACCATGATGATTGCTATGTCCATGAGATCCAGGAGTGTTAGATTGAAGAGCAGAGGCACCAGTTAAATCAGAACCAGTGCTAGTAGTATAAGGATCATTGCTACGACGAGCATCACTAGCTACAGAGTTTTGACCAGTAATACTGTGAGATCCGGCACCACCATGGTTTTTGTTGATAGTATGCTTGGTGATTTCATCAGCTCCCATAACACCAGCGGCGCCAGGAGAACGGCTATGATCGCGAGGGCGAGAAGAAGCAAGATCATCAATTTCGTTATGTGTCTTAGGCTGACCAGTGTGACCGAGATGATTAGCAGTACGAGATTGAGTATCGGGTTGACCAACGGCACCAAGAGTAGCATTAGTACCGGCAAAAGCAGTACCGGTGTTGTGAGTGTTGTTGTTCAAGTGATGGTTAGCATTAACTCCATGAGATGTAACAGGGACACCGGTCTTGTGATGATCTTGATAAAGAGGGTTGTTGGTGATACCGTTAGTTCCATGACCGTGGTCTAAAGTGTTATTGGTAATTCCGTTAGTTCCATGACCGTGGTCTAAAGAGTTATTGGTAATTCCGTTAGTTCCAACGTTCTTGATGTCTTGAGCAGCACCAGAGAGACCACTTTGGTGTTGAGGTCCAGAAGAGTTGAAGCCATGTTGATTGTTAAGTCCAGTAGCAGTAATACCGTGGTTTTCATTTAATTGACCAGGCTGTTGGTTATGAAGACCGGTAGAGGTTGTATTGGGGTTTGTGTTAAAAGTAGTGTTATTGTTATAAGCAGACATATTATATTTGTATTCAGAGAAAAGAATAATATTTTTAACTTTCGGTATTAAAACCCTACTGTATTTATATCTTTTCGTTTTTGTGTAGATCCGTTTATTACGTCAGATTGTCCAAGTATTTTTTTTTTTTTTTTTTTTGCATAAATACTATGTAGAAAGGTCAAAATTGTTCATTATGACGTTATGTTATTAAAAAATAAACTCCGCTTTTTTTCTTAGGTCGCTAATTGATCTGACGTTATGCACTTGGTCTCTGTTTTGTTCTTTTTTGACATCATTTTCATTTTTTAACTAAAGATATACTTAGGTCAAAGAAATAAGCTTTTTGTTTTCGTAGTTCCTGGTTAGAATCTATTACGCTAAAAAAAATGCCATCATATTTTAAACGATAGTTAATAAAATGATTTAGACTAAGTTTGTGTAGACTTTATTCATTATGTATGTACATAACCGACAGTATATATACGTAGACTATTTCAAATAATGCTATCAACAGTCATCAGAAAAAATGAAAACTATACTTTAATTCAGACATGGTTAGTTCCTTTTTGAACCAATTAAAACTAAAAATTACGTGCTCTCCTTACCTCTTTTGGGCGAAAAAACATGTAAAAGTTTCAGCGATGTTTGGTTACAGTAGTAATAATACAAAAGAAATGAGACAAAGTTATGCTCTTTGCAAGTAAGTTTTAAAAAAAATGTGTATAATGTTATAAAAAACGAAAACTACTGGTCAAAACAGAAAATACAATCTCCTAGAAGTTTCAGGTAGCCACTGTGGACTTTCAAAGTGCTAATCAGTTTCCCTTGGATACTTTTTCACTTCAAAATTGCTTTATATACCAACAACGACAACTATCTATTCGCGGCAGAGCCACAATACTGAACACTTTAATTTTTTCTCGTCTATGGCACGTCATGCGCCTATTTATATTCACTAAAGCTCAATTTCTTACTCTACGTGGTATTGACGCTCAATTTATTAATCATAATATTTTCCCTAGATTAGCTTTCGACACTACACAAACACGTCGTTCCAAAGGCGGCCTTGGTATCATTGATCCAGTTAAACAGCAAAATGTTCTTCAATGGCGATGGGTTCGACTTCTATTAGTCTCAGATCAATCACCGGTAACCCCCTCACGCTCTCTCACTAGTCTGTCTGTAATCCGGTATGATTTTCATTTGTACTACTCCTCTTCTCAGTTCCCATAATATATCTTTCCACTGATATTTCTTCCTCCTTGGCAATCTTCTAAAGCTTTTAATCATAACTTCAAAATTTTAAACATTTTTAATAATTTCTTTCGCACTATGAACATGTTATCTCGTTCTTTTGGTCGTTGTCATGTTAATGCTTCTACCTGCCTCTCCCTCCCTTTTCTAGATATAATCACCCATTCTCTTCCGGAGTCTCATCCAGCTTTTATTACTTTTACTATGCCTCAACAACTGCTACAGAATTACCCAGGCGTTAATAAACTTCTCACGCCTGATATTTTTTTTATTCGATCTTGATCGACAAGCCCTTCGCGTACGATCTTTAGAGACAGAAATTATTCACTTTCGTACAATATCCCGTTTTGTGATCAAACAGAGTAAAATATTCTTTCATCCTTTCTTTGCGGCTCAGTGTCTTCTTTCTCCTGACATACCGCCCGAAACCTCAAATTCCAGAAACTTGGAACTATCATCTATCCCTTCTGCTCTTTTCACCAATCCTAATCCTACAACTAAATGGACCGTTACTTGTATAAATTATTACGAAGATCTCATCTCACCTCCTTCATAACTACCACTGATCATTAACTCCAGAAAATGGTTAGAGTTTTGACAACTCGAAATCCCTTTACCAGCTCGAACTATTTGGTACCTGGAAATTCGATCAAGATTAAAAGGCATCATCATACAAATAGCATAGTAGCGCCATAAATCTTCATTAAATATAGTAGTTTTCCCCAACTTTTGTTAACGCGTAGTGTCTGATATTGGAAATTAACTTTTCTAAATTTAAAACTTTTTTTTTCTGCATAATGTTTTCACAAAGTACCCTCACTTTTATTGAGATGATAAATATAATGTTCGAGTAAAAATGTTTGACGTACCGCATATGCACAAATAATTAAGAGCCCCAGATAGGCGCTTCGCGTACCATAGTTACATAAACTAATATATAGTGATATCTTTCTTTCAAACACTTGGGCGATTTTCGAAGGTTTTAAAGCCTCATTATCATACATATTAGGCTGTCCTTCTAAAGGAAGAACTATAAACATCATGCTGATCTTCAAAGAATGTCTATAGTCATCTGCGATATAATAAGCGTCATTCGCAGTCGAAAAAGTAGTCGCTAAATCTTTAAGAGGTGGACTATCTATAGAAAATAGTCTGAGCGAGTACATACAGCTTATAGCATTACATAAAATATGTGCCCATTAGCCCGGCTCTTCTATGGTATATTATTCCGCAGCTGAAGGATCTGTAGCTAAGGAAATAATAGCAGCTGAAATAGTAGCAGATGAAGTAGTAGCAGATGAAGTAATAGCAAATGAAGTAGTAGTAGATGAAGTAGCAATAGTTGAAGATGTAGCAGCAGTTGAATAAGTAGCCGGCTACATGGTTAACTTCTCAAATATGTGGAAAAGGTCTGATCGTTTTTGCAAACTACTGAACAAACTTTTACTAGTTTTACTCAAAATATATCTCGCTCCTACAAGGGGACAACAGTATGAGAACTACATTGCAAGGAAAATCTAATGAAAGAAGTGTTTAAAGTCAATAATGTGTTTGAGGATACTACATTAATAACGATCCGATATAGCGCAAATCTTTGCCTTCAAAATACAATAGAGGTATATGAAGATGAAAGAATTATGAAACTAGAAGTTGTCAGCGAAACAGAACTGGGCGATATTGAAGATTTCAAAGATCTAGATGATGAACAATAACTGAGTAATGATACCGACCTGTCAAGAAGGTGTTTATTCCATTTGAAGTCTATTCTTAGAGGCTTATTGTTGAGAAGCGACAAGAATTCTGTAACTTTAAAATATCTTAAATATGCTTCTGATGATCTCGAAGACAAGGGAGCACGTGTCTGTATGTTGATATTCAACTTGATTTCTCCATATATTCAAATATTTCGGGTAATTGGATACTTCAATTTTGTGGTAAAGCTATGTCCTATCGTTAGACCAGGAAGTCTGTCTTTCCTTTGTATGGACGCAGCTGGCTTGTACAGCTTGCTTAGCTCACAGAAAGTAAAAGAAAAACCATCGAGGGTATTCGATCACGATAATCAAGAGATCACTTCGAAGCAATGTAACAGAACAGAAATACGCCATGTTTGGGTCGTATTTCAATCTTCCCAAGGTCTTTCAAGTTTCAGTGAGTCATGGACACGGCTTCGGACATTACATGATATTCCTATCTAGGTTAGAGACGATTCGATTAATAGGAGATATCAAAAAATTCCCACTATCCTATACATGCAATGAAGTATAGGAACAACAGGAACAAGTTCCCACCACGATAAAAATACAATAAAAACAGAAGGTAGAAACGCAAGGAAAAGAAGAAAGGCTGAAGTTACTCATAAGATAACAGAATGATATGATAAAGCATTCAAAATTAGCGCTCGAAGAAAGAAAATAATTTATCATGCGTCAAGACTTGCGTCAACAGATGAAACAACTCAAAGACTAATGGATAAAAGGTCAACGGATACACTCTAATCAAGTCTTGTTCAAAAAAAAAAGACGAGTTAGAAGAAAAACGAGACGTGCTTCATCAAAAAGTATTTGCTTTGAACAACAAGAAGAAGGAACTAGGAACAGAAATATTATATAAACAGAAGGTTATACACTTTTATTCATAAATTATCCATCACTTGGAAAAAAAAATAGTCCATTGATTATTTAAAAAATAACAAAAGGGACAGACAGAACGAAGTGGTAGACACGAGCGATAACAAGATCGGAATAGTTGGTAATATAAGCGGCACAAGCAGTGTAAGGAGTGTAAATGGTGTAAGTGGTGTAAGTGGTGAAAGTATATATGCGTAGAAGTATGTCTAACTGTAAACAGCCAACAATACTTCTATGGTCTGCCTTAAAGTTTGATTTGTGTGTATAAGTATGAAAAATTAATAGAGTATCTTAAGTTACAGCAGTTATTATTGTATACCTTTGCAGGCCATATGTGCATGTATACTTTTAATTTGGCCACCCGAAGTGATACTAGAAGGTCTTGCTGATGACTGAGCGAAGAATGAGAGGAAGGGGACCAGTAACGTAGAAAGGAGCGTAAATGATTTAGATATCTAATTATAACAGAAAATATGTCTGTATTTATAAGAAAAAAAAAGGAGAAGAATAGTGCGGGTCTTTACATAGTCGGCGAATGTTGGACATTTTCTGATAAAGTATATGGAAAGAAACAGTTTTTTTCCTGTCATTATTTGTCATAAAACGTATTTCAGGAAACATTTACTAATGGTTATTTCTAGTATGTTTATACTTTGTATAAACAAACCGAAATAAAAAAATCTTTTAAATCGTTATTACCTCTCACATGCTATAAAATGTATTTTAGCAAAATGTTTATTTCTCAGATGTTACAAATATAAACAAGCCACAAAAAAAAAAAAATTCTTTCAGGATTTAATCGTGGTTATTCACAACTGTCCTATTATTAGACCTGGAAGATATAGATGTTCTCCAGGAGATACGTTGTCAGTCTCTAACTACGATAGATACCCACTAAATTTCTTATTATTTTATGTTGCTACGTGATAAGGTGATAGCATACAAATTAACCATACTTTCTTATTTTCCGTCAAATAGACAATAGATCTTTTTTTAGCTCCACCTTATACTTGTGTTTTTCTTGAAAACATTAAATATTGCATTAGAGTATAGACCTCAGTAGAGTTATTATTTCCATTTTGCTTCGTCAATCTCATACATATTATTTATCAGAAGAAATTAAAAAATCACGCAAAATTTTGTTTTATCATGAACAGTTGTACAACTCTGTGTAAAAAGTAATCATTGGTTTTTATAAATAAATTACATCCTTCAAAATTCGGATTTAAATACACTTGAAAGCCCTTGGTATATTCTAAGTAGAAAAATTGAAAAGAAAAGTAATACATGTACTAAGTGGGTACCCTTATCCAAGGAGAATGGGAAATATTGGGCATGACATTTGTTTAAACTTTACAAGCAGTAGTTATGCCCGAAAGATGTACGGCTGTAAAAAAAACCAATAATGGCCATACCAAGTATTAAGACTTAAATAAAACTTAACACTCACTAATTGTATATTTCGGTAACTTATATCTAAAATTAAAAGTTATCTGGTTAAAGTTTTATTATCAAGTTTCTTCGAATATTACGAAGCATTAAATCCCATCACCAACATTAAATACCGCAGCACCGTCAGTAATGATAATACTCGTGTTGAAGATTCTTATAACCAAACCTGTATTGATGAAAAAAAGGACAAATTCCTTGAAAGCTCTCCTGAAGCAATTGGTTTACCTAAAACCACAGCGCTTCATAAAATAATGGCTTTACGGACAAGTAACTCTGGAAAGAAGAAAGTATTAATTCTTTTGTTAAAATGATGAAACAAGCCATCTCTGACAATTAACAGAATTATTTAAAACAAAAATAATACAGTTTCGTTGATGGACGAATTTTCTTCTGCGAGATCGTTATTTCAGTACCAAGTAAGACGTTGTTCCACGAAGGAATATTAGCATTATCATTAATAGGTAGACTAAGCAGCATTTACGCTACGAAAGTAAAGGTTTTCAAACCAAAGCCTTATTAGTACAATTAAAAACAGAATAGTAACATTTTTAGTATATATTCCGACTTAGAGGCATTCAGACATTATCTAGCAGATGGTAACTTAACGAAACGTATCCGCTTACAATTTCTCCCTTCTTTTCCTTCTGAACGTTGGTTTTATCGGTATTATCGAGGTCTTCCAGTCGTCAACAAGTTCTCCAAGTATGATTTTACAGTTAGTTGGCTAATTTAGCGCTTTAACCATGCTGTCAAAAAATACCAAACGAACCTCATTTCAAATGGTCATTGTTAAATCTATTAAAAATTGTTCATATTTTAATAATCACCCTTTTTATTTTTAACAATAAAAAAATGTGTCATTTCTATTTTTTATTTACATGTCCTATCACTTGTTACACATTCCAGTTTATATTTTTTCTCTTCTTCCGAAAGAGCACTTTACAGTCGATGTTACGTTAGAGAATATGGGAACTTTTGGATAATTACATAGCTATCATATTTTTTTCTATTTTATTTTTTTATTTAAAGCTTTAAATAAAATAGTTAGATCAGCCCCTTTTTTTATGACGATTAAGTAAATATATATATTGCTCTTCAATACATACAAATTTAGTTAGATAACACTCTTGTTATCCCCCTATCTTTTATCTCAAATTAAGTTTTTAGTAAACATATTGTGGCGATTTATATGACAGGACCATAAATCATCCTTTAGAGCTTTTCGAAAGGCATCAAGAACGGAATCAAATAATTGTAACTAGTTACTTAATGTTAATCCTATGAACACACTGGTAGTCTTTTATTTACGGGTGGTATGACATAGCAACTACGACAAACTAGGACTTTATCATTTATGTCAAGATATTTATACTTACAAAAGGATTTTTTGAAGTTAATCTTAACTATTACGCCGACCTTTTAAAAGACGAGTACTGGAACGATGAAAGAATAATACATGTGCTACTTATATATTTATCGGGTTAAAATTACGCCAGCTGTCCAATTGCCGAAAAAAAATCTAATTGGTTTACAAGGTTTAATTTTGTTTCTGTAGCAAAAAAAAAAAGGTTGGCTTCATAGTCCCACAAAATAAAGTAAAAAAAAAAAGTGCTACACAAATAAAAGAGGGAATCATTTTTTTATTTAATCTCATTTTATTCGTATAAACAAAACTACATTCATAAAATATGTAACTATAATCTCCATCTTACTTAATCGCGGAAAAAAGATAGGAGGAAGAAACCAAATAACCTATAAACGTGCTTCTATTATTAAATGTGTATTTGCTGCAATAATTAAATAATATCGTACGCTTAAAATAACATATTACAGGATAAAATAGGTATAGTATTGATCTATGAATAAAATGAAATCCCCTTTTTATTTGTCGTAGCCTTTTTTTTCTTTTCATTAGCATTAAAACGAATAGTAAAAGGAGGCGTATACACACATTTGAAAATGATAGAACTCACCTGACACACGTACATCACTTGCTCATAAAATTTTGCACATCTGTGATTAAGCAATATTACTCCCATAAAAAAAAGTCTAAAAAAGCCTAATAAAACTGTTTCAAGCCCAATTCGAGGACTCTAAAACAATCATTGGATCAACCAATATCTGTTGTGTTCGTGACGTATTTTTAGAACGGGAAACAAATGTCAAGGTCCATTTCCAAACATGTACTTTTAATTCTTAATAAAGGTTCAAGTACTACACTTCGGCACCTTAAAATAAAATCAAGTTACAAGAGGAACAAAAAGATTAAGTTTTTTCTTACAACGAAAAGCGTATATGTTCATTTTAAGAAATGATGTGTATTTCAAGGTGGAACCACTACCGACAAATAATTTCACAGGCTCTTTTTTTTCAGGGCTTTCCTAATAACAAAATCGTCACCCCAGAATAAACTAGTTTATGTTGAAAGAAAAATTAGAAGAATTTATAAATAATAAACGTGTTAAGGTTGTCGAGAATCGTTATTTATATATGTGCTGTTTTCACGGGAAATCTAGACCCAATATAAATAATAATACAAGTACAAGTTTTTGATATAAATCTATCAGTGTGGCAAAAAGTAATCTAAGCGGGAAGATCACTTTTTTGTGCCAAAGAAAAAACTTTAAAAAGGATAGAATGATACACGAGTTTCCTAAAATGTACAGTTCAACTCCTACTGAACATTTTATTTAATTAGATTTGTGTAGCTTTAGCATCATTTCACAAAACTCAAGCGAGTCTGGTTTTTTTTATTTTAATAACTTAAAGGTCTGTCGGGCCCCTTTTCTTCCTCTCTTCCTCTTTGTATTATTTTAACCAAACTTTCCTTACTTTTTTCCGTTCATTAATCGAAAAATAAAAATAAAATGAAGCTTCTTGCTTGTATCTCCCTTTGCGCACTTGTTATTGCATCTATCATCAATGTTGCTCAAGCCTTCGAACTTCAAGGACGCGGGTTAGCCACCATGATGAATTTTAGCAATTCTACTGAAAGTCTCGAAAAGCGTGGAGGTCGTGGTACATGGTAAATACTTTAACCAATATATATATATATATATATATATATTTTCTAACGTTCTAATAGGTACTCCGGAAATGATTTGAAAAACGCTGCCTGTTATGGCCGTAACGGTCTTCCTGGTTACTCTGCTTCAGTCAACAGTATGATTGGTGCTATGGTAACGTTATGTTATAGATATGAGTATATCTTTTTTTTTGTGATCAATATTTAACAATCTTATTTTTTATCAGGCCATGAAGAAATTTGAAAACTGTTACAGATGTATGAAGATCACTAACAACAAGAACAAGAAGAAGTCTGTTGTTGTCAAGATTGTCGATAAGTGCGCAGGTTGTGTCGTCAACAAGGCAATTGATTTAACTCCTGCTGCCTTCAAGAAGCTTGCCACTCTTAACGATGGTGTTGTTGATATTTCTTGGAAGGTTGTTTCTTGTCCCAAGTCTATTCAACCTAAGATGGGTCCCAAGAAGAAGTAAAAAGAGAAACCTAAACTCTGTTTTACTAACCAATTTGCATTCTTTTTCCCTCCCTCTTTTTTAATACCTTTTTCACCTGTAGTTTATTAAACACACTTTTTTTTTCTAAAAAAAAGGGCATATGTTCTCAATCCATTTGTACTTATTTTTTTTTTCATTTTATTAAAAATGAAGTCTTAGATGAAATTAAAAAATATAAAGAAAAACACATTTCCTTTCTTTCGTTTTAAACATACATACATATATATTTTAAACATGTAACAAATAGGTCTTTTTTTTTGAATATATAAAACATAAAGCAAAACATGTCATTTCGATACAACCCCGCTATACCCATAAAAAAATATTTACAGAATTTCGCATATTTTTCTTTGTTACTTTTCACCTTTCTGCTACTCGTAAGAAACTTATCGAAAAAATACATTGATGTATTAGTTATTCGTTATACTGGCTATTTATTTTATATAAGTGAGAGTTTCTTTTTTTAAAAAAAAATTAAACTGTTTTAGTTCTTCTTCTCGTCAGCTTCGGCCTTGGCAAGGAATTCACGAATGAAAGCTTCTTCATCAGAAGAGCTGGCTTGGATAGGAGGAGTGGCAGCTTGAGGAGCCTTAGGCTTCAAGATGGCAGCAGCACCAGCGGCAGCATAAGCACCAATGAAGAACATGGAGATCTATTCAGAAAAATAAATAATGTTAATGAAAGTTTTTTTATACATATTTTTTTAAATGCAACTTCGATTTAAACACTTTTTCTCGCCACTATATTGTTGTTCTATTTTACCTTGTAGTTGGGAATAACTTTACCGGCAATAGTGTATGATCCAGCCATTTTGAATTATTTATTTTTTTGGTGAAAAAAGAAAAGTGGGGAAGCTTGAAAAAAATAAAATATAATGATAAAATCACCAGGGGAAAATTTTCGCCAAAAATTATCTGTACGTCATCAATTTTAGATTAATAACCAATTATGATTGGCACATATTCAGTCTAAACATGGATCTCAGTTGTCTGGCAATAATGACCATTTGTTTACTTGTATGGCACATAAAATGGTGTAATAAAATGGATGATGCTTTACCGAGAATTTATATGCACATACCAGGCCATGGGTTGTTATGTGACTACGCCAACTTAAGAAATAAAATAAAATAACTACTAGGGAACTCGTATAGTGGGATAACCTGTTGTGTATGAAACAAAAAGAGCCTAATAATAAAATATGGTAAAAATAATAACGAGTTGCATGTTTGAAGTTTCAGTAGCGTCTGCTCAGAATACATAGAGTTGATTAGCTACTTTTTATCTCGTTCAAGAACCTTTTTATTACCCGCGCGCAATTGACACCAATAAGGAAATATATAAGTGCTGTACTTAATTCTGGTAGTTACTAGGCAATCAAGTAGTCGCTAAGCTTAAAAGCTGTAGATAAAAAAATCTTTCCTGGCTGTTCCTTGTCAGCGATATAGATGGATAGACATAATCAAGTGCTCGTTTATTTGGATTTTGGGTTTTGAAGAACATTAGCGTCTTGACAAATATGACTCAAATACAAATAAACAAAATGTATACTCGTCCGTAATACTACTTAAGATCAATAAGTTACTGCTGTATGTATAATTTCAAATTAGGGTGATTTATTTTCTTTAAAATCTGTATTAATTTATATTCTCATCCTTCTACTGATTGATATATAGCTCAATACCTAAGATATAATTCAAACAAAGTTCTCGCGAAAAATATATCTTGAAAAGGAATACGTATGTGCGACCAAGTCATTATATGGAATACTTTTAGAGAAAAAAAAAAAGAACTGCTTTTTAAGCTAAAATACGAACGAATACTCTTTTTTTTCCTAAAAAAAAAAGATACCAAGTTATGAAATAAAAACGTTTCAATTTATACATACAAAAAGCTGTACTCAAAAACAAAATCATTAAATTCTTTTTCTACATCGATAGTGCACACGTAAAGATCCGTAAAAATGGTCACATATTTTTTAGCTGCGTTTTGGGGTTGTTTTAACCGACTTATCCTGGGTTTTCCAGCTAATAAAAAAAAATATTTTTTTATTTTATTTGCCTCTCTTTTTCCACTCTTCTCTTTTTTCCCCCTTTTTACACCTTCTGTATCAGAAATATTAGATAGACTATGTCCGCTGCTATTAGACGTCAAGTTATGAGAGGTATTACCTCCACTGCTCGTATCACAGCTGCTAGAACTACCCCTGTTCTTGCCAAGCACGCTTCTGTACGCACCTTCGCTTCCACTTGGTAATAATAATAATAATAATAATATTCTCGAGATTCACAGTACAGATTCCCAAGTTAACTTCTCTTTTTTAATAAAAAAAATATTCATCTTAGTGCTCCCAAGTTTATTGCTCTCCGTACTTTAGCTAACCAAGTCTCTGCTAAGGACTCTAGACTTTATAGCTCTGCTGGTAAAGAAAAAAAAACAAACAAACTTACCTGCACTCGTTTTAAAACTGTATTTCATAGCTTTCCCTACTCATAATGTCATTTCTATGCCTGCTTTATCTCCTACGTAAGTTGAATGGTTAATTACTATGATTGCACTGGTTTCTTATATGTATTTTTTCTTAGTATGACTGCTGGTGGTATTGGTGTTTGGAATAAGAAGGTTGGTGATGAAATTCAACCTGGTGATGTTTTAGTAGAAATTGAGACCGATAAGGCTCAAATGGATTTTGAATGTCAAGAGGAAGGTTTCCTTGCCAAGGTCTTAGTTGACAGTGGTGCTAAGGATATCGCCGTTGGTCAGGTAAATATCAACTTTTTTTAAAAAAAAATACACTAAGACAAAAAAAAAAAAAAAAAGAGGCTGTCCGGATTAAAATGGGAATATAGCAAGATAGAAGGGAGAAAAAGCATACACAGTTTGTCTAACATTCTTTTTTTCGTTTTATTTAGCCCATTGCCATCTTTGTTGAAGATGCTGCTGATATTGCCGCTTTCGAAAACTTCTCTGCTGCTGATATTGCTGGTGATGCTCCTGCTCCTGTTGCTGCTGAGCCTGCAAAGGAAGAGACCAAGTCTGAGACTCCTACTCCCGCTGTTGAATCTAAGTCCGAAGTTACTCCTTCTCACGGTGGTCGTGTCTTAGCCAGTCCTCTTGCCAGAGTAAGTTTAAAGTAAGAAGGGTTAAATTCATGTATTAATTTAAAAATAGAAAATTGCCGATGAACGTGGTCTTGACATTTCTCTTGTTAAGGGTTCCGCTCACGGTGGTGTCATCACCAAGGATGACGTTGAAAGCTACAAGGGTAAGCATATCTCATTTATAAGAAGACAAAAAAAAGAGAACTAAATCATAACTATTATTTATAGCTCCTGCTGCTCCTGCTGCTGCTGCTCCTTCCGCTGCCGCCGCTGCTGCTCCTGCTCAAATTCCCGCTGCTTATGCTCCCCAAGGTGTTTCTGGAGCTGCATACACTGATATCCCTACCACCAGCATGAGAAAGATCATTGCTTCTCGTTTGACCGAGTCCAAGCAAACTGTTCCCCACTACTACTTGACCGTTGAGATCAACATGGATAAGACCAACAAGTTGCGTGAAGTTCTCAACAAGTCTGCCGAAGGAAAATATAAGCTCTCTGTTAATGATTTCGTTATCAAGGCCTCTGCTCTTTCTCTCAAGCAAGTTCCTGAAGTTAACGCTGCCTGGCAAGGAGATTTCATCAGACAATACAACTCTGCTGATATTTGTGTTGCTGTCGCTACACCTACTGGTTTGATTACACCCATTGTTACCTCTGCTGAAGGTAAGGGTTTGTCTACCATTTCTTCTCAAGTCAAGGATTTAGCTACTCGTGCTCGTGACGGTAAACTCTCTCCTGCTGAATACCAAGGTGGATCTTTCACTATCTCCAATTTGGGTATGTTTGGTATCAACAACTTCACTGCTATTATCAACCCTCCTCAATCTTGTATTTTGGCTGTTGGTGGAGCTCAACAAAAGGTTGTTCCTGATGAGACTACCGAGAGTGGTTTCGCTGTTCGCAATGTTATGGAAGTTACCTTGAGTGCTGATCACCGTGTTGTTGATGGTGCTGTTGGTGCTACTTGGTTGCAAGCCTTCAAGGGTTTCATGGAGAACCCTCTCAAGATGATGTTGTAAATAGATATATATAAATTCCCATAAGGAAAAAGAAAGAGTGCATTAAAAAAAGAAGAAACATTTTAAAAGAAATAAAAATATTGTTAATATGCCACTCTTTTTTTATTATTTATATATAAAAGCAACACATAATCATATGCACACCTATACACTCGCACCTCTATTCATTTCTTTATTTAATACTACATTTCCCTTTTTAATCATATAAAAAAATAAAGTTGAACTTGTTTATAATTCTTTCGAAGTTCTTTTTCTTTTCTTTTCTTTGGAGATTGAATTGAATAAACAACCATGCCTTTGAGGTCTGCTTCTGTTGTACTTAATCTGTTGTGTTCCTATTTGCAGTAGGTTTCCATGAGTGAAAGTTTATTCACCGCTCACGAGATGTTTATGAGCTTACTTATTGATATAAAAAAAAAGGATCGTCCAGTTTATTTCAAGACTATGTTAGTGCATCATGTAATTGACCCCGTTCAACGTCTATCGTCCCCTTATATTCGTATTTTCTGAATAAAAAATGTTGGTCCTGATTCAATAAAAACCGCGTGGTTTTATTCATATGTTTTAAACCTTCAAGTATTTCTTAGATACATACGTTTTGAGGGTAAAATGTGAAAACTCAGGCTTTTTTACAGCATATCAGGAGAAATAATTGACATGCTCTCTGTATTAAAACAGTGGTATGGTTTACTTTGTAGTATAAATAATAATGGGAATACGATGCAGGACAGCAAATTATTAGCTGTGTCATAAACACATAAATTAAACAATCTATCTGCTTATTGACGTAGAGACTATCCTTATTTTAATCTGATCTGTTTTTTTCACCTTACAAGCTAAACAGGTTTTTTTTTATATTCTTTTACGCAATCAGTTGCAGCGCCCCAGCAATCATCTAAGATGATCCATATAACAAACTGTACTCACATAGTGCTGGATCTTAATTTTTCCGCCCATGATTTTATCAACCTTGTTTTATTCTTTTCTCTCTCTCTCTTTCTTCTCTTTTTTTCTTCTCTTTTTTTCTCATTCTCATTTAACGATCTTTTTTTTTTTTTTACAGCTAGACTTAAGAATCAACATTATTCTCTAAGCCATCACTTGTAAAAAAAAAAAAGAAAGGAAAAAGAGAGGAAACAACACCAAAAAACAACAACAATAATAATAATGAACATGAATTGCGATTCGCAACCACTTACGGATCTACCTTCCAAAGTAACCTTATCGGAAACTTCTACAATAGGGACTGGAGGTGGAGATGCGGTAAATATGCTATTAGCAAAATTAGATGAAGGAACTCAAACCATCATCAATTTACGCTCTATTTTAACGTTAAAGACAGCCGAATTAAATGAATTATTGGCTCAATTGGAATTAACACATCAAGCCATTACGACGGTTGAATCAACCACGACCCAAATCGAAGGCATGTTGAAAGAGTTTGGTTTATCCCCTGATAAAGAAAGCTTGCTTATGAATGCCGAGGCATCGCTTGATTCCGCCATCAAGTCTGCTACCAGTATTTATCCTTTACAATTGAAACAACCTTTAATTCGCAGACCTTCTTCCGCCAGTACTAATAGTGGAAGTGCCATTGAAAGTACGAACAGTGAAAAAAGACTTGTAAGTTTATTTTATCGATATACAAGGTTACCATGGTTCCTAAAATAAATAAATTATAGAGTAACGCCAGGTTATTTACTACCAGAATTCGATACAAGCCGGATACGAAGCACATTTTAAGAAAGTTAAACGATCTACTTCGAGATTTGGGACTTGATTCTGGCAAGTTTTTCTCGGCTATTGGAACAACTGGTAAGATTGCATGATCTATAAACATATTAGATTTGAAGCTAATAAAAAAAAAATCATCCAGATGATTTTGAAGTATTACAAAAAGCATATGTTGATTTAGATATTGCAAAAACTATTTCGCTTTCAGCAAAGAGTAATATGAAGAGAAGAAACATCTTATTAAGAAGTGCTAGACGCAGAAATAAACTGGATGAAATTCAAACGGTTAGGCGTTGCATCATTATTTTAAACCTGTTGTTTAATCCTAACAACATTACCCTTTTTTTTTTACAATTGTATATATAGCTTGGTGATAAGATTCGTGAAGGTGTATTTTTGTGGATGAACTATACTAGAAATACTCCTTTATTAGTCAATGGAGAAGATATTATTACCGTTTTAGATCGTGAAGACGTGTTATTATCAAAGAATGTAAGCAAATAGTATAATATGTATACGTTCGTTTATTTAAACTTGTTTATCTAGCAACCTATCCCTTCGTCACGAGTTTCATATGATGGAAGAGTCAATAGTGGCACAGGTATAACATTGACGCCGTCTACTTCTTCTCAAACCAGATCAGCATCCGTAAGACACAGTTCATCACCATCAAATGAAAGCACTCCTACCTCTATCAAACGATCTTCTCATAGTCGAACTCCATCTACTATCTCAATAGCAGATATTGTCACTCCACCTACTTCTACCACAAGAAGAATGTCGCATAGTCGAACTTCATCATCCGTCACAGCTGCTGATTCTTTTATTCCACCTGTCCCTCCTCTTCCTTTAACTTTACCTGTTATGCCAGTTTCACAAACTGCAGTTGCCAGTAAAAAGTTATACAGACAATCAGCTGGACCTCGTCTGACTCAAGTCAAAGCAAACATTGGTTTACCACGTGTGCGCACTACTTCTATTACACAACAACAACAACAACAACAACAACAACAACAGCAACAGCAACAGCAACAGCAACAGCAACAACAGCAACAGCAACAGCAAAAAGCCTCTTCTACATCCCCTTACCAAGGTAGAGAATTGCCTAACTTGATCCATATGAAATCTACGCCCTCCGTTAATCACAGACAATCTATGCCACCTCCTTCAAGTAACAGCCGACAGACTGCTATTCCTTTACCTCCTTCACAACAAACATCGAACCAATCCATGTCCTCTAGTACTGCAGACGCAGCGACTTCGGCATCTGCTAATATGACGTCCCCTGATAGTACCAAGAAGTCCTTATTAAAGACACCCGCGCAACGTGGTCCTGGTTCTACATTGAGATTAAGAAGTATGTTAGCAAAGAGAGGTCAACCCGTACCTCCTACGCCTACAAAGCCTTCTATGCCCTCAAGAAAAAACAGTAATGCAGATTAAAACTCTACAACTGATTATAAGCCCTACATCATATTATACGCTAAACTATTTTTTTTTCATATCTTTTAACTTCTTTTATAACCAACCATATTTTTTTTCTTTCTCTTTTTTAATCATACACTATTCTAATTTATTTCAATAAAAAAAAACACTCTTATCACATATCATCCAAAACAAAAAGCTGTACATATATATATATATTAATCACACAGATATAGAAATAATTTTATTTATTTATAACTAAATAAAAGGACTTGATCAAAAAGTTGGCAAATTTATCTGCTAGCTTCGAAAATGGCCTTGGCATCGTTAATCTTAGCAAGTCTTTGCTTCTTGTTAAGAGCAATGAGACGACGGTAAGGCTTAGCGGGCTTACCCTTCTTCTCGGCGAGCTTAGCAGAGGGATCAGCACGGATGGCTTCATGAGCCTCAGTGTACATATCCTCAACCTTGTCAGAGGTGATACCGTTCTTAATGAAGGTAGCGAATTGCTTCTTGTAACGTTCCTCATCTTCTTCTTCGAGGTATTCCATGTACTCAGCAACGTGAACACCGTAGATGTAGTTACGGAGGAGTTCATCATCGTTAGTCTTGGTCTCCAAATCGAAACCGGGGAAACGGTTACCGTTATGGGGAACGAAGATACCACCATCGGAGGCACCCTTCATGGCACCGAAGACACGGGCACCAGTAGAGGTACGAGCGAGACCGACATCGAGGAAAGCCTTGAAAGGACGGGGAGCATCCTCAGCGGCTTCGATCAATTGAACGGTACCATCGGGTTCAGAGAAGCCTTCATACTTATCGGCAAGACCGAGCTTGGCGAGAGTACGACGAGCAAGGAGGAGACCAGTAGCATATGCAGAGGCCCAGTTAGTCAAACCACCCTTAACACCGTAACGGGGAAGTTCGTGAGCGTAGGCAGCAGAGAGAACGAAATCACCTTGGAGCTTAGCATAGATGATTTGACAAACAATGTCCTTGTTGGTGAAACGGACAACAAGTCTGTACTTGGGAGAGTTGTACTTGTTCTTGGCTTGAACGACAAGTCTCTTACGAGCATAGTAATCGGTCTTACCCTCTACAGAAAGAAAATAAAATTAATAAAATAAAATCAGTGAAATTATTTTTGTTTATTTATTTTACCTCTTCTTCTACGATACTTGACTTGGTATCTCTTGAAGTAGGCCTTGTTCTTCTGTTGCTTAACGAAAGGCTAGGAAGAGGGAAGAAAGAAAAAAAAAAAGTAAAATTAGAAATTGTCATTTCATAAAAATTTCCATCACTATGTAAAAAAAAACGCCCTTGTTTCATTCCATCGTATCCATCCATCCATTATATATTCGTCTTTGGGTAATGGATGGTGTTTCTATATATCCCACGAATTGATTTCTCTATGCTTACCATTGCGACTGACTGAAGTGATTAAAGGAAGGAACTCACCACGGCCTGGTGGCCACAGTGTATTTGTTACCTTCTCTGCGGTGGTGTGTGGCCCACACATTTGCTCGGAATTTCTAAGCCGAAAAAAGAAATCAAGTCACACACTAAGTTTTGCATAAATAAACCATCATGATTACGATTTTCTTTTAAAAAAGAACGCTTTTTTATTTAAACTTATAATACAGAACAAGTCAACATTTCATCTTTAAGAGCATTTGAAGTCTACATAATAAAAGAGTTTAGTATATGTATATATGTGTAAAAGAAATAGGTAATACCCTGAGGTCCGTAAGGTGTTCAACAATAGTCAATGCGAATAAAAAGGTAGTTCCTGGGCCACGACTTGTAATTACGTTATCGTCTATAACGACGCGGTCTTCAGAGTAATCATAAACTAGGAAAAGAAAATTAAACGTTAGACACTCAGATAATACAGTAATAGTAATAAATCCTGTACCATCAATCAATTGCTCTCTGACAGGACCAACATAAGAAGTGACTTTATGCGTATGAGGGATACCTGCAGCCTTTGCAACAAGTGTTCCAGCACAAATAAAAGCAACAATCTTTTTGGCGTTGTAAAACTCCATGATGAGTGATTTTGCTTTTTCATTACCGCTCAATGTCTTTGCACTACCAGCACCCCCAGGGATAATAATAGCATCATAGTCTTGCTTTTTTTTACAGAAAAAAAAAGGGGGGGTTAGTAACCTGTATTTATAGATAAATATGTACGTTAATAGTTTACAGCTTTGATTGAAGTATCTTCAAACTTGATATCAGGACAGATCTTTACACCACGACTGCAAGTGGCAAAGATGTTCGAAATTTCGACACCGAGAACAGTAACTTCTACTTTGGCGCGACGTAAAACGTCAACTGAATAAAAAACAAAGTTATTATACCGTCATAAGAGGGTAAAGAAATATCTGCGTACCTGTGATAGTAAACTCCATTTCTTCAGCGCCTTCGGTTAAAAATACGATAGCCTTTTTTCCACTCATGTTTTTACGTGTATTATATATATTTATTTGTATGGAACGAAAAAAAAAAAGAGCTTTGTTATTTTATATTTGAAAGATGAGCGGTAATTCATTTTTTTTACACGTCATATGCATCGATTTGAAACAGTGAGAATATACAAATTCGCATCAACTTTTTTCTTTTGTGAAACAACTGTATATTTTATATAAATATTATGGCTTGGAGATGCTCTGGTAAGAAGTAACTTGTGTGTTCATAAAGAGAAAGTTATTTATATAGTATACAGGAAATACCAACATTGAACTCATTGACAATTTAGTCAATGCTAGTATTATTTCGAACGAAAGAGTTATAGCTGCAATGAGGTCTATAGACAGGTACATTTAAACTAAATATCGTTTAAGTTGCTGTTTTTTAATCCATGATATATACAGAAAACATTATTGTCCTCGTTTCTCCTATGAAGATAGTCCACAAACATTAGGTTATGGAGCTACAATATCAGCACCGTAAGACGTGATATTTTTTTATAAAAAAAAAGCAAGTAACCTTAGCGACCAATATTATCTATTTATGTTTAGCCATATGCATGGTTACGCTCTCGAAAACCTTGAGCCGTTCCTTCGACCTGGAATGAAAGGTAGTCTTGTATTATTTTTTTAGCGCACAAATACTAAAAAAAAAGTATTTTTTTAGCATTGGATGTGGGATCTGGATCTGGATATTTGTCCGCTTGTATGGCAGAGATGGTGCGTGTGTAACTATTAAAAAGAAAGAAGCTTACCAAGTTTTTAATGATGTTTATTGTAGGTGGGAGAAACGGGTAAAATAGTGGGTATCGACCATATTAAAGAACTAGTACACTCTTCTATACGGAATGTAGAAAAGAGTCATAGAGAGTGGATAGAAAGAGAGCAGATAAAAATTGTACTTGGCGATGGAAGATTGGGGTATGAACAAGAAGGTCCTTATGACTGCATGTGAGTAAATATACAAATTGTACCATTATTTATTATTGTTATTAACTGCTTTGATGAAAAAGACATGTTGGGGCAGCGGCACCTACTACGCCAACAGAGCTGTTGAATCAATTAAAATCACCTGGAAGGTAAATTGATTAGTCACTGTCTGGAACATATCGTATAACACTTTCTTTTGGGTTGATAGACTCTTTATTCCTGTTGGAAGAGATTCACAAATGATTCTAGTCTATGATAAAGATAAGGATGGTAATTTAAACAAAAAAGAATTGATGGGTGTCATGGTAAGTTATTTATAGTTATAGTAGTCTGAGTGACTATATTTAATGAACATGAGGTAATTAACTGCAGTATTGTAGTACGTCCCATTGACTTCTGTAGAAAATCAAAAGAGCTTTTATGGATAAATTGTCGTCACTTTATTTACAGCGGACGATGGGTAATATTTCTCCCCTCCTTATTTTTTTTATTTCAAAATAAATACAAAGTGGCTTGCATTTAAAATAAATCTTCTCTTTCCCGTTTTACTAAAGTTTATCCATTAAATATACATAAAAAAAAAATGTACGATATAAGATACGAACAAGCAAAACCAGATAATAAAAAGAGAGTGAGAGCTAGTCAAGCATGTGTTCATTGTAGAAAGAAGAAGGTACTTTATCGGTTAAAAATAGCAAAGGTAAATTCTTACAGTAACTTGATAGATAAAATGTGACGAGTCTAGACCTGATTGTAGACAGTGTCAAGACGCCAATATTTTATGTGAATACACAGAACCAAAGAAAAGAGGACCACGTAAAGGATACGTCCAATTATTAGAAGAAAGACTTGCACAAATGGAAAGAAAATTATTGGGAACATCCGCTGGAATGAAGAATCCAAAGAGAATTTTAAATGATGAAGATTCCAATAGTTTATCCTCAAGTTCGGTACATACACAATCACCTATCCAATTATACGAAAACCCAGGTATATTGATCTTTTTTTTTTTTTTTTTTTTTTTTTTTTTTTTAGTTTGTTTGTAGTAACACCTAAATAATTATTGCTTGCACTTTTTTTTTAAGAAAATTGCGCAGATCTTCCGCCATTAGATATAGTGATTCATCTTGTTGATTTGTTTTTTAAATACATCAATTCGTTATTCCCTTTTGTTCATCGTATTACACTCAAAAAATCAATTAAAGATGGAACTGTTTCGCGGCCTTTATTATACAGTGTATTAGCTATTAGTGCAAGGTAAGTAAATTATGACAACCAAATTGAAAGTGGGGTTGAAACCCAGTCTAACTTGTTGTTTTCCCTTATTTTGTTAGATTCTCAGATAATCCATCGATTCGTACGGATCCACCATATTTAGCAGGGGAAAAGTACGCAGAAAAGGCATTATCTCTTGTTGATGCAGAATTACTTGAGCCGAATTTAGCTAATATTCAATTTTGGGGAATTATGTCGTGTCTTGAATATGGACATGCGTCGGGATCCAAGTGAGTAGAGTTTTGTACAATCCGGACATTTATTCACCCATTCTGACTTTTGTTTTTTCTTGTAGATCTTGGATTTATGGTGGTTTGGCAGTAAGGTAAAAAAAAAAGGGGTAGAGGGGGGCTTACATCTGTCAAGTTTTATGTGCTGTATTTGTTATTAATCCTCTATTAAAAATATAGGTTTTGTCAAGAATTAGGCTATTATAAAGAAGAAACTATGCGTGCTCCGATACTTGCCGAGGACGGATCCATTGATACTGTCGCCATGGCTTTACGTCGAAGAGTATTTTGGAGTTGTTTATCAATAGACAAGTAAGATTTTTTTTTTTAAAAAAAAAAAAGTATAATTGTTTTATTTAATTAATTATACGGTATAGGTTATCCAGTGCCGGTACACATCGCCCACAGTGCATCGAAAGGTCTGACTGTGATACAGTACCACCAAATGTTTGTGAATGCTTAGTATTAAGAGATCCCACGTTTCATAAGAATATTGACGGTAAACCAATATCAGATGACTCTCTTATGAATATCGCAACACATTATATGAGGATTATTGAATCATATGGTGAAGTAAACCGTTTTATGAATCGAGCCAAATCCAATTCGGCTTCCATTGTATGGCCGCCTATTGCTGAATTTAGGAACTTGGATATGCAACTTCGTGCATGGCAAGAAAATTTACCAGACAAATTTCACTTTAACCAAAAAAATTTAGATCATCATCGTCAGTATGCTAGTGGTAATTATCTTAATATTTGGTTATCTGGTCATGCCATTTGGTGTTCGAGTATGATGATCCTTCATCGTGGTAGTTTGGCTTTTAGCGATATTAAATCTAGTAATAATCTTGCTGAGGATTTATATAGAAGAATTCAGCAGAGTATTGATACATGTCGTATGTGCGTTGACGCTGCCACAGGTATATTTGGTGCAATTAAGGACTTTTGTGGTTTCAATATATTGCCTTATATAGGTTATTCTGCATACATCTTTGCAACTGTTCTCATGACAACTACCTTCTCTGGTACACCTGAGTCATGCAAGAAAAGTAATCAAAATCTTAAAATCTTGTATGATTTAATTGATGTAAGTAAATCCATATTTTGTGCATACAAAAAGAAAAGAGAAAATAAACTAGAGCAATCTAGGGACTTCGCCCTTACTGGCCAATGTGTGAAAGACTTGCGAATGCAACACATGAATTGTTAGTAGCTCATCAACGACTGTATGAAGAACGAGGTGTTGTCGAAAATAATGAAATGAGGTATCATACAGATGTTAAAGTAAATTATCCTACCAGTAGAGCATCTATGAAATCTCATTCTTCTAGCGAACATTCCTCACCCAATATTTCCATGTCGCCCATTACTATGAATAGATCTGAAGCGTTACCTTTATCTACGTTATTAGGAAATAGCTCATCGGATGACCCCTCTATTTTAACGCCTTATTCCCAAACTTCACTTCAACAGAGACACTATAAGACAAATGAGTATTATATGCCACCTTCAAGTTCTGTTAATACCCTGTCGAATTCACAACATTCCATGTTTGGCCAGCAACAAAAGCAACCGGAACCTTCGGCACTTTCATCGACCTATTCTAATTGGAACAGGGGAAACGAAATTGATTTTAATAGTTTAGAGTTCTTGTATGATACTGGATTATTTGGTCAAGTTGTATTTGATGCAAATAATGAAGCTGCTTCCATGGGTACTGGTTACCCGCAACAGCAATCTACTTACGAAAGTATGATGCAACCTTCATCTCAGTCTTATATGACAACACCTATTCCCATCGGTTCTTCATCTAACCCTAATACCGTACCTACTTTTCAACCTATGATTGCTCAACAGCAACAACAACAACAATCGCCTTCTACATATAATCCATCAAAATCTTTATGGAATTAAAAAAAAAAAACTTTTTCGATATATATAGATCTTTTCTCTTTATTCTTTATCTCCTTTTTTTGTATAAAAGAAGATTGCATTCATTTTTCTTACAACTTACCATTTATCATAAATAGCTTTTCAGTTTTATAAACTATGTTAATAAAACAGCGCAATTGTTTTCCAAAGTACAAAAAACAAGGTTTAATTTTCTTTTTGGTTCTCAACATGATTTGCTTAAAGGGTATCTTATTCAAATAGCCAAATATAGAAATAAAATGCTTCAAGTTTAAGAACGGACGATAAGGATTGGTGAAGATATTACAGAAATGAGTAAATATTGTCAAGACAGATGATATTAAATAGATCTTCTTGACGTATATCGATTATTAATTAAAAACATCAGTTTTTTTTTTACAAAGAAAAAAGTCTCTGCAGTAACAGCTTGAAATGATAAATGATATTCATGCTTTCAGTGTAATAACTAGTATCATTATTTATTTGGATCAGGAAAGGTAAAACTGTAATTGATTAAATTAATAAAATGACATATTTTTTCTTTCTGACTTTTTCGCTATTATTTAAAATAAAATAGGATTATCTTATCGACGCTTACACCGATACTCTAATCTCCTGCTAGTTACACACGCACACAATAGAAGAGAAATAGGAAAGGTCACACTGTATAGATAATCGATCCGAGGTAAAATAAAGCAATACAAAAAAAAAGGGGGGGGGGAATAAAAGTCATATATTATTTACTATCCCATCCGATATTTCTTTCTCACATGACAATATGCCAGTGGTGAAATTCACAGGTAATCTTATCTATCAAGCCAATATTTTTAACATGGAGACTTTCATTTTACTTATCATAACTACAAAACAAAAAAAATAGCATTTTTAGATCTTGTACTAAACTCTTATCTAACTACAATATAGTGTAACTTTTCATTACTGCTCTTGTTAGCATATCACACTCTCTTTTCTTAAAAATAAAATAATATCTGTTTAGATTTTTTTTTTCGATCTTCTCTTATCCGAGCTACAGATAACATTAGTTATCAGTAAACGCAAGCGGATCAATGATTGGTAGTAGGGAATAACTAAACTATTGACAGAACACGATAACCCTTTTTTTTTTTTTTTTTTTACATAAATATGCTACCTTATATATATATATTTTTTTCTCCCATTCATATATTCTTACTTTTTTTCCACTTGTTTCTAAATAATCATTAAATAAAATGGCTATTTTATCACAAGGAGTTGGCTACGGTGTAGTTTTAGGGTACATGCACCTCCAGATAAAAAAAAATAAAAAAAAAATAACATAAACTTACAATTTATTTAATTTAGACTTGGCGCCTTATTTGCTTTAATAATGACATTTATTACATTTCTTTGTAAGCGATACCTTCATGAAGTTCAAACATCAGAAATGTACATGACTGCACAACGTACAGTTAAAACAGGTTTAGTTGCAAGTGCTATCGTTTCCAGTTGGACATGGGCTGCTACACTTCTTACTAGTACAGAAGTTGCATACAAATATGGTGTTTCCGTAAGATAAGATTTGTAAATAAATAAAAAGAAAATAATTCTAATTGTGTATAAATAGGGACCTATTTGGTATGCTTCTGGAGCCGTTGTTCAAGTTTTATTATTTGCAGTGCTTGCTATCGAATTAAAGAGACGCGCACCTAATGCACACACCTTTTTAGAAGTTGTTTTAGCTCGTTATGGTAAAGGGGCACACTCCGTTTATCTTTTCTTTGCTACGGTTGCCAATATTGTAATGTCATTTTTATTAAAATATATTTATACTAATTTTTTTTTTATTTATTTAGCTTGTTACATCTATGTTGCTTCTTGGTGGTAGTGCAGTTGTTAACTACTTGACAGGTATGCACACTATCGCTGCTTGCTTTTTGCTTCCTGTTGGTGTAGTCGTTTATACTTTATTTGGTGGTATTAAAGCTACCTTTATGTCTGACTATGCGCAAGTTCTTTTAAACTAACAAAAAAAAAAAAGTACATATACTAATTATTTTTTTTAAAAAAAAATAGTCATACAGTTATTATCTTTATTATTATCATTTCATTTGTATTTACTGTTTATGGTACTTCCCCGCAAATCGGATCCATTGGTACCATGTACGATTTATTGGCTGCTGCATCTATAAGATCACCAATTGTCGATAACGAACAAGGGTCTCTTGTTACCATGTCTTCTCTTCAAGCTCTTTTCTTTGGGTAATTTTTTTTTTTTTTTTTTTTTTTTTTAAAAAAAAAAAGAAAAAAAGAGAGAAGCTCATAGTAACTTAACATTTATTTTTATACATATAGTATTATTAATATCTGTGGTAACTTTGGAACTGTTTTTCTTGATAATGTAAGCAATATATATATGTAGAAACGCATAAAACTTACCTCGCATATATTTTTCTTTTATAAAAAAGGCTTACTGGCAACGTGCTATTGCTGCTCATCCTCAATATGCTGTCAAGGCTTATTTAGTTGGCGGTCTCTCTTGGTTTGCTATTCCATTTACTTTAGCTACTACTATGGGTTTAGCAGGTAGAGCCCTTGATATTCACCTTACACCATTTGCTATCAGTCAAGGTTTAGTATTACCTGATGTTGCGATTGCCCTGCTTGGTCAAGCAGGTGGTTTTGCATGTCTTATTCTTGTCTTTATGGCCGTTACCAGTGCAGCATCTGCTGAACTTATTGCCGTTTCTTCTGTAGTGACTTACGATGTGTACCGTACATACATTCGACCAGATGCTAAAGGTAAAGAAGTAATTCGGTTCTCACATATCTGTGTTGTTACATTTGGAGTCTTGATGGGTGTACTTGCCGTCTTATTAAACTTGACTGGTATCAGCCTAGGTTACTTGTATACATTAATGGGTGTTCTTATTTCTTCAGCTGTTTTCCCTCTTGCCATGACACTATTATGGAGTAAACAATCCAAGATTGCAGTGATTGCATCACCCATCTTGGGATTTTTTTGTGCCGTAGGAACCTGGTTAGGTGTAACGTACGGCATGTACGGTCATTTTACAATCGAAACATCATCTCAAAACTTCCCTATGATGTCTGGTAATATCGTTGCACTTTTATCTCCCGTAATATTTACGGTTACTATCAGTTTAGTCAAACCTGATAACTTTAATTTTGATGCTACGCGTCATATTCAACAGGTAGATGATTCCAACCAAGAACAAGTTGCGGGCGACTTTTCCGAACCAGTTGTTACACCTGCACAAGAGATTACCAATACAACCGAGGAGTTGGAAAGTATGGCCAAATCATCTCGATTTGCAAAAATTTCAAGTGTGGTACTTTCTCTTGTATTATTTTTGTTATGGCCTCTTCCCATGTTCTTTTCTCGATACGTGTTTTCAAAATCTTTCTTTACAGGATGGGTTGTGGTATCTATCATTTGGGTATTTATTAGTACTATTGCCGTTGGAATTTATCCTATTTATGAATCAAGAAAGACAATTGCTAGTGTGCTTCGTGAGATTTGGAGAGATATTACAGGAAAGCGAGTTCCTAACTTACCAACTACTAATAGTGCAATGATTTCGGAAGAAAACATTGTTGTTTATAATGCTGAAAAGAAGATTTAATCTTTTCAAAGCAATACCCCGTTCTTCTTTTTTTCTCTTTCTATACATTTATAATTTAAAATAAATACAAATCATTGTATTCTTTCATTCTCTTTATACATGCACAAACAATCTGCGTAATTACTGTCGACTTGTTTGTATATATATATATATATATATTATTCCACGCCATACTACATTTCTTTTTTTCCTTTAAGAATATATACATCACATCGCATAAATTAATCCAATTCTTCACCAATAAACAAACGCACACTTTTTCTATTATTATTTAATAAACATTTAGTTTTACCTATACATTGAAGGTGTTACAAGTACTTGGATTAGGAATAGTGACACGATACACTTAAAAAGTACGTCACGAAAAAAAAAACTTCGAAATTTTTCTGTGTGAAAAGCCCAGAAATATTCCCTTTCTTTTTTCCTTTTTTTTTATTATTATTATTATTATTATTATTATTTTTGAAAGTATAACCCTCTCATCACAATAAAACTGTCTTGTATATACTCTTTATACATATATAATAGTTTATAAGAAATAATAATAATAATAAATATGTCGGCGCTCGAGATGAACGTTGAAACTGTAAGTAGAAAAAAAAGAAAAAGAAAAAAGAGTAACACTTCCCGGGACCTATTAAAAATGATTCAGTTGCATTTTTTTTTTTGACACGACTCTTTTTTTAAAAAAAAAATTGTAGACACAAAACGTTAACGCTACTAGTGTACCTGAACAAGGTAAATATTAATAATAAAAAAAAGTTCGATTTTTTAAATTTCTGATTGGATATGTTTCTTTTTCTTAGTTGCAGGAACCTCTTTTAAAGATGAAACAAAGGTAAAAGAAAAAACTCTCCAAAATAAAAAAATGTCTTTTTTTTTAAAAAAAATATATATACATGTATATAAACCTACAGCCAACAAGCAGAACTTTAGCTTTGATTAAGCCTGATGCTATGCAAGCAAACAACAAAGAAGCTATTATTAAACAAATCAAGCAGCATGATTTTATTATAGTTCAGGAACGAGAGATTCATCTTTCAAAAGAAAACGCATGTTTATTTTATCGAGAGCATGAAGGAAAGTCATTTTATAATGATCTTACTAATTGGATGAGCAGGTAAAAAAAAAAAAAAAAAAAAAAAAAAAAAAGCTCGATTATATAAAGTGATGCAGGCTTCTGTGCTACGTTTTACACACAAAGAAAAAAAAAACTTATACTTTTTTATATATAAATAGTGCACCTATCTATGCCCTTATATTAGAAAAAGAAGATGCTATTCAATCTTGGAGAGTACTTATGGGACCTACAGATTCTAATAAAGCTAGACAAGTTGAACCAACTAGGTAAGATTTTTTAAAAAAAAAAATTGGTCATATATTTTCTTTGTACTCAATTTAATGTAGCATCCGAGCTATTTTTGGTACGGATGGATCTCACAACGCAACCCATGGAAGCGATTGTTTAACCAGTGCAGAACGAGAGATCGATTTAATTTTCAATCAAGTGCAAGTAACTCATGACTTGGTCAAAGAAGTATTTACCGACGAAATCTGTAAACCAGATGTAACCGTAGAAGTCGAAACTACTCAGATTGTAAATCCTGACCCTACTACTACTGCTGCTTTACTTCAAACTGGTGACCATGTAACCTCGCAAGATGATATATCGTTGATCAAAAATGATACCCAAGATACCGACGACTTTTTAGATTCTATACCTAAACAACAAACATCCGTAGAACATGATTTACAGGTCTGTCCTATCAAACCAGAGTTAGAATCTGAACAACAGCAACAACAACTCGCAGATGGTTTTGAACACGTCTTACAGATCTGTCCTTCCAAGCCAGATACTGACGAGCCTCAACTTACAAAAGAAATCCTTTTAGTTGAAGAATCTACAGCTGAACCCGTGATTAAACAAGTTCTTTTTGAACAACAAGTATCAGCTGATAAAAACCAACCTACAACTCAAGAAACACTTGTTGTGATTGAAGCATCTATTGAATCTTCTACCAGTGAAAATCTTATTGTACAAGAAGCCGTTACCGATAAATCTATTATTGTAGACGAAAGCATCTCTAGTACTGCTGCTGCTGAACAAGAAGTCTCTAACCTTGATACTAAAGAATCTTTGGTTGTTGTTGTAGACGAGGAAACTCTTGCTGCTAAGGATGATTCTGTTAAGGATATTGATTTAGTTAAGGTAGATCTCGTTATTGAAGAAATTCCTGTTGCCAAGAAAGAGTCTGTAACCAAGGAAGAACTTACTACTACGGAAGAACATGTTGTTAAGGACGAATCTGCCAAGGAAGAATCTACTAAGGATGAAACTGTTAAAGATGAAACTGGGCCTAAGGAAGGTCTTATTAAGGAAACTCCTAATGTTGACGTAGCAGTTACTGTTAAGGAGGAACCTATTGCTGAAGTAGATGTTGCTGCTAAGGAAACACCTGTAACTAACGATGAGTCTATTGTCGATGTAGTCGTTGATGTTAAGGAAGGGCCTATTGTTGAGGAAACCCCTATAGTTAAGGAAGAACCCATTGCTAAGGAAGATCCTATTATTGACGAGACTCCTGTAATTAAGGAAAATCCTATTGTTGAAGAAACACCCATTGCTAAGGAAGATCCTATTGTTGAGGAAACACCCGTTGTTAAAGAAGCCTCTATTGTCGAGGAAACACCCGTTGTTAAAGAAGAACCTATTGTCAAGGTATCAGTTTCTGTCGAAAAAACACCAGCTGTTGAAGAAACACCTGTT
Source organism: Thamnidium elegans (assembly GCA_025201345.1). Taxonomy (NCBI): domain Eukaryota; kingdom Fungi; phylum Mucoromycota; class Mucoromycetes; order Mucorales; family Mucoraceae; genus Thamnidium; species Thamnidium elegans. Next base: position 698,976 of record JAIXMG010000018.1, read on the forward strand.
TCCAAGGAAGACCCCGTTACTAAGCATGATGCCGAGGGCGAGTCTATTGTTATTACTAAAGAGGAATCTGATAAGAAAGAACACGTTGCGGAGAACAAGTCCGATCAAAGCACCGCTGATAAGGAAGTAATCGAATCATCTGTGGTTGTTATTGAAGCACCTGTTTCAATAAATAAAACAGTTGACGAAGCTACTCATGTTGAACCAATTGTCGAAAAGAAGCCTATTGTAGAACAAAAAAATGAACAAAAGTCAGAACAGAAGATGCCATCTATCGCAGACAGAAAAAAACTTTTTACAGAAATAAAGAAACCGGAAGAAAAGAAACAAGCCAAATCGGTCAACGATTTAATAGCAGCACTTGGAGGACTTAAAAAGACGCCAGTACCGTCATCAGTTAATAAAGAAAAGAAGGTTGAGAAGAGAATCGAGGTAGTACAAGCCCCGGCTGTCATTGTAGATGTTGTTGAAGAGCCCGTTCCTGCTGCACTTAAACCGGAACCTATTACTACTACAGCTACGGATAACTGTCCTGAAATCCTTGAGCAGGTTATAATCGGAGTTGAGACAAAACAGGAAGAACGAATAGAACCCGAGTCAGCTGAACCTGTTGAACCTGCTGCTGCTGTTGTTGTTGTTAATGACAAGCTGTCAGAGGTTATTATTGAACCTACAAATGATCATCACGAGGAGAAAGTAGAGGATAAAGAGGAAGATAACGAAATTGTAAGTTTAACTTTAAGGGGTTAACAACGTAATGTTTATTTACCTTTATATTTATTTTTAGCAAGAGGATCAATCTAGTAGCTCTTCTATTGGTCAACGCGTTACTACCAATGAATCTAACACAGCCTCGTCAGTTATTTCATCTGAAGGAGATTACGAAGATCATAGTAGTGCCACTAACAGCAGCACAGAAGAAAAAAAGTCTCAAAAACTATCATTACAGGAGGACGTAAAGAAGGTACCAAATAAGGTTTCTTCTTCTGTCAATAATAAAAGGGAACTTAAACCTAGAGCCCCTATTAATAAACAACATACTACGTTACGTAAGACAAGCCCTACAACTGAGCAAGATAAGAAAAAAGACCCGGTTCGTAGTAGACCACTAACAAAACCAGGTCTTAAAAAGCCAACAACACTTGTCAAGAAACCAGTTACTGAAGAACCTAAAAAGCCAGTTACAACAACAACGACTAAGCCTGTTCGTGTACCTAGAGTGGCTTTATTAACTAAAAAAGTCGCAGCTCCTTCTACTACTTCTGCAGCAGCAGCAGAAAGTACGGAAGAAAAACCAAAGAAGGTAAGCTCAACGCGATCATTAGTTTCTAGATTGACAGCCCCTACTGCAGCCAGCGCAAGACGTAAGGAACCAGTTGCAAGAGAACCAATCCATAAGAAGACCAATACTGTATCACCACCTACGTCAACACCCGTCAAAAGGGTATCCAAGGCACCTACCACCACCACTACTCGTGCAAGCACTGCTACTAAACCTACGACGACAACTGTACGTCGTACTTCTCCTCCCACTTCTACACCCGTAACAAAAAAGGTACTACATAAAAATAAAAAAAAAACCTCCTTAAAAAAATAATAACTTATATCAAATATTTAAGGTTACTACTGATACTACTAGCGGAATTAAGCAAAGAACAACTATTAAATCTACAACTCGTGCATCCACTACAGTACCTGCCACCAAGAAACCCGAGCTTAAAAAGACATCTGGTACACCACGCAAGAAACTTGTCAAGAAGAAATCAGTTGAGGACAGCAGCAGCAGCAGCAGCAGCAACCACAATCATGCTATTCAAACTCAACCTCCCGCCATTGTAGATCACAAAGAGAATGAAGATGTGGTACAAGAGGTAGTACATAAAGTAGAAGATGATCACAAAGACGAACCTGTTCAGGACGAGGGTAGTGTACAAGAGTCGGAACCAGAGAAGCAAGATGAACGTGCATCAAGTATCAAAGTAGAAGAACACGAGGAAGCCAAAGTAGAATCAGCTATTGAAGAAGTTGCATTTATTGAAGAAGAAAAAAAAGACCAAGAAGAGTTAGCTAAAAATGAAGAAGAAGAAGAGGAGGAGGAGGAGGTTTCAGTTATTGTGTCACAAGTGCAAGAGACAAAGAAAGAAGATACTCATGATGCAGAGGTTGCAGCAATTACTCAACCTAACCTTAAACCTCAAATGGCATCACTTCGTAGTAGATTTGAAATGTTTAACAATTCAAATCAATTACATACTTCTAATTCAAAGGAACTCCGTTCTAAATCACCAAATCGTATTTCAGACATGATTCATCGTTTCCAATAGTAAAACCGGAGTACTAATAAAAAATATATACAGTATGATTTTTTTTTTTTTTTCCTTTCTTTTTTTGTGAATTATTAATCAAGGGGTGTTATTAATAAATAAATGAACACAAGAAAGTTAATTCATAGAGTATTATTCAGTTCATTGTCTAGAACTCGAGTTATTTATAAGTCAAGTTTAGCACCTATTAAAACGAAACCTACTGGTATCAATAATAGTAGTAGTAGTAGTAGTAGTAGATTGTTTACAACAAGTAACAGATGGCAAAACATGATCAATGACAAAACTTGTTGGCAATGTCAATCTACAAATAAACCTTCTGCTTTATTTTGTGAAAATAAAGTATGTAGTGTTATTCAACCTATTCCTTCTCAATTAAACTTTTTTCATTTACTTCAAGTTGGTACTGGAGAAAACAAGTAAGTATAGTTATTGTTTGTTTATATTATTTATTTATAATCCTCCCTCCCCCCCCCCCTTTTTATTATTATTATTAGAGATAAACCAACTTTTAATATTGACTTGAAATCTATGAAGAGAAAGTTTTTATCACTTCAACAAAAAGCACATCCTGATAGTTATTCACAAGCACCAAAAGTAATATATAATTGTACTTGTATATATATATATATATATATAAAACCGTACTAACTAAAAATACTTTTTTTTTTTTTAAAAAAAAAAAGCGTGAACATGATTATGCTCAATTACAGTCTTCAGTTATTAATAAAGCGTATCATACACTCAAGAATCCATTAAGTCGAGCACAATATATTTTAGAACAGCACGGATATCAAGTGAATGAAGGTGACTCATTAAGCGATCCTGAACTATTGATGGATGTTATGGAGTTTAGAGAGGAGCTTGAAGAAGTAATGAGTGAAGGAGAGTTAGAACCATTAAAGAAGAGAAATGACGGTAACTGTTTTTTAATGAAAATAACGTGTTTTAAATATATTAACTAACTAAAAAAAAAAAGAAAAATATCAAGAAACAGTGAATAGATTAACTAGTGCATTTGAAAACGAGGATTATAAATTAGCTAAAGAATTAGCAATTGAATTACAATATTGGCAAAGTATTCAAAGTGCAATCCATGAATGGCATCAATAAAAGAGATATTATTATTATTATTATTATTACTTACGCGTGCGTCTTTGTTTTCTTGTTGTTGATAAACTATCCACAACAAGAAAAAATCATTGTTATTTTTGAACAATGCATTTTGTGCCAACGCATAACTCACACATATATAAAGAATATTTTTTTTTTTTTTTTTTTTTTTTTTGGTGAAACAAGCCTGAGTTGTATATATAATATATATTTTCTTTCTCCCCCTGTTTTTTCTTTCTTTTTTAAACTTTTTTCTTTTTTCTTTCTCTCTTTCTCTCTTTTTCTTTTCTTTTTTTTTTTTTTTTTTTTTTTTTTCTTTCTTTCTTTCTTCTTTCTGTTACTGTATGACTACACTTGCATTAAACCGAAGAAATCCTTCGGTTACAATGCTTACCATTGATTCAACACCACCACCACCACCACCACCACAACAACAACAACAACAACCACCACCACCACCTTCTTTAAGACCAGTGAATACAACAACAACAACTTCATCATCATCGAATGTATCAACTACTACACCAACTACAGCTGCTAGTTCAGGTTCTTTATACCATATTTGTCGTTCCGTCCTTGACAAATTATCACTTGTAGAGGGAATGGAAAATTATCTTGATTGTAGTACAACAGATCCTTTATCCAAATTAACTCTCATCTGTCGTCAAGGATTTCCATTATGTACTTTATATAATGCTTTAAATCCTGTCAAATCACTTAGTGTAGATACTGATCCAAACTTGAATGCTGTAAATTCTTGTAAAGCAAACGTATATCATTTTATTGTTGCTTGTAGACAAGATTTATTGTTTCCTGAAGAAGATATGTTTACTATATCTGATCTTTATCAAAATGATACCAATGGCTTTGTAAAGGTATACACGTATACACGTATTAAAAAAAATTATTTGTTTATTTACCTCTTTTTTTTTCTCTCTCTCTTTCTCTCTCCTTAAAAAAAAAGGTTGTTAATACGATTAATAAATTATTACAATTATTGGAAAATCGCGGAATCATTACCGTCCGGTCAACCAATAGAAACTCAGATCCAAATGCACCTAAAAATACGCGGGATAAAGTAGTTTTCGAGTTGTTGGAAACGGAAAGAAAATATGTTCGAGATATGGAGACACTCCAAGTAAGGAAATTGATATTTAAATATAATTTTACGTACTAACTCACTTTAATAATAAAGAATTACATGCGTGAGTTACAAATTCAAAAAATTGTATCACCTGATACCATTCATTATTTATTTGGAAACTTAAACGCACTGGTTGATTTCCAACGACGATTTTTAATTCGATTAGAAGAAATAGTTGAAAAATCACCACAAGAACAAAGAATTGGTTTATTATTTATTGATATGGAAGAAGCATTTTCTGTTTATGAACCTTACTGTGCCAATTATTTCTCTGCACAAGATTTAGTTGTACAAGAAACTCCTCGTCTTCAAAAATTGGCTGATATCTTAAACCCTATTTATCAATTACCTTCCATGTTGATTAAACCTGTACAACGTGTTTGTAAATATCCTCTTTTATTAAAAGAAATTTTAAAGAGTACAGATCAAAACTGGACTTATTATCAAGAAGCTCAAGATAGTGTAGATGCTATTAAACGTGTTACTGAAAAAGTAAACGAAACTCAACGCCAACATGAAAATACTCAAGCTGTTCAAGAATTAAAGAAACGTTTAGATGATCCTAAAGATGCTGCTATTGATCATTTTGGTACTCTCATGTTACAAGATAAATTATTAGTTACCACAAATGCCAATGACACCACTGAACGTGATCTTCATGTCTTCTTTTTTGAAAAAGCTCTTTTAATTTGTAAAGAATCCAAAGGAACCAATATCTTACAAAAGGGTAATACTTTATCCATCAACAAAAAGAAGCGTCGTGGTAGTCTTGTACCTAAAATCGTTACTCATCTATCACATATGACTGATCTTACTACGCGTTGTAAAAATGGTGTTTGGTCTTTAAATATCGATTTAACTCAAGATACCTTAAAACAAATGTGTTTAAAATTCAGAAATGAAGAACAATTAAAACTTTGGAATTCTACTTTAACAAAAGCAATTCATAAAGCAACTGATATGGAAACAACTCAACTAGCATCTACTTCTTACAACGAAGAAGATGAAGAAGATGAAGAAGAACATGATTTTTATGATGATGAAGAAGATGAATTTACCTCTACCATTATTTCTTCCAATAGTAGATCTCGTAGTAGTTCATTTAATCAACATAATCATCATAATCATCATCATCACCATCATCATCAACCCATGATACGAAATATTCAACAAGAACTAAAGTACAATAATGGTCGTCCTCATCATAATGTACCTGGTATGAATCTATCTCCTTTACCACGTTCTAGTTCTAGTTTAACAAGTAACAGTAGTGTATTATCTACTTCTCCACCACCTCCACCACCAGTTATGAACTATAACTATTACCCTGCTTCACCACCTCCTTCTCATCCTTCTTCACCTACCAGTTCATCACGTATTTCAAGTACAAGTACCAGTTCCACTACATGGCACCGTAATCATGAAGGTAACGCGTTAACTGATATTGCAAGTAACTTTTTACACGGAGAATATTCATCTGAAGATTATCATCAACATTATATTCAACATGCTATGTCATCTACAGGCCGTTCGCAATCACAATCAGCCGCTATCGATTTAACACGTAACAATATTACGCGACCTGCATTACCTATTAATCAAAATCGTCTTCGATCTCAAAGTAGTCCAAATATTATGAAGAATAATCAATTAATTATTGAATCATTACCACAAGTACCAGTACGATCTATTAGTAGCAATAAACCACCACCACTTGACCTTACTCGATCCGAGAAGCCGACCATGATTCGTAATGTAGCTTCTACCCCACGTTTAACTGATATTGCTTTATCACATGGTACCCCACCTTCGCCTGGGACCATCAAGATTAAATTGAATTTCAATGATGGTATCTACGTTATTGTCACCAATAATGAAGTAACATTTTTTGAATTAATGGAAAAAGTAGATAAAAAGATTCGACTTGTAGCAAATTTAAAAGTAAATGATTTGTTACGATTGAAATATCAAGATGAAGATTGTGATTTTATTACTATTAGTTCAAACGATGATGTTCAAATGGCTTTTGAAAGTAGAGGTGTTCATAATACTGTCAATTTATTTGTCAGTCTTTAAATTTTTATTTATTTATTTGCACGCACACACACACACACACACACACACACACACACACACATACTTTCCCTTTACTATGCTCATGCCCTTTATTTTATTTCTGTATTCCCCCCCCCAACTCTCTTTTTTTTTTGTCTCTCTGTATAACTTTCCTTTTTAAAAAAAATAATCACACACACAAACCCTTCACAAAACATATTCTCTTTGTACATATCCTCTCGTTCTTCTTTCTTTTTTTCTTAACCCATCTAATACTCTCTTTTTCTTTTTAAAGAGACTTTTTTATTTCATTATCCCCCTTTTTTTCCCCAAAAATAAAATAAAATTTGTGTTTTTAGACGAACAACCAAAAAAAAAAAAATTGCCTTCCGACTTTTTTAATATGCCGTCACTAAAAAAAAAAAGGCTTTTACAGCTATTATCTTGGTATGAACCAGTTGACAGATACTTTTAATGGTCTAGACCCCCCTTTTTTTTATAAACAAAAAGTTACTAAAAAGTATGACATATTTTTATTCAAGGTTTTTTTTTTTTTTTTTTTTTTTTTTTTGCTTCGTGTGTAAGAAAAAAAAAGAGCCTAAACCAATGTATCCCCAAGCGCGTGGTATCAATAGCACTTCAAGTATTAGCGCGTGCGCACAAATGTACATCTTTAAAGTATATAGAGGGACAACTTAATTTTTCTTTTTACCGAAATCCGTTTTAAGATAGAAAGTTTAAATTGACAACTATTATTGTGTAGCGCAAGGTCCGTTACTAGAAACTCTTTTCTATACACTCACTTTTTTTTTTTTTTTTTTTTCGATCAGTTGTTTTCAGCTGATCGGTTTATGTAAGCACAGTCCACTTTATTTTTTTGCAAGTGATAAGGTGTCTTACTCGTCATTCAACCTATGCGTTTATTAAGGTCATAGGATTGTAGTGATGCCCTGACATATCGTTAGCAAAGAAGCGATTTCCGATAGCATACTTAGCTCCTGAAATATATGTAAAGTATATTATAGTTAAGTGCAATGTATACGTAAAGAATTATCTAATCAAATTGGAAACCGACGCTTGGTGGTTTGTTGTCAGAATGTTGAAAATATATAACATTGAGAGCAACAGTGACTCAAATACTCAAATTTGCGGAATGATAAATAAAAGGGGGAAAGTTTAAACTACACTCTAGATATAATATCAAAGAGGTGTAACTACTGGGAAAAAGATTCCCCTGCCCGAAAATTTATTTAGAGCCCAAAAAAAAAACATATTTTCTTCTTTTTCTCACTTTTTTTACTTCAAAAAAAAATTAGTAATGGAATCAGCTACTCGAATAGCTACAAACCAATCAAGAAAGAGTTATCTTGAAAGAGAAATTATTGTCTCTTTAGATAACGGATCAATGATTAGTCCAAGCTTAGAAATGATGGATACACATCATAAACATGATGATGATAATACTTCAATTAAACATAATTCTTTTAGTAAATGGAAACTTTGGAGGAAGCAATCTACTAATAATAGCGATATCGATCCAAAAAATTTTCCTAGAATTAAAAAGAATACAATTCTTTTACTTGTTGCTATAGGCGGTGCAATGTAATTTTTTTTTTTTTTTTTTTTTTTTTTTTTTGCAGAATGCAATGTACTTTGGCAGAAAACATCATTTTTTTAATTTAATTTTATTATATAGTTCCCCTGTTTCTACTACTATTTACGTAAGTTTTATTGTTCTTTTATTATTACCATTAACTAACTTTTTAATTTCTAGTATCCTGCTTTAATCACAATGCAAGAAGACTTCCAAACAACAGATACAACTCTTAATGCATCATGTACGTCATATTATTTTCTAATTCCATAGCAACATAACTTATTTTATTTTTTTTATTATTTAGTATCTATCTTTACATTTTTTACTGCGTTCTTTGTAAGATATTTTCAATTATTCTGTCTAGTTTATACCTAATATTCCCCCCTTGTTTTCTTTCTTTCGTAGCCTTTGGTATGGGCAACATTTGGCGACTTATTTGGAAGAAGACGTATTTACATCATTTCATTTTTTATTTCCGTCCTTGGAAGTGTATGCTGTGCATTATCCGTTAATGCCGAAATGTTTATTGTTTTTAGAGCAGTAAGTGCAATAGGCTCTTCTTCGGTAAATATATCATTTCCTCCTTATTATCAATCTTGTACTTATTAATTTATATAATAGGCCATGTCTATGGGAGCTGGTACAATTGCTGATATTTTTGAACCAGGTGAGCGAGGTAGAGCATTTGCATATTATACCTGTGGCCCTTTACTAGGTCCAGCCATTGGTCCAATTATTGGTGGTTACTTAAACCAAGGCCTAGGTTGGAGAAGTAATTTTTGGTTCCTAGCCATATTTTGTTTTATTACTTGGCTTGGTATCGTTTTCTTTTTACCAGAGACTTGGAGAGCTCCTGTCATATCTGCTTCTGATGTTACCTTGAACGAAAAGTCTGGATCTCTTGGTAGTTCATCTACTTTAAATCAAGGGACTTCGAGCATAAAGACATCACCTGTCAAAAAAAAGAAACAGTTTGTCAACCCAATTGGTGCATTAAAATTACTCATGTTTCCTAATATCGCATTAGCCGTTACATTTGTTGGCGTTCTGTAAGTATTCTTAAAAATATAATAGCAGATAATATAATAATCTATTATAAAAGGTTTTTTGTTCTTTATTTAAATAGTACCAATTTTACTAGAACGTATACATTACAATACGGTATGAGTTCTGGTCTAGTAGGTATATGTTATCTTCCTTCTGCCGCTGGGTCCATGATTGGTGGTATTGTAGGCGGTCGCATGTCAGACAAGATCTATAACAAACGTGTAGCCAAAGTAAAAGAAACAAATCAACCCATTTATCCCGAGATGCGGCTAGGTGGTGTTATATTTTATTGTTCTATTATTTTACAACTGGTTTCTTTTACTGCTTATGGTTGGTGTGTTGAAAAAAATGTTCATTTTGCATATGGTCTAGTTTGTCAATTTTTCCGTAAGTTTTATATATATATATATCTTTTGCATACTTACTAACCCCCCCCCCGTAACGTAGTTGGTTTAGCCTTGATGTTACCTAATGTGACATTATCAGCCTACATGGTAGATTGCTTTCGAAAAAAGGGTGCTTCAGTTACAGCCTGTAACAATTTTGGTAGATACCTTATGGCTGGTATCGGGTCACTTATTGCGTCCGATATCTTGAGAGTGTTAGGTAATGGTATATTATTTACGATCTGCGGTTGCTTTCTTTTACTTGCTTCCATTAATTTAATCATAATTAAAAAGTATACCAAGAAATGGGCATTACTTCGAAGCAAGGATACGTCATAGTAGTCATACCCTCCAATTTTAATTATAGAATTTCATCATCTTCATATATATATTTTACTTTTATACAATCATATTAATAAACATTTTCTTCTTTTTTCCTCGAATACCCGTCAATATGATCCGAACAATGTTGTGCATTAAGAACAGGTATAAAAACATGGACATTTACGTTCGCTTAGCATGAAAACCAATATACACACATGTACTTACTACCAATGCCGATATTCGTTTTACTGACAACTTATACAGAAAATCACTCTCAAAATATACACACACAAATTATTTTAAAAGAAAAAGTAGAACTCGTTTTTTTATTTTATTTTTACAAATAGCTTCAAAAAGATAAAAAAAAAAATAGCATTCACTTCTTGAATTCTAAAACTCTAGTGAGTATCAGAAAATTTAAGCACGACGAGAAGAAGCGATAGCACCTTGGAGTTCTTCAATCTTCTTCTTGGCACGAAGGAATGTACCGAGCTATTAATTTAAAAATATTTAGGTTCACTCTTTCCTTTTTTTTTTTTTACATGTATATAATACACTGGATATGATTTCTTACCTTGGACTTACAGAGCTTTCTGGCACGCTTATCCTTGGAGTTCTTGATCAATTCCATAAGGCGACGTTCATAAGGAGCGAAACCGGCAACTTCACGAATGATGTTCTTGACGAAGACGTTACGTTGAGAAGCAACCTATATATAATAAAACCATTTAGAACCCTGATATTTTTACACTTCAATTGTTAACAAATGGATTTTTTTTTTTTAAAAAAAAAAATATTCCCCACAAAGTACAAACACACACACGCTGAAAAAAAAAAGCTTATATATATTCGCTATATAAAAGTTTCTTTGACATGTAATTCTAATTGATGGTTTTCGAATATAACTGTGTATGTGTGTGTGTGCATGTGTGTGTGTGTGTGTGTGTGTGTGTGTGTGTGTGTGTGTGTGTGTGTACTTGTATATATAAGGTTTTTTTTTTTAAAAAAAAAAAAAATCCATCCATCGTATATCTAAAATACATACACCAATCTTGTTAGAGGGCTTAGCCTTGAGTTCACGACGAGTGGTGATGTGGCCCTTGTTGAGACCAACAGCGATTCCAGACTTGGATGCAACCATTGTATGTATGATGAAAGAGGGGGAGCAAATCCTGATAATCGCTTTCTTGCTTTCTTTACATCAAAGCAGAAAAAAACTGAAGCACGTGACTTTTCCGGGAATAAAAAAATTCAAGCGGGCCGGACAATAAATGATTTTTTTTTTTTTTTTTACGTGGTAAGCCTCTCCACTTTTTGTAATAAATGGTATATTTAAACTCATAAAAATGATTTAGATCAAGAAATATTAATGAATTTTCTATCTTATCCTTTTGATAATGTTTTAGAGATTTTTTAGAGCAAATAATTGTAAATGTATAAACTACACAGAGAATACGGAATAAGTTATCCACATATTTTTAGTCTCAGCCAAGGCATGCCACAAGCTAAAGCAACAAACAAGTATTAAGCTTTATATTACAGGAAGAGCTTCTCGTGATTTACGGCTTAAATGTCTATTTCAATAATATTTTCTTTCTTTTCAATTTATCCAGATATGGTGCACTAGCTTCTGTGATGAGTAGTTCTAAGTCATTATAAGTAGTAATCCCATATGCTTTGTAACAGAACTTTTTACCTGATCAATAATCATAGCCTCCAAATCGATTTCACCCGGGCAAAAATACGGTTAACTACGGATATATTATCAGATACAGCTTATAAAAAAGGGTGTAAAAAGGTACTGGTGTAGTACACTTCCTTTCAGCTCATGCCTGGTTTATTACGAAGAGTTTCGGTCCTAGATATAAAAATAATTAGAAAAGAGACATTGTTCATTAATACGAATACCCTCTTACTTTGACTAAAAAAAACTTTTAAAAATTCCGACAGTCAATCGCATCCCTTTTATACGTTATGAGTGTTTTTAAGATCAATGTATATGAATGAATTTATTTTTAAATACTTAACTACTTCCTGTTCATCATCATTCTTATCATTATCGTCAGTCTCAAGTTTAGTAATATCTTTTAAGCAATCCAGGGGAATTTCTTAGTGCACGCTCTATTACACACTTAGAAAAGAAAGTATGGCGTATTGCTTTTTTACATACATTTATAAAGTGTTAAAAAAAAGTAGCTTGATAACTTTCGATATTATATTCGGGTAGATATCCAACTTCTTCATTTGATAAATTTAACTCCGTATCTTTCTCATCTTCTAAAGCAGAGTAATAATTGTGAAGCTTAAACTTAGGCACGAAGTACTTAATGCTGACTGGACCATTATCTGTTCCCAAAAACGTAAAATTCACCGAACCACATTTGAGCTCTCGTAACAAGTGCTCTTATACACGGCCGTTGCTTTGAACCGTATCCGTTTGTACGTACATAAAAGAAGATCAAAAAACTAAAAAAAAAAAAAAAAAAAAAGCAGAATAATCAATACGTATTAAGTCGATAAAATAAGCTCATGCGATCTATTTAATCATTTTTATATACATGTTTACACTTGTTGTGCATATTAATGGGAGTATGCACAATGTGCTGGCTGGTGAATTTTCAAACAGAAAATTTGACCTATGGAAATTTACTTCGAATCGCTCGAAGATACTAAGATAATCGAAGGCTATTTTAGATCATATAGTTGATCAAGAATTTACCACAGGACACAAAACGCGAAAGTTATTGGCATTATACTTTCAAGTCAACAGCTTAGATGGAGAGGTCAAAGCTACGAAACTTTGCTCTCCCGGCTTGTATACCGTACAACATATAGGTTCAGTAGATACTCTTAACCTTTTATTTATTTCTCTTACTTAATCAATAAAGTTTACGCTACAGTGCATCTATTTTAAAATCGAATTTGTTTATACAACGGTCATTTTTTGCGGGTTATATACTCTTACCTTTTTTTGGACAAAGTAAATAAATTTTTGGTCATTTCCAAATTAGATTGGGACAAGGTTACAAAATTGGGACACAGAAGGAAATATGAAATGCAGAAGGGAATATGGGACAGCAATAGGAAAACAGAATACAGATTCAAAAATAGGGCATATTGAGTGTTAGTATATATCAAGTTTCTATTAGTCATGTATTTATACACTCTCTTACCTGTAGCAATCTTTAAGTTTTTTGTCCGAAGACGCGAAACAACCACGTTCTATGTGGCGCGTTGTCAATTTTGACGTGTAAAAATTGTTGGTCGGTCCATACCAGCCCAGATCTGGCATGCGATGAACATCATATTTTTTGCAGCGAGGATATCTCTATTCCAAAATATATTACAATCGTTGCAGATCAATATATTAAAGAAAGATTTGTCGTCAACTTTATGAGTTCTAAGCTTCATTTCTTTGCAATTTGGACAGACCTATTTTATAGAAGGATAATTAATTGACTTAATAAGCGCTTAATTGTATTGTAATAATTTACAGAAGAGGTCCGGAACTCATTTATATCAAGCAATAACACCTCCCCGAGGTTTTGTCTTCTTTTTAAATTCTTATAGATGACATCAGAAACGCCAACTCGTCGTCCTTTGTACTTCACATGGCTACTCCCTTTTAAACCATCACCGAAAATCACCAAAGGCATCTTTGTTCTGTCCCCTTCAACGAAATGACTTTTGTGGTTAGTCCGTCTAAAATATAAATGGATGTTAGTAAGATGATCATATACTTGGAAAATATACTATTACTTTATTTCTATTGGTAGATTGCGAGAATCGAGAGTTCGTCGGTTGACCATTTTTTTTCGTTTCCGTCTATTTGATTTTGTTTTCTTTCTTCGATTGGGGTTATATTTTTTCCCACCATTAATCAGAATATTGCAAGCTTCTTCGAGGGCACATTGCCTTCCATAATAATTGTTCCATTTAATTGAAGCTGTTCTGAAGTCATAAAAATTAAAAAAAACGCCTCAAATGAGTCAGTACATATGTTAGGTGGTTGATGTAAGAATCAACAGAAGAAGTTTTAGTCGTTGGGATTTGAGTCTCTAGATCCTTTATGCCTTGTTCGATTTTGAAGGTATCTTGTTTTCTTGCTCGATTTACAGATCCAGAAGAGCAATAGTATTCATTTACTGTCAGAGACCTGACCTGTTCATTTCCATAATATGCCACATATGCATTCTTACGGCCAGGGTCTAGAAAACAAGGACGGAAAAAGTTTTCAATTTCGTCTGCGTTGAAATCTGCGATTTCAAGATTGACTTTATCTTCTTCAAGAGTTTCTGGGACACTCCTTGCAAAAGAAATTCTACAGGTATATCCATCAGTGTATATACTGTTCAAGAACATCCGTCTTTTCTGTCTTGGTAATTCTTGTAATTTTGTCAAGCTATTGTAATAAATATTAATAATGATCTTAATTGGGAGAGGGGGGGTTAAAAAAAACTTACTTTCTGATTTTCAGCTTGGTAAAATCGAAAGAATTGAAAAAGCAACGTGTAGCGAGTGCGAAATTTGTTTCGTTTTCTTCTCTTTGAAGCCGTGTATCAGGGAAAAGAGTTGACAAATTTTGACCATCAATCTTTATGAACCGCCATTTAAGACTAGGATTTGGAAAAAGAGAAAACAAGCGAGGCCTCTGGGGTTGTCGTATTCGTGTCTGAGGACGGACTAACTCAACCGTTTGAGCCGGCGGTTGCTCTGTTGTTTGTTCTAGTAGCTCTTCTGACTGTTCTGGCTGCGCATTTTCCTGAAGTTGTATATTGACCTGCTCATAGAATTCGATAATATAAGTCATTATCGATAGAACAATGAACGGGTTTTTGGTCACTTCTTCTCTTGAAAGTGGGAGCCGAGGTGCTCTGTTTCTAACTGGCTGAATGATATCGTTTAAAAATGCCTGTAGATTTGGGGCACTATTAAGACCATCTTGTGTAATAAAATCTTCTGGCATATCTGACCTTGTGTCGTTCTTTAAGACTTCATCTAAGACATAATCATATACAATCTTTTTTACAAGTGGCATTTTAATATTCTTATAAATAAAGTTCATGAGTATAATAGTTATGTAAACTAGTATTTTTGTTAATACTTACAGTATACTCCTGCTTTAGTCTGTATATAAAATAGTTTCCAATATACGTTTCATAATTTTCCACGTAGAAGTTATTATAGGCAGTAGCTACAGTATCACAAGCAGACAAAACAATTTGGCCATACCCCACTAGACCTTCTCTTTCAACTAAAAGATTGACATTTTCTAACGCTTGTAAATGGTTATAGGCTTCTTGAATGCCAGGAAGTCTTGGATAAAAGTTTTGTAGTTCTTGAATGGTGATTTTCCCATAAATTAATCTACAAACTCTGTACCAGAAGTTTTTTTCAAATATATCATTTGAGAGATACTCAACATTGTTGTTTGCATTATTTAAAATATAATAATTAACTAAAAGCTGTGCTTTATAAACAACCTCTCGTAAAAATGAAGACTGTGTAATTATTCTCTTGATATTCTAATAGTTTGTTCGGATTCCCTTCATCTTGCCTGATGAATGATTTAAGCGTTATAGAAACGGTATACAATTGATAAGAAGTAGGGAAATCCATTGCTAATCTTTCTTTGATAGTATATTCATGGTTGGGGCATAAACGAGAAGCAGAAGTAGTATGACCAGGTTGGCTACAGGACTTGCAAACAGGTCCAGAAGATGAAGAATCCTGTTCTATTCTTCTTCTTTTTCTTGCATCCGCCTTGGCTTTTTTCTCCTCTGGTGTGTCTTTTTTTCTTTTATCTGAGTCAATATAGCAGTTAGATAAAGTTATCAATATAATCAATAAAATTCACAGAAACTGTTATAGTTCAATGTTACCTCTTCTTCTATTGCTAGATTGCCTTTCCTCTCCAACACGTACCTGAAACTTCTGTTGCTTTTTATTTCGAATTAGTTCTTCTGTTTCAGGATAGATAATAGGACGCATTAAGATATTTAGGTAAAAAAAAAAAAAGAAAGAGAAAAACATAACGTGCATCTACTTTATAATAAACTTTTTGGAATTACAATTCCGACTCCTAATATGGATATTGGCATTTAAAACTGCCTTTTGAAGCTTTGAGAACTCTTTTACGAGAGAAAATGCCTCAGCAACATCTTTTTCGTTACTGTAAGCTTCAATGTACCGGAAGCTTTTGTTGAAGTAACGACGGATTTGCAAAGGGATCTCTCCAGGTTGGTTCACGCTATCAAGAAAACTATTGATGTTGTTATCGAGAGAGCGGAAATTGTAGTTACAATTCCGTCTCGCTATTTTTTTGCTGGCTCTCCAGAAACGTTCAATGGGGTTACATTCACAATGATGCCGAGGGTAAAGTTCGAAAATATGACCTGCTTTTTCAATAGCTTCAGCCAAGATTGATTTTTGCTCTATGAAATCAGGCTGACTGCCAAGCAAATGAACCGCACAACATTCATGGTTGGCAGCTTCTACATTGTTGCAATATCTGTTTTGACTACCGAACAAATTTCTTTGTGTTAATATTTCTTTAATACCTATGAAATATGTTTTTATCTCATTATTCTATTTTTTAAATAAATCAAACGAGTTAAACGAAAATTTCTATATATATATAATTTGAAATCTAAGAATGGATAATTATAAACTTACGGGATGAACGTTTTTCATAATTGCATCAAATTTCACAACTTTATCAGCCCTGGAAATTTTGCTAAATCTAAGCTTTTGTAGCTCGGGGGTAGTTGAAATTTCTTTCAACGTAAAAACTTTGACGTTTCTCTACACTTAAATGTTTATGTTGCGTAGATAAATTTATTACTGTATATTTAAACGCAGGTATGTGATATTATTGGGCCGTAATACTAATTTGGGGAGGTCATTTGTAGACTTCTCTGCCTAAAGAGCCAAACTTCAAATCGATATTTTTCACGAAAAAAACCACAAAGACAAAAAAACACTTCGGCATATCTCTTTGTGATCTTATTTATAATGTTAAACTGCAATTAATTTATGTTAAAAGTGTTTTGCCGTCGAGTATTATAGAAAATAAAAAAATACGAAAAATCGGAGTTAGTAGAGTTTATTATAAAGTAGATGCACGCTAATTCAAAATAGTAATTATAATAATAACAATAAGTCACAAGATTATATATGTAGAGTGAAATAAACACAGGGCATCTTTAACTGACTCTCAAAGATATTTTCATATACTTCTATTTCATTCTAGCGTGCTTTCACAATTAAGTTACAAGCAAGCTATTTATATATATATATTTAAACCGTTGATATTAGGTAGTGTTTATAGCTGCGGTACGTAACTGAAGCGTTAACAGAGGTTTCTCATTTAAATACAAGACATATTTTTGTATGAATCCCATTTTCTTTACAAAAACAATATACTCCTTATATACTGCTCTGTAGTTTCATTTATTACCACTTGCAGTCTCTAGACTTATTAAATTCTCGAGTAAATTAATTATTTCATAATGCATGAAAACTAGGTCTAGTAGCTGCAACTTAACCAAAGTTGTATCAAAAAGGCCATACTTACGCAAACCTAGAAATGCTCCAGTTACAAGTACTTCCTGGTCTTGTGTCACCATTAGGTCAGTCTGCATCACAGGCTCATGCGTTCTTGAAAGCTTAGACCATTCTTAAGCAACCTGATCAGATCAATACAGTGATTCTACTGCCAATTTAAGAATTTGATAATAATAATAAAAAAAAATGAGGAGTATAAAGAACTATTTTTGTGCTTTTAATGAAAAAATGTAGCTTGAAATTCGAACTTAAATTCGCAGACTCTTACAAAATAAAATTGCTTATAATTATAATGAATCTCAAAGGGCTTTGTTTTTATCACGGATAATGTTAAAAGTCTGGACAAAACTAGCTACCGCATACGATATTCCTGCTAAGCATCTTCTGGGTCCGATACAATGAAGCTGACAACAATAATGGTAATATAAATAAACTGAAAAAAAAATGTTGTCCCCTTTTTTTCTTTTTTTCTTTTTCTTTACGCATTATTATTTATAATTATATAATGGTAATAATACATAACATATTATACTTTAACTAATAGTCTTAATATTAATACATTCATGGTAGATCGTATGATGGTCTCTCTTCTAATATTGATGGCTATTTATGTGTGAATGACTTCTTGGTTGCACTTCCGTATTAAAAGGTTACTTTATACTGACTACTGTTACGCTTCTACTGCTGAATTTTGGGCCGAGTGATGGTATACTTGAACTAAGGACTGGCCCTTAATAATTCTGTCCTTGCTGTTAAATGTTTTTTCTTGCTTGTAAATATCATCACTTGTTGGTAATGTTCTCTGATTATTTTTGAAAAAAGGTTGTCACTTTCCCTTTCTTTCATTAATCATTTATTTTGATTTATAATAGGTATGTATGCATTTGATTACTTAAGCTACTTTAAATAGTTTTTGTTTATTGCAGATGCGTGGTTCTGCTCATATTAAGAAAGGAAATCAAAAGTAAGTGTCGCATGTACAAGGCGTCGCAAAAAGTTAACATTTCCTTCTACTTTTGTACGGTTATTCAAGATCACCAAGGCGTCTCTTGTTACTATTAACGTGCTCAAAAAATGTGACGGTGGGCCTTTTCACGGCTGATGTGCTTCTTAAGACTGGTATTTATTCAAGACCTACAAGGTTCCCCCCTCCTATCACTCTTTGGAAAAGGTTTAATTAAGTCTGTGGTTCATTTATGGTTTAACTTGCTGTGTTTCTTCAAGGCTAATGTTCATCACTATTCACAAAAATATTTCCCCTCTCATTGGTTCAAGACTGGTGTCGTACTCAAGACCTCTGGTGTTTCTATCCCTCCCCCCCCCCTCAAGGCTGGGGCATTTAAATAACATTCTGTTAGCTCGCACTGAACTAAACACAATTTATATCGCTTGCTTTAAGGTGCTTCTCTTTGGAATGCTTTATGAACGCGTAAGTGATTTTTCATCCTGATATGTCTAACATATTTTAATATATGTATCATTGGAGTTACCAAATGATCGCATACGATGTATTTGTAACTGGTTACAAACTGATTTTTTTTAGTAGTATTCTGTTTATCTTACAGGCTGGTTGGTGCAAATGTCTTCAAAACAATAAAGTACTGCTTACGCTGGACCTCTGGCTAGGATACGGATGCTTCTAAAGAAAGTGACGCTGAAGTTATTTTAATCATCGTACCAAACACGGTTTCCTCTGCCGAGGATTTATTTTATTACAGGTAAAAAAAGGAGTTGGGAGAGAGTGAGGAACATTTAAAAACTTTAAATTGCTTTTTTTTCTAAAAATAAATTAAAAAAAATCGTATGAGAATATTAAATGAACTGTCAATATCCCTTGTGTACTGTGTAGCAAAGCCGTCATTTTTCGTTAAAATGGTAACACCTTAATATACGTATTAAAATACCTCCAAGTGATAGTGAACTTTTACGAGTTCGATACTTTGACTTAAGCATGCATGGAGGGATAGTCTTTGTCATTGTACAAGTTATTAGTATCGTTGGTAATAAAATCTAGTGGATTAGTGGACATCACTTTTGGTCTCATTATCTATGTTTGGTAATAGGATCTAGTAATATATGCTACACATAATATAGGAAGAAAGATGTTATACAGTGACGGGTTCAAATGGTTCATAAGATATATAGGTCGTTTGAGCCGAGTTTTGTAATGATCCTCACTGAGAATAACTGTATACTCAAAATACATTACAAGTTTATATATGTATATACTTAATAAATATATATATATATATATATTTATACTACATATCTTAATACCAATAAATTTTATCTAGTTTTTTTTTTGGTAGATTTAACACTTTATCTGAAAATAAAAACGACGTTTCACGAAATCTGGAATAACTACAGGCACCACAACACAGTAATGTACATCACAAAAGAAGTTGCGGATTTAATTATCCTTCTCTTGACGTACTAACCAACACAATTTATTTATAAAAAAAAAATTCGTCGCCTAACAGAAACTGTTTTTTTTTTGGT
Organism: Thamnidium elegans; assembly: GCA_025201345.1. Taxonomy (NCBI): domain Eukaryota; kingdom Fungi; phylum Mucoromycota; class Mucoromycetes; order Mucorales; family Mucoraceae; genus Thamnidium; species Thamnidium elegans. Next base: position 719,031 of record JAIXMG010000018.1, read on the forward strand.
TTTAGCGTGATTAGTTAATATTTTCATAATCAAACTCCCAAAGCTCTTTATACCTTTGGAAAGAGAACTTAATTCTTCGAAAAAAGTTACATATAGTAAAAACCTCTTCTCCCCCCAAAAAGCTGTAACTGTTATCGCTCACTAGATCGACCATTTTTTTGGTAACTTTCTTTAAAAATCGAAAAAATCGAATCTGATAGTACCTTAAATGATTCTGCACCTTTTTTTTTTTTTTTTTTCATAAATCGGTGATAATAGCCTAGTTTTATAATGATCCACGGAGAAATAAACCGTAATACAAAAGTAGATATAAAAAAAAAGTGTAAATTAACATTTTCAAAAGAATTATTTACAGAACAAGAGTTCTTTTTGTTCGCACCCCCCTATCAAAGGTTTTTAAAGTTTTTATCTGACATTTAAGTATGACTGTCACTTCTATGACACTTTATCTTGGGAAAAAAAGTAGTTATCAATTGATATGCCAATATAATAATTTTCTTGTATAACCATGGGAGAAAATTATGGTAATCTAATCACGTTGAATAAAAATTGTTTTTGGAACTTTCGGTGAACATTGTCCTTTTGAAATAGATCAAATTTGTATATAATTTGTTATTATCAATTTAGTTTTTGATCGTTATCGCAAAAGCATCTTAATTAACAATAAACGCGAGTATTATGTAATAACATTAAATTCAGCAAAAAATAATAAATTTTTTCTCTTGTCGCGTGCTCCTTTTCTTTAGAAAACCGACTTTTTTTTTTTTTTTTTTTTTTTTTTTTTTTTTTTTTTTTGTATATTTTCTGATTTAATCTACTAAATGATTCTGGTGTAATATCCCTTATCAAATGATGTAATCTGTTTGATTACTCTAGTTTTGTGCCCATGAGAAATCCGAGAGCTTTTTCCAAGAGACCTTTATTTGCATGATCGAAAGTAAACATTGATAAAAAAACACGTAATGTCAAACTTTACTTGTCTTTTTTAGGTTAAAAAAAGACAAGACAAAAATCATACGGGGCTAAAATAAAAATCACGTTAATAAAATCATATATTTATATCCAAAACCTACATTCGTTTAATTCCCTCCCCCAAAAGGCCACGTTTATTCGGGCTTTTTTTTTTTTCTTTTATCGGATTAAAAAAAACACTATCGGATATGATCTCTTACCCTTAATTTTTTTCATAATTGAGCGGACTCACGGAGTTTTGATTTACTTTTTTTTTAAAAAAAAAAGTTTTTTTTCTTGTACAGCAAAAAATAATAATTGCATTATAAGAATTATTAAATAAGAAAAGAGAGTAATACGTTTAGTTTTGAAACTGGGATCAATCGTTATATAAGTGTGCGGGGGGAGAATAAGAATTTTTTTTATGCCCACAAAAAAATTACCCATTTTTACCATAATTTTCCCACCAAACTGTAGTACAATCAACCAAGTAAATTTGGCGATACACAAGAAAAAAGAGAGGAAAAAGATAACTTTAGATTGACTTTTTAGACGCGCTCATGATAATAAAAATGATCAATTGGAGATTGAATTGATGTAAAACCCCTGTGGAATACGATAAGATGTCTTGCGGATTATATAATTTTTTTGTTTTTATTATATATATAACCACAAAAAAAAAAAAAAAACTTTCCTATTTCTTCTTTTCTTGTTTTTTTTAATTATAATTATAATAAAAAAAAATGTTCACCGACAATAAGATTGCTCAGCCTCCAATTCAATTCCCCATGCAATGGGTCGCCAACATGGATGTTGATATTCAACCCAAGGCAGCTCGTAAAACATCTATTATCTGTACTATTGGTCCCAAAACCAACAATGTCGATAAGCTTACTGAATTAATTGATGCCGGTATGAACATTGTTCGTATGAACTTTTCTCATGGTGATTATGGTTACCACAAGTCTGTTCTTGATAACGCTCGTGCTGCTGCTTCCAGTAAGTATAAAAAAAAAAAAATGAAATAATAATTTTTTTTTAACAAATAAATTTTTTTTTTTCATAGATCGTCCCGATAAGGTCATTGCTATTGCCCTCGATACTAAGGGTCCCGAGATTCGTACTGGTATGATGGCCAACGATGTTGAAGTATCTATTCCCAAGGGTCATGAAATGAACATTACCACTGACGAAAAGTACGCCAATGCTTGTGATGGTGAAAACATGTATGTTGATTATAAGAACTTACCCAAGGTTATTGAAGTTGGTAAGAATATTTTTGTTGATGATGGTGTTCTTTCCTTCAAGGTTATTTCCAAGGGAGAAGATTATGTTCGTGTACAAGCCGAGAACAACGGTAAGCTCTGTTCCAAGAAGGGTGTTAACCTTCCCAAGACTGCTGTTGATCTTCCTGCTCTTTCCGAAAAGGATAAGAATGATCTTAGATTTGGTGTTGAAAACGGTGTTGATATGATTTTTGCATCATTCATTCGTCGTGCACAAGATGTTAAGGATATTCGTCGTGTTCTTGGTGATAAGGGAAAGAACGTCAAGATTATTAGTAAGATTGAGAACCATCAAGGTATTGTTAACTTTGATGAAATTCTTGCTGAAACTGACGGTGTTATGATTGCTCGTGGTGATATGGGTATTGAAATTCCTTGTGAACGTGTATTTGTTGCTCAAAAGATGATGATCGCCAAGTGTAACTTGGTTGGTAAGCCCGTTGCTTGTGCCACTCAAATGCTCGAATCTATGACTTTCAACCCTCGTCCTACTCGTGCTGAAGTTTCTGATGTTGCTAACGCTGTTCTTGATGGTGCTGATCTTGTTATGCTTTCTGGTGAGACTGCTAAAGGTTCTTATCCTCTTGAAGCAGTTAACACTATGGCTACCACATGTGAACTTGCTGAATCTGTCATTTGTTATGCTCCCCTCTTTAACCAACTTCGTGGTTTAACCTCTTGGCCTACTGATACAACTGAGACTGTTGCTTGTGCTGCTGTCTCTGCTGCTGCTGAACAAAATGCAGGTGCCATTATTGTACTTTCCAAATCTGGTCATTCTGCTCGTCTTGCATCCAAGTATAGACCTGCTCAACCTATTATCCTTGTTACCCGTGAAGAACAAACTGCTCGTCAATCTCATCTTCATCGTGGTGTTTTTCCCTTTGTATACTCTGGTGATGTTGCATCCAAGTGGGATGAAGATGTTGAATCTCGTATCAAGTGGGGTATTCAACAAGGTAAGAAGTCTGGTCTTATCAAATCTAATGATCCTGTTGTCATCGTTCAAGGTTGGAAGGGTGGTCTTGGTAACACAAACACTGTCCGTGTTTTGATTGCCCCATAAATTACTTTCCTAAATTATATATAGCTCATTTTCAAAAAAAAAAAAAAAAAAAAAGCATTTATTTTATCCTTTTTTTCTTTTTTTCCCCACATCTCATTTACATAAGTATATTTTTTTATATATATTTGTTTTTAATAAATTTTTTATCTCATCATTTTCATATATATAATTTTTTTTTTTTTTTTTCCAATGAGAATTTTTTTTTCTCTTTTCTGTTTATATTGTATACAGTCTTGTTTATTTACCAAATACAGCTTAGACTTCATTTTTGGGTTCGTGCATTTTAGCTCACGGTTTTACTTGAAACTCGACAAATAGGTTTTTTCTTTTAATAAATGCAAGGTTTGAGTGTGGCCACCAATGAAAGTTGAACCTACATTTTTTTCTTTTTTAACAATTGATAACTATACTAGTTATGAATAAAAAGGAGTTTTTTTTCTTAGCACTACATTTTGTAAATTAGATATGCAGTTGATAGGCGGTTACACGAGTTAAGGTATGCCTCATTTTTAAAAAAAAAAGAAACTTGGCGTATCCATGGAAATGCAATATACAAGTTTCTGGGAGAGCCCTTTTCTTTATATATATATTGGCTTTTAGCTGCATATACTGTACATATATAGTTCAATGAATTAACAAGTACTACTATCACTCGTAATATAAAGTTGTATTGTATCCGTGTTTGGGCTTTCATGACGATTGTGACGGTCTGGTCACACGATACGACCTTAAAAAGTAATGTGAAAAAAAAGCTGCAAGCCATCAAAAAAAAAAAAAAAAGTATTTAATCATGTCCATAAACTAAAGAGTTTCGGACAATCTTTTTTTTTTTTTTTCCTTTTTCCTTTTTTTTATTTTTTTTCCTTTTATTTCTTGACATAGATACATAGTAAGAAGTGAGATTAAATAAATAAATATAATGGGTACAACGACAAGTAGAGAAAACAATTTCTACTCGGTTAAAGTATCGACGTAAATTACCTTCACTAAGATCATCACGGCGTAAAGACTCAACATCAACCGATTCTAACTGTGCTAGTCCAACACTCACGATAGAACCTAAACGTAACGTACGTCAACCTATTCCAGTTAAATTGATTAAACACCAAGTTGTACTCTCTGATCATGTTCCACCAATGTCTTCACTTTCAGCTGTAACTTCTATACCAGTACGTCGTTCATCATGGATAAAAAGTCTCAACTCAACTGCAACCAGAACTATTACAGATAACACAAGTTATACATCTTCTTCTTCCTTTTATGACGATGATGACGATGAACTTGTATCTTCACCTCGAACCTCTTTAGGTTCACAAGATCATGGATTTTTAAAAGAAGAATATAAAAAAAAGAAAAAATCTTCGTCATTTTATCCATTTATTTCTAAAAGTAATCATCAATATAATAATAAAAACGAAAAGTGATATTATTTTTGAATCAAGGTATGTTAGTTCACCAAGTTTAACTTCAAAAGAAACTATTCCGATACTACTAAAAGGTCCACGAAGACCTTTTTGGTACATAATAATAACGATGAAAAAGAATACGATAGGTATATATACACATACACATATATACACAGTTAAAAATAATAAAAATTAAAACCTTTTACTACTTGTAATCATATAGACAATTACGACAGGTAAATAACATATTTATAAAAACACACGTGAAATTCGTTTATAACTTTGCATTACCATTACCATTACCATTACCATTACCATTACCATTACCATTACCATTACTTTTTTTTTTTTTTTTTTTTTTTTTTTTTTTTTTTTTTTTTTTTTTTTTTTTTTTTTTTTTTTTTTTTCAAAATAGCATTATGTATTAAAGCATATTTTAGACGGGAACATCCATGTGCCTGTGGCAATGGATAAGCCAATTACAGTATTAGATGCAGCGTGCGGCGCAGGGTTTTGGACACTCGATATAGCGCACACGTTTCCTAATGCTAAAGTAATTGGGTTAGACGCATTTCCGGTGGATGATAAGCGTATGAAAGGTCATTCAAATACCATTTCAGCACCTAATATTGTATACAAGTACGGCGATCTTACTACTCATTTACCATTACCTGATAACTATTTGGATCATTTATCAACGTGATACTACTTCTATCATGCCACATGAAAGATGGCCATTTTTATTAGATGAGTTAATGAGAGTGGCTAAACCAGGAGGTTATATAGAATTAGTAGAATATAGTAAATAGTCAATATGCACACTTTTAATATTTTTTTTTTCTTTCTAATGTATTTTCTTTTTTAGGCTTTGTTATTAACAATCCTGGGCCAGTGTTGGCTCTAGTGAAACGAGTGGTACAAGATTGTCACAACATCGATTGGTGTAGACCCTAAAGAAGCAAAGCATTTAAAACATATGATGATTACGGCTGGGTTTCAAGATGTTGACAAAAAAGTTATCACTGTTCCAATTGGTGAATGGCCAGAAGATGAAGGTTTGTTTTTTTATAATTTTTTTTTTACTAAACTATCTTATATTATTTATTTATTATTTTAGATGAGAGAGAAAAGGGCTTTTTTATATAAACAAGTGATTAAAGCGCTGTTTAAATCGATGAAGTCGTGGTGGATATCTGAACTAGCTATATCTGCACAAGAATACGATAAAGTTGTAACTGATGCAATGGATGAATTTGATGAACAGTGTTGTTCATTAGATTGGGTAATATATACCGCTAGAAAACCATTTACATCATTCTAGTTTTTATTTTTATTTTTTTTACGTGTAATATATTCGCTGGTTCGAAATACTTTTATATATACTGCATATATGCCTATTTTTTTTCGCACTAAAAATACCCTTTATTTTAATTTTTATACACACATATATATATTAAAGAAAAAATATATTAATAATAACAATCTATCTATCGCCGTAAAAGAGGAGGAGGTACAAACACATTCACCTTTTCATCCCATGCGCAAGTTGCCACTTGACCTTCTACGTAAAGATTAAAATCAAGACCAAGCACAAATTCAGTATGTGCATCGTGTACATGAATTAAATTTTGTCCAAGGGGAGCAGCTGTATCCCAAAAACGAACACTCATGTCATAGGCAGCACTTGCCAAAATGTTGGGTCTGTGAGGAGACCATTTTACACGACGTACAGCAAATTCATGTCCAGGTAAACAAATCACTTCTCGATCAGGGCGGCGTAAATCCCATACTTTAATCGTTTTATCAACTGAGCCTGTAACTAGCATATTTCTTGATACTTGTTCCAATCAAGTGATAGAATTTCGTTATTATGAGCACGAATGGTTTGTGCTGATCTAGGGCTGTTGGTATCCCAAATCTTTACTGTTTGATCTCCAGATGCAGAAGCAAGACGTGTAGGACTATAAGGTGACCAAGCTGTACTATAAACACAGTGTGTATGTTCAGTATATGTTTGTAAAGATCTTGGTGATTGAGGATTCCACTAACAAACGAAAAAAAAATCAGATTTTATATATTCGTCCCTTTTTTATTTCTTTCACTACTTACAATCTTTACTGTATGATCCCAAGAACCACTAGAGAATACATTTTTAGAAACCAAGTTCCAATCAACAGAAAATACTTCACGTTGGTGTTCTTGCCAATTTTGAATAGGATGATCCTATACACACATATATAAAAAAAGTTGCTTAATTATCAGTAATTTTTTCTACACACTCTCTTACTTGAATTCCATGCTTACAGCTAAAGTTGTATCCCACATTTTAATCGAACCGTCACCACTAGATACAATAAGTTGGTTCTCATTAACTTCACTCCATGCAACATCGTATAAACCATCTTGAGTGTCATAACTAAGGTATTTACAAGTACGAAAATAAATAAATAATAATAATAATAAAAAAACGACAACAGAAATTTTACGCTCTTTCAATAGCCATTCCTTCTCCTTGAGCAGCCATAATAAATAATCTACCATTACCAACTAGACCGAAGTTAGAAGCCGTTGCAACCGCAAGTTTGTTTTCAAAAAAGGGACTCCACTTGGTCTATTTATTTCTATTAGTTTATGTACTTGCTAATTTTTATATACACTTACAGAGTATCCGTTAAAAACCCTCGGTACGAAATTGTGTAAACATGTTAAAAATAAGAAAAAGGTAAAGGTAAGAAAGAAAGAGACTGAGAGGGGGCCAAAATAAAAAAGGAAAAATAAATAAGGTTCCTTGATGTTTTGGTATTCAAGCTGACTACTCTTTTTTTCATCACACTTGGGTGAGAGAGAATTTAAACTGACCAGCATTTATCTTTTTCGCCATTTTAATTTAGCTGTTGACAGATGAATAGCAAGCTATTTAAACAATCATATCTGCTATAAAAAAAAAGTATTCTTTTAACGTATTTGTATCGATTATTGCGTATAAAAAGATATACACTCACACACACACACACATATATATATATATGTACGTGACATCAAATACTTTAGTTTGATATTTATTCCAACTTAATTTTCACATGTGAAGCTCCTTTTCCCCACAGATAATAGTCAATTGTTTGAATTTGGAGCAAAAATTCAAAACTATGCAAAGAAATAGTCGTTATAGTACAAGAGTACCTTATCACCAGGGTAACAAATATATATATATATAAAAGAGTATTTATTTTGCTGCTAGAAAGTACTTTTTTTTTTTTTTTTTTTTTTTTCTAGTAAATCCTTCTATTAGCAATTAACTAGAATTCGGTTCGAGATATCTGCTTGTCATATAATGTCATCTTCATAAAAAAAAAAGGCGGGTATGTATTTAAGCATCACAAGTTTCGTTTTCCTCACGTGTTGCGGGATTTTTATTATAATTATTTAACAGTGGTTTCTCCCCTTTCTCTTTTTTTTTCTTATAAATAATAATAATACAAAATGGGTAAAAAAAA